>OW443299.2:5689789-6939789 GCA_937001585.2 Brachylomia viminalis | reverse complement strand
TAAAAAAACAACAAAAAAAACACTCCCTTCCGCAAACAAAAAAAAACATCCTGAATGTACATTATTTATTATATTCCCAATATAAAAGCCTGGAAACGACCATTATTTAGAATGGACCATAATTACATGGAACCCGCAACGAATCGACACGAGACAATTATATTTGACAGTCTGATTGGTGTATATAAATTATTGATCTGTTGGAATATGAAAACCTCAGCAGTAACTGCAAAAAAATCATCTATATCCAGTATTTTAAAATACCTTCAAACAAATTATCAGAATTCACAATTTACCAATATGACAAGATAGGCAAGCCTAAAAATGTTCTGGTAATGTCAAGTCAAGACATAGTTACTTATGCATCAAAGTAAAATCTGCTGCCTGCGGGGCGAGCACAGCCTATTGTGATAGGCTTGAGTCAGACATTTTTATCACAGTTTGGGAGACACTACTATCTTGAAAAAAATGTCTATCACCCTTTGCCATGCTGGATGGCAGACCTCTTCATCAAATTCTTCTCCACCGGTTTACAGTAAAAAAAAAGAGGAACACATCCTGAACTAACACTGAACAATAAATCCAAGACCTGTGTAATGGCCTGAGACGTGCAATAGATAGCGTTAAGTTGTTCGTAAGACGCTAAAGTATGGCGCTGATGCATGTGCCAGGCCACAACGTTCACTAAAACAGTCACACTGAAAGAGAAAATACTGCCGTAATTAATAGAATTTGTTTTTCTTACTGATCTGTTAATAGGAGAAATTGAATGAGAGAAAATGCATGGAGAAAATATGTTTAGGATAATTTGAGCACTCGGAAACGTGGGATAAAGTTGACTTCAAAATAAATTAAGTATGCATACTGCAGTCCTTCGAGTACGTTTCGTTAACAGAAATGTAAATGAACACACAAACATTATAGTAACCCCGCGACGTCACCCGCGTGCAATTTCTGGTTCCCCCGACCCACTCCGGCGCATCGCATCGCCTGCCCACGCTATTACTTCGTTTTCACCCAGCGTTCTTTCTGACTTTTTTCTTTTTGCTCGGCTCCTTAGGGTCCTACCGTATGCCAGGGTTGCGGGAAAGTCCGAGAGGGATACCGTGGCCCCTGGCACAGGCAACTGAAGGAACACGGGTGGGTTTTAGTCAGTAAGAGTCTGACACGCCCTCCCGCTCTGTCCAGAGCGGGAGAAGTTATTTGATGATTTCCCACCCTAAAAAAAAAAGGGTCCTACCGTGATTTTAAATAGCTTAAAGCCTTACTCAAAAATAATTTTTGAAATCCTGTTGGTAGTTCCAGAGATTACCCTCTACGTACAAAAGAGCAGTGGTGGCCCAGTGGTAACGGCCACGACTTACAAGTAGTAGGCCGTAGGTTCGAACCCAAGCAGGCACTTCACTTTGTGTAAATTATTTCATCGCCACTGCTCTCAAAACGGTGAAGGAAAACATCGAGAGGAAACCGACATGACCAAGAACCAAAAATTCGAAAGACATGTGACATCTACCAACCCGCATTGGGCCCGCGTGGTGGATTACGGCCCACTCCCTCTCATCGAGAGGAGGCCTGTGTCCCAGCAGTGGGAACAGGCAGACTATGCTATACAAACTTACAAACAAACACACAAACAAATTTTACCTCTGTATAAGATTTTAGTATACAGGGTGGAAACTTTCAGCGGGGCAGTAAGGGGAAGTACCTTATCCGTTGCAGCTACACGAAAATGGTCTTACGAGACTATCCATATTTTTTATGGAATTTTGATCCCCATTCACAGATTTTCAAAAAAAAATACAGTTGGCAAGAAAATAGCCATTTGACACGAAAATATTTTTTGATGCCAAACGATCCTGTTTCTAATACTTATCAAAAACTTCTATGGGACCAACCATCGTTAGAGTACTCAAAAAGTCACAAATCGCAAAAAAACTTTTTAGTTGAAAAACGTTTAAATTGTTTTTCAAATTCAAATAATGTCTTCTTTCAGTAAAATGTTCCATCTACAATATTCAAAAGGTACTTTCTCTCCATGTGGCATATCCGTGGGACGCCCTGTAAAGCCGTACTGTTCTAAATGTATTTTAATTTATTCTACTGAAGACGGAAAAGCAATTAAGGCAGGGAAGGAGAGACGTAACAAATTAGTGCTCTTGCCGAATCTAGTGCCAAGTAAGGGTTGTCGCGAAATAGAACGACAAGACTAATGGTGGTAGTGGCGCTGATTACTTATGACACAAGTGAGCACCCCTGAAATACAAAGATGGAATTCGGTTTAGGAATTTGAGTCTTGATGAAACAAGTCGTTATTATAATAAATGTTTGTATGTCAGTCACGCGTTGTACGTTGTACAGACAGCATCATAATAGGGACATATTTTTAATAGCTATGATAAATTATTCATGCAACGAAAATATAACAACCTTATATTTGCAAAATATTTAATAATATTTCTGAACATTTGTTTTCTATGGTCTGCTTTTAGTACCGACTGTAACAATCATTAAAACTCTATAGTATCTATAGTGTCAAATTAAATTAGCTAGCGAAACTCCGCAGAAGTGATGGGTATCGATATCAAAACACGACAGAATAAATAAAATACAAAATTGATGATTTATTTGGGGTTGCCGCTGGTGGTGTCGTTACTTGAAGTATGAGTTGAGAAAATCTGATAAATGATAAATGATAAATGATTTTATTTCTGTAAGTAGGTTTGAACAAACACTTTTACACGTCAATCATATTTTTTTTAAACTAGATGGGGTCGGCGTTTCCTATCTGACTACTCTGAGAAGAAAGGCCGAAACAAACTCAGAGGTCACAGTCTCTTTTAAAGTCCAGACAAAATCTTGGTCAGGTCATGTGAAAGCTATGTAGATCGGTGTCTGCAATGGTCTTTTGAGGAAAGAACCACACAGATTGAGTGGACCTGTCCAGTCAGTGCACGCAATTGTCAGTAATCGTGCAGCTCAACTTAGACTCAAGGAGCTCAACGCTCTGTTTTTGTTTTATCGTGTTTAGATATCGATGCCCGTCACGTCTGTGAAGTTTACACAAAGAAAACTGGTTGTTTAAACTGATATTTCAAGTGACTACATTACCTGCAGTCGATGACTCCAAAAAAAAATCTTCTCTTTTATCCGATCATGTTTAGATATCGATAGCCATCACGTCTGAAGAGTTTCGCTAGCTAATTCAATTTGACCCTGTATATACCTACATCGTTAACCTTTAAACTTATTCAAAACTAAGTAACTTAATAACCAACAATCTACTTTAATCAAATCAGCTTCCAAAGATTTCCTCAGTCCTCTATAAATGAAAGACGGGAGGGAAATATAATTCGGTTACAAAATATTGTGGTCGGGCAAGCCACGAGCCACAATATTCATTCGGTACACATCAGCGAAGCTATTCGGTCCCAATGTCATTATAATGGCGAACTATGTTTGCACGGCTTCTGGGCGTCCCCTAAATACACCAGACTGCATCGAACTTACTTCGTATGGGGTTAAGTATTGTGTTTATTATGATAGATGGAGTTGGTGTCGGTTTCAATAATGTTTTGATGCGGAAAGGGTGTTAGCTGCATCACGTTAACATTCGAAAAAGTATGTTTTACAAACGGGTAGAAAGGATAGGTTGTTCTAAGGGAACTGTATAAAGACATTAACATCATGGCGGTACCTTGTCAATGTATTTATTAAAACATCATGTACGTAAGGAAAAATTTAAATCTTTTTAGTAAAAGAGGTGAAACACACAACTATAGGACTAGAAATAGGGACCAATTAGTTCAACCAGGTTTCAGACTGGCTAAAGTAGACTCTTCCTTCATCCTTCCTTTTTTTCTGTTTAAATGTTAAAATAAAATACCACACATACTCCAACTGAATGAAACGAAATTTAAATCTTGTATAAAACGCACACTAAACAGCTAAGCATAATATAAGTTGGGGGATTATATCGCTGACAAAAATGCTTGGCTCTTAACTGGTCCTGCTCCATAAGGGCGCGTAAACTAATTAATTAGCATTCGAAAATAATGTTGGGGCTGATGAAGATTGTACAACCTATTTTTGCATTGTATAAATTCAATCTCTTAGTATTGTATAATTGCATAGCACATGTGTGAGTACTATGTACCCACTATAAAGCTTACTGGGTTCGTCGTTCATTGACTTGAATGTGCCCTGGCGGCTGAGAGTATGTCATGCTCACTCAAATGAGTCGCTGGTGGTGGCGTGTCAGAATCAGAATCAGAATCAGAATTATTTATTTGTTAAACATAGGTGAAGAACATATATACATTAATCATACATGTCAAGGTCTTAAATAGATAAGTGTTGCACTATGCTTTGTCATTGTTGACATACAAATATTAAAGTCAGGTTCGTCAAAGTTAACAAAATTTTACGTTAACAAAATACATTAAAATAATCAATTTCACACAAGAAGATCACGACAAAAGAATATGCGAGAAATTATTCGTTCGTTACATTAATAATATGAATTAATAAAATTACAGAATTTAATCAAATAGTCATCCAAAATTAAAATAGTCATCCAAGTCAACATTAATAATATAAATTTATAAAATTACAGAATTTAATCAAATAGTATTATCATTAAAATAGTCATCCAGGGTATAATAACATTTCTCAACTAATAACTTGTGAAGACACTTTTTGAATTTCTTTAATGGCATACATTTTATAGCATCAGGTATTTTATTAAAAATTTTTGGTGCAACACCAAAGAAGCTCTTTTTCATTTTCTTTTTTTTTTCATTTTTTTTTTCATTTTGTGTATTGGATCATTGAGTTCCCTTCAAAATGGTTGAGCTAAATGGTGCTGATCCATACGTCATGTAGGCACTGGTCATTTCTTAGCTGCCACGGCTTATTTTAATTCCATAATTGTTTATACCTTTTTATTACGGACGATTTTAACGTGCACGTCTTTCTACATCGTTCTCACGTGTATAATTACTAACATGAATGATGTAACCACTTGTTTGTAACAATATTTTGATTTAAAAGAGTGTCCATGGAGTTTCTTGCCCGTTCTTCTCCATAGGTACCTACTACGCTTTGGAATGGGCAACTAGCTTCATCTTTCTGACTGACCGACCCCTTGACAATTTAAAAGTGCCTGTAATTGGTTTATTTGAAATAAATGCTTTGAGTTTGAGTTTGAAAGAAGAATGATTCTTAATAAACAGTTTTTTTCCCAAGGAATCTAAGTATAAGGAATTGTAGGTAATAAGGAGGAGAAACCGACATCCACATTATTAAAACTCATTAAAAAAATATCCTAGTCTCTCGTAAAAAAAGCCTTCTCTAATAACATCATATGTTTTGGTACCAAAAAAAATGCATACTTCGACAGTCTCATAACCTATAACGACACATTGATTACCCATAACAAACAATGTAACGCACATTAGACCCCCTAATTCATTGTAACACAAGATAAGATACTCAAACTCGATAAAAAGGGTCTTCTGTAGTGAATGACAACCATTACCGTGACTGTCGATCCGTTGCTAATTGCTAACAGTTGGGCGCGATCCAACGACTGGGAATGGTCATCTTGTCTGCTTCTACGAGGGAACCGCAGAATTAGAATTTTAACAGGGCGGCTTGAGAACAAGTCTAAAAAATTTTGAAGCCTCTCTCTAATGGGTATCGGAAATATCCCCATGGATGCATTCAGCTATATTCCAAAATTTTCTCCTGAATAAAGTTTTTTTTCGGTTCCTGATTTTAATTAAAGTCGTTCCTGATGTGTATGCTTCGAAAAAATATCACCCATCCTGTTGCAAAAGCGGAACTCCTGGTTCAAACGCAGTCAAAACAAAATCGTGCTTCAGTTGTCGGGCGAAAGATACGGCCAACACTTGTTTCTACAGAACTGACATAACCGCGGATTTTTTGCCAGCTTTTCTCCATAGGAAACGATCAATTGGAACCGCAAACATAGCTTCTGACGTGTCATAAATGCCCAATGTAGGTTTATTTGAAATGAAATATTTTGAATTTGAATTCGGCCTTGACCAAACGCGATTCGTAGCAGGTGAAAAGTAATTGGTTATTTACAAAGGACATTCAAAAGATATGAGTTTCACTTCTATACAAAGTCTTACTCTATGACAAAACGAACTAAAAGTATACCCCACTCAGTGTTCCTACGACTCCCAAGTTTACGTCGTACTACGAGACCATTAATGCGTGCATTGTCCTGTTTTTAAACTAATCTCAGAGTTATATTTGGGAAGTAAATATCGTTTATAATTTACTGCTTCACTCTCAGACTATTTGAAGAGGAAAGTGTGGAGAGCGGTTAATTTTCTAGCTCACAATGTACAGCTTGTTTAAATTATTATTAATGTGTTTAATTGGTACTAGAATACCTTTAGTTTTAATCTAAGGGGCTTCTATTTTTGGCTTCATACTTCATACGATCATGAGTTAGACTAGTTTGTGTATTGCATTTGCACTGACCATTATTTTTAAACACGATAGGTATATAGACACTCTTCTTGTTTTATTTAGTTTTAATGATAAAGGGGTCCTGCAATTACGGTATAACTTGCTAAACCGACACGCAAACTAATTTCCAAAAGGGACAGCAATGTAATGGGTGGCTCATTGAATAATTACACAACGCTGCAACCCCTACCCTGCCCCTTCACGCAGACTATCCAACAGTGACAAATTACCTCCATTGATGCATTACTGACTACATTGATCAACCTGTGCCGCACTAATGGAGCAATGGACGTGATTCCCTTGACGTTGGCACGCGTAATCACAACATTACACAGCTACAACCAACGTGGCGGGCGTGGGAATCCTCGAAACTGTCTCCAAGGTATTTTAACTTCAAAATTTCGATTTGGACCCTCGTTTTCGCGTTTCCCGACCATTTACTTTATATAAATGAACGAACTAAAATTGCCGTTGTATAATTTAACGGGGTGGAACCTTCCTGTGGAATAAAAATTGAATATCCCTAGAGAAAATAAAATATATCCTTAATGAAAAGTTATTAAAACCGAGCTTGTTAAACAAAATAAAGCTCCCTGAGCACCAGACTTACTCCAACCGGGAGGGTAGTTCAATGTTCATGGGCTTAAGAGTTATTTTTGTTTAATAAATTGGGTTTTGGCTATTCTATACCCGCTTTGATGTTGTTTTGTTCACATTCCGACAATCAACAAGCTAAAGCTCAAGCTTCTGAAATCTGATACAATAGAAAAACAAACTCAGCCATTTTTATGTTACGATAAGTAACCTTTTAGTACCTTTTTATGGCTGAAAGCTTTTCGTTTTACTAATTATGAGAGTATTGCAATAAACAATCAGTGTAAGTACGATAGGTACTATAAGGAAGATGTACAGTCTAGACTAAGATTAGGTTAAAAATAACAAGAAAATACACAAGACAATGACAAGAAAATAGAATTGTTTCTAGTTAGAATCAATACTATTTTGTTGTAAATGATAACATTCAAAAGTGCCTTTTATGTGCCAAATTGTGATTTGACTTTACTTTGACATACCTATTTACAATTAGCTTACGTTGTAAAATGTTTGTTTAAGCTAATAAACAACTTTTTTTTTATAAAATTAACTTTTGTCGGTATCTGTTTAAAAAAAGTGTTGAATGAAATATTTCAAACCACGTCGGCGTATATAACGCGGTAACCATATTGGTTCATTATTCAGGAATAGCAATCACTGGCTGATTGGCTTTTGGTGACAATTTGCTCGGTACGTTTTACATACGCGAGACCAGCTTCAATCGTGAAATGAATCCGATTTTCAATAAAATCAACATACAAAATCTATTGTAGTAAAATTCGGTGCGAACTTCACAAGTTGTATAGCGCAGTTAACATCATCATCGTCGTGATGTATCAGCCGAAACAAGTCCACTGCTAGCCACAACACAGTTTAAATACTTAACTATACCTAATTATTCTTGCTTTCTTAATAATTGGCAATAAAATTAATTTAATTTATAACATAAAAGTAAGTTCCACGGTCGCTGATAAACATAATTAATTACTTTATCTATATATATCCAGCAATTTACAATTCACAATATTAAAATGGCCCCAAAGCTATATTTTTTCAAGCAATTGTTTTCTCTTTTTCAGGTAAAACTCACGCACTGTTTCTGAACTAGACACCAGAGAGAAGTGTAAGTCATATTCACTTACAGAAGTGACGCACGCAATCCATTTAATACGACATGCAGGATAAAACGCATCGTCGGCGATCCCTTTGAACTTTGTGCTGAGGTAATGGACCATTAGGACGAGCTCACGCGACACACCACAGACTCGACTGTTCCCCCATACGCCATAGGTCAATAAACTTACAATATCCTTTATACTGCATAACATAGCATATTCCGCCTATAATGTTCCCACTGCTGGGACACAGGCCTTCTCACTGTGAGAGGGAGTGGGCCGTAAGCCCGTAATCCACCACGCGGCCCGGTGCGGGTTGGTAGATGTCACATGTCTTCGAAAATTTTTGTTCGCCTGTTACAATTTATAACACACTACAGGGTGGCAGTGACATCGACGTAAAAACTGTAGCCATGATTTCAGCACGTGATTCTAGACTCCTAGCGTAGAAATTTTTCATCGGATTTCAAAAACAAATCTGCTGTTTCATAGAAAAGTGCAATACCTACGCGGTCGAAATGTGTGGAACAGCATAATTATTTTAAATAAATTACCGATGAAAAATTTCAACGCTTTTGAGAATTATGTACTAACAGGTTGCGTTTCGATGTCTCTGCCACCCTGTACGTATGAAGCAGTCATGCTAGCGAAGGAGGTGGCGGGACGGGAGAGGGAGAGAGTCTCCCGTCCAAGCCGCCGCGGTGGACGCTCCGGGCGTCGGGAGCCGCGTGACGACTCCCGGCCACCGTAGGCGCGGGCCTGCGGGCGGTGAGTAATGGGTAGCTCACCGTCCGATCAGGACCAGGCCCGTGCTGGACGGCGCGTACGTGTTCCACGCGCGCCTCAAAGAGATGTCAGCATCATAGAGGGGGCCCACTAGGGCCCAAGCCTGCCGGGAAAGCGGGATCATCCAAAAGGGGTACCGCTGACCCGGAACATAAAGGGCCAAGGAAGGAACACGGGTGGGTTTTAGTCAGTAAGAGTCTGACACTCCCTTCCGCTCCACCCAGAGCGGGAGGAGTCATTTGATGATTTCCCATCCTCAAAAAAAAAAAAAAAAAAAAAAACCCTGTACGTATAGTACACAGTACATATACACGTATAGTGAGGTTTTGAATAATAGAAGTATACTTCGTACGTTTCTTTGAATAATAGAAGTATACTTCGTATGTTTCTTTGAATAATAGAAGTATACTTCGTACGTTTCTTTGAATAATAGAAGTATACTTCGTACGTTTCTTTGAATAATAGAAGTATACTTCGTACGTTTCTTTGAACAATAGAAGTATACTTCGTACGTTTCTTTGAATAATAGAAGTATACTTCGTACGTTTCTTTGAATAATAGAAGTATACTTCGTACGTTTCTTTGAACAATAGAAGTATATTTCGTACGTTTCTTTGAATAATAGAAGTATACTTCGTACGTTTCTTTGAATAATAGAAGTATACTTCGTACGTTTCTTTGAACAATAGAAGTATACTTCGTACGTTTCTTTGAACAATAGAAGTATACTTCGTACGTTTCTTTGAATATTAGAAGTATACTTCGTACGTTTCTTTGAACAATAGAAGTATACTTCGTACGTTTCTTTGAATAATAGAAGTATACTTCGTACGTTTCTTTGAATAATAGAAGTATAGTTCGTACGTTTCTTTGAATAGTAGAAGTATACTTCGTACGTTTCTTTGAATAATAGAAGTATACTTCGTACGTTTCTTCGTTCTTATAACATAGGATATAGGTACGTATGAAAGTTGGGATTAATACAACATTGTTCACAAGATTAATCCATAAAATAACGACAGGCTTATTACTCAGCACTAACCTGATTATCCGAGCAAGTTTAAAATTACACCAACTCCTGAGTCTCTGGTGAACTTGTTACAGATTTAATTATTCTAAATCAAACTTTATTCTTTACAAGCCGTGCGCCCGGTGGGAGTTCCCATCGGCAAAATGTGCGAACTTCCATACAAACGTTCAAACTTTCACTTTTCCGGACGACTTTTCAAATAATTTATTTCATACAAATCTTGTACTGGCTTACAAATACAACAAAAAAGTATAAGCCAAATAGGTGCGCGTAAAAACATTTTTGGCAAATGATTTTTATTTATACAGATTATAAAACAGGAAAAACAAACATTAAGATTTTACCACTAACATTTTACATTATACAGCCAAAATTACATTACGAAAATAGTGACATGAAATGACATAAAATTATAGGGCAACTTTTTCGTTGGTGAAATGGTGACAGTCCCACGGTTCACGCGGGCGAGCGGCTGACGCTCTCGCCAGGTGATCCCGCCGCCCGTACACTCAAGTACGAAAAATTCGCCCTATAATTAAACGTCACTAATTTCGTACTGTAATTTTGCCTTAATGCTCGAATTGCTCGTAATACACACGCGTGAACGCTTTAATCCTCTCCTATTACACTAGCCGGTCGTCGATATTAAACAAATTAAATCCTCCTCATTATCAGCGATATCAGAGTCTCTATTATGCAAATTGATTGCCAGGTACAGTAACAAATCTGTGCTGAAACAAATTGCCCTTTCATCGTCCGCGCCGCTAACGATGCCACTCTACGTGGCACTGGGGAACCGATACACTAATGTACTGTAATTAGTTTGGCCGTAGACCAAATTTATGGGTTCGCTGATTGGGGTTGAATACAATTTTTATTCAATGAATATTAGCAACAACATTAAGAGTACTTTTATTGTAACTTTGTCTAAACACTTCCCGCAAACTCAGGTGCGTTGAGAAAGTTTTCCTGTCCCTGAAAGCAGGCTGTGTTTTTACTTTAATAAAAGCAGAATTTATTTAGTCATTTAGGTACAGTATGATGTTATATTAACCCATACTATAGACCATTTAATACCATGTGTTGATACTTACGGTTAAAAACTAGAATGCATCTAGCATTGGGCCATTATGTACGCAAAATTCTAAGCAAGCCACGCGAAAATTTAAAAAGACAACAGCTAAAACCCTTGTTTGACAGATATATATTATTGCTACTCAGAAAAATGTAAAAGAAAATGCCACACGAGTTTCTTTTAAACATATGAACGTGCTCCGAAATGAAAACAGACGATGAGGGAGCTCTCACAGTTACATTATGGAAGTTTGACAAAAAGGTCCGTCTTCGCTTCATACTGTGCATGCGAAGCAGGCAAGCTAGCCTTTACCTTGTTCAGTGGCTTGCTAAATCTTTTTTAGGGTTCCGTACGTCCTAATGAAAAATCAGAACCCTTATAGGATCACTCGTGTGTATGTCTGTCTGTCCGTCTGTCACAGCCAATTTGCTCCAAATCGACTGGACTGAATAAGTTGAAATTTGGTACACATATGAATTTCTGTGACCCGAACACGGACGTTTAACGTAAATAAATGAATTTTGAATATGGAGCTCACTTTTGAAAATAAAAGTTTTGCATACTTATACATATTTTGTGTGACATTTGTAATGAAAGGGCTTGATAAGAATCTGAAATATATTTTTGACCATTAACTAACCCCCCCCCCAACCTGCCTTATGACCGAAACCACTGAGCCTAATCTTTTGAAAAAAATACAGAAATTAGTTCTTTACTCACAGATTACAGGAAAACCTATAAGAACTCTATTGACTTAAAATAACATGGTCAATCTTTCAATATTGTGCGTACAAACTTACAATTGCAGTTGTAATGTACCTACGGGAGAACATGTTTTTCAACTACAATGTCATGTTTGTTCTTGGGATCTGGGGAAACCCGGTCCGCCGGTGGTCCGTGTTGCTCTATGGGGGAAACGGTAGTAAGTCGAGTCAAGCCAAAAACAAAAAAGCACTACCTACCTTTTCTCGAAGCGTTTCGTCGTATTTTCAAACCTCATTTCTTCGGCCTGTTTAATGCTAGAAAGCTCAAATTCTCAGGATAAGGCGTAGTTAGCAGACTTATAAAATACACTTAGTTTCATGTGGATTTTATTAATACCTAAAATACGTCAATTTCGTCACTGACTGACTCATTCACTCGCTCTTCAAAACCTCTAGAGCACAGCCCGAAGTCCTGGAAAGCTGAAATTTGGTATGCAGGCTATGATTTTCATACAAACAACAACAAAAAAATTTACATCTGTATATTTCACTCTCCAACTGCCTTATAGGGAGGTGCGGACTTAGTGTGTTTCAACACAGTAAGTTTCATGTGTATTTTTTTTACACTTTTATACATTGGATTTTTTGTTTATGTACTATTAACTTTTCAAAGACGATGTCGTGCTACGTTATGTGATGGCAGTAATTTTATTTCCGTTTTGGCCTTTACCTTCACTTTGTATGATAATGTTAATAACTTTGATAAATAAAATGATAAATGATTTTATTTCTGTAAGTAGGTTTGTTACAAACACTTTTACACGTCAATCATATTTTTAAAACTAGATGAGGTCGGCGTTTCATAACTGACTATTCTGAGAAGAAAGGCCGAAACAAACTCAGAGGTCACAGTCTCTTTTAAAGTCCAGACATAATCTTGGTCAGATCATGTGAAGACCATGTAGATTTGTGTCTGAAACGGTCTTTTGAGGAAAAACCATACAGATTGAGCGGACCTGTCCAGTCAGTGCACGCATTTGTCAGTAATCTTGCCGCTCAACTGAGAACTTAAGGAGCACAACGATTCGACGAACAATACCAAAGAAAGGACATTTGGGTAGGCCGCATAAATTACTCAAGCTGCCAGATCGTGAAACTAACTAAGAAATAAAATAAAAAAAAGTAATAATCCACATAATCTTCACATTCACAATAATTTAAATAATATAATACTTTACAAAGTAATTACTCATGTCATTGTATGTATAAAATTCATGAATGTCAATGTGTATATAAATATTCGAACATAATCTTTGAGGACCATGTAGATTAGTATCTGAAATGGTCTTCTGAGGAAAGAACCACGCAGATTAAGAGGACCTGTCCAGTCAGTGCACGCATTTGTCAGTAACCGTGCAGCTCAACTCAGAACTTTAGGAGCTCAACGATTCGACGAACAATACCAAAGAAAGGACATTTGGGTAGGCCGCATGAACTACTTAAACTGCCAGATCATGATTAAAACTGAAACAATGACCCACATAGTCCTCAAATTCACAATATTATTAAAACAATAAATTGTACTTCTCAAGGTAAGTATTCAAGTCGTTCTGTTATAATAATTATCAATTTATCAGTGTATGTAACAGAAATAAAAGAAAACATTCAGTATGCAGAAAATTGGAACAACTCAATCCCAAGCCTTTTTGTCCTCAATATAATCCTTAACGGTATAAAAGCCTTTCTGGCACAACTTACGTTTAATGAATGATTTGAATTTATTAAGGCTTAGATCTTGAACGTGGCTTGGAAGTTTATTATAAAAGCGTATACATTGACATCTGAACGAGCCACCTATTTTCTTGAGCCTTGTTGTAGGTACAACGAAGCTGTGTTTGTTCCTAGTATTTATATTATGGATATCACTGTATTTTTTAAACAAGTTTATATTTTTATGGGCATATAAAAGATTTTCAAAAATATACTGTGAAGGCACAGTCATTACATTAATTTCCTTAAATTTCTCTCTGAGAGTGTGTCTCGGGCTTAACTTATAAATTGATCGAACAGCTCTTTTCTGCAAAACAAAGATAGTCTGAATGTCGGCGGCATTTCCCCACAACAGAATACCATACGACATTACACTATGAAAATAGCTAAAGTACACTAAACGGGCTGTCTCTATGTCAGTTAAATTACGAATTTTTCTAACAGCGTATGCTGCGGAGCTAAGCTTTTTTGATAATTTATCTATGTGTGGGCCCCACTGAAGCTTAGCATCCAAAGTTAAGCCCAAGAATACTGTGCTATCTTCAGGATTCAATTCTCTGCCCTTTATCAATACATTAGTTAACACCTGTCTAACGTGAGGCAGCGTAAACTTAATGCATTTGGTTTTTTTTTCATTAAGTAGTAAATTATTAACATTGAACCAGTGAACTACTTTTGAGATCGCGCTATTTACATCGTCAGTAACCAGCTGCTGACGTTTAAGTTTAAACAAAAGTGAAGTATCGTCCGCAAACAACACTATATCATGATTATCCTTTATGAGGTAAGGCAAGTCATTAATATAAATAAGAAACAAAAAAGGACCGAGAATTGAGCCCTGTGGGACTCCCATTGTTACTATAGATCCGGGAGATCTTTTACCATTAACGTCAACGCTCTGAACCCTATTATTCAAGTATGAAGTAAGAAGATCCAGAGCGGTGTTCCGGATCCCGTAGTGGCGGAGTTTCCTGATTAGCGTTTCATGAAGAACGCAATCGAACGCCTTGGACAAATCACAAAAAATGCCCAAGGCATCGCATTTATCTTCCCATGCATTATAAATATGTCCTAAAAGTTCAACACCGGCATCAGTAGTTGAACGACCCCTTGTAAAACCGAACTGTTTACTATGTAATAATTTATGTTTATTAAAAAATCTTTGCAATTGGGCTAAAATTAATTTCTCAAAAATTTTACTAAAGGTAGGTAGTACTGAAATAGGTCTATAATTTGTGGGGTCTGTAGTACTACCTGATTTAAACAAAGGTATTATTTTACTATTTTTCATGAGGTCAGGAAACTCTCCACAGTCGATACAATTGTTAAAAATAAGAGCTAAAGTAGGTGCTACAATGTCAATAATAGACTTAGCAACTTCTACAGAATTACCCCACAGATCTGCAGTCTTTTTTACGTTTAAAGTGTGAAAGGTTTTAATTATATCTCTACAAGTAATATGTTCAAAATGAAATTCCGAATCGCAAACATTAACATTTTCTTTTTTTATTCAAGAACCTCATTAATGTTGAAACTAGAATCCTCATTTAACTGTGTGTATTAATTAGGTAGATAGCTAGTGTATTGCAGAAGTATCTACTGAGGAAAACATGTACAGCACGAAGTTCTGAACTTAGGTACCCATGATAGAATATTCTATGTTAGGTACCTACGTGACCTAAAATTTAGAGCACTTCTACTTGTTAATTCAACCATCTATACCACGGTTATTTTATGGATCATAACAATAGAGCCTTTAATAATATTATTCGCCCACTTCAAACATGTCAAAATAGCAAAACTTTCTGTAATTAATGACCGAGGAGAATTAATTAATTCACTGAAACTTTTTCTACACATAATGTTAAACACTGTAGTGGATTAGATGAAAGTGAGTAAGCAGAGTTTACCATACTGACCCTCCTCCTCATGTAAATTTGGAGGTGCACACAAAGCGATTTGATTAATTTCCTCCTGTTAACCCCCTTTCCTCCATGTTGCCAAGTTCCTCTGTGTTCCCCTGAACTCTTCACATAAAGCCCCATTAGTTTCTCAACTATACTCCACGCTGATAATTGTTTACAAAACTTTTGTTTTCATTAACTTTGCTAACGGCACTCGAATAAGTTGCAAAAGAGGAGATTAGGAATGTGAGACGCATCACTAATTTTTGGAGGTCTTCATTGAGTTGAATTGCTCTGTAGATTTTAATTGAAATGTTATTGTTGAGCTCTTCTTCTCTGCTTTCTTTAATTGAATTCTGGTCGAGATTACACTTAAAATGGCTGCCCCTTTTAATTACGTTGGTGTGTTTTAGTTTAGTACTTATTAATTTAATTTCAAGGCAGCAATATATTGTGATGAACGCGCGTTAATTGTCATGTACATTAATTAGTCCTTTAGTTAATTAAGTGGTTTCTACATAGCACAAGTTTAATGTATGTCCAATTAAGAAATCGCGAAAAATAAATCAGCTGTTCCCTACATTTATGTTTGCAGAACTCGTCAAAATGTAGGGACAAGCAGATAATTTTTTCGCGTTTCATATACCTATGGTCCCATAGTAAAAGTTGATCATAATGATGAGTACAATGACCCCTTAAGAGGTTGATGGTGTTTTACCAATAGCCCTGAATAAATCTGCTGAAGCTTGAAAAAGGTCCCACAATAGCAGTAACACGCTTGGAATCACGCTTTACTAAGTGAAACATTGACTTCATCTCTGAATGGGAAGAAAATGTCAGCACATGGGAATACAGAGATTCAAGATGCCTTTCTTATGCCCGGTTTCTGAGGCACTTTTAACGGTGGTTTATCTATCCAATAGCGCTATTGGTTCGATAACTTGCGAAAATGCGTTTCCGAACACCGCAATGTAGGACAAGCTCCGTTTAAACTTAAGTTAACTTAACTGACCAATATTTGCCGTTTATCGGTTCGATATAGTTATCGAACCCATAAACGGCAAATATTGGTCAGTATTGTCGGTTGTGTTGTTGGTCGGCAAGTATTGGTTAGTTGGTAGTGGTACTGGTCATCATAAAAGTCGATCCACCCATTGTTTCTATTCCTAGTGTGGGGCAACGTTTTTTTTTAAAAAAAAAAAAAAAAAAAAAAAAAAATTGTTTCACAGCTAAGCAGTTGGATGCATGTTTGATTTTTATATGATGATTGACGTCTTGTTTGTCATAAGTCTTATTGCATTTATTTAAGTAAAATTACTTCAAAAGTAAATTAATTAACTCCTGTAAAACTTTTCATTAAAAAAAATTAAGAAAAAAAAACAATATTTCTAAAAAAAAACACATTCATTGTTTTTGCTGATTGTAGAACAAACAGGCACTATTTATTTAATATAGAAATAATGGCAAGTCGGCGACTTTCTAATAGTAATTTAAGCCACCTAATTACCCTCAAAAAATATAATTATTAATAAAACTGATAAACAGACCCATCTAGCGGCAACTAAAAAACTAGTTATCGGTTTCATAGTTATTGAATGGTTTGTTGCGTATCCAGAAACGCAGTGACAGTTAACCGACGTTTATCTTAAGCTTAACTTTATTGAACCAATAGCTAATGAGAGTTTATCTGGGAACTTCAGAAACCGGGCATAAGAGATTCTAAGTAACTGAGATAAGCCAGGTACACATCCCAGTACCTGCCTACTCCTGCTTACTCTTTTCCTGCAAAATGTTCTAATAAACAATTCCAAGAATTTCTTGAAATATAAACTAGTCTAAAGCCACGAACGATCAAAGAGATAAAACGGTGTCAAAGCCAGGCTTCTGAGAACAGCTCGAAGGGAGCCGTGTCACCTGTCCCTGCCCACTTCGACTTTCTTATCTAGTCGAAAGGTAATCCCTTGAGAAACAAGGAGAGGACTAACTGTTAGCGATGAAAGTTTATTGGTTTATTTCTATTGCGTAGCTACAGTTTGAAAACACACGTATTGAAGATATAAATTACAATTCAATTCAAGAAGGAATTCAATTCCATAATTTGTTCAAGCGACCTAATGAGGGATATGAGACCCTACAAAAACGAACAATATTATGAAGCGCATAAAAAAACATATTATAAAACACAAGCATTATTCAGATCAGGCATGTGCGTAAAGTAAAGAAAAATTGTACGAGTATATACCGCACCACAAATAAGACTAAAATTATAAAAGCCTAGTGTTATTAAAAAGACAAATAAACAAGGTAATTCCCAAAACAGCTAACTTGCAGTCTTTACTAATTTAAATTACTTGTAATGGATTTTATTGCAAAAGAGACAAAGATAGTACCAGATACCTTTCTTACGTAAGCTCTACATTTATTGGAATCTAGAGAAATATAGAATATTGGAGTACCTACATTACAATTTCTCTCCGTAATATCCGCCGCAAGTACAACAGACAGACGATATTACGCCGCACTCGAAATCCGAGTTACTATAACCCTAGCTCAAACCGAACAGACCTAAATTGTCGTGACGTCTACGAACCGAACGCAGAATTTAATAACGAAACTTCTATTGCTAGATATTATAAGAAAAAAAGAAAAATAAAAATTGTGTAAGTGTTCTGCACAAACAAAACGCACATTACAAAAAAAAATTGAACTGTCGCGGGACGCCTGGCAGATGTGAAACATCGAAAACCATTATTTCATACTTATTTACTATACAAAACATTATAGTAATTAAGTTTGAAAGAATGGTTTAATAAAAGAAAATAAATATGGCATAATCAAAACCAAATATTAAGTTATTTTAAAGGATAATTGTTCTGTATTTAAAATATAGAGTAGCAACGCGTCGCCACGACATGCGTCGCCACGCCAGCAATCAGTTTTACGTGTGGCTATAGATGTTTCACATCAAAAAATACATAAAATACACACTTACAAAGTAGCCTCGTATTCAACTATTTAAAATTTGACAATTTGTCAATTGCTTGTTGTCAGGGCAGGTCACAAATTAATGTTCACACCAAGAAAACATCAGTCACAGTCATTATAATGACCTAAAAGCGCCTAAAAGGAACCCTAGATACAATTTTCTTCAAATTTTCAACCTCAAAATGCCAGTTTTCATTTACGACTTGACATTTTAGCATCAACCGTCAATCTTCAAGTCGCACCACTTCGGACATATAAACATGTTTATGTGAAAGTAAACAGAAACCATAATAAAAATAAGCTTCAGCAATATTGAAATCAGCTTAATTTTTTGGTTGATTTGATGAGAAAAGCCTACCTTGGGTAGAGTAGAAAATTCGACGTCATTGTAATAATTGTGTGGGCCTTATTGCGGCATTGAGTCCAATAACCGCGGGATGTGCGTTAACGTAAGCATGTGATCCTCGTCACACATCATTTAACCGTGTCTCTGACGTCACACTCGAGGGGTATTATATATTTTCGATTCTATTTCGATTTGCAATAAAATATGCAAAAACTTCCACTTGTCGTTGGAAATTACTCGCTTTTATATTTCGACAATCGGCGTTAGGCGGTAGTTCACCCCGACTGCGGCGATAAAGCGCGCCTGCGAGATGAGATAAGACGGAATCCACCGATAACATGCCTACCCCTTTATCGAGGTGTTCACACGGATTTATCTCTCTCCAGAGTTCCTGCTGCTCGCAAATGACTCGCATTACAGCAAAATGGCTTCGTTAACCGACTCCGCAGCTCACCTCAGGTGCGTACAGATTACCTTTGGAATTCGTAGACATATACCGATGCCTAGAAATCTTCATGAGATAAAAAGTAGAGATCATACCTCTGGGCAGCATAATTGGTTTTAATAATAACAAATAATGTTGGGATAATCATGTCCTACATTAATTAGGTCTTAGTTTCAGTAGCTATAACGTTTTCAGTGTACTTCATACGAAAATAAAACAGACAGAACTCTAGCGAAAAACAAACGAAACTATACGTGTACGCCATACGCGTATAAGAACATAAATGTTCAACAAAGCATAATATAAAAGTGTGTAATATAAACGGAATTTTTAAATGAAAATTCGTAGATAGATAAAATTTAAACCTATAGCAGCCCACTGCGCTGCGCAAAGGTTAACGAAACAAAGAGCACTTCAAGAGGCAAAAAAATTAGGACGTAAAAAGTTATAGAAATTGTGATTGTAAATTAAATAGTAATTCAATTAATATTCCAGGAATCCCTCGTGAGGTATTAATGGCCAGTTACAAGCGTCCCTTTTCTATATTGTATACGGAGCTACATTTCACATCAGATGCCAAACATCTTCCTTGTATAGCGTCAACCGACAAAGCGGTTACTGGCTTCACCATTCATCTACATTCAGGTAAACATGAACGGTAGAACATTATTGGGTAAACAAGTCTAATCCCCGGTTGTTAGTACAACATATTGCCCCTAGACGTGACTTAGACAGTCAATGAGTCTGATATTGTATGCGGCAAAGTGAGTATTTTAAATAATTTCCCTCGGCGTTTAAGAAGGCAATTTGTCAATGTCGCCGCGTCGTAGAGCGGGGGTACTCAGTGATGTAGAGCGAATTGCCCTCAGGCGCGCCTACCACAAATAACTTCTCCCATTGAATACACTTTTTATACAGCCTCTTTCCATTTCATCTACATTACCATACGTATTAGCGGATTTCCTGATTACTTCCTTCATACGAATTTCTAAATAATTCAGCAAATCCTAGGGATCCTCTTGAAAACCCCCAGAAGTCTGGGAAAAAAATACGCTCTTCACATGTTTCTCTAAAAACAGAATATAATAAGACTTGCGTACTCTTGAGGACCATCGAAGCTCCCCTCACTGATAGTATTCCCTAAAACAGCAAAGTATTGAGAAAATAAACTGTTAGTACTTACTATACATTATTATTCAATGTAGAAATAATAAATGAAAATCTGTAACATTCTCCGAACAGATTAAACTTTTATCAGCTCGTGTTATTTCATGTACCTGTACAATTATAGTTGTATCAGTTTTGGTTTTAATTTTAATAACAAAGTGTATTCGTGATAACAATATTACCACAATGTGATGTAATTAATATTAAAACCAAATATTTTCATATATTATGCACCTTTTCATGATCGACCGTCATTGAGGTCACCTTGAATCATTATTACTAATTACTCTGTGAGCAACTGATTTGAAACTATTGGTTGTTCGTCTGAATACTTCACCATTACTTTTAACAAGATTTGGTTCTTCATCTACCGCACTTGGAGTTCAATAACTCCAAGGTTTTGTACTTTCTCCTTGATTTTATTTGAGACAGTAACACTTATTCGGCTTCAATTGTGAAGGTGGTGCAGTCAGCGGCTAAAGTCGACAAACACTTCAGTTTCTTGTATCTTCATTATTGACCTTTTTTAACCTGTATTGTCCGACTGCTAGGTAAACTCTTGCACAAGTGTTATCTTCATTTTTTAGGGTTACATACTCGTAATTAAAAACGGAACAAAAACAAAACAAAAAAAACTCTCTCAAGGATGCCCGAAAGAGACCGCAGAAAGCGATAAGGCCGCCCACTGCATGTTTTGTAATATGGAATGTGTTTTTTATGGTTATGTACCTATTTTCTGGTGTACAATACAGTATATAAATAAATATATAAACTCTTAGCTATTTACTTATTATATGAAATAAAATGTATCGAAAAATTTTGTGTCAATTTAGATGATGTGTAAAAGTAGCAGTCAAAATCAAAAGTCATTTATTCAAACTAGGCTGAGAATCAGCATTTTTTGAACGTCAAAATCACATAAGACAGTCCCCCCAAAACGCCCACCCTTCACCACTTCCTAGTGCTTTAGCTGGGAAGAAGAAGTGGCGGAACAAACACCCCAGCAGCACTGCTGTCTGTTCAGTTAGAAGAACTGGATTCTATACAGTAATAAATAAGTAATTAACATTACGAAACACAACAATATTAAAATTATTTGCCATTTATGTCAGCTAGCACACGCCAATGTTTAAAACAAGCAAGCAGAAATAAATAATAAAAAAATGCTGTGTTAATCAACTGTTATCGCTGGCCCTACCTAGGCGGTTATTTTGACTCCGATTTTAATTATTCTGCCAGTCAGCGTGATATTTAAAGCATCTCCTATGTAGGTACCTACATATTTATACGGGTAAATTTGCATGGTTCTGACAGGTTCTAACCAGGGAGGAATGAGCTCTATCCTCTTAAAAAACACTGAACATCGTCCTTGCAGATAACATCAAAGTAAATTGCACGGAGCAAAAACGTTCCGCAAGTTCCTTGCCATAAAAATAAAACGCGGCTACTTTCTATTGTTTCAACTAAATAGTGTTTCCTGGAACTTTCCGACCATAGCTCCTAATTAAACTCTTGACAGTTCAACTTGAGCCGCAATCTCGGCTTTTATCTTACAAGATCCTGTTGGAGGAACGAAATATTGGTTGTTTTTATTAGCTACCATAACTTTCAGAGTTCATGTAAAATATTAAATTTCTTCTTGAGTTTTAGAAGTGAAGGCTGTTTACAAAACCCGTACGACCGACCAAATACTTTAAATGGCCTAGAACAAGAACGTTAGTGATCCTTTATCTTAAGAAAAAAAAGATTTTGGTATTCACAACTCGTGCAAGAGCACGCTTCTCAACCGACCGCAAGCCAACTAATTTCAATATTTTATTGTACGAACATGCTGAGACGACGCACAAAATCCCTTCACGTAGAACAGTTAAAGTAAATATACTGTAAGAATATAATAAACATGATATAAAACTGAGATCAAAGGAGGTTACTTCGAGAGACAAGAAACATGAGCAGAATGCCGCGGAGGCGCGCACTGGCGACATCTTGTCTCTTGAAAGGCACATTTTTTGTTCGCCACTATATTGTCTGTAAACAACGAAAACTATTATGTGACGTCGCTCACGTAATGGTTCAAACACATTCTTTAGACGTCTTCAAGGAGTAGCTTATAATATCATCCCTTTATAAACTATACTATATAATTGTTGCGGTCACGAACAAAGCTTTTATACAAAACTCTTTTAAGCTTCACGGAGAAAATGAAACTGTAATATTTTCAGCTTTCCTGACCAAAATGACCATAAAATCTGGAAAAACTGCATTTTCTGTACAAATGATTGTTTTATTGTTGCTCTAACTACGCCGCTGTAAGGCCGTAATAGTGCATTTGCTGTTAACGCCAGAACGCCCGCACTAATGACTAGGCGAGTACAAGAATTAAGTGAATATTCCCGACTCTGCTTTTGAATAACTAAATATACAATGGCGTAACATTTGTAGACATTATTCGACGAAAAGATTTAAGGTTTATACTTCTAATTACACTTCATTAAATCCTTTTAAAAGGCATTGAAAAAGTCCGTGAGGTTTCGTACACAAGCATCACCGCGGCCATGTGGTTTGTATTTCCGTTACCAACTCAATTAACTGGCCTCACTTACCAGAGACTGCAATTATTTAGGGTTAAATAAGCGAATGATCCAGATGTTAGTCGACAGAGCACAGACTACATGAAACAAGCATGTTAATGTTATGAAAAAGAAACTTGTTTATGTATTTGTAACGGTTATTTTATTTACGAAACACGGCCAGATGCATACGGTACACAAATATGACCGGTATAAAGGTAAGGCGTCTGTTTATTTTCATAGAATTCCGCTGCGCACATTCCGTGTAGTTCAAAATATCGGCAGGTAAGGGCGGCGTGTGTTCGTCCGCCGGCTGCCTCTTCAATCATGCAAGTATTTTCGGAATGCCTGAAGGAATTTTTCGATTAAGCCGCCGTCCTACTAGCAAGAACTCGCCGTCATTGTATTAAACATGACTCGACAACACCTAGCTTTAGGGCTACTTTTTCTCGGGTGAAATTCGCCGCAGTAATTCACTTTTTTGTACACCTATTTGAGAAGACAAACTTTATTAATTTGCTTAAAGTGTTCAAAGTAACAATGGAAGACATATTTTGTTCGTTCATTCGTGGCTTCACAATAAAATTTTGCCCGTGGAGATAATGTTTCCTAAACGGAGGAATAATGTATGAATTCTTTTAATTAGTTTAATTAAAAAACCATGTGATGGTGATAATCTTATTGAATTGAAATAAGAACCTTGACCCGCTCCCTAACAAATCGTAAAGAGGATGAACGTGTGGAAAGAAAGAATGAAAACTTTTTAGTTTCTGCGAAAGTTCATCGGAATTGCGGTTGAAATTCCCTTAGTTCTAGTTGGGCACGTGCCAAATGAGAATTTCTCCGCAAATTAAATACCCAAATAGATGAATTCGCTCTTTTATATTACTTGTAAGAATATCCATTTATGAGAAAATTATGTTTTAGCAAATCGGCGAGTGAAAAGATAGTTTAACTGATCTGAGTTTTTGGTGATGCTAATTAGTGAAAAGAGTCCACCGTCTTGTCCTTTCTTAGTATAATTACAATATTTTTTCGATGTTACCTACTAACTTTCAGTAATGCCAAAATTATGCAGCTAGATGGGTACCTCTACCTAACTAACATTGTTACCTATATCAGCGATAACAGTACACACTATACAATTCAAATCAGTCCCTAATCGAGATCCTGTGTCCATTACACACAGTTAATTATTACGTTATCATCTTCACATGAAGCACCTCTGGGAAATCACAGGGTCAAAACTAGATTGCGTGAAATTGATAACAGGCCATATTAGAATAATTGTGCGATGAAATTTATAATGGACAAGCATCTTATAAACTTAAGGTAATAAACATTACCATAAGCCATACACATTGCTGCAAGCTTGACCAACCTGCATAAAAATCAACGTATGTATCCATACCCACCTTTAGGTATGGTAATCCCACGAGGAGGCAATTCACATAAACAGAAAGGGGGGGAAATTGGTTGACGAAGAAGAAGAAACTTGGAACGACGTATGAGATTGTAAGCAAATATTCGTTTTTTCGATCGAAAGTGATAGCGATTTGATTAATACAGCTCGCGTGTAACTAGAAGACGCGACGGCGACGCTGTCTCATAAGTCAAAGGGAGAGGTCTGTCAACCACACCGACACTTCTCGTTTGATATCGACTCAAAACAAATCGACTACTTTAATTCGTTCTGTCTCCGTAGCTCTGTTCTATAAGAATGACGCATTGCCATTCTCCACACTGTCGCTGCGAGGCATTTTGTATTGGAAAATATATCACTTCCGCGGTATGAGTTTGACGTACGTTATCGACTGGAATTATACGTACCTATACATTGTTTTGGAAGTTCCAAAGACATGATGTACGAGTTTAGTTTTTCAATGTCCAGCCCAAAAGTATTGGTTCGTTGTGCTCCAACTATTCGGACGTGGGACTAACAACAAACTGGACGAAAAAACACAAACAGAACAAAGTTAGTGAACCGTGTCGGGACGCGCTCCGCAAATATCTGTTGTCGACAAATCTAATTGTATTTGTAACAATACCCAATCTTCGATAAAATACGTTTAACATTTAATTACAAGGAAAGCCGCCGAGAGCTATAAAACTCCAGGGTCTTTATAAAAAGTGATATATAGCGTAGTAATTAGGAATAAAATTGGACAATTTCAGGCCGCAGATATGGCGTGTGGGCGCCCAGCTATGAATATTAATTCGTACTACTTTAGGGGCACAGAGGGAGATACCTTCGACCGTTTACATTATGTATTAGTTAGCAATAAAGGTTTTATGTATCATTATATTTAGCAGGAATATTGTACGCCACACGTAGCAATATTTCTGAAGAGAAAATAGCACAAGGGAAATTCTAGGAATTCTGTTCAGTATATATCACTGAGTAAAACAAGGGTATCGATATCGGGGGAAATGTTTCAGGATTTCATCTAAAGGGTACAGATTTTATGGAGACTGTTGTACGGTCAGGGAAACCAATGGTTAATCAAATTTTACTATCTACTTTTAGCAGCTTACAAACAATACATTCCACAACACTGTACCTACATCTAAATTTCGTATACAATATTAAGTCCCATGTATATACTTTAAATATCCCACTTATTTATTCCACCCCACCGTTAAATACGGGATAACATCAAAACGCTCTTCGTAAAATAGAAATATCTTTAAAATAATTACATAATTGACGCGCGGACACCCCATAAAATTGGAGAGCATAATCTAATCGGCAATCTATAAAATGGAGATTTCATTTCCATAATCCTGGTAATAAACGTTTGCTTCAGAATTTTCTTCAGGATTAGGGCTCAGCACTTATTTATTTTCCTGTCCCGAATGGAATTGTTTCATACCTACCGAAATTCTGTTGGAACCTATAAAACTTCGTGATTTGAATTAATAACGTTAGTTGAAAATTTAAATGAGTTCCACGTTGTTTTAACTGTTTTATGTTGTTTTTGTAAATGATATGTAAAATTCGGGACCTTACTTAAGAAATTTGGTAGGCAACCTAATTATTTTTAGAATGGGGTCTGAATTATTTTATCTAAACGTTCAATAAAGAATTGGGAGTTTATGTACCTATGTAATGTTGGTCTGTGTAAATGCAACGTCGATGTGGAAGATACCCTACTGTAAGTAACAGTAACTGAAACCTATGAAAAAAACAAAACTTTTTACATTATAAGTCTTTTTAGTTTTGTATTTTCATTTATTGCCACTGACTTCCGAAATTGAACATATTTTTCACTGTGTAGTGTAGTTTTTGAAATAAGGTGGGGTTTTTTGTGGACATGTTTTTGTTTTTCACTTTTTAGTTGTGATACCTACTCGAAACAAAGTGGTGTACCATTACTTGCTATGTAAATAGCAGTGACAGGAAGTTATTACAACGTCATTAAGATAGTATCCACCTCTCTAATGTAACCTCAAAACATGTCTTTGTACAAATATTTTTTACGTGCTTAGGCCCATTTCTGTACAATAGATTAAATAGAAAACTTAGTCGGCCTTATTACAAAACAAGGTTTTTCTTTTGACATGGTTTAAACCATCGAGCCTGTTTTTGAAATAAGAACATAACTGAAATCGAAATACAGTTCCTTTTACAAAACTGTCAACTTAGTCCGGTCTTAGATTGTCAATTTTGTATTAAGAACTTTACTAAAGTCGGCATAAAGTTCCAAATACAAAAACTAAATCGAATGTGTAGGTTGGGGCTAAAGTTAGATCGTGTTTTGTAATAAGACGGTATATCTTTAAATTAAATTACTTTAACTGTAAAAAAATAATACTTAAATATATACTAACCATTGCCTATGCAAACACAGAACTACTTGTTGTCTGCAAATAGAACGGCTTACATGCTATTTTACTTTTATTTTCCTAATTTTAATTTACTTTATACTCACTGTTCATTTAATTTATTACAAAATGTATTTATGAACTTCCTAGCCTGAAGCACAGGTTCAACCTAGTTCAGGCAAATAAGCTACTGTGCTCTATTTTAATTGTTAAGTTACTTATTGTGAATGTGCCCCTTTTTATAAAAATAAACGATTATTATACATCAAGTGGAAAAAATACGTATTATGATGACTCAAAGCTGACTCAAAAACCACCCATCAGAACTTGACCAAATTTATATGGGACCAATCTGAAAGTAAATCCTTTCAAATAAAAAAATAACTTTCCAAATCGGTTCGGAAACGGAGTTCTGAGGAAATAAACATATATAAATGAAAAAAAAAAAACAACCTACCTAATTGAGATTTATTCCTTTTTTGAAGTCGGTTAAAAAGTATCTACCTACGTGGGAGGTAAATTATCAATTACAAAAGATTTTATGTAACTTGTTCTCTCTAAACAAAAGTATGCTCCACGTTAACTAATTTCATTTTCTTTTTCTCTGCCTACTTGAAAATAAGGTCCTACAATGAAGGCTTGCACACAAGGCAGTTCATAAAACCTGGCCATTGGTGGCTGTAACTCCGCTTGCTATAAAGCCCACATTTCTCCGGCTTAGGAAGCGCTGCTCAGCGCTAAGACAGCTAGCGCTTCGCTTTAAGGCCACTTGAGCAAACAAATGTTATACTTAGGTTTTTGTTTAATTTATAACCTACAGGAACAGTTAAGGAAAATTTGTAGGTAATTGCAGAATTGGGAGGCACTACATAATGTCCAGCAGTTTTCAAATGACTGGGTTTGTTGATGGAATACTTATTAAGGCATTAAGTACTTATTATGAATTAAGTAAATGGGAACAAGATTGACTCGCATATGGTACAGCTTGTATCAAAAAGGTGTGGTCAAATATATAAGGGTGGGGTACTCATGAAATGCCCCATACATAAGTATGTATATCAGTCATCAGGTTACCGTAGTACAGGTTCTGCCTAGTTCGGGACCTGAAGACCATGTGTGGATGTTGTCTCACATTAAAAAAAAAAAAAAAAAACTTCAATACCTACTCGACTCAAATGTATGGGACGGCTGATTATTTTTTCTGAAACATGCTGTACATATATTCTCCAATACATCCTAGGACTACCTATTTTACTTTCTAAAGACGTGATCCAAAATTTTTGTTTTTTTTTTTATTTCGGGATTCGTGAGCCTTTCATTAGCCACAGAGTGGTTTTCCCCAAAAACATGAAAGTTTCAATTTCAGGTAGCCTAGCTAGCTGACAGAACATTGATGGTTTTCATGTTTTTCCTGTTAACTGATTAATATTTATACCAAAACATGAGCCATTTTTACACATTTCTCTACTCAATTACACCACTAACTAATGTAAATAATTAAGTAATTATGATGATGATGATGAATGTGATGATTAGAGTAATTTATGCGGCCTACTCAAATGTCCTTTCTTTGGTATTGTTCGTCGAATCGTTGAGCTCCTTGAGTCTAAGTTGAGCTGCACGATTACTGACAATTGCGTGCACTGACTGGACAGGTCCACTCAATCTGTGTGGTTCTTTCCTCAAAAGACCATTGCAGACACCGATCTACATAGCCTTCACATGATCTGACCAAGATTTTGTCTGGACTTTAAAAGAGACTGTGACCTCTGAGTTTGTTTCGGCCTTTCTTCTCAGAGTAGTCAGATAGGAAACGCCGACCTCATCTAGCTTAAAAAAATATATGATTGACGTGTAAAAGTGTTTGTTCAAACCTACTTACAGAAATCATTTATCATTATCATTAACTGTAACAAATACGTGAACACCACTAATCCTATATGGGAATAAAATAACATAATTATTCTGTCAAATTAAGGTCACTTTTATAAGGTAAAATCACAAAGGGAAAACCTCAACCAACAGACATGATTGTTATCTTATTAGACAGTTATACCAGAGCTCGTAATAAGAAGAAATTACTCGCACGCCGTCATCATCTATTAGCAATATAATTAATTATCTCTGATTATTTCTAGCCATAATAATAAAGGCTATGATTATTATTTGAGCGACTAGACGTGGCAATGTTATCTTAGTTGTTCGCTTAATTAACATAATATTTACATCATATTTATACTCCAATCTTCTTCAAAGTAGGCAGAATTCTACAGAACCCCTACAGAATCCCAATATTCCTTTTGCTTTGTTTATAACGTTCATAAATCTGGCCATACATGAAGCTAAAAGGCCAAATTCATTTCAAGGCCAAATGAAAACCAAACGAAAAAATACCTCGATCTATTATTACGAAAATCCCAAGCTCTGAATATTATTAGGGTCTGAAATTTGAAGGGTAGTCAATACCTACGCTTTTAGAATTCAATTATTAATACCACATTTTAGATTAACAAAATTCCGATCATAATTTTGTAGACTACAAGCTACTTAATCATTAATTATTTAGAGACAGGATAACAGGATTTTCTGAATAATTAATAAATAACCAGACACCCTACTTAGGTATAACCTTGTTAAAGTTGATTCACAAATTCGGGTCGGTACTAAGCCGTCCGGTCTGCTCCGGTAATGACCTCTCGTGGGATAACATCTCACCAAGTAGCCGTGTTGGGGGCTTACGATTAGGAAACCGAAGGATCTTGACCGCCGAATAATTGCTGACATAACTCAGACTAATGCACACTTGTGATAACTGCGACAAGATTGTGTTGAAGTTCTCACTTGTAACACCCCTGTAGCCCTCAATGGTCGCCTGACACTGCGAAGTCAAAGACAAATTAGCACCAATAAGCACGCGAGGGTAATCGCATGGTGTGTTACGACTCTGTTCTCGGCTTTAGGCACTTAACTGAGCCAGTACAAAGATACATTGGTACTAATAATCGCGTTACGCGGGGAGCGATACACATCGCATTAGTGGGGACGCTTTTGCGTACCGATGCTTTGGATAAAGGACTGGCTGGAAAATGCGTAATAAATTCAAAGAAAAGTAAAGTACAGGGACGTGGATTTGAAATGAGAATAGGGAAAAATAAAAATGGTAACTTAAATGTATTTCGATTTGAGACCGGTGGTGGCCCAGCAGTGGTAACGGCCGCGACTTACGAGTTGTAGGTCGTAGGTTCCAACACAGACAGGCGCTTTACTTTGTGTAAATTATTTCATCATCACTGCTCTCAAAACAGTGAAAGCAAGCATCGTGAGGAAACCGGCATGTCCCAGAACCAAAAACTCGACGGCATGTGACATTTACCAACCCGCACTGGACCCGAGTGGTGGATTACGGCCCACTACCTCTCACAGAGAGGGGGCCTGTGTCCCAGCATTTCAAAAAGAAAGAAAAGTTAGAATGCTCATTCTTTGTAATAACGCACTACCATAAATATAGATACCATATACCAGCTTACATAAAGCTCTAATGAACCTTCTTTTTTGTAGACTTTAATTCTTACTATTTTACACACGTACAAACGAAAAGAAATTCTCTCTTTACTTAATCATTAAGTAATTTGTTGCGAGCTTGCATTTTCTTCTAGATATTGATCGTTCTCTCTTCAACCACATTAATTTTACGTGCAACGGCATCAGATGTAACTAAGAACAAAAAACATTGTTTCTCATTTGCTACTATCAATTAACTACGAACTATCCGAACCTCTACTTGTGTTAGGAAACAAAAGCTCTAATAAACCCCTGCCTATCACACGCGCGTAACAAAGCCTGTGCTCATATAAGCTGTGACATTCTGGCCATCGTTCATATGTACGTTTTGGCATGGCCGTCATTTGTTTTCAATTAGTGGCGATCGCCTGTTAGCAAGCATTATCTTTGCTAACCATTCGTTAGATTGTTGTTTTTTTTTTTTAATAAATTTTGGTTTTACTGAGTCACTGCTTGGGGAGGTAACTTTAAATCAATCAGGATTACTTAAATCAGTTCCACATTATGTTGAAATACAAGAAAATTGTTTACATAATGCAGCGCAGCGGTAATGTGCGTAGTCGGCAGCATAATTGATTTAAAAATATCATATTTAATATAATATGACCTATCTCTTATTGTGCTACTGTTTGATTTTCCTGAAATAGATAAATAATAGTTATATAATCGGTGCTTAAATGTTGGTGAACATGGCCCTAAAGCGTCATACTAAATAAAAAATAAAAACTTTGATTTCTATTATACAGTAATATACCGCACGCAGATACGTAAAGGATTGATCACTTGGTTAGATTTTAGGTACAAGTTTAACAGATAGGCGTACATGAGCACTACGGCTGTGTCCGAGATAGTCCGGGAGCTTCCGAACCAATGAATGAGGACTCTGTCGTATTCAGGACTTGACCGCGGCTTGTGGTTATCGGATTTCAACCGATGACTTCAGTTAGTTACTCCCCATTTTAGAAGATATCTGCTGTGATTGGGAACATGTCTGGTGTAACGACCAGTAATGTGGCTTTCAATTTAGTTATGGGGTTTCGTTCTTTAGATAATCAAATCATTTTTTTACCTCAACTAACATTTCAACATCTGCCTGGCCTTTTCCCGGCTATGTTGAGGTCGACTTCCAGTCTAACCGGATGCAGCTGAATACCAGTATTTTACATGGAGCGACTGCCTATCTGACCTCCACAACCCAGTTACTGGGTAATACGATACCCCTTGGTAAGACTGGCTGTCAGACTTTCGGGCTTCTGACAACCCGTAACGACTGTCATAAATCCACGAATGACAGTCGGCACCAACCGTTTAACGTTCTTTCCGAGGCATGGAGGGGTCATGGTATCTAAAGATGGTCACCCATCCACGGAATAACCGCGGCAAACGTAGCTTAACCTGATCGATCGTCCCGTGCGGCTGTTATTACTAAGCCACAAGCCTCAACTAACATTTACTTTTCGTAAATATCCGGGTCCAGCCGGAAAGGACCTTATATGTATGAGTGGTCCGTATCAAAGTCGTAACATATAGTTTGTGCCAATTGACTTGTTAACTTCCTACCTACACCGTTACAGGTACTGATCAAAGGAATTGGATAAAATCCTCACCGACTCTTCAATTGGAAATCGGTGTTTGTAGACGAAGGCTATTGTCGCTCCATTTGTCACTGGACTTGTCACATTTTGTTATAAACGACCTTTCCGGATTCTCATGTATTTTTATTACTCGACTGAAGAAGGAGGGTTGTGTTTTTCATGTGTTTTGAAGTCGTAATTCAAAACCTTTAGATATTTTTACTACGCCGACTAATGGAGCGTGCAGACATTTCACGTTTTTGCGCCGACTTTTATCTGATTTGTTACGTTCTTCAGTTACGTAAAAAAAAATACTTACAGCTACTCAATTTTATAAAAATACCGCGGGGCGCCATGGTGCAGCGTGTTGAAGTGATACTACCGCGGGGCGCCATGGTGCAGCGTGTTGAAGTGATACTACCGCGGGGCGCCATGGTGCAGCGTGTTGAAGTGATACTACCGCGGGGCGCCATGGTGCAGCGTGTTGAAGTGATACTACCGCGGGGCGCCATGGTGCAGCGTGTTGAAGTGATACTACCGCGGGGCGCCATGGTGCAGCGTGTTGAAGTGATACTACCGCGGGGCGCCATGGTGCAGCGTGTTGAAGGGATACTACCGCGGGGCGCCATGGTGCAGCGTGATGAAGGGATACTACCGCGGGGCGCCATGGTGCAGCGTGTTGAAGTGATACTACCGCGGGGCGCCATGGTGCAGCGTGTTGAAGTGATACTACCGCGGGGCGCCATGGTGCAGCGTGTTGAAGTGATACTACCGCGGGGCGCCATGGTGCAGCGTGTTGAAGTGATACTACCGCGGGGCGCCATGGTGCAGCGTGTTGAAGTGATACTACCGCGGGGCGCCATGGTGCAGCGTGTTGAAGGGATACTACCGCGGGGCGCCATGGTGCAGCGTAATGAAGGGATACTACCGCGGGGCGCCATGGTGCAGCGTGTTGAAGTGATACTACCGCGGGGCGCCATGGTGCAGCGTGTTGAAGGGATACTACCGCGGGGCGCCATGGTGCAGCGTGTTGAAGTGATACTACCGCGGCGCGCCATGGTGCAGCGTGTTGAAGTGATACTACCGCGGGGCGCCATGGTGCAGCGTGTTGAAGTGATACTACCGCGGGGCGCCATGGTGCAGCGTGTTGAAGTGATACTACCGCGGGGCGCGATGGTGCAGCGTGTTGAAGTGATACTACCGCGGGGCGCCATGGTGCAGCGTGTTGAAGTGATACTACCGCGGGGCGCCATGGTGCAGCGTGTTGAAGTGATACTACCGCGGGGCGCCATGGTGCAGCGTGTTGAAGTGATACTACCGTGGGGCGCCATGGTGCAGCGTGTTGAAGTGATACTACCGCGGGGCGCCATGGTGCAGCGTGTTGAAGTGATACTACCGCGGGGCGCCATGGTGCAGCGTGTTGAAGTGATACTACCGTGGGGCGCCATGGTGCAGCGTGTTGAAGTGATACTACCGCGGGGCGCCATGGTGCAGCGTGTTGAAGTGATACTACCGCGGGGCGCCATGGTGCAGCGTGTTGGTTCTGCTTTGATTGTTTGCTCGTATCCCAGTGTACTTAACAAACTTAGGGCTACGTTACTTTAGGTATGGATACAGAAACGATTAGATGCATACTGTATGGTGGGGGTGCTGACGAAAACATATCAGAGTAAGGGAGTATTTGCTACACAACGCGCCTGTAAAAAGATATTTATTTATATAAAATATACAGGTAAGGATTCTAGGGACCTACTCTCTAAGTCCGTCAACGAAGAAACGGGCCCGTCAGAAAGTAGTTTGATACTTCGGAATCAACCCTACACTCGACTAATTAACTTTTTCGGACGGGCAATAAAACATCGGGAGTAAGAATAACTGTCAAGTGGTGTTGTCATTCATTTTTAGTTCGGGTCTCGAAATAATCTTGTGGCCGTAAGTGATACGGAGTTTAAACCGCTCGTAACTTCGGCGGAAACTACGGATTTCGTGCATAGAGAGTAGACCCCCAGATACCTACTTACATAGTACTTTTAGCCTGCAACTAACATACACTTAAGTGTTCAGACAGTTTCACTAATATTCTAATAAAAAAAACATAATGAAGTACACTATCCTAAGCTGGGTCAGAGCAAAATGTTCCTAGCCATTTCCGCGTACAATTCATAAAAGTGTGACAAGTGAAGCGCGCTTTCCATTTCCGCAGTAGTTTCCTCCAAATAATAGTTCTAGCGAGGAAAATTTTCAGCCATCACATCACCGCAAAGCCGAAAAATGCCATTTCGATTCAAGTATTCACGAAACTATTCTCTTTATTCTTTGAACCGCTAAGCCGTCGTCGGTCGTGCACATGTGTCCAACTGCATACAACTAAGGACTAAATTTTGGATCAACTTAGGCACGTGCCGCCGCCCGAGATCACACTTCCTTTGATGTGTGTTTACTTTCTTTTTTGTCAAGGAGAAAAGAACGTTGCAGCCACGCTGTGCACTAAACGAATACAAAGACGTTTTTGTATGTTAGCCGGAAAATTGTGTGCAATAATGATGACTGCTTCGTTGATCTAGGTAGCAGTTGCAAGCGCGGCGGTTGATTCTGACGTCAATACCCATAATTGATAAATAAATGATAAATGATTTTTATTTCTGTAAGTAGGTTTGTACAAACACTTTTACACGTCAATCATATTTTAAAAGCTAGATGAGGTCGGCGTTTCCTATCGGACTACTCTGAGAAGAAAGGTCGAAACAAACTCAGAGGTCACAGCCTCTTTTAAAGTCCAGACCAAATCTTGGTCAGATCATGTGAAGACTAGGTAGGTATGTAGATTAGTGTCTGAAATGGTCTTTTGAGGAAAAACCACACAGATTGAGTGGACCTGTCCAGTCAGTGCACGCATGTGTCAGTAATCGTGCAGCTCAACTCAGAGCTTAATTAAGGAGCTCAACGATTCGACGAACAATACCAAAGGAAGGACATTTGGGTAGGCCGCATAAATGACTCAAACTGCCAGATCATGATTACAACTAACTGAGCAAAATAAAACGTTGTTAAAAAATAGTTTTTTTTATATGGAAATTTACATGCGCTTAGTAGGTTATATTATGAAAGGAAAATGCATTACAGCCCGCTTCTTCTAATAGAAGTGGAATTATATTTAGTCTGATAATGGTGCCGATTCTGTTGTACACCGAACTAAACTAACTAAACTATCACTAAAATTCCTTACTTTTGGCTATGAGAATCTTAACGCTATTCTGCAAAATAAAATCTCTAAATTTAAAAATAATTTTGACACATCTAAAATCAAATTTGACAATTATTGCGACTCCATGTGGTACCTGTTTGCCGTACCACGTGATCTTTTTTTAGAGCCATAAGCGCGCATTATGTGCGGCCTCGACTTGTTTTGTATGGAATTTTTTACTTTTTGTATGGAAAATATAAAAAAATATTACCAACATGTTGAGTTTTATAGGTTTACGGGTTGCAAAGGGGGTCGAAATTTTCATTATTTTTGCGATAGGACACACCGTTTTCGAGATATAAGCAAAAGAAAAGAAAAAAAGATACAGTACTGTTTTTGCATCTGAAGTCGAGGTGTTGGTGTGAATTTTAGTTCATGACAACTAATTTTATTCCACACCTTTTTAATCGCGATTAAAAATAGTCAGATTTAGTTAAGACAATCAAAATTTTTGGTGAAAAACGTAAAATTCAGAATAGCAAAATTGCCATTTTCACTAAATTATAATCTCAGTGCCATCTGCTTAGTGCTGTCAAACTAAAATTTAGTTAAGTTGTGTCACTTTAGTCAATTTCAGAATGGGAAATCGTCGTTTGACAGGAATAAACTAAATTTTGGTGATTTTTAGTCTAGTTTAGAGAATTTTGTGACAAGAGAATCGGCACCATTGTATGATTGGACTACCTCGCAAAACTTGTGGTGGCAAAAACGATTGCTGAGCATGGGGCAAAGTGTTATCGGGTTTATCCATCAATAATTCCTCATAGCTGCTCGCAGCCTAGATTTGTAGTTTCCTGATTAATGAAAATAATAGACGGGCCCCTATTACGTAGAACTGAAACACCAGCAAGGAAATGTACATAGGTACACTTCTGCCTTACCCTTTGAGGAATAAAGCCGTGCAGTTATGTTATGTATGATAAATTCATTGTTAAGTTCCAACCCAACAAATGCCAGACACAGAGAAGGCGGGATTTTGGGGATGAAGTGAAATCTCAAGTCTTAGTTCAGACCCGCCCAGTTGTTATGTTTTCAGTGCGAAGCGGTCGAACAGGAGAATAAAACTTGTTGTTTCAATAATATGTAGACTATCCCTAGAATCCCTGTCAGGGAACGACAGAAGTTCACGTACCTGCCTTCCCTGAACGAAGGATTATTTCTATTATAAAATAAAATAGGCTACATTTTGGGCTAAGTTTCTGAATGCTAAGTACCGTATTGAATCACGAATTTTTTTAAACGGGAGCCACCCTCCTTATCGCCATTAGAAAATTGTAAAATGGACGCTCATCACGAAATATTAATTAATTACCGAAAATTACTTGGCAAGATAAACACAGAGTTACAAACGCCTGTCTACATGAAGCTCATCGAGGCTTAATATGATATTAATTACTAAAGGAAAATGACCCAAATAAACATGAAATATGTGTATTTACTTAGGATTAAAATTGCAATATAATTTTATTTGACTTTTTCAAAGGAAAGTTCAATATTACTTAAAAACCTTACGAATTTTTTGTCCCTCTGGTAAAGCTGGATGTTTATACTTTTGACTTAAAAGTTGACAAGTAAATACACAGTGCCCGGTCGTAAATATTGCACATCAAATTAGGGGAAAGCTTCTGTTCTGTCGCCTCTGTCATCCGTAACTTTGTCACACAGGCTTTGTGACCGTCTATTTCTAAAGCTGGATGTGTCCATGCCCGTGTATATTCTGCCTGACTGTGCCTTGTTTTTATATTTTTTCTGGGTGCGACATACCGTGCATTTTTGCGTGGCAATATAGTGACGAGCGTACGAAGTATGTAAATTATGGAAACAGTGTGTAATATACGTGCTAAAGGCTCGGCTGTACCTACCTACCTAATATATAACGGAATGTAGGTTTTTATTGTCCTCACATTTACATAAGGCACATTGAATGACATTTTACGATCATTTGATAAAATGGTCGCCATTTACAAAGTTATATTTTGAAAGTTATACAGGGTTATTTTTAATACGACGGCAATCCATTATGGGGATGTAGGGGAGGTCATTTGCAGCCAATATGACCCCTATGCAAATGTCAACCATTTTCCAGTAAATTCAAATTTTATATTTTTTAAATATAATTATCTGGTATCATAGTGTATCTCGTTGGGTAGCTAAGAAGTTGTACATATTTTTTGGAATGTTCTGTCGATATACCTACATGTTTTTTTGGAGAAATCAATCATTTTAGTCAAATAACCTGCTCAAAATAAGGAAATTGTGTGCTCAGATTAAAAAATATTAAAGATAATCGTCATGATATGGTTGATTATTATGTATTGGAATAGACGCAGGTAATAAAAAAAAATCATACATTGCTTTTTTTATTTTATATTATATAGTTAAAGTTGTATAGCGACAAAAAAAAGTCAAATTACTCGGAAATGGTTGACATTTGCATAGGGGTCATAAGGGGTCATTTGGTTGCAAATGACCTCCCCTACATCCCCTAAAATGGATTGCCGACATATCACCAATAACACTGTACATTAAACTTAATTTAATCCAGCGTTATTTGTAATCTATGCATAGATAAGCAAGTTCGTACTTTGAAAAGAACTCCTGCGGGGTAATTGCGTAATACACTAACAGTTGGAATGACCTTCATTTTGACAGGTCAACATCATTCATTGCGTTATTTACGTTGCTGAGCAGACAAATTTTTCGAACATATGAAGCAATGGCTTAGCAATATCCATCAAAATGATTCAGATTGTGATTGACAGTGTATTACGCATTTCGGGTACTGGTAATCTAAAACGTTTATGTATCAAAATCTGAAATAAGTATCATCAGACTGAATGAGTAATAGATAATCACTTACCATTTCACTATCGAAATATTTCATTTAACACTATTCTTTATTTTATTTCAGATAGCGAGCCACTAGAAAGGTCAGTACCTATCACAAATCTTCTAACAGTCAAGCGCCGGAAGGATCTGGGCTTTACCCCGGTACCCCGGAACAGCTAACAGAGACCCTTTTTGATATATTCAGGAGCGCCTTCAAAAATGTAGACTAAAACGTTTCTAAAGCTACGCCTCCATGAGTGATTTTTTCAGCAATTATTGGCCGGAAAATATTTGCCGGAGGTACCGAAGCAATCTAGTTTAATTTGGTAATATAACCTGTAGTCACTCCATGAATTCTGTATTTCTAATTAATATATTGCCAAATTAAATAATTCACTTATTTGGCGGTATTACTAGCAACAATATTATTGCTACATGTTGGTTGGAATTGCAGTAAATTTCGTGTTATCGTGACGTCACATTTGACAAATAGTTATTTTAGTTGCTCGTGTAAAAGCACCTTTAGTATATAGCTTTGAAACATGGAAACTCTCTCAAAAGGTCGAGCTTTTAATGAGATGAAACGTTTTATCCGGCTAAGCCTTTCAGTCGCGGAGTGTCGAATGTTTCTCCTTCGTTCAAGTCAAGATATTCTTTGTTGCTCTTTCTACGATATTTTGAGTAGCAGTTTTGGTATAAGTGTATTTAACGTGTTTATATTTCCAAAGCTCTCTAGTAATAGGTACACCTCAACCAAGGACCAAACGCAATCATTCAATTATTACTAACTAATCATTAATAATTATTGCATCTGAATGATCTTCAGGTCATCGGGTTTCTTAATGAAACAATGGGTATCAATGAGTAAGACAATGCTTAAAGCAATGAAAGATATCGCATAAATTTATCAATTTAAGTACTCCAAACTCCAGCAAATGCAAATATTAATAGTTACCTAGTTTTAATCGCAAGAATTGAGCTATATCGGACTCATTATGAGGATTATAGTTAGAAAGCATAGCTAAATAATACAATCATCAAATTAATTTGTCTCGACGGCTATGTTTTCCGACGGCATCGTGAAATAATTATCTGTCCTCATCAATTTCGCCAGCCCGTGACAACCTGTAATGAAATCCCGATTAGAAGCTCCTGTTCAGTTTTTTTTACTCCCCAACGTAATCTGTCAGGCAGTGTTAACATTTCTTTCAGCAAATGATATACCTACTTATAACAATTGAGCTTTTCTTTCGAAACATTTTCGTATGTTTTGATGTTTACGCCTGCTTTGTAAAATATAATAGAATGATCTTTATTATATACACCATGTGGGTTACAGATATAAATGTAGAAATTTTGCGTAGGGTGACACAATGGGCGGTCTTATCGCCAAAAGTGGAATTTTAAAGACAACCTTTTGATGGATACAATACATTTTCTTTTCATTTTAAGAAATACTAACTTAGTACTAAATAGTAGATTATTAACCAAGGGGATAAAGCAGTGTCTTCTGTCGCGGGTGACGATTTAAATCGCGAGCGCAATGAAGGACTCGAGGTTTACTCCCGAGCGTAGCGAGGGTGTTAAAAACTTAAATCACGAGCGAAGCGATGGATTTAAGTTCACCCAAGACTAAGACAGCTTTATCACCGAGGAAAATACTCTACTTTTCGTACCATTTGCGAAAAAATTAACACAATAATAATATGAGATAAGCATTTATAAAAAATAATGACAATTAAACCTATTTTTAGAACATTAACTTACTTATAAAAATAAATTAAAATAAACTTAACGTTTATGTATTTGAAGAAAACAAAAACGCGGCAAATTCCTAGACTAATATTTTTTTGTTGGAAAAGCAAAGGCAGCAAGCTCATACGGCCTCGTCGGTTTTCGTAATTTTATTTAATAATCATAACTGCATAATAAATGCGTATTCCTTTTTCAAAAAGATGTATAATGCTTTATATACAAACTCAATGGTGTAAACACAGATGTAGCTCAGTATACATTTCGGTAAGTATTCCAAATTTAAATCACATTCTCCCCCTAGAGGTTGAATGAAATTCAGTACAATTTTCTTTCCCTGTTTTTAAAAGATTAAAAATGACTATTGTTATGTTCGCTTTTTGTGGCATAGAATGTCACTTTTTTGAGCAAGTGGTACGAAAAGATCATTTCTTTTATCTTTTGTTAGTAGCTTTAAGTAAAACAAAAGTAATTCTTCTCGTCTGTTAGATAAATTTCCCTAAATCAACATTGTTCTCAGTCTCCCTAAATTAACATTTCATTAAGAATAAAGTTACCAACCCGCACTGGGCCCGCGTGGTGGATTACGTCCCACTCCCTCTCACTGAGAGGAGGCCTGTGTCCTACCAGTGGGAACGTTATAGGCTGGTTATGTTATGTTATGATAAATGATTAATGATAAATGATTTTATTTCTGTAAGTAGGTTTGAACAAACACTTTTACACGTCAATCATATTTTTTTTAAACTAGATGGGGTCGGCGTTTCCTATCTGACTACTCTGAGAAGAAAGGCCGAAACAAACTCAGAGGTCACAGTCTCTTTTAAAGTCCAGACAAAATCTTGGTCAGGTCATGTGAAAGCTATGTAGATCGGTGTCTGCAATGGTCGTTTGAGGAAAGAACCACACAGATTGAGTGGACCTGTCCAGTCAGTGCACGCAATTGTCAGTAATCGTGCAGCTCAACTTAGACTCAAGGAGCTCAACGATTCGACGAACAATACCAAAGAAAGGACATTTGAGTAGGCCGCATAAATTACTCAAACTGCCAGATCATGATTACGTTGAGAAAAATACAAAAATAAATATAAATAAATCAATGACCGACATAGTTCTCACATTCACAATAATTAGAATAATATTATAATAATCTTTGAGGACCATGTAGATTTGTGTCTGAAATGGTCTTTTGAGGAAAGAACCACACAGATTGAGTGGACCTGTCCAGTCAGTGCACGCATTTGTCAGTAACCGTGCAGCTCAACTCAGAACTTAAGGAGCTCAACGATTCGACGAACAATACCAAAGAAAGGACATTTGGGTAGGCCGCATCAGGTACTCAAACTGCCAGAACATGATTAAAACTGCAACAAAAACACACATAGTCCTCACATTCACAATAATTTAAAATAATATAATACTTTAAATAGTAAATATTAGTGTCATTGTATATGTAAATAAGTATAGATACTTATAGCAAAGATTATAAGTAAAAATAGTTAGCGAAATAAAATAAATTAACATTGCCTGTGCTTTATTGGAGCAACTCAATCCCAAGCCTTTTTGTCCTCAATATAGTCTTTGACAGTATAATAGGCATTCTGGCATAATTTCCTTTTTATAAACGATTTGAATTTATTAAGGCTTAGTGCTTGAATGTGGCTAGGAAGTTTATTATAAAAACGTATACATTGGCATCTAAACGAGCCACCTATTTTCTTGAGCCTGGTAGTAGGAACAACAAATTTGTGCTTGTTCCTAGTATTTAAATTATGGATATCACTGTACTTTTTAAACAGATTAATATTTTTATGTGCATACAAAAGATTTTCATAAATATACTGAGAAGGCACAGTCATTATATTAATCCCTTTAAATTTGTCTCTGAGGGAGTGTCTGGGACTTAATTTATAAATTGAACGAATTGCCCTTTTTTGTAAAACAAAAATCGTCTGAATATCGGCGGCATTTCCCCACAACAGAATACCGTACGACATTACACTATGAAAATAACTAAAGTATACTAAACGGGCTGTCTCTAAATCAGTTAAACCACGAATTTTCCTAACGGCGTATGCTGCAGAGCTAAGCTTCTTTGACAATTTATCTATATGGGGGCCCCATTGAAGCTTGGCATCCAAAGTAATGCCCAAGAATACTGTGGTATTTTCGGGTTTCAACTCTTCACCCTTTATGAGAATACTTGTTTCTACTTGTCTAACATGAGGTATCGTAAACTTAATACATTTCGTTTTTTTCTCGTTAAGAAGAAGGTTATTAACATTAAACCAGTTAACTACTTTTGCGAGGGCACTATTTACATTGTCAGTAACCAGCTGCTGACGTTTGAGTTTAAATAAAAGTGAAGTGTCGTCTGCAAACAGCACTATATCATGTTCATCCTTTATGAGGTAAGGCAAGTCATTTATATAAATAAGAAATAAAAATGGACCTAGAATTGAGCCTTGAGGGACCCCCATTCTTACTACCGATCCGGGAGATCTTTTCCCGTTAACATCAACTCTCTGAATCCTATCACTTAAATAAGAAGTAAGAAGATCCAGAGAGGCGTTCCGGATTCCGTAGTGGTGCAGTTTCCTGATTAATGTTGCATGAAGAACACAATCGAATGCCTTGGACAAATCGCAAAAGATGCCCAACGCATCGCATTTGTCCTCCCATGCATTATATACATGCCCTAGAAGTTCAACTCCGGCATCAGTAATTGAACGACCCCTTGTAAAACCGAACTGTTTGTTATGCAGTAATTTATGTACATTAAAAAATCTTTGCATTTGATTTAAAATAAGTTTTTCAAAAATTTTACTAAATGTAGGTAGCACTGAAATAGGTCTATAATTAGTAGGGTCTGATGTACTACCCGATTTAAACAACGGTATTATTTTACTGTTTTTCATAAGATCAGGAAACTCACCACGGTCAATACAATTATTAAAAATAACAGCTAAAGTAGGTGCTACAATATTTATAATTGACTTAGCAACGTCCACAGAATTACCCCATAAATCTGCAGTCTTTTTGACATTTAACGTGTGAAAGGTTTTAATTATATCTTTAAAAGTGACATATTCGAAATGAAATTCAGAATCACAAACTGGAATGTTTTCTTTAAGTAAAGACTCTGCAGCAGTGGGTGAAGAGTTTAGAGATTTAGTAGTCGATACGGGAATCTCTGCAAAGAAATTTTCAAAGGCCGCGGCGACTTGAGAATCAGATTTAATTATATTGTCATCAATAGCAAGGCTGTAGTCACTACATCGGTTGCATGACCTTCCCGTTTCGCTATTAATGATACTCCATGTCATTTTTATTACATTACTACTATTTTTAATTTTTGAACTCAAATAACGTGATTTGGCCATACTACAAACTTTTTTAAATAATTTAGAATAATTCTTAACATATAAATTAAATTCAGCAGTGTTTTTACAAGTTCGTTCATCATACAATTCATAAAGTCGTTTTCTACTTGTATGTATACCAATGGTGGCCCAGTCACTAAAGGAAGCGTTACTATTAACCGAGAACGTCTTTGGAATGAACGTGGTATTGAATAGTGTGCAATACATATTAAAAAAATCATTATAATGTTGACTAGGGTCATCATTAGTCACCAAAAATGGTAATTTACTTAAAAGTTTAGATTTAAATGTATCCAAGCGATAAGTCGTTTTCGGGTTAACAGTGATATCTTTTTTAGTAACTTTTTTGTTTATATTTGAAATAGTTATTAAACAATAAAGTAATAATTATGCATAGTACTCGTAGTAGAACGTGGAGCCAAACTAAATCTCTCACCACTTCAGAAGTTAGTACCTACATTAATCATGACTCGGTAAGTCACGGACGATTTTCGTTGTTGCCATCAATTAGATACCTAATAACTTCTAACACAGTACCTAGTAGTTTAGTAGGTCAAAGAAACTGCCCCAGTCTAGTCAATTAGCATGCTAGATTATTTATTTTTGAAGCACGCTGGTTCGAGCGTCTAAAGTAGAGAACATAAGCTAAAGCACTAAAGAAATTGCATAAAAGCTACCTAGGTACGGTACCTAATAACGAGTAGCTTTATATTTTACTTCCTAGTTAAACCGTAAACAGAACCATACACATATAAACACAATCAGTTGCACAGCTATTTATCTGCGACCGCGGCGTGCAATGTAGTTAATTGTACCTGGTACCATTATACATGAATTTAAGTACATATCCTATGTAATAGAAATTAAATGCTATACGTTGCGCGTTGGTGAGCACTTCAGTTCAGAACGGCTGAATAGATTATTTTAAAATTTTTGTAACAATCCGAATCAGTTATTACAGAAATAAAACTTCGAAAAGTTGCCGGAAAATTGTTAAATTCGGGAAAACTGAAAGTGTATTTTCTATGGGAATTCTGTATTAATTATTGAAATTGGGACAGGACAACGTCGGTCGGATCAGCTAGTTATGAATTACGTACCTACAGTAAACTGCCATGAAAGCAATGTTTTCCTCACTGAAAAAAAAATAATATTAATATATTAATTCTACTTGTAAATAATAAATATATATTAATTCTAGATATATATAATAATAATAATTTAAACTTGTGGATACCAATTCAAACGAGCCATGAAGTAAACATAAAATCTTTATGTGCTCGACAGTCACATACCTCCCATAAGTTGTGCGCCATTTGCATGAAATAATTCCTTTCCAAAGAAAATTACATAAGTAACCTCATCCTCTGGGGGTTTTAACGTTTAGTGGAAAAGATTTGAAGTTTGACTCGCTATTTTCAGAACCACCACCATCAGCTTTGTAGGTACTTACGTATTTTTCTGTTCCTTCATTCTTCTCTGTTTATATATGTATACATAAATCTATCCAATATTACAAAGAGGTACAATTTGTTTGCTTGTTTGTATGTAGGGAATAATCTCTTGCATTACCTACCGGTGCGATTTCAAAAATTATTTTTACATTTGATAGCCCAATTCTTGAGAAAGGCTATAAGGCTATTTAAACTCACGCTTGGATCCTTAGGAGCCGAGCAAAAACAAAAAAGGCAGAAAAAACGCAAGGCGAAAACGAAGTAATAGCGCGGGCAGGCGATGCGATGCGACGGGGTGGGGCGGAGGACCAAGAAATTACAGGCGGACAAAGTCGTAGGCAAAAGCTAGTGGTCAAACAAATAAAAAAATTAGAGGTAAATACTAAAGCTTATTTTGAAAAATATTTAAAGAGAACCCAGAATAAGAGATGAAAGAGGGTTTATTAGTAGATTAGTGTGTTGAACTTATTAGGTCCGTTTGTAAAAATTTGTTTTTTAAGGAAAGTTACACACAGTAATCTAGGTCTCTTTCTCTGTATCTTTAGAAATTGTAGGCTTTCATATAGTGTTGTCGAGGTGGACTGTATACTTGAATAAAACTTCAGACTTCTTGTTGCTTGTTTCTTGTTTATTTCCCAGGATAGTGAGCTGCTTGACTGTTGAGTGACGACTGATGACTGATTCAAGACTGATTGATATTGCAACTCACTGTCCTGTTTATATTTGTTTCTTACATAGCGCAAGTAGTGGGTGGGGCGCGGTGATAGAGAGCACGACTCGTCAATTAGAGCGCGCTGTTGTGGGCGCGAGTGTCTAGCGTTCCCGACAGGTTTAGACTTGTTCAGAATCGTGTTCTCTACCATCTTACAATAACATACTTATGTCTAGGGGGTAATAAAACAAATCATAATCGAATTATTACAGTTGTCAAGAATTTCCCTATTTTCAAATCGTCTTTATTATACTTAATACTTAAATCTAAATCCTTAATTAGTTTATTTATATATCATTCCTAGTCTACGTAAGCTACGTCGTCCGTAACAAGTGTACTAACGACATCGTACCTATATGCGTGTGTTAAATAAACATAGATATTTAACAAACTTCATAACTATCTCGAGTAAAATTCAATCTTTTTACTTTATTAAGCTGCGAGTATGCAAGCACTCGGCTCCGACAGCGATCTGCGTCATTCGTCTAGACCCTTTATTACAGAACTCCAATCGACCTCGGTAGCCGTCTGTGGCTCGAAACAAACTTTAAAGTGCACTTCGTAGCAAATGTTACACTTGTATTGAAACTTTCAGCCGTCCCGATACACTTTCAGCGGACAAAACAGTGCAACTTCAGTGCTGAACAAATTATAAGAACATCGCAAACTTTTGTGTTAATTGACGCTCGAACAGTTTGCTTTCAATTTATTCTTGTAGTTTGGTGTTTGAATGTGGACTTGCCCCCAATTGTCATAATGTGGTTACCTAAATATGCCTAACTTTTAGGGCAAAACAGTACCCTAATTGTGTAACACGCTCTCATTCACAATCCGTCAGGTTTTGAAGGAAATAACTAATCGATTGCTTCATATGTTTGAAACATTCGTCTGCTTAACACCGTTAATAACGCAATGAATGTTGTTGAACTGTCAGAATAAAAGGCATTGACATTTTACGTGGGTTACGCAATTCGATTGATTCATTTGCGCTTGATATTGTTATTTGTGACAAAAACATCACTATATTTTTAAATAAAATAGGTATCCGATACTGTGTTCAAGCGCCCTTTCAACTAGGGTTGCCAACTCCATATATACAGAGATGATATGACAGAGGGGCATTCAATTACAACACGTACCTATAGCACCAAAAATTTGTTTTTTTTTCAAACAAACAAAATAGCTTACAAATCAGAGTAAAATGCAACCACTCTTTGTAATGAAAGTGCAAGTGTGTGTGTATTTATTGCTTCCTTGTTTGCATTGCCATCTTTTTAGCGACAATATTTGGTTGTACTTGTGACTTGCGTCAGAGCGGCAACAACGCATCGTAGGTTATACTCAGATTTATCATTGCGTATAGACATAATCAGCTGTTAGGAAAGATACATCGTGTTCAAACGGGGCAAAAAACTTAAAAAAGCATTTGCGACTAAACTACTGCTCCTATTTAATTGATTTTTGGTACAGAGCTTGAAAATGGTACCTAGTATTTAAAAGAAAGCCCCTCTGTCGTATCAACTCTGTATAATATAGTATCTATACTGCTATTGTAGACGCCGAAATATTATGTATAAAAAAAAAATTGTTCGTGAAACTAGCATATTTTCATTTCAATACAAAATGGCGAGATGAGCGCGGCAAGTATTAATCTCATAAAAGTTGAATTAATGGTATTTTGTACTTAACCTTAATTTAGACTGTAATAATGGCTATGAGACATTAAAAAAAACCTTATTAATAAAGTAGCAAAAAATAAAAGATTTTTTGAAACAAAAAGTACCTACAATATTTTGTTCGTCATCTAACATATTTCAACAAGCAATGTCTTCTAAAATACTATAACTGATATAAAAAAAGTTGGCAACCCTACTTTCAACCGTTATCGAGTATCTATAATTATGACTAAACTTCAATGGCCACTCACCGATTCGCAGTCCAAGCGACTCTGGTTCTGTCAATTAGCTTTGGGCAAGAAGCCATTTGGGTACTGGAAGCCGGAAGCCGGCTCTAACTAATTGTCTAACAGCTAGGTCGAAGGTGACACTAGTATTACAAGAATCGTGTAGATATTCCCAGGTGTTTCTAAACCTATTGGTGTTAGTCCAAAATCGCTTTTAATGTTAAATGATTTTATTTCTGTAAGTGGGTTTGTACAAACACTTTTACACGTCAATCATATTTTAAAAGCTAGATGAGGTCGGTGTTTCCTGTCGGACTACTCTGAGAAGAAAGGCCGAAACAAACTCAGAGGTCACAGTCTCTTTTCATTTTTTTCATTCATTTACACGTCAATCATATTTTAAAAGCTAGATGAGGTCGGCGATTCCTACGGTCAAGTCACAGTCACAGTCTCTTTTAAAGTCCAGACAAAATCTTGGTCAGATCATGTGAAGACTATGTAGATTAGTGTCTGAATGGTCTTTTGAGGAAAAACCACACAGACTGAGAGGACCTGTCCAGTCAGTGCACGCATGTGTCAGTAATCGTGCAGCTCAACTCAGAACTTATGGAGCTCAACGATTCGACGAACAATACCAAAGAAAGGACATTTGGGTAGGCCGCATAAATTTCTCAAACTGCCAGAGCATGATTAAAACTAACTGAGCAAAAAAACACAAAAAAACAATGACCCACATAGTCCTCACATTCACAATAATTAAAATAATATAATACTTTACGTTTATTATTGTGAAACAAACAAAAACATGCAAAGGGTCAACCGTGCGCTGCTATCCATCCATACAGGTGGAATAAATCACCTTTGGGAAACAGTTCAGTGTACAGTTTACAAGTTTTACAACTATAGTTTCTCAACACGAACCTGTGTTCCTACTGTTCTTATCGACACTCAAATTCTGCATGCAAATCTAATCCTAGCATGATCCTTTAAAACGAATGAAACTCCTTTTGAAATGCTTGCAAAATAAATAAATAAATATCGTCTGACATTGCACACAGCACCATCTAGTTCCAAGTTAAGCACTTAAGGCTTGTGTTATGGATACCAGATGGTTGATGATACACTACTTAAATACATTTTTTTTTTCGTAAATACATACATATTATAAATATACATCCATGACTCAGGTACAAATGTCCATATTCATCATACAAACATTTGCCCCTACCGGGATTCGAACCCAGGACCATTTGGTTTCGCTGACTACACTTAGCCACTGTAGCCACTACACCAAACGTGTCGTCAACCAAAAAATGTTAAGTACCTAATGGTAGTAGTAGTTTGTTTGTAGGATTAATCCAGGGGCTGTATGAGGAAACACGAATGTCGATGAACGTGATATTTCACATTCATACATGATAAAAAGTCAAAAAGGTTGACCTTTTGTGACTGACATCCGTAGGATAATCCTTTCCTACGTCAAAAATACTTTCGGCATTTTTAGTGCAAAAACGACATTGGCACTCACGAACATAAAGATAAAGCATAAAATACTGTTAAAAACAAAATGTATAAAATCTATTGTATTTTTTATAAATCTATTTTACGTTTTCATTTCTCTGCGTAGCGAGCACTTTTCAGCCCGGGCACGAGGGCACTCAGTGCCCGATTGTGTCGCCAGCGCCGCCGTTTCAATACAAAACGGCAACCTTCCCCTCGCATTCGATTATTGTACATTGTAATTCTGTGGCATGTAATAAAAACTAATTGCTTTATATAAAGGAGCCTCGGTTTACCTAACCTACCTATCTGATACTAAGTAGTACCCTCGACGACCAAGACGGGGAGCGAAGCGTTTTAAATGTAAATTAAACGTTACCTTACAGGGCTTTTGTAATTCACTTTTCTTGCTTGAGCACGATTTTGAATCACGAGGTTATAATGTATCTATAAACGCTGAAATTTTAAAATACTAAAGATAGTAAATTACTTTTTAACTGATAAAACATAACGCCTCATCATGCCTGTTTATTTATTCAATTGCCTCGAAGGAATACAAAGGCGTAGGTGCACTTATAGTACCAATACCTACATTTCGCCAGTTATGAAAGCCTTAATGTGATAAAGATTTTGGTTAACACGTTTTAGAAACATTATACAGTTATCAATACCTTATTACCTTTATCATTTAAACCAGTACTTGCGAGTGCTCTTTATTTTTCTTCCATGTGTTTCGAATGGTTTAGCAAACAAATGGAAAGTGGTTCATGACTGCTTCAACAAATAAAGCCAGCGCTGCGTTGAAAATAGAAGCTATCGGTCATTCCAACGCTTTGATTTAGTACGCAATCACACGTTTATGATGTGAATAGTGGATCGGATTGGTGTATGTGGTATTATTGGTGAAGTGGGATTAGGCTGGCCACATCTGGCCCATGCTTATAGAACTGTGGTCGAACATTCCTGCACACGCTGCGTGGGTAATGGTAAAGGATTTAGTATTTAATAAACAGCCTTCGGCATTTCATTTTGGATTAAAATCTTCAAAATATTATGTCACAGACGACGAGCTCTATTTTTTTTCCGCAAACATTGAGAGGTACGGATCTCTAAAAATAGAAATATTAGCGCCAATCGGTTGTCGACAGTATGTTGTAATCATTGCCAAGATAAAGTATATACAAGCAAGTGTCGCCGTCTATTTATATAAATCCAAAATCTTCCGCTGTACACTTGGATGGATGACGAAACTGAAATTATGAGCCCTTTCGACAGCCTGTCAGAAACAGTATGCAAATCAGCTGTGTTTACTGTAAGTAATCCGTCTAGATTTGTTATTTTGAATAAGATTGACTATTAATTTCTGTCATAAATATTCTGCATGGGTCCCTAAAGTAATTTAAAATACATTATTCCATAAGTTTTGTACCTGCCAATAATGTTATAGTTATAAGTACGATGACGCTGGAAATCGACGATGTCGTTTAAAACACATAACAGAAAAATGACGGAATAAATTTCTGGAAATTTCTTGAGTATAAGAGGCTATGTTATGAAAACATTTTTACATATTAACTGGTTCGTATCAGAATATTACAAGCACCTTAGTTGAATCTAAATGCAGAAGCGTTTTCTTCTCGATGTCGTCTACTGAAATATTACAAGAAAAGTCTACAAAAAGCGTACCTACGCTACGCACGTCTACATGACGCTTAATACACGTTTCGCGTTAGAGGGGGGTCCATTTATGAAATTACGAATTCACTACTTATTCCGGCAGACTTGAACATTCTTCTTGTAGAAGGTGCTCGGAAGTGTTTCTTTTGAATAATTGAATGAATATTTCATAAGATTTCCTAAGGGTGATTAATTTTCCTTGCTAATCAAGGGACAAAAGAAAAACAGTGTCGACACTGTTTGACATCGTGGTTAGTAATATCTGTGATTGTGAGTGGGCAAATAATCGATTTCGTCAAGGGGGCATTTTTTTTCGCTGGGTGTAGGTAGAATTTGAACATATCTATGGATAAATATGTAACGTTCTGTGTTGGGTACTAATCCCGCTTTAGAACGCTAATTCAAAACTAACGAAGCTCTCAGGTTACGCTTCAAAACATTTTTCTAATAACCGCTTTTACTGTCGTCCAGAACAATAAGTGTCACTAGGAAAAAATGCAACGCAGCACCCGCGCTTTGACTGTCGAATCTCGGCTTTCGGCAGTCCAATATTGAGCATTAGAGCAATTACGTAAACGTTTTTGGAGCTATTGGTTATTAATTCTGGAAAAAGATCACAATAATTCTTAAGGAAAGTACTTACTTAAGAATTTACATAAGTTGATAGCAATAAAGTTACAGGGAGTGCAATAGCTGCCAGTGCTTTACAGCGTGCTCCCGACACAGACAGTGCAGTCGTCTGCCGTGCCCGAGTCGAGCGCAATCTGTCGCTGTCGACGACAGATGTGCCGTCGCTACCCCGGGTTCCGGGTTACCTACCTTTTCAAAAGCAGGGTTATCACGAGAAAGTTTTCTGTGCATTTCGACGTGTTTATGAAATAGTTGAATGGATAGACTGTGCCTGTACCTCTCATTACGTAATTTTCATAAATTCGTCTTCTGTAATTCAGGGCAGGTTCCTATTATATCTTTCTATTCATCTTATTTCGGTGGGAAGTTTCATAGCGGTGTTAAGTAACACACATGTTACGTAACTAATCCTTTGAATTATTATAATGTCCTTCGCTAATTAAAGTAAATATGAAGTAAATGAAACAAATAAATAACAATGCAAACACATGCCTACATGACGCTTAATTTACGGACTGAAAAATGGGGTAAAAGCACAAAGTCTGAAAAGTTATCAGAGGAAAAGCACCGCCTTCTACTTTGTTTATCTTGTTAAAACTCCGCGATTGGAGGCTGCAAACCAATCGCTTCAGAGGGTACTACAGCATGTAATTAAATTGATTCGAACGAACCGGCCAGCGCTGCAGCGTTCGCAAAAGTGCTGTTAAAGCAATTGCTGTTTGCTTCGCTTCACACACTAATAGGTTTTCATAACGAATTTCTTTGGTATCTAGAGTATGAATGGACAAATGAGACTAACAACTGTTCCTGTCTAAGTCTTACTTTAATAAAGTGTTCTGGAAATTCTCCATCCAATAAATTCCACCTATTCAAATTTCATAATAATTGCCATTACATGTCTGCATAATATATTAAAAATAAGTTATTTCGATCTGTTTCCGATCTCTCCTTCTTGCTACATATCAGAGGTAATAATCTTTTTTCAGTTTCAAGAACTGCAACCCTGATTTGTAGTTTAGAGGCCAGAATTCAATCCCTTATTTTTTAATAGGTACCTATATACTAGGTAAACTTATAAACTAAGTCATGGTGATTCTACAGCATAAATGGTGCCTAATTACCTATTTCAATGACGAAATCTGCTTCGGTTTGTATCCCTGTTTCTACAGCAGTAGTAGCCCTAATCACTGGCGACATTGTACCTTCAACTGAAGCTGAAAGTTAGTTTCCTCAGAAACATGTGGCCTGCTTCCTCTGTTTATACGTCGAAAGATGGCCGCCGTTGATTGCGCTACGTTAATTAATCGATGTTTGTTTACAGGATGATGTAGATACTTGTTGTACTTCCTCTTTTGATCAGCTGTTGTTGTGTCAATGATCGGTAAATTGATGGACTATGAGTTCAGGAATGAATATCGTTAATTGAGGCTCGCACGATAGCCTCGAAATGCGAATTTCTGTCAAGCCTATAAAATTAATGAAAAGCGAACATCTAATGCAATCTTGTCCTGATTCTGTCTCATAAATTATATCTACCTAATGTTTTCACAATATTTTAACATAACTGTGAACCCGAATATATAAAAAAGTTAGTTCATAAACTAAAACCCGACTACTGAAAAATCACGCTCTATAAAGTATGAAACGAGAAAATATTTTCATATGAATTTGCTTTAAGTACAAACCATTCAATATTTATCGTCTATAAAATAAACATATTTACCTACCTAATATATGTTTATGTATTTAATAGATATTCATAGTGATGTTCAGAGGATAGCCACCACATATGTATGAGGTATGACCACCATAGGCCACTCTGCCCTAAAGCCTATGATCGCTTACTACTGTTAGAATGTATTGTTTTGTTAGATTAGGTGGCATATGACCACGGCTACCCTCTGAACATCAAAATTTAATGTAAAGTCACATTATCACAGCCTATAAACCAGCGGACGATCAAGACGCTTCCCACGATACCTCATTTGTCAAATTATGATAAGTAGTTTAGAAGTTATGAGGGAACTGATGAACATACATACATACATACCGGTCAAAATCATAACCTTCCTTTTTGCTTCGCCGTGGTAAAAAAGACAGCCACTTCTCAGTAGACAGAAAGCCTGAACTTAACATACCCACGGAAAACTAAGAAAAGTCTCAAAGAAAATTGAATATAATAAGGGAATAAGTTCTGAAACTGAGTGTGAACTGAGCTTGACAGGCGTTGTCCACTCGACTCCGCGGCCATACAGCGCTAAAATGCTGTCAGTCTTAAACATCGCCATTTTATTTTTCCTTGGTGACTTTCTGTAGCTCTTGATACTTGGAAAATATGTGCTAAAGAAAAAGTGTGCATTGCCTTCGCGTGTCTTTTGTGTCAAATAGTAACATTATAGGTATCAAATCTATAATTACTTACATTTGACAGCAATAAGTTATTGCTGGTCCATTTATCGGCATTCGAGAGATGACTTCAAATCATAGCGATGCGATAAGATTAGCCTACTGAATGGCTAGCCGCTAGAATTGTGTAGAAAAGGGGGGGAGGAAGCCTTTGCCTTGCTGTGTGACAATACAGGCTAGTTGGTTCGATTAGATGGAATGATCATTTTGGTTTTTATTAACGCCGCCATCTTGTTTTTGATTACATTTCAAGTGTCATTTCACAAAAAAATTGCACAAATGTTAACCAACAGCGCGTGTCAACGTCATTCGAGTGCCAAAACCACGGAGCAAATACAAAGAGGAGATGTTGTAATAAGGTTTCTGTATGAAACAACGGGTGACACTTTACGGGGTGAGGGGTGATCAGATCCCGCCCACTTCTTTATTTTACATCTACTGGTCAATAGCAAAACTATTCGCTCGTCCTGTTGATTTTACTTTGTAGTTATGTAACTATCTCACACTAGATGTCACTACATGCAGAATGAAGAACTATTTTAATAAATTACGCATAAAATTACTGACAAATGAAATGTGATGCCATCCATAGCATCAGAACGTCTATCCGAGTAGTTTTTACAAGATAAAACACCACACTTCATTCTTTTTTTCTTCTAGCGCAAATATGCTGTAAAAACGGAACGTTTACAGAGCTGTGCACAGGACAAACGCCAACAATACACTGACTAAGGCCACGCCTACATGATGACGTCAAGACCTAGTTGAGAATCACAGTGCACAGTTGCTTAGGCCGTCTCCTCTTTGTATTTGCTCCGTGGCCAAAACATCCTTGTAGCTGTGTAGGTACTTTCTTTTACTAATTGCAGTCAGCAATATAGGTAGTTAGGGGCTCGCAGCCGCATGGGCCGATCGAAGGTTAAGCTACGCTTGCCGAGGACAGTTCGTGGATGGGTGACCATCCATTACATATTGAGACCCCTCCGTGCCTCGGAAAACACGATAAGCTGTTGGTCCCGGCCACGGAGCAAATACAAAGAGGAGACGGCCTAAGCAACTGTGCACTGTGATTCTCAACTAGGTCCTGACGTCATCATGTAGGCGTGGCCTTAGTCAGTGTATTGTTGGCGTTCGTCCTGTGCACAGCTCTGTAAACGTTCCGTTTTTACAGCATATTTGCGCTAGAAGAAAAAAAGAATGAAGTGTGGTGTTTTATCTTGTAAGAACTACTCGGATAGACGTTCTGGTGCTATCATATGGGTGGCATCACATTTCATTTGTCAGTAATTTTATGCGTAATTTATTAAAATAGTTCTTCATTCTGCATGTAGTGACATCTAGTGTGAGATAGTTACATAACTACAAAGTAAAATCAACAGGACGAGCGAATAGTTTTGCTATTGACCAGTAGATGTAAAATAAAGAAGTGGGCGGGATCTGATCACCCCTCACCCCGTAAAGTGTCACCCGTTGCTTCATACAGAAACCTTATTACAACATCTCCTCTTTGTATTTGCTCCGTGGTCCCGGCTGTCATTCGTTGATCTTTGACAGTCGTTACGGGTAAATAGAAGCCCAAAAGTCTTACCAATGGGGTATCGTATTACCCAGTAACTGGGTTGTGGATGTCAGATAGGCAGTCGCTCCATGTCAAATACTGGTATTCAGCTGCATTCGATTAGACTGGAAGCCGACCCCAATATAATTGGGAAAGGACTAGGCAGAAAGAAGGTAAGTAGTAGGAGTACTACGAACTCTACTTTAAGTCAAAACCACTCGACAGCTTATTGTAAAGGTCACAGTCCCCACGATAAAGTTATATTAAATCCTAGTAGGTACCTACTCAAGTTTTGATTAAACAAAGCTTAGCAATACATTAAGAACCCCAAAGTTACGGAACCAGACATTCGTTACAAATTCTGACACAAGTCAAACAAAGTAGTCCTGAACGTTCGACTTCCTCAAACTAAAATATCTTCTACGGAACATAACACGTTTATGAGATGAGAAATCCTTTCTTGCGTAAGACAGAACTGATCATTAGTCAAGGTACCTATCCAAATGTGTATTTATGCTAGTAGTTCAAACTTATTTTATACCTACTCTATTTTAGATTATACTAGCTGTTGCTCGCGACTTCGTTTGCGATTCAAGATAAAAGTAGCCTATGTCCTTACTCAGGTCATAGTCTATCTCTGTGCCAAATTTCATCTAAATCGTTCAGCCATTTAGGCGTGAAAGCGTAACAAACAAACAAACTTACTTTCGCATTTATAATATTTGTTAGGATTATTTATTTATTCAAGGATTACCAACTAGAGATAAGTACATTACAATTATTTTTTTTTAAAAACTCGTAACAATAAACATTGTCCGGAAATGCACACTCAATTGCAGGTAACCACAGATTATACTTTATCGAGTATACATGCTCTGAATACATCATGAAATTAAGAATACATAAACATAACAACATTACATGATTAATTACATTAATTACAGATTAAATATCATGAATACAATACAACAAAACTTGATTTTCAATCATTTATGATCAGCCTATAATGTTCCCACTGTTGGGACACAGGCCTCCTCTCGGTGAGAGGGAGTGGGCCGTACTCCACCACGAGGGCCCTGTGCTGATTGGTAGATGTCACATGTCTTTCGAATTTTCAATAATATTAGGTCTTTACCTATGAAATCGTCGCCACCGTTTAGTATACATTTTGTATAAATACTAGCTGACCCGGCAAACGTTGTTTTGCCAATAATTTCCAACCCTTATCACTTAGGGGTATGAAAAATAGATAGTAGCTGATTCTCAGACCTACTGAATATGCATATAAAATTTTATAAGAATCGGTCAAGCCGTTTTGCAGGAGTATGGTGACACGAGAATTTTATATATAAGATTTTTTATTTCTATCAATCAAAATATGCACCCAACTTGGTTGGTGGTGGTTCAAAACCCTTCGTTTCTGTGTCTGTTAAGCAACGCAAGCACGGCACCCACTTATCAAGTTTTTTTACCTTGCCAATTTGACGCAAATGACCAATATTGTTTTGACGCTAACGTTGAAAGCTGCTGCTAACTCAGCCGTGGATTGAGTATTGTCAGCTTCCACTATCGCCTTTAATTCGTCGTTGTTGACTTTAGTTTTTGGGCGACCACGGGGTTCACTTTTTAGATCAAAATCTCCATGTCGGAAGCGTTCAAACCAATAACGGGTCGTGCGTTCGTTTGTAGTGTTAACTCCGTACACGTAATTAATGTTGTGAGCCGTTTGTGCAGCATTGCTACCGCGACGGAACTCGTATTCTATAATTACTCGTATTTTTATCGTCTCCATGTGGATATTCGGATGCATAGTTACCTAAAGTAATTTTTGGCTTTGTAAGTATGGAAGCGGCTTCTTAAAATATGTTTTTATAAAAAAAACCCGGGATGCCAGGAACAGCGGGAATGCATAACTATATATGAAAAGAAGCGGCTTCAAAAAGAATACCTAGGTATTTCAATTGGTACCTACGTGAATTATTCTAATGTTAAATGATTTTATTTCTGTAAGTAGGTTTGAACAAACACTTTTACACGTCAATCATATTTTTTTTAAACTAGATGAGGTCGGCGTTTCCTATCTGACTACTCTGAGAAGAAAGCCCGAAACAAACTCAGAGGTCACAGTCTCTTTTAAAGTCCAGACAAAATGTTGGTCAGATCATGTGAAGGCTATGTAGATCGGTGTCTGCAATGGTCTTTTGAGGAAAGAACCACACAGATTGAGTGGACCTGTCCAGTCAGTGCACACAATTGTCAGTAATCGTGCAGCTCAACTTAGACTCAAGGAGCTCAACGATTTGACGAACGACCAAAGAAAGGACATTTGAGTAGGCCGCATAAATTACTCAAACTGTCAGATCATGATTACGCTGACAAAAATACAAAAATAAACATAAAAAAACCAATGACCGACATAGTTCTCACATTCACAATAATTAGAATAATATTATTATAATAATCTTTGAGGACCATGTAGATTTGTGTCTGAAATGGTCTTTTGAGGAAAGAACCACACAGATTGAGTGGACCTGTCCAGTCAGTGCAGCACGCATTTGTCAGTAACCGTGCAGCTCAACGCAGAACTTAAGGAGCTCAACTAAATATATGTAGCCTGTTATCTTATCTTGACATCGTTTGCTGTAGCAGTTTGGTATCTACGTACCTACTTTACAATATTAGGTAGATATACATCCGATTCTATAATCATAAACGTACATTTTGTCGATCCCGTAACCGCGGCATTTTGTCAATACAAAAGCGCATTCCATATTTGCCAACGTCGCAACTTTAGGTGTATATGCATCCGAATATCCGATCTCTAGTAATGATTAATGCACGCGCGTTTCATACGACGTTTTACAACACACTTGCGAGGAAAAAAACAAACTTGTTATTAACTTTTAATTATTGAAACAATTAGTGAAAGTACAATTCTCAAACTGATAACGAACAGAATTTGTTGTATTAATAATTTCGTTATTTTCATTTTCTTGGGTAAATATCTGCGATAGTGAAATATTTTCATAGGAGTTGGATGAATGTTGTAAATATAAGGGTTCATTAGTGGGAGCAAGAGGCTCTAAATAAACAGTGTCACGAGAAGACAAGGGCTCAGGGCAAGACTCCTTCGTCTGTGGCTCCAAATTAATTGCACGCGTTATTTTTGCACTAATGATTGCCTTGTTATGAATAGAATCTTCGACATAAGATTCAGCGACTGCGTCAGATCGCCATCCGCCGTGACGCTATAAAGATAATATTTCGGTTCCCTAATCACCCAGCAGTATAGCCGAAATACTTCTTAAACTGTGCCCAGTGCAAGAATCACCCGCGGGCTAATCTAAATACTTTGCAATTTCTCTTGGCGTTGCTCCAAATTTGTTGATACCGATGGGTTGAACTGTACATTTACCTTTTTGAAAGTTTTGGGAAAAGCGGTAATTTTTGCATTTGTTTAACGGAGAGCTTGATATTTTTTTACTATTTCATAAAACCGGCCATGGTTTGTAAAAGATCGTGAAATCTGGTTTTTAGTATTAGTCATTTTTACGAGAAGTATTTCACCGTGGGTTTCTACATTCTTTGTTGTAATATCATTAAGCTCTTGACGTCTACACGCACCAGTAACACCGAATATTAACGCGACCTGCAAATAGATCAAATAGTTAGTTGTAAGAACTTATGCTTATGCAGCCACCTTTGGGATTGCTCAGTAAAGTACAAACTTGCCGCGCTTGACTCGGTGGAACGCAGAGCTAAGAGGCTTATTGGCGACGTAAAACTGGTGGATGCCAAGCTTCACAGCTTGGCTCATCGCCGCAAGGTCGCCTGCTTGTCGGTCTTCTACAGATTGTACTTCGATGAGTGTGCCCAAGAACTCCACGACTGCATACCCCCCCCCCCCCCCCCCCCCCCTACTTCCGTCGGTCATCTAGACGCACTGTAACTTATCATCCTTACCTAGTTGCTATTCCACCAATTCGCACTAAGCGTTTCCAAATGTCTTTTGTTATGCGCACAGCAAAAGAGTGGAACTCCCTACCTGCGTCTGTGTTTCCGAACGCTTACAACCCTAATCTCTTCAAAGTGATAGTGAACAGGCTTCTTCTGGGTAAGCTCACTCCATTGTCGACTCTGTCTCTGTCACCACTGACCTAAACTAGAGTCAAGAGCAAACCCATCATTAGTAATTTAAAAAAAAATGCTACAATAACGTAATTATAGACATGATATATTTGGATTTATAAATTTCAACTGACCTTTGTTGCCAGGTAGGTACTGACTATCCGGAGCTTCTTTTAAAACTTTTCAATGTCAGTTGGTGATAATACTTTAGGCTCAGATTATAGAATTCTATAATCTGAGCCTTTACGATTTCTGACCAATATATCCGTCCGAGCATCTCTTTAGAAATGCCATAAGGTTACAGTAGGTTTTTATATCAATACCATATTTTGGTCATAAGAGTGCTTTTTAACACGGAAAAGATACACCAAAGCGAGCTGGGCTTGTATTTCTCTGCCAGTTCAATGAAGTAAGCCAAAAATACGTTCTCCGAAAATGACTGGGCATATTTGCTGTATTTCCACTGTAGACTTTGGTGGCAAACAGGCTATCACTCGATTAGTATTTCCGGCGGGATCAAATCTACGTATTGCTTTTCTTCCCTACGTTAAGTTGACATTATTGACAATAATTAACCACACAACGAAAACATTAACAAATATTTATGGAAAATGGCGCGCTGATTTTGTTTTTCCCGCGCGCCGCGCTAGCGATGCGCATGCAGGTATTTATATATTTAAAAGTCACTGACAAAACTTCTAAACAGCCTATATAAAAAAAACACAAAATAATTATTTGAATACGCAAATTAATATGTATTGAAAAATATATAATTCATATAAATCATTGTTTTTAGTTAAAAATTAGTTTATTTTAGTGACAAATATATAAATCATTGTTTTTAGACATAAGAACTCTTTGCAGAGATTGAAATAAAAATTTAAAGTAAATAATACTAAGTAGTGTGGTAATGTAAAGTAAAAAACACGAGTGTAAGCTGAACCTAAACACGTTGCTATCAGAGCTATAAGAGTCACTTTACAAGCAAGTATGTTTAAAAATACGTAATATAATATGAAATATAAAAATTACATTAAAATTCTTAATAAATTCAAAGTTGAATTCTCACTCCTTTTGTATGACCGACTCCTTGACAATCTAAAAGTGCCTGTAGTTGGTTTAATTAAAATACTTAAATGGTTTGAGTTTGAACCATATCCTCGAAGAATCAGGTTTTGGGAGTGTCGCTATCAAAGCTGAACGCTGAGCAAGAGTTCAAAACGGAGTCAAGTCGAGAGAGGAGCTTTACGCTCGACATTTTTTTATTCAAACTAGAGCAAATGATACAAAATTCTCTGTGCCACAGCTTAAAAAAACGGTTCAGAATATGCTAAGAACTCTTTTTCAACGACCATCGACAAATGTTGTGAGCCTGGTGACCGGACCGAGTTGAATCTCAAAGTATGCATACAGGAAGGGAAGGCAAAACCTCGGATCCCTCACACCACACAACTTTACGCCAAGTGCTCGCAAAGCGAAATAAAATTTCCACCGCGAAGATTTACGAGCTGTTAACAGAAAAGCTTCTTGTACTCATTTAATATTCACACAAAGACTCGGACTTTAATTAGTTTCTCACCACAATAGATGTTTTCGGCAACCAAAATATGTACCAATTGTCTTTTTTCATGAAAAGATTGTTCTTTTACAAGACGTTTTTATCAAAAGCAATGAATCAAAACATGCCTCATTTGCTGAAAATCTGCAATTTACATGTTGTTCAACAATTGCTTAAATAGTAGCAATAAATATTTGCGGGCGCGTGAAATTTTTGATGTAAGCAGCATTCGTTGGCTCTCGAGTAGGCTGGTTTAATGGACCATTTGGTCGGGAATGACCGCATTTGGCAACCGAGCAAAACTGAATCATGCGGCGCTCGTCGTGGCCTGATAAACATTCCTCTACTGTACTCTTTTTGCATGCACGCAGAAAATAAATCGGACTACTTATAAGGTCAAGTTAAGGGTTTCCGATTAAGTAAATAGATGAAGTAGGTTTAGATATACCTACTTACCTAAAACCAACTTTATAGCATAACATACAAACTAGGAGTAATTTAAAACCAAACTCAGATATAATAAAATGGAAGTGAACTATTCAACTGAAAACCGGTTACAACGTAATCTGTGTGAAACTGAAAAGGGCAAACTTACATTATTTATTTATTCGACAAAAGGGGCAAAAAAATATAGGTACCTGAAACCGCCACCTTTTTAAAGGCATTGCAATACGAAAGAACCGCCTGAAAGTTCTTTTCACTTTAATTGACTTTAGGTAGGTACTGCATAACTTACAAGTTTTGTACAGCTCTCGAATCTACTTAAAATAAGTTAGACACAACAAATGAATGGCACAGGTTTTACCTTGATTTCCTCTTCAGTTAGTTTAAAGAGTTATTGGGCAAGCATATTGTATTTGAATAGAATTTTATTTACTGAAAAATATCCTACTTCACTTAGAAGATCTTTGCACAAAATATTACCTTTCGTATGCTGGAACGTGGATCCACGCGAGACAATGGGATTTTAATTGTGTCTGTAATTACGGCATTAACTGGTTAATGGTCTTCAATTGAAAATATTGAAATGAACCGCAGCTTATAGCGTGATGCTCTAACTTATCTATCATTGAGCCTATGTACTTGGGTTTACGCACCTAAGGGGGTAAGCACACGGCGTTTTTAACGTGTCTTCGACGCGCTTGTACACACGGCTACACATCAAGCTATACATTTCCAGTTTACAATGACGTCTCATTGTAAGGAAATCCTACACAATGTGAGATCAGCTTATACTGGAAATTTATAACTTGATCTGTAGCCGTGCGTACACCTACACACAGCAATTCACTTCCGCATGACATTAGGGACTGCCAAACTGTTGCAGTTTTTAAAAGGAGAGTGAAAGAACACTATCTTACCACTTCGTCATAGTTGCGTATATATTAATATTCTAGTATTATTTATTTTAGAAGTATCTAAGTATGTTTGTATGTATGTATGTATATTCTCATATTATTTGTTTTATTTTATTAAGTGAATTGTTTTTGATTTTATGTATTTTATTTTCTCTTTTACTCTTACACACGCTGTCTACATATCTAAATCTACTATTCTATCGCAGGTAAGTATGCTGGAAGAGATTTCATTAGAAATAAGCATCACCTTTGTACCAATTTTTCTGTTATTTTCTTCTTGTCTGTTTATATAAGTGTGTACATAAATGGTTAAATAAAATAAATAAATACAATCGCAAATTCGCAACTACTTTTACAAGGCAGAAAACGAACCTTGCCTTGTGGCTAGTCCCTTAGGTGTTTAAGACCTAAGTTAATAGGTTCTTAAATTATTTGATAGATATTAAGAGGATCATGTACTCTATATTAAATATGTAGCTTGAATTAGACCATATGTATTAACCACGCACGAGAATGAAGACAATAACAGCGGTGTAAACATAACCCCAAATCGTTGTGTAACTTTTGAGTTGCAACTGTAACTTTATTACTACGTGCGGTATAACTTCAAAGCTATGCGACTGCTGAAGTGAGCGCTTACACAGAGAATACTTTACTAATATAACAAATTACAAAGTTGCACCAGCATGTGTTACCAAAGTAGTGGCTTCAGTTATTCCTACTGTGAATGTACAGAACAGATTGTAGATACTGTCGGGATGTGTCGCTGGGTCTTGTAACGACTTGTAATATGGCCGTTTGTGTCTGACGGACTCAGACAAATGTGTGCAAGCGACGCGCGACGGCTAACCGTTTAGTCTCTTGGATCTCATATTATATTGTTGTGGTAGGTGCTATAAATTGCAAAGCTAAAGCATTCAAGTCTTTGAACGCTAATAGCACAATCAACAGAAAGGGATGATTAAGATTCTGCAGCCAATTTGATACGAACCGAATCGATTACGATCAATGAATATCAATATTCTTGCCAATAATTTGTAATTTCTACAATATGATATCAATTCCGATTTAAAATCAATAAACATAAATTAAAATAGAAGTGTAATGCGTCAGATTTCCCTTCAGGTTCTGAATCGAGGGACTGCCCGACTGGCGGAGTAATAAAATAATAAAAACCCAATTATTCTGAAAACAATGAGACGCCGTCGCAGTCGTTTCTAAACATTTTCCGAGTCATTTTTGATTTTCTACTGATTTTCCAATGTTTACCTTTGTCAGATTTATTATGCGCAATAAACTAGATACTTCATACTTTGTACGATTCCGCTTAAAATCCGCAGATATCAGGAAGTGGTTTTCGAATTCACAATTCACCGGACGTTAAATTGAAACCGCATTGGGATATAATTTGTGCCAGCAGTCCCATTTGTGCCACTATGACGTCGTAGGTAGATAGGTACCTAACTGCAAAATGAGCTGAATATTTTACTAACCGGAACTAAGTCACACTGTAATGCCAACCTATAACTATAAGGTGACAGTCAAGAGCCAAGGATTAGAAGACGCCTATGACCAGCGGTGGAACTAGCTGATCTAATTTATTGAAAGTAAATTAATTTTAAGAAAGATGTATAGTCTTCTTCTTTGCGTGTCAATGGCAAAAATAACACGATAATAGTAGATTATTAACCAAGGGGACAAAGCAGTGTCTTCTGTCGCGGGTGACGATTTATATCGCGAGCGTAATGAAGGACTCGAGGTTTACTCCCGAGCGTAGCGAGGGTGTTAAAAACTTAAATCACGAGCGAAGCGAGGGATTTAAGACGAGTCCTGAGTGTAGCGAGGGAATTAAGTTCACCCAAGACTAAGACAGCTTTATCACAGAGGAAAATACTCTACTTTTCGTACCATTTGCGAAAAAATTAACACAATAATAATATGAGATAAGCATTTATTAAAAATAATGACAATTAAACGTATTTTTAGAACATTAACATAATTATAAAAATAAATTAAAATAAACTTAACGTTTATGTATTTGAAGAAAACAAAAACGCGGCAAATTCCTAGACTAATATTTTTTTGTCGGAAAAGCAAAGGCATCAAGCTCATATGGCCTCGTCGGTTTTTTTTTAACTGCATAATAAATGCGTATTCCTTTTTCAAAAAGATGTATAATGCTTTATATACAAACTCAATGGTGTAAACACAGATGTAGTTCAGTATAAATTTCGGTAAGTATTCCAAATTTAAATCACATTCTCGCCCTAGTGGATGAATGAAATTCAGTACAATTTTCTTTCCCTGTTTTTAACAGATTAAAAATGACTATTGTTATGTTCGCTTTTTGTGGCATAGAATGTCACTTTTTTGAGCAAGTGGTACGAAAAATATATAATAGTAGATTATGCGCCAAGGGGATAAAGCAGTGTCTTAGGTCGCGGGCGCCGCCGCTGTATTGAATCTCGAGCGTAACGAAGGACTAACGAGTAGCTCCCGAGCAAGCTCGTCCAATACGAAGACACGTTTATCCCCGAGATGGATACTCTACTTTTCGCACCATCTACGAGACAATAAAAATCAATAGATGGTGTACCTACTAGAATCGAAGTATTTATTAAAATTACAATATCAGTTAGTAGACCTATTTGAAACAATGAAAAATTTAAGGTAATGTTTGTTACACTAGACCAGTTGTGGAAAGAAAACGTTGTGTTTTATTCGGTATATTTATTAAATTGGAGGTAGAGTTTATTAGAGTATTGCTGTTGAGTAAAGTTTCAGAACCATGGGTCTGCTGAGGATCATTTTGGATCTTGAAAGTTGGTGAAGCAGCTTGAGGCAGCGGGCTAGATGAATAGTGTTTTGATGTTGATGGTTGCGGTGACAAAGGTGTCCAAGGATCAGTTATCGACGGTGTTTTTAGTTTGATGCGGCAGCTTATTTTATTCTTATTCTGTATAGAATTTTCAATATAGCCCTCTGCTACTACATCAGATTTCCATCCACCGTGTCTTTTAATCTGGGTCATGTCTGCTCCTGAATCCGCCAATAGAATAGCCGATGTTCTCCTGGAACAATGGCCCGTGTAGAGCTCGACATTTGCCAATTTCAGGTATTTCGCAATTTCTGTCGCCATGATGCTGATCTTATTTTTGCCAATGACTTGCCTGGTGCACTTGCCATTATTAAGAGCTACGAAAAATCTGTTAGTGTTTATATTAGAGGGGCTTAAACCTTGGTATTTATCGACAATTCTACGTATTCTCCACAGACGACAAATTACCATTCTTTCTTTGATTTTGTATCTGGCAAATTTACCAGCAACAAATCTGAATGTTTTCGATAACATAGATTTTAATGTCTATCAGTTAATTTCCACGACAAGCGCCATTCGCTCCAAAAATCAGGGCAACGTCTAACAAAAATAGACAGGTAGGTTAGTGTGTAGGACGGTAAGTTACGTACTTTAATATACATATATCTAATAATAATACTTGATTGATACAAATCCTTACAATATGCTTATTATCTAACAAAGTTCACAACATTTAAGGCGTACAAAAGTTGAAACCCTGACTCCTAAACTAGGAAAACCTGTGACTTAGGAGTCAGTGTTCTACTGCCACTTCGACACAATATACCTATGGAACTTGAGAGCTAGTGAGCTGATAATTATTCGAAAGAGTATATTATTATGTTAAAAACTAATTTAAAAAAAAAACGTAAAATATTTAACTAGAAAAACTTAAATTTAAAGTGTTACATGTATAGAATATAAAATGATTGTGTTGTGGATATACAGGGCGTCCCACGGATATGCTACATGGAGGGAAAGTACCTTGAATATTGTAGATGGAACATTTTACTGAAAGAAGACATTATTTGAATTTTAAAAAAAAATTGCTGCATTCATAGATATTTAAATAATTACATGGTTGAACCGGAAATCGAACCCATTACATGAGAAAAATAATCACCTGTACCTTTATCATACCGATCGAAAGGCTTCATCATAAGGATTATTTTTTGCTAAATAACATAGTGTCACAAATAAAAGGAAGACCTTACTATAATAATGTTAATTATATACTTATGATAATGTCAGTTGTACCTATGTCCGTACGGCAATGTGAGCTTTTCATTTTTCTGAACAAAATTTCACATTAAATGTTAAAATTCATGGTCTTCCTTTTATTTTTGATACTATGTTATTTAGCAAAAAAATATCGTTATGGTGAAACCTTTCGATCGGTATGATAAAGCTTAAGGGTAATTATTTTTCTCGTGTAATGGGTTCGATTTCCAGTTCAACCATGTAATTATTTAATATCTATGAATGCAGTTAATTTTTTTTTTAATTCAAATTATGTCTTCTTTCAGTAAAATGTTCCATCTACAATATTCAAGGTACTTTCCCTCCATGTGGCATATCCGTGGGACGCCCTGTATATATAAATTAATTCTTACGTATTACAAGTTATACACTTTCTTAGATTTGATTGACACATATAATATTGTTATAATAGACACATAAACTTAAGAAAGGTTTAATATTTAACTTGGATAGAGCGCCGAAATCTCGACATTCTGGCTTGTCGAAACATTAGGTACGAAACGCTTCAGTAGTTCGCACACAAGCGATCAATGCATGAGCGGGTCGCTAGTAAGTAAGTATATGTAGGTACATATGTAGCTATTTTAGTTACAAAAAATTCCATTACTAGACCGTAAGTACTTACTTGTGTGGCAAGGAAGCTGTGGTCAGGGGCTTCGTTTAGAAAAGTTTTCACATTTTGAGCTGTGAAAACTTTTGATTTCTTAGCTCGATGTCCTTCCGATTTCCTTTTTAAAAGTGCCAGTAATTTGCATATGTATTAATTTGAATATTATGTTTAATGTTTATTGCCGACCTGAGCATCGAATAGATGCAACATGGGCTACTTGACTTCTTTGTACATTATACATGCTGGAAGTAGACTAAAAGCAGTGATTCAGATACAGACTTGACGCCTTTTAAAGTTTTCCATTTGTAAAAATCGTCTTAGGCGATACGTATACGTTATGTACGATTCCTTGGACTTTTCTGGGAGAAGATTGTTGGCAATGCCAATGGCTTCGGATGTAATGTACTCCGGACTCCGGAGTCGAAGTAGTAGAGTAGAAGTAGTTTTTAATATACGACTATATAATAACGCGTTGCAATACCTTTTTAATTTGTTTGCTGGGAACCTTCTCCGGCGCGCACACACAACTTACCAGAGTTACATCACAATATTCACAATCGATCGAGGTATTTTCGAGACTAATGCACGGCAATTGGTTTTTGTGGTTTTTTTATATACTTAGGTAAGATTTTAGACTCCCGCAAACAGGCGCGACGCGACAGTGATTTCTAAGAAAACTTCATGGAAATTGGTCTACAAAAGTCCAGTCGCGCTGTCGTCGGTCGCGTCGGGCCTGTCTGCGGTAGCCTTGACGTGTAAAAGAATTTAGTACGAACAAAACTACTGACTTATATAAAACCATTTATCATTTGTAAATTAATTCATCCAAATTCAAAAACTGAGGGAATTTCCCTCAGTTTTTGAATTTGGATGAACCCAAGTGCACTAGCCATAAATCTCGATGAGCAGACGCAGTAAGTATCTAGGTATTAGTAAGATTCTTTTAGCGCTAAAATAAAGACAGAATGTATTCTAGTTTTAACAGTATGGTTATATTTATTAAGTTAGTAATATCTTCGACATGGAACAACCGACCCCACCATGGGGATGGTTGTCTGCACATTCGGTATAGATTTAATAAAACCATTCATCCTCCCAGTTTCACTAAAAGCTTACACAGAAGAACCTAACTTAGAGATTTTCTCTTTGAGGTACGTACACATATAATATTCCGAATACTTTTGATTCTGAAGTGGGAAAGGTTTTTCATCCACATTCAACCTAATTCCGAACAGCAATAAGTCAGCAACGACTGCTTCGAGTACTACGAGTCTACGAGATATTAAAATCAAATGTTGTAGGTATTTGTGGTAGGTCCATTTATAGCTTATAATTAACGACTTTAGGTACTTAGGTACCTAACGTTTGATTTCAATTTAAAAAATGTGGTACTAGTTGTCGAAGAATAAAACTATGGTATTTTCATAAATTGCATACTTACCAACCAAAAAAAAAACAAACTTTTGTTGATAACCCTACCTACTTTGTTTCTGTAAACAATGGAATTAATTTCGTACGTAGGCACGTACTGTTTTTATTTTAACCCTTTGTTCATTGAAGTGGAGAAGCAGCTGATTTCATGGTCAAACTTGGAGACGTTTATTCTTTTTAAAGCCTGACTGTTCTCCCGACTTGCTACTTTTTTCGTAAGCAAGGTTTGGCCGATTAACACATATTATTACATAATGTATCTACCTACCTTTTAGCCCTAAGGTAAAATACCGACCAATTATCCATTTTTCTAGTCACAAAATAATCTAGATCCAAAATCAAATTAATGTCTAATGTAGTATTTAGTTAGAGAAGTTAGAGAAACTGAAACAAACTATGGAAACGAAAACCTAAGAGCTTTTAAGTGACAATTATGTGGAACGAGAGTATGTACCTACAGGTTTTACCAATATTACTACTTGGGTCCTGTCTTCGAATTGAAGATTCTAGAACACGCTGGTTTCCTTGCGTTTATCGAATCTTCATTAGTTTGTATGAATTACCTGCCTATGCGTAGGAAAATGTAACGCGGTTTTTCCACAATCCTGGAACTCCTAGAGACCGGAAGGCCTAACAAAGCTGACGCTCATCATCTGCCTAGCCTTTTCCCAACTAATTATGTCGGGGTCGGCTTCCAGTCTAACCGGATGCAGCTGAATACCAGTATTTTACATGGAGCGACTGCCTATCTGACCTCCACAACCCAGTTACTGGGTAATACTATACCCCTTGGTAAGACTGGTTGTCAGACTTTCGGGCTTCTGACGACCCGTAACGACTGTCAAAGATCCACGAATGACAGCCGGGACCAACGGCTTAACGTGCTTTCCGAGGCACGGAGCAGTGGTGATGAAATAATTTACACAAAGTAAAGCGCCTGTCGGGGTTCGAACCTACGGCCTACAACTCGTAAGTCGCTGCCGTTACCACTGGGCCACCACTGCTACACCTAACAAAGCTGACGCTAAAAACGAAAAAGTTCTCTGTCGTATAATTAATACAGCGCCATCTCTCCGCAACTATGAGCAACTTTATGAACAACGACACAAGTTCTTACTCTCTGGAAACCTGTTTTGCTATTGGTTGACCAAACAATGTATCGGATTGTGCTGCAGATAAAGCATATTGCTAACAAGCCATTGGCCTTAAATCAGCTAGATTTTAAAAAGAGCCAATAAATGACCACAATTTATAGTTACATTGCCACGTAAACGAGAACAAGGTGTCTGTAACGGAAAACAAATTCTTTGTGATCTGTCAAACAGATGACTGTTCAATCAGTGTATCCGCCTTGAAATAATTATTATAAAGTGATACAAGTAAGTAGAAGTCTTTGTGTAATGTAATAACAGGTTGTTTGTAAATGTAATTGTGATATGCGTATAAGTTTCTCTATGAATAAGTCAATATTCTCTGAATAATGCTCGAAACACGCTCTACAAATTGACGTCATTGGTTTGATTTCCATCACAAAACCCAAAAGATTTTACAATTTAACCCACTATTGCTGCAATTTCCTGCAATATATTCCATAAGGAATAGCACACAATACTTTCCGGTGCTGAAACCAGCACTTTACAATGTTTTATAACTCTAATCTGTCCTAACGAAAACAGGTATTCCTACCATGAATTTTGTATTTCCATTGTAATGTTATTGTATTTTAACACAATAGAAAGTTATTAAGAATACCATTAGTCCAGTTTTCTTTCAAACCTGCCATAAAGCGCAACATGTATACCCCTCATACATTGGACAATTAGGTTTCAACTATGCTTAATTAGGGGCTATTATGAATATGTGTCAGCGCCTTGCAGTGCGCGACGCCCTAAATCGTACAAGCCAGTATTAATAATAATGAGAACATTATTCGCGTGAACATAGATATTATCACATAATATGTGCAAACTCTCCCTACTTTTGTAGATAACAATGATAAGATAGTGTGTTGTCAGTACTTTATGTTTCAATCCGTCCTTAAACACTGTATTGGCTTAATGTAATAATCTTTGAAATTGTTTTAGGTGAGGGGTCCCAAAATGACGACCCAAGTACAAGCTCTGTACGACTTCTCGGGGGAGCCCAATACCACAGAGATGTCAATAGCCTGCGGAGAAGTATTGACATTAATTAATACAGAAATTGGTGAAGGCTGGTGGGAAGGAAAGAAGGCTAATGGAGAGACAGGTTTATTTCCCGCTGCTTATGTTCGTAAACTGGCACCTGAAGAATCAGTTCAAACTAAAGTAGCACCTGCTGCGCCCCGGTATGACCAAGCAAATGATGACTGGGGTGACCAACAGTTTAGTGCCGGTGACAGTAACTTTCAAAGAGGTACTTCACATGAAGAGGGCTGGGATGATGATTGGGATGATGACACATACTCTGAAATAGGACCTGTCCCACAACAAAGTAAACCTCAATATAATCAGCAGCTAACCCCCTTACCAGGGATGCCTATAAGTGACTTCAACCATCAGAATGAAGAAACAGCTTCTAACTATGGATCATCAGTGGGAACTGTAAGAAAGAGTAAGTTTGCACCTTCATCTAAAGTGAGTGGTGAGAGTTACTTACTGGCCACATTAAATGTAGAAGTAGCAGATTCTGAAAAAGTTTACATAGTTCAAGAAGAAGACAGATATGAATGGTGGCCAATAACTCAGCCATACAATGTCACTGTGGCCTCTCCAAAAAAAGAATCCAAGTTCAAAGGTATCAAAAGTTTTATTGCTTATCAGTTAACACCATCTTTCAACAATATTCAGGTTTCTAGAAGATACAAACATTTTGATTGGCTACATGAAAGATTACAAGAAAAATTTACACTTATTCCAATCCCACCATTGCCAGATAAACAAATCTCTGGCAGGTATGATGAACAACTAATAGAGCGCAGAAGAGTACAGCTTCAAGAATTTGTAGACTGGATGTGCAGACACCCAGTACTATCCAAAAGCGAAGTATGGCAACATTTCCTCACTTGTACTGATGAGAAAAGGTGGAAAGCTGGTAAACGGCAAGCTGAAAGAGACGCCTTATTAGGTCTTAATTACTGCATATCAATAGTAGTACCTGAAAAAGCTTTATTACAGTCTCAGGTGGACCACATAACTGAGCAATGCCATATGTTCATCAACAGCATGGACACTTCTGTCAAGTCTGTCTCTAGCATGTGTGTTGCACACACCAAGAAACTCCAGACCGCGTACAGAGCTGATTGTCAGAAAGTTGGTGAATCATTCTGCAGCCTTGCTGCTTCGCTAAGTTTGGATGAAGGATCACTAGCATCCACATCAAAGCTAACAACAGCAGTCAAAATGACTGGCAGCGCATACATTGACATAGGTAGAATGTATGGTGACCAACCAACTTATGATTGGGAGCCTCTAGGTGATAAATTCCATTTATATAAGGGAGTTGTTGGAGGCTTCCCTGATGTGCTAGGTACCCACAAGAGTGCAGTGCAGAAGAAACGTGAATGTGAGAGACTGACAGCTGAAAATAAGATGGAAATAGCACAACTAAATGAAGTAATGCGGAGAACCGACGTTATATCGTATGCACTTCTTGCCGAAATTAATCACTTCAAAGCCGAGAGAACAAAAGACCTGAATGTAACAATGCAAAAATTCTTGAGGCAGCAAGTAATGTTTTACAAAAAAGTAGTGGAGAAATTAGAAACTACTCTCAAATATTATGACGAATAGGGAAATATTGAGCCAAGAAGTTGATAATTAAGTAATAGCTTATAACTAGATCCATCACAGAACCCTTCATTGTTTTATAAATTTTAGTGTTACATAGTGCCAGGGTATGCTATACAATTTGACAGTGGTCAGTGTTGTGATAACCACTTCTTATTGATAATAATACAAGTTTTCCAGAACTTAAGCAAGCTACATCGACATAATTATGTGCAAGTTTTAGGTGCATTTATTTATCAGTCCTGATAAAGATGTTTTAAAATACTAATACTTATATTAATCAAACATAAAATTGAGTAATCACCTAAAATGTATTTATACATTATTTTATTAGGAAGAGGCCACACCATACCCGGCGACACCCTCGTATCAGGCAGAAATAGAACTGGTAAAATACTAAACTTTGTGCCACTGGGCCTTGTGGATAATTTAAACAGTAATATAAGCTGGAATCATATTTTCAGTAGTTGTCACCAGGCGGTGTGGCTTCTTACTGTCTAATCTAAATTATACTAAATCCTAGCTATTTATTTATGATAATCAAATATGTATTCATGTAATCCCAAGGATTATAAGGCAGTATTGAAATAAGGTTGCATAGAATGAATTTACATTGTGATGAAATAAAATAAGGACTGAATGAACTGCAATAATGTTGATCAATTATTGCTTAACTTTTACAAACTCAAATTTTCTGTATATATTTTTTGCACTCTTACAAGGTCTTCATAATACAATGTTTTTATTATGTATACATAGTTCATATTATTTGATTAAATGTACTAACTGTGTCGATTTTGAGACGTTTTGTTGTATAATTATTTAGAATTTTAAGTGTTGTACTATATTCCACTTTTTTAAGCTATTTTAGGAAATTAATTAAATAAACAATGTAATTCGTTTTCATGTGTTTCAATTTATTTCCTTGATGAGTAGATATAGATAAAAATCTCGAATCAAATCAGTAAGTATTTCAAAGTTATCATCTGACAATAATTAATTTTATTTTCTTGATTTAACATAGGGTTTTTCTTTTTATTTTCAGAGTTGAAAACGAACATGAAAATTGGAGAAATCAGGTGAAGAGGAAAACCGCGTGACAGGCTTATTAACGATGGCTGAAGAAAAGAAGAAAGATGCCAGTGCACTGCTGGCCAAAAAGAAGAAAGTGAAGCCGCGCAAGTCAAGAGATGCGGACTGCTGTAGCGTCAACTTCTTAAAATGCGTCCTGCATATCTTCAATGTGGTGTTTCTGGTGAGTTCACAAGTTACAACTCCTATTTCTTCTTTGGACCATTTGAAAACTTTTAGCTCACGTACCTACATGACATTTTTTCCGCTAAACATTGCAAGCATTCAATATTAGGGAACAATGTTTTAGTTACTGCATTACTGTCAGCCTGCATCATCATCCCACTGTTAGGCAAAAGGCCTCTCCTCATATTTTAGTACAAAATAGAGTACTTTTCTTACGTATCTATTTTCAAAAGTAAGTAGTATCATATGTTGTTAGTGCCTATGCACATGGCGTTGGATTTACGAGCCGTCCACGTACGTATACACAAACGCAACTAGCGCTGGTTTTTTAAAGCAGAAAACGTACACACGACGCGCTTTAGTTTCCTCAGAAAGCGGTGAACGGTCACACAATAATGGCCGTCCAAATACACAGCGGTTTTTGACACCTTAATGTCTAATACTGGTGAAAATTACAGATTTTCATGACGGCCGTTATAATATGACGGAATCGCTTTCCTAGGAAATCCAAGTTTTAGTGTTACAAATTAAAGGGCCAACAAAAGCGAACCTCCAAGAAAGTAGTAATGCATGACATACGTAAGCCCGCTTCACTTTCATTTTCGTTACGCATGTCTTTTGTTTCGCCATGTGGTCATGGCGCATATAATTGTGTCCCTACGCTCTATTATTCAACATACTGCTGATATTATATTGCCGTGTCGTTTAACTGTAAAGAATGAGTATGATACCGGCAATTAGTACTTATCGGTCGTTACCGATATCATGATTTTATTAATGCTATTCTTGAACGCAGTTTTGTTAGGTAGACTAGGTAGGTACTCAGTAATGCAAAGGCGACAGGTGCATTCCTTCATCAATCAATCGATCGTCGATTCGGTCATTCGGTGGTTCGTTTTAGGTCGCTGGTTTCTGTAAGTCCACGTTCGCACGGACGTAAAAATAAGCGGGATTTTAACGTGAATTGGATCTGCAACGCTGCACGGTTACTGACAAATTCGAGCACTGACTGGACAGGTGCACTCAATCTGTGTGGTTCTTTTCTCAAAAGACCATTTCAGACACCATTCTACATGGTCCTCAAAGATTATTATAATATTATTCTAATTATAGTAAATGTGAGAACTATGTCGGTCACTGCTTTTTTTTTGTATTTTTCCGAGTTAGTTTAATCATGATCTGGCAGTTTGAGTAATTTATACGGCCTCCTCAAATGCCCTTTCTTTGGTATTGTTCGTCGAATCGTTGAGCTCATTAAGTTCTGAGTTGAGCTGCACGATTGCTGACAATTGCGTGCACTGACTAGACAGGTCCACTCAATCTGTGTGGTTCTTTCCTCAAAAGACCATTTCAGACACCGATCTACATAGCCTTCACATGATCTGACCAAGATTTTGTCTGGACTTTAAAAGAGACTGAGACCTCTGAGTTTGTTTCGGTCTTCCTTCTCAGAGTAGTCAGATAGGAACCGCCGACCTCATCTAGTTTTTAAAATACGATTGACGTGTAAAAGTTTTTGTAGGTACAAACCTACTTACAGAAATAAAATCATTTATCATAATTATATCAACGCATTGCTGGATTTTCAACTATCGGCGCTACGAGAGTTGAAAATCCAACAGTGTGGTTTTTCTACGCGCTGGGATACACTCTGTTGGGTTCTCAATGAGTTGAAAATCCAGTACGCCATAAACTCCTGCCGCGATATTTTTACGTCCGTGAGAACGTGGTCTAAGCGTAGGTATATCATTGGTCGGTATGACGACGCTTGGCGGAGACTATGTCCAGCAGTGGACGTCTTTCAGCTACAGTGATAATGATATTCATTGAACTTATGATATTGCTATAGATACAATAGGAAATTAAGGAACCGGGTAGTTACTTAAACGGATTAACTATGAGGTATTTTGGGGGCCTTAAACGTCTCTTGAAAGATTACGTCATTAGTTCACATAAGTCATAATCTTCTCATAGCCAATAACGAACCTATTATTTAGCTTACAAAACATGTTTGTATGCGTATAATAAGATTGAACTATTTCAGTAAATAGAGCGCGTACAAAACACTTCCTGTAACAGCTCGTTATGCGATAAACTCGTTTTTTTTTGTAACAGGAACATTCTAGAAAATATATGGGCAATACCGATTATTCATTCTCGATGATCTGGGAGGGTTATTCAGTATGTTTTTATGTTGGTATTTTAATTAATGTTATCAAGAAAGGGGAAAATGTCACACGTATAGTTGAATAAATAAATAGTTTTTCGTCATAAGTTGCCGAGCCATCTCTCGTCAGCCTCTATACTGCAGTCCTCATCCTTTAACTCTTCCTAATTTATTTGTGACCAGTGCAGCATGTCGTCTTTTTCCATACATCATCATCTGACGTCATTTTAATATTCATCATGCTTCAATATCTACTGCGCATTTTGATTAATTTATATAAAAATGTGAAACCATTGTGGTGTTATGAATTTCCTAATGTCCAATTTAGGCATTAATTTATCTAGTTTCCATAACCCAACCTTTAAGTTGGTATACTGAGGCCATTATAAATGGTTGTTTGACGTAGACTGACTTTTACCTAAACACCATGTATGAAAAACGCATTAGTCTACCTACTGTAGGTACTAGATAAAGGGAGTGCGCTAAAAACGGCCTACATAGACCTGCGTCAGATTCGTGCTGTGCAATCATCTATGTTCTGACATAGCCTATATTATTATAATAGAACGACTTGAATACTTACCTTGAGAAGTACAATTTATTATTTTAATTATTGTGAATGTGAGGACTATGTGGGTCATTGTTTCAGTTTTAATCATGATCTGGCAGTTTAAGTAGTTCATGCGGCCTACCCAAATGTCCTTTCTTTGGTATTGTTCGTCGAATCGTTGAGCTCCTAAAGTTCTGAGTTGAGCTGCACGGTTACTGACAAATGCGTGCACTGACTGGACAGGTCCTCTTAATCTGCGTGGTTCTTTCCTCAGAAGACCATTTCAGATACTAATATACATGGTCCTCAAAGATTATGTTCGAACATTTATATACACATTGACATTGATGAATTTTATACATACAATGACATGAGTATTTACTTTGTAAAGTATTATATTATTTAAATTATTGTGAATGTGAAGATTATGTGGATTATTACTTTTTTTATTTTATTTCTTAGTTAGTTTCACGATCTGGCAGCTTGAGTAATTTATGCGGCCTACCCAAATGTCCTTTCTTTGGTATTGTTCGTCGAATCGTTGTGCTCCTTAAGTTCTCAGTTGAGCGGCAAGATTACTGACAAATGCGTGCACTGACTGGACAGGTCCGCTCAATCTGAATGGTTTTTCCTCAAAAGACCGTTTCAGACACCAATCTACATGGTCTTCACATGATCTGACCAAGATTATGTCTGGACTTTAAAAGAGACTGTGACCTCTGAGTTTGTTTCGGCCTTTCTTCTCAGAGTAGTCAGATATGAAACGCCGACCTCATCTAGTTTTTAAAATATGATTGACGTGTAAAAGTGTTTGTAACAAACCTACTTACAGAAATAAAATAATTTATCATTTATAGCCAACGGGTAAAAAATATTAGACAGTCAGTACAAAAATAAAGTTTATTTCTTAACTAGCTTCCGCCTGCAGCTTCCCCCGCGTGGATGTCAGAAATTATCCCACGGGAACGTGCTACCAAGATAAAAAGTAGCCTATGTCCTTCCCCAGAATGCCATCTATCTCCTTACCAAATTTTATCGAAATTTGTTGAGTGGTTTAGGCGTGAAATGGTAACATACAGACAGTTACTTTCGTAACTAAGTAATAACAGCCGCATGGGTCGTTCGATCAGGTTAAGCTACGCTTACCGCGGTTGGTCCGTAGATGGGTGACCATCTTTACATACCAAGACCCCTCCGTGTCTCGTAAAGCACGTTAAGCTGTTGGTCCTGGCTGTCATTAGTGGATCTTTAGCAGTCATAACGGGTCGTCAGAAGCCCCATAGTCTGGCAACCAGTCTTACCAAGTTGTATTCCTTCAAAATGGTTGAGCTGAATGGTGCTTATGTCATGTTCGTGAACGGGCGCCGTCAGTAGGCACTGGTCATTTCTTAGCTGCCACGGCTTATTTTAATTCCATAATTGTTTTTATCTTTTTATTACGGACACTTTTAACGTGCACGTGTTTCTACATCGTTCTCACATGTATAATTACAACATGAATGATGTAACCACTTTTTTGTAACAATATTTTGATTTAAAAGAGTGTCCATGGAGTTTCTTGCCCGTTCTTCTCCATAGGTACCTACTACGCTTTGGAATGGGCAACTAGCTTCATCTTTCCGACTGACCGACCCCTTGACAATTCAAAAGTGCCTGTAATTGGTTTATTTGAAATAAATGCTTTGAGTTTTGAGTTTGAGTTTGAGAGTTATCGTATTACCCAGTAACTGGGTTGTGGAGGTCAGATAGGTAATCGTTCCATGTAAAATACTGGTACTCAGCTGCATCCGATTAGACTGGAAGCCGACTGGGCCGATTGGGAATAGGCTTGGCTGATGATGAGTTTGGATGAACAGGTTTTAAAAAAAAACAAACAAAGTTAAGTTAAGTTTACAAATACTTTGTAGAGGCCTTCCACCATATATTTGTGTAAAACACAAAGAACTTCATGAGCATATAAGTTACTTATGAACTTCATGTACGAGATAAGAAAAAAAGTGCTTACACAAAAGAAAAAATACCCATTCAATTAATATATCAACTTCAAATTCTCAACAAGGTAGGACTCGGTTCTAATTCCATGAACAAAGTAAACAAAACTAAAATCTTACAAGATTATTTGATAATAGTTATCAGTCATATCACCAGATAAACAACGTTGTGTGACTCAGTTCGCAGGCGCCGGTGTACTAGGGGTGGGGGCGTGGACTGTGACGTATCGGCATAGATACGTGTCGCTGCTACCGACGCCAACCTACCCGGCTATCGCATACCTGCTGATAATAGCCGGGGCTATGGGACTCCCCCTGTGCGCGCTAGGCTGCTGCGGGCTCAAGACTGAGAACAGAACCAGCTTGTTATGTGTGAGTATTCATATCATTATATTTGCCCGTTCTTCTCCGTAAGAACCTGGGAAGAAGAATGGGCAACTAACTTCATCTTTCTGACTGGCCGACTCCTTTGACAATTCAAAAGTGCCTGTAAATGGTTTAATTGAAATAAATGCTTTGAGTTTGAGTTATCATAGACAAGTACCAGAATGTCTATAGGCCTCTTTTAAAGGCCAGAAACTTATTATAATGTTCTGAATACTTGATAACTATACTGACTTATTTTTGAGGAAACAGTTAACAGATTGGATTGGTCCTGAAAGTTGGCACACGCGAGTAATCGTGTAGCTCAACTCTCAAAATCCTCTATGTAATCATGTGTTATTTTGATCTACTCGCTAATACGGACTTACCCATGAATGTCACCAAATACTAGGAACATAGATAATCGAGGTTTATTTTATAGTATGTGGAGTATGTACCAAGTAGTGGTTAATATTCTAGGATTTTCCTAACCCGTGACCCTGGTTTAACGATTGGACTGGCTCAGCCACAAGCTTATCTAAATGCGTCCAATTAAAACTATTTTATTGTTTCGTATTATTTCTCAATTTCCAGTACACATACTTCCTGCTGATAACATTCATCCTGGAGGTTGGTGCTGGCGGGCTGGCGTACTACTACGAAGTTGCCGTAGAGGATGAGCTTAGAGCTGAGCTCAACAACACGTTCCTGTCAAACTACGCACTCGACACCACTGTCACTAACGCTGTGGATCGCATGCAGACTGAGGTCAGTACTGGTAGCAGACATTTATTTCTATACTTTACAAACCAGAAAAATACATTACAAAAAAATAATTAAATACTACAAAACATGCAATAGGCGACATTATAATTAACCACAAAGAATGCTGAGACGTCTAATAACTTAAAAAAAATATTAGTTTAGGTCCAATTAAAAACCATTGTCAGGCACTAATCTGGCATTGTTGAACTGGGCCTATTTGGCGCAGCCTCGAAGCACACTTTTCTGCTAATATCTTACAACCCACGTAATACTTTTTATTTGTTTTCTTTTATTTTCTGTTTTTACTTGAAGTGTTCTACATGTAGTGTTGTGTGCCTTGTAGTCTGTGCTAAATAAATGTATTTTCTTTCTTCTTTTTTCTTTCTTTCTAGTACTGTATCTAGGGTTTGTAGGCATGTGATAGTAAGTGGTCGCTGACGTCTTTGAACATCTGCAATACCAGAAGCGTCGTTAATGCGTTGCCATTCAAGAGGCAATGCTAAAAATGTCTCCTCCCACTATACCCCCTCAAACTAAAACACCGTACATAACTCTCATTTTTAATGTGTGAATGATACTCAACAAAGTTTCTGAAATGCGAGTCTTTTAAAACTCTAACTAGAATTAATTTTCCCGACTCTAAGTTAGGCAATGTGAGATTTTGTGCACCAACATATTTCTGTGGTAGTTCTCTTGTCAGTACAATAACTACATGACGATTCTACTCTTGACACGATGACGACAACACTCGACCCTGTGCAGTAAAGGGCAGCCTTATTTACATAATTAAACTAATTAGTTCTTAAAGTAATCTCATAACATTTTCTTTATTGAATGACTCAGTCGATAACGATGTTATCTGTATTTGGTCATGTAAACTAATTAATAACTAATATTGAGTTTTATAAACAATTCATAATTTTTGTACAATTCTGAGCACTTATTTGGCGCTAAGTCAATGCAATTCAGTGCAACATTCTCAAAATTGATGTATGATCCGACACCAAATTTGCTGTCTTTTTAGTACCTACTTAAGTTAGTTAAGCTGTACACAAAAATAGAGAATTGGAGCTAGCATATAATACAACGATACGACACCCGTCTGGTCGGAGGATCCTCCCTTTTCTATGGAGGTATGAGTGAACTTTACACCATGTTCATCGTACCTCTATACTTATCTGGTGGCCAACTGCCCGACGACTGATGTCGGGACGTTGTATATAATATGCTAGTTGCGCGGTAAACTCTGCTTGCGTGATGCAGGATTGCGTGATGTAGATACCGCTATAGTATTAGGCGACATTTATGTAGGAACCTATACCTAGCTGTTTTGTACTAAAAAATATACCAAAACAAGGGATACAGATAAGGCATTACGTGCAGTAAATATTAATTATGCCAATTAAAATAAAAGCAGTAGTTTTTTAATAATGTATTTTTTTTGTCAAAGTTTGAATCTGTAATTGGCTCCTCCTGTAAAGTTCGTAAAATGTCGCTTCCAACAAATAGCCTTTTACCCCTCGATATTGTCACGCGCTGATAGTGTATGATCAATTCTTGGCTAATCGCCCGGGATTGATTTATTGATAATTAAAAATGAATAATTACTACTACTTACATTCTACAAGACTCAATAAAATCGTAAATATTTAGTTTATTATAATACATACTGTTACTATTGTAAATCGTGCAATAACTTAACTTAAAACCAAATATATAAATACTGATATAAAATATAAATACCATAAAAGCAAATGATACTATTTTTATTTAATATTTAATCTTTTTCTTAACAAAAAGCGCCTTCATCCTCTCTCCTATTAAACATTAAATTTGCTGTGCCCGACAGGGTCCATAATTGATTCGATGTTTTAACATACCAACTGTTATAATATACACATTATGGAATGCAATAAAGTATTGAGTATTGATTGTAAGATGAACAAATGTATTGTTTACTAAAGTTTTTTTATATGCATTAATAATAATAATTTAGAGCACAATAGATAAAGAATGCAGTGGTGGCTCAGTGGTAACGGCCGCGACTTACGAGTTGTTTGTTCGTGTTACAAGCACGCACTTTACTTTGTATAAATTATTTAATCACCACTTCTTTTAAAACGGTGCAGGAAAACATCGTGAGGAATGTCCTAGAACTAAGAATTCGAAGACACCCTAAAGGCACTGGGTCCGCGTGGTTGATTATGGCCACGGAGCAGAAACAAAGAGGAGCTGTTGTAAAGTCATTCTCCATACAAAAGTAGTGTCGCAGCCTCGCGGGGTGCGGGGGGAGCCCAAACAGCAGAAAGCCATCTAGTGGCTAGTAGCAAAATCAACTCATAGGCAAATTAGACAGATGTCCTAAGATGTCGTAAGAGTTCTGCTATGTTTCATTAAGTGTCGCTTTTATTGTAAGGAGCCGGATTCAGGTTTAATAGTTTTATAATATACAGATATAGTTTTATTTCTATTATGTCCGACCGAAATACATTTTTTGACTGAAACCGAAACCAAATTTTGGCAGCGGTTTCAGATTCGGCCGAAACCGAAACTTCCAGAAATTAACAAGTGTGAGGGAAAAATAAAGAAAACGTTTTTATAATCATAGTTTTATTTTTTTATCTTTAAATCTTCTCCCCTTCTAAATTTTTCTTCTGAACTTAGTTACCGAAACTAAACCGAATTCCGTTTTTTGCCGAAACTCGACATCTATTTGACTTCACTTTTCATATAGCATATATGTAGGTATGTGCTTATCAAAAAAGTCTGAGTACGGACCTGCAATTTGTCAGTACTTCCGCTACTTGCCGATAGGGGGCGGCAATTACCGAACATTCGAGAAGAAATAAATTACGAATTTAATTTTAATTTTACTTACGAGTGGAAAGATATCTTTATTCCGTTTGAATTTGATTGATCCGTATAACTTCTGCAAGATAAAACAGCATTTCATGTTAATGCAATGAGTATGGGTCGGGAATACTTTTTAATCGTTTAAAAGACTAAACAAATACATGACAACCTATCCGCTTCACAACGACAGTTGTACTGACGAAAGCGCCGCCTGGTCGCAAGTAGTGCAACTACCGTGTGACGTAACGACTACATTGGTGGCTGATGGACTACTTTGATTGCAACATCTCCTCTTTGTTTCTGCTCCGTGATTATGGCCCACTCCCACTCAGAGGAGGCTTGTGATCCAGCAGTGAGGACATTATCGGCTGTTATGCATGTTATCCATGTAAAGAATGAGCTTTACAAGTTTTAGTGAGGCTGAAACAGGGTGTAAAAAGACCCATCACAAAGCCGTCATCTACGCATTCTGTACATCAAACTAAGTAACATTGTATAAAAATAATTAATCTATAAATTTATTTATTTATTTATTTAACACTTTAAGCACACAAATGTACAGAGGCGGACTTAATGCCATTAGGCATTTTCTACCAGTCAACCTTTGGGTGATGCAGAGACAAACAGTGGCAGGTGCAAATTATAATGATATTTTAGGTTAAATAATTTTAAATATTAAATAGACACGTATAAACGTATTTAGTCTATAAATACATATAACTAAACTACATATATATATATATATATATATATATTTTTATCTACTGTACGGTAAGTACTGGGAAACGATTATAGGTTTTAATATGAAGAATCGCTGTTTACGGTAGCATAAAACAATGTACTAATGGGTGCATTCAACGGTACAGGGGTCGTGGGCATATTTAAAGTTAAGTTACAGCATTTAAAACTTGCTGCCGCAAAAACCGTCAAGACAGTTGGAACTTTGACCTTCAATAACTCCGTAACCAGATGGTTCCCGGAAATGGTCCAACACAAAAAAAAATCGCAATCACTGGAAGCACAAGTGCCTCATGACTTCGGTTAGGGTCTTTCTACACCCATTATATGCTTATTGAAATGACATTTGTTCTTATGAAGTAAAGAATCAGTCCGAGCCGGTATCTGAAAGTATTCATGTATGAATGTGTCCTTTGTTAATCTCTGCTAACATCCGATATATCTCCTCAGTTCAAATGCTGTGGCGCGGTGAAGTACTCGGACTGGCGCTACAGTCCGTGGCACGAGCACGACCCGCGGCTACTCGTGCCCGACTCGTGTTGCAAGACCGTGACCAACCGATGTGGCGCGAGAGACCATCCCTCCAACATTTATTATCATGTGAGTATCATTTTGACATTGTTGAGGCCTATTAAACTGTAGGGTCTTTTGGAGGTGATATTTGCTTGAAGTGGGAAGCGCCAGGTTGCCCGCGAAATTCAAATTCTCTTACGTTTTTTGCAGTTTGCAGATCAGTGTCAGGTTGTAGGTATTCGCGCTTGCAACCACTAGACCAACGGGGGGATACATAAATACATACATACAATTATACCGGGTTATTGGTAAAACACCATTAACCTCTTAGGGGTCATTGTACTCATCATTATAACAACTTTTACTATGGGACCAAATAAAAAAATCAGCTGGTCCCTACATTTTGACCCAAAATATGATTCGCGACCGTAACAAGTAGGTACGTTTACAGAATTATATGAACAATGAGAAATAGGATTATATGAACTTTAGAGGGTTGTATTGATGATTTTATTGATACACGTTACGATTTACTTGCTCAAGTTTAGACTTAGTGTGCGTGACACCGGTATTGACCACACACGGATCATCAACCTATAATGTTCCCACTGCTGGGACACAGGCCTCCTCGGTGAGAGGGAGTGGGCCGTAATCCACCACGCGGGCCCAGTGCGGGTTGGTAAATGTCACATGTCTTTCGAATTTTTGGTTCTGGGACATGCCGGTTTCCTCACGATATTTTCCTTCACCGTTTTGAGAGCAGTGGTGATGAAATAATTTACATAAAGTAAAGCGCCTGTCTCGGTTCGAACCTACGACCTACAACTCGGTAAGTCACGGCCGTTACCACTGGGTCACCACTGCTCTCACGTCTCGTAACGATATACTTAAATTCAGATTTACTCAAGTATATCCATACGTGTGCTACCAAAGCTACTATTATAGCTATCTACATTCATTAATACTGAACGCTACGCTAAGGTAAATAATGAAAACTTCACGTTTCGTTTTCGCTTTGCCACAGTCGGTTATATTATAATACATTTTGATTTAACTGCCAAAAATGTATTGTAGTATCCTAAATCTTTGCTTTGTTTAAAAAGTCATTTATTTATAATAAATAAACACAAAATGCATCAATTTAAGGACAATGACACTACGGATTTAGATAACTCTCAGTAATTTGTTTATAACCATTTATAACCCGGTTCATTAAAGAAAGGAATCTAAAATGGCGGCGCTTATCATGTTCTCTCGCTCGCACACTAGTGCCGTCTATACTCACTCTCGCGCGTACCGTAAGCAGAAAAAATATTAGTCTTGATTTGCAAGTTTGCTTCCACGCTGTCTTGACGCGCTCAGTGATCCTTATTACAAATAATTCCTTGTTATAGTTTTCTGTTATTTTTCCGTTGTTACTTGTGTGTTACTGTTGTTGAGTTTTGTTTTATTGTTAAGTTTCGTTGTTTGGACGTGTGGACTGTGCGGAGACAGTAATCATGTCTCCTCGAAAGCGAGGAAAGATTATACGTAGTGATACACGCCAAATTGTGTATAATGTCATCAAATATTTTGAAGAAGAAAAAAATCTGGAGCGTTATCATCCATTCGAGCATAGTAATGCTCGAGCTTCCATGGCCACGGGATTACCAGTTAGCACAATAGTAAACATAAAAAAAGAAGGTATGTTTGTATGAAGCTATGATGCAACTTTTTTAGGTACTTATAATGTCTGAATCTCCGTTTTGCAATTTTACGTTCTTTTTATGATATTGTATAACGTTTAAGTTTGTTAAAGATAGTTTTTAAAGAAATGTTACGCGCTCAAACAATATGTCGTATAATTTAATTACGAGAGGAACTTGAAAATGTGTTTTTTTGTTTGTTGAGAGATCTTAACGATTTTGGTGTCAAGTGAAAGGTATAGGTCTACAACCATTTTATTCGTTTAAATTATGTAAATCGGTCCACGTGTTTACGAGATAATCTCTAATTAGTATAATGAATTAAATGTAAGCAAACCTGAATATTTGATGTTTTCACGAGGGCGAAGCCGCTGGTAGAAGCTAGTTTGAAATTAATACGACCCGGTCTTGTTTTTATTATTTATAATTTGAAAAAAAAACTGACTTTGAATTTTTTATGCTAACTGTACTATCTGTCAACGCAAGTACAAGCCGCCATTTAAGATTCCTTTCTCTATTGCATCGGCTTATAGTAAACACAATTACACAAGTAAACAGTTTCTTTTTCGTTCCAGGGATGCATACGACAGTTCACAAACCACATACGGGACCACCTCATCATCTTAGCAGCGGTCGGGGTGGGGATGGCAGTCATCCCCATATTCGGGTTCCTGTTCTCGTGCGTGCTGTACGTGAAGATAAAGCACGTGATAGACTGACGGCGGGCCGCGCCGGCCAACGCTAAGACCCGCAAAGTGTTCGACAAGTCGGCGCGCGGCGGTGCGGCGCGGGCCCCGCGCGCCCGCCCGGCCCCGCGGGCCCCGCCGGCCTCGCGGGCCCCGCCGGCCCCGCCGGGCCCCTGCCCCGTGCACCCCTCGCAGGCCAAGCGGGCCCCCATATCCACCATCAGCGACAACGTCAGCATATAGACTCGTCGTATCGAACCTTTGTGAACGAACAGTGAAGAGCGCAATCTCGATGTAGACTTAGATCATGTGTTCATCGGACGTTAATCGATTATTATACCGAGTTATTGTTCGTGTCTAATTATAGTGAAGTAGAAACTGTGACCGAATTTATATCAGAGTGTATCCGAGCCGGAGCTCGATAGTGACTAATATTGTAAGTTGGTGCTATGTCGATATAGGGTCGCGGGTAGCTAGCGCATCCAATGGGGAGGCAGTATCGTATTGTTTAGTTAATGAGCCATTTGGAATTGCAAATATATTTGTAGTAATTATGTAATTAAATGTAACTCTACCAAATATTAAAACATTAAAAAATCGCAAAAGATTTTCTTAAAACTATCGCTGAGCCTCAGCACAATGCAAGCGCAACTAAATATCAAAGAAATCTTACACGTAATCTTATAATTGATACACCTTCATAATTTATAACCTTTACTCATTTATAATTGCTTACAATGCTATTATTCTGAGAGCAATACAATGTAATTGTTACTGGCACGATGACGGCATAATTTGTTGTTCTAAGCACACGACGACAGTACGTGCATCTAGCCAGCTAAATTACGTATTTCTTCGGTAAACAAGATGAACAACTATAGTTTATATGTTTTATGTAGAATAGATCGGACCCTACTTGTGGCATACTGATCGAATCATTGGCGTTCCATTCTGCAATTATTATACATACAGTTTAGACCTAGTCATTAAATTACGAGGAATTATAATGCAAAACAAGATGGAAATCCGTGACTTGGGTGCCAACTAGTCCTGTTGTTTATTTTTAATCCATAAATTATGTACCACTTGAAATTGAAGATCATAGCAATGTATTTAGATCACAGAACCGTGTTTAATCAATTATACTTAAAAATATGTGCCTTATTACTTATAAGATTGTATATAAAATAATGTAATGAATGTAATTTAAACAACAGTTAAACCATAATTAAAGTATTAGTTCATATTTTAATTATGAGTTACAAATGATTATGTCCAAAGTTTTAATTGATAATCAAAATTTTGGCTGGTGGAACACATCAATTTTATTATATTGCTGGCTGGCAGCAGTTTGTAGTGTAGTTATAGTACTGACTTCAAATCACCGTGAAGTACTAGTAACAAAAAAGTTTGTGACGACAGGACATCAAATTCTGTATCGAAAAAAGCCTCTTTACGTTTACCAAGGAACAGATGTGTTACCATTTTTCTATTTCTTGTGTAATTTTATAGTTGAGACGAGATAACTTAGGTGTGTTGGAATAGTCGATGTCAAAACAAGTGATACTGGAGGGGTGAAAAAAGACACGCACACAGTGCTTCAAGGATTTTTTGGCGCTCGAATTTCGTTGTCAGGGAGGCGCTGTTGATAAACATTTGTGAATTGTGTCATCATATGACAGCGTTACTACCTCAGACTAAGGAAAAGAAGAATAGACATGACATAACTACGAAAAAAACGTGCCTACCTAAAATGTGAGTCTGGCACAAAGATGGCGGCTTGCGGTAGAGCTGCGCGCATTATAATATCAAAATTTTTTTCAAAACACTGAAAAAAACAAGTTGCTATGACAACTGAACAAGTTGCTATGACAACTGATGCTTGTTGGCTGTGACAAAACATGGCGACCGGCCGCAATGAGATATGCTGTATACTGTTCGTTATGCCGAGTCCTTTCTTTTCCTTAGTCTGAGGTTACTACCGATTTTGGCCACGCGCGAAAAGGTCCTTGTACAGTCCGTTCACAGTAATGTTCACCTCTGACAGCAGCAACCCAATAGCAACCTTATTGTAACTATAATAAAGATCACTGTGATTTGACTGACTTGTCAAGGGCAGCAACCTTGATAAAGATCATATTGATTTTGACTGTGATTCAAAGTCAAGAGGTAGAATAACAGCTGTGAATGGACTGTACATAGGTACATAGGTCTTCTCCATAGGTACTTACTACGCTTCGGAATGGGCAACTAGCTTCATCTTTCTGACTGACCGACCCCTTGACAATTGAAAGTGCCTGTAATTGGTTTATTTGAAATAAATGCTTTCAGTTGAGTTTGAGTTTGACAACTATACTGACGAAGTACGGTGCAGTCTCTTGGTAAAAAGGCAGAGGCCCAGTTGCGATAAGTAATAATTGTTTAGTGGACCACCAGCCATTTATTACCGTCATGTTGGCGTTTATGTCAATTGTACAAGAAATGTTTAAAGCCAAATGTTATGATAAGTCATTGTTTTGTACGGGTACTTAGTTGCTGTTACTATGTCTAATGTTCCCACTTAATTTACTAACAATTACACGTTATTATACTTTCTTATATTCTATTTAACATCATTATGTTCATTTACTGTGATTAATAAAATCTCAAGAAGAAGTGCAGTATTTATTTCATAATAACATTTCTTTAAAATATGGAAACTGTTTAATTTTTTTTTTGTTGTACAGTCTCTTGTAAAGAAATATAATGGTTACAAATTTAATTATATTCTATTTTATACTACTATATCCTACTAACACCTGGTATCTTCAGCCAGTCGGATCACTTGACATGCATTTAATTTTGCCACGTCGTTGATTTTCGTTTCAGAAACCTGGTAAAACCGATTCAAGGTAAATCCTACGTAAAAAGAAGCCACAATGCAAGGCAAGAGATTCTATTAATTACAGTAAATACCCCCTGTTAACTTTGTCTTCACATTTTAAAATTCTTGTTAATTAATACAGTTCAACCAAAACTGCACTTGTTTTATTTGCTTCTATAAGGCAATCGTTTTAAAGCTATCAACCTTTATTACAAAAAAAAAACGATTCTGTTTATTAATGCTTTTAAACATGACTTTAGCAGCACCTACTAAAACGACTTGTTTTTGTAAATTGTTTGAAACTAAAGAATTAATCAATGTTTCTGTTTTTTTTTTATTATTACAATCTGTCTTTTGAGTAGTAGTAATAAATTGGCTGTGTATAAACAAAATTCAAATTAGCCACTTATCATAACTGCGATGAACTTGCTTTTATTGATACCACATACCCACTTAATCATTTGTAAATAACAAGTAAAACCCAGTCAGTGTATGTAACATAACTCATAAATATTTTATTCATATGTTCTACGTAACACACACATTTAAACAGAATTTTAATAGAATATTGAAATGTGTTCAATAAAACGCAGATCTTGTTCTTTTTTGCTATTGGAAATCCCCGAACTCCAACCGAAAAATACAAATTTACTTTAAATGGTCTTCCTAATTTGGTGTAATTTGATGTTTCATTATCATTAGTCTAAAATTCTAAATTATTAATACATAAGTAACTACTTTTTAATTACACTATATTGAAATGCAACGAATGCAGCCAGTAATCTTTCCGAATTGCCTTCAGTTGGGCGCATTACTACTTGTAAAATGTTAAAACGTGTGACACTGTTATGTGTAGTGCTTTCGTGTACTTTATCCGATAAACTGATCAATCCAGACCTCGGTTCTATAGACGATGTTCTAGATATCATACACAAGACGTCTACCAAAGCACCTGAACACAGAATACAAGTTGTACCTCATCCCGGATGGCGGACAGAACAAACAGGTTTATCCTTCGTACATCCATCAAACAGTTTCAGCATCTTCGACCAAGATAAATACTCCCTGTATACGAAGATTATGGAGGTTATAAACCAGTTTATCAAATCAATTAGTTTATTTCCATCAAACATTGACTTAAAAACAAAGGAACGAAACCATTTTCCGACACTGAGCCGAAATGAAGTGAACTCGCGACCGTTTCAATCTCTCGGAGTGACCAAGCAGCGACCTCACATACGAAATCAAGGTGAACCGACTGTCCACGGTGGAACGAGTTTGTCGGATAAGCCTGCGAATAATAAACCAATTTATGACCAAGGTATCGCGTCAATGCTTCACGGAAATACTAAACGACCCAAAGCACAATATATTAATAAAAATAATAACGACTATGACTACGATTTTGATGCCCGCAAAGATACTGTGTATAACCATGCAGCTAAATAACCATATCAATTTAAAATGCTACCTAATTGAATTTTAATTTAGTTTTGTCACCTCACGGATAGATATAATTGTATGGAAATACTTCAAGAACCTTTATACCTCCTACTCAATCGATCTGTCTAGCCTTTTCCTAACTATTTTGGGGTCGGCTTCCAGTCTAACCGGATGCAGCTGGATACGAGTATTTTTTACCTACCTACTATTATAAGTACAAGTTTTACCTTCAACTAAATTATAAATATTGGTCACACTAAAATAAATACCCACCCTACCGTCCGATCTAAGTAAATCACATAATCGTTGTTTAGTGGAAACAAACAATTATTGGGGGGTTTCTACTTTTTGAATAACTTTTAAAAAAATCAAATAAACTCGGCAGTCAAAACAGGTTTATAAGAGAATAACAATCGTATTGTGAAGATGACTTGTATCTACACACGTAAACGAACGTCACACTTAGTCAGACAAGGACGAGCGCATCTCGTATCCACGTTTTATTAATACTTAATTAAAAATGAAGTCCCTATTATTAGTGCTTGTTATAATAGTTGTGAGTTGTCAGTGTAACGCTAGTTTATTAGAAGGACTCTTGGGTGGAGCGATAAACGTACATTCAAAAGTGCATGATGCGGCACACGATGTCGCTGGTACGTTTTTGGGAGGCGTGTCGCAAGTTCTGAACAGTCATCATCGACCAGGACACAAGCCAGGGAAACCTCCGGGTGAGACCGTTGTCGTGGAAGTCGTTGTGAAAGAAGATGAACCACTAAAAGAACCCCACGGAGGAGGCTACCGACCACCAAACCAAAACGGATACGGTCCTCAAGGTAACAACTACAATAACCGACCTCCTCCCGACAGCGGACACAACCACCATCAACACGGACACCACGGTAACCAAAACCCGAATAATTATAACCAAAATGGCAACGGCAACTGGAATCCCAATAATCAATATGGTAACCCTAACAACCAGTATGGGAACTCAAACCAGTATGGAAATGGAAACCCCAATAATAATCTATACAATAAGCCGGACCACCAAAACGGGAATCCCAACAACCAGTATGGTAATCCGAACAGGCCATATGGAAACCAAAACAATCAAGGGAATCACAATAACCAATATGGAAACCCTAACAACCAGAACGGGAATTACAACAATCAAAATGTAAGACCCAACCAGCAGAACGGTAATTACAACAATCAAAATGGAAGACCCAACCAGAACGATAATTACAACAATCAAAATGGAAGACCCAACCAGAACGATAATTACAACAATCAAAATGGAAGACCCAACCAGAACGGTAATTACAACAATCAAAATGGAAGACCCAACCAGAACGGTAATTACAACAATCAAAATGGACGACCCAATAACCAAAATGGAAATTACAACAACCAAAATGGCAACCCCAATGACCAATATGAAAACTCCAACAACCAGAATGGAAATCCCAACAACCAGAACGGCAATCCCAACAACCAATATGGAAACCACAACAACCAGAATGGGAATCCCAACATCCAGAACGTCAATCCCAATAACCAAGGAAACCACAACAACCAGGACCAAACTCCCAACAACCAGAACGAAAACTTCGAGAACATATTCGGAAAACCTATTCCAAATAACGAAAACAACAACAACCCATTCGACAAACCTATTCCAAATAACAACGACTATAACAATCAGCCTTCGAAGAAGCCAAACCAAGGTGGATATCAAGATCAAACAACTGAACAGGTACCCACCAAGCCCGTTGTAGTCAATCCAACAATTATAGAAAGCGTCACTAAACCTAATTACGGATATAAGCCGGCAGACGAAACCACGAAAAAAAATATAAAACCTGAAGATGACTATCCTCTATTCGTACCACTTGGCCCCAACGATTATGTTTACGGTGGTGACAAAATAGATGTCAATGCCCCCAAAAGAGAGACAGGTAACAGTAATCCAAAACCGGCCGACGAAGACGAGGACTTGCCACTAGACATAAGGATACAAGACCAATAAATGTAAAAACAGAAGCTGTAAGCAATGTAACGACGATAATACAATTTTAATTCAGATTTATACATGTATTTGTTTTATTCACTCCATCAATACCCGTCGATTCAATCTAAAAATACATAAAATGTCTCTTTTTTGCCCAATACCTACCGAAATAACTTGTCCGTCTGAATCTGACCAAGCCAAAGTAATATTCCAATTTTTTTTATAGTTCTTAGACGTTGAGCATGTTGGGAATGTTGAGGTAATAAGACGTCTATTTCTTATTATCGTTAATTTAAGCATAAAACTACTTCCACGTTATTAAAAGATTTTTTACTACACCTTAATCTACCTCAAAAGTATACCTGTTATGAATACAATCACTATACTCGTATCTCGTCTTTATATAAATATCTATGAATAACCTTTAAGGAGAATACCTACAGAATGTTGATTCAATATAATTTATAAACACATACGGTAGACAACAACATGACACCAGGGTTTTCTTATTTTTCCAAAGCATTGCATGGCTCATCACGTACCTGCCACTAGATGAATATGCTTAGCAGAATTAAGTCGAATGACTACCTACGTAATAATATGTCTTGGATAGTTTGTACACAGTGTACAGTCACGAGCACTAATAAGTATACACTTAGCAAAGTTTTAAAGCGAATTTCTCCTGGAATAATGATTGCAACTTTGAAATAAGACCTTTTTCATAACAGTATAGGTCCCAAAATACTACGTTCATAACAACATAAAATTGCAATCAATACCGTAGGAGAAAATTACATTTAGAAGTTGCTAAGTGTATGCATATTAGTGCTCGTGACTGTACACTGTACATTAACCGTTCGGTAAACATTGATACCTACTTGCTTAATTATTTTTGTCTGGTCGTGGAATTACATAGGAAAACTTTATTAAATAGTAGGTATGACCTGCAGTTTGTCAAGTTTGTGTAAACCGGTAATTTAATGTCATTTTTCCTTATTTTTATACCTATGTTATTGAGAACATAATACCTGATATTTGTTAGATGTGTAGTTTATGATGTTACCTTTATCTACTATACCGTATGAATTGTACCTACTTATGCATAACAATATTCTCGCAGGAAGATGAGCCAGCTAACTGTTGTGATGATTTACGATTTTGTGTTAACGAAACTATAATTAACTTTGTGTCTTGACCTTAAGTGCAAAAAGCGTGAAGTCCAATGAACAACAAAAAGATACCTTATTACGCGTCCAGCTGTTTACCAACTAACACATTATTTACTGCAAATTCAATTCCACTGTATTAAAAAATCCCTTCATAGTAAAATTACCCTGTCATGAGTGAATTACTCATTTTAGCGTTATTAATAGTAGGAAAAATCCACAGTCAAGAAGCAGTCGTGTCGCAAGCTACCAACATACGACCTTTGCACACGCCTGCGTTTGATCGCAGACCGGTTCCATATCAGGAATATGTGGGGCTTCGAACTTCGCTACCTCCTCCGCGGCTGTACACAAATCCGCCCCGATCAGCTGATCGTGACCTGCCGCAAAAAGCTAATGCAAATGGCAACCTTAACCTGCCGTCGACCGTGAGAGAGAACCAACCGGAACGGAAACCATTTGTTTCTTCCAAGATCCCAGTCAAGATGAATCGACCTTTGTACGACAGTGATCCAGTGAATAATACCGAATACTATAGCAACGATGTGTACGATGACAGTACTTTTGAGAATAACAGAACCCCAGGATACGTCATAAACCCAGCTCTAAGGCAGAATACGGTGAATGTGACAACAGTGACACCAGCGATCGTGAATACAAACGTTCCGAGTAATGTGAGCGTTCCAGCAATCAGTTTGGATGAACGATCATCGTTTAACGGCGACCCGTGTCCTGCAGGGTTCGCCAAGGTAAACGGACAATGCGTCAAGGCGGACTAGATAATAAAATTGCTGAGTAATGACCCTGAACAACGTTTAAACCCATTCAGTGTTCAAACGGTGGTTAATTTAAGACAAATACGTGAAAAAGTGGAGGTTAAGTAAAATTATGTGAAAGAACGGGTCAGAGCCCATTCGTCCCCTAAGATTCGCACCCTGTGCCCACTCGTCCCCTGGAACTTTTGAGGGGCCCATTCGTCCCCTGAAGAATATTTATTTTTATTCATTCTTCTAATATAAGTACATGTATATGTGTATACTGCAGCTTGGTAGTCCTGGTACAGTCGCGCAGAAAAGGGTAAAATAAAAAATATAGTAATTCGGTAGATATCATGTTTATTTCAAATAAGATTAAGTTTAATAAAATGCCTCTAGGCTCTAGCTCTAGCTCTACCTTATCTATTTTGTAACCCGTTTTTTTAACAAGCCATTCGTGAGACGAGAGACAATATTACATCGTAAGCCTATCGTCATGTTATATTATTTCACGACGGATTATCATTGATCATAGCTCTTTTTTCAATGATCTGTTATGATTTATTAAATTAATTCCGTTAATAAACTGTTCACAAGTGTACTATGTTAACCGTTTCTTATGTAAAATATAGCAAATTTTATCTCAGGGGACCAATAGGCACCTGAATAGGTGCCGAATCTTTAACTTATATTGTATATATATTAGAGGGGACGTATGGGTACCTTAAAAATAATATTTTTTGTTACAATATTAATTGGTCCCCTACCAGGAGACCAATGGGCGCCTATATAGGGGCCGAATCCACAACTTTTATGCTGGGGGACGAATGGGCTCTGACCCGAAAGAACCTACCTACGTACTGCAAAAAATTGGTAAACCAACTTATAGGTTGTGAAGCTAGGTATTAATTAATATATAAAATGGTGAATTATGTAGGTAATCTAGAATTAAGGGAATGAATGAAAAGTGATTTATTTTAATCTTGTGTTTGAGTGATAACGAAATAAAGTTCGTTTGTAAATTATACGGATTGGGCGCATGAAATATTGTTTTTCTTTAGAAATAAGTTAAAAACATTCATCTGTAATTCCATTAGAACAGACTGTCAACTTTACATTCACAAAAAAACGAATCTGAAATACCCGAAGTAATCACTAGTGTAGGTATAAGTACCGTACTTTCTAATTTGAAAAAAAACCCGAGCCATCAAGATTTTATTATGAAGCCACAGAAACCAGCGTGATGATGCTGGCTATTATGAAGTACAAATTGATGATAAGTAGGTACCTACTACCTACTTAATACTTCGCACTGAGAGGAATTTTATAAGTAATGCAAATTACAATTCAACCGTTGTGATGATACCAAACATGGAGCCCAGGTACCTGCACAAAAGCCCTGACCAAGATGATTTAAATCTAAAATGAAATACGAAAGTTAGTGATGACTGGTGGACCCTCTACTGAGTTATAAATAAGGGCTTTAAAAACATCTTCGACTATAGCCACGAATCAAAGTCATTTACTGATTGTAAGACATGTTCTGTCATGCTCATGATCATCATCATCATTTCAGCCGAAAAACGTTGACTGCTTGCCATAGGCCTCCCTAAGCGTCGCCACATCGACCGGTCCGGTTCGTCTCGCTTCCGATGGATTCCCGCAACCTTCACACAGGTCATAATACATGACATGCATTAATTTATTGTTGATTGACTCATTATAATAATATACTATATACATGCATGGGTGAACAACAGCGCGTAGCACCTAAGTTATAGGTAGGTAAATATAAGTAGGTAGGTACTACTTTAAATAGCTTAGACGTCAACCTTTTTAATTAGATGGGACTACATATGATTTACTGTTGTATTTATAGTCCTACCTAGTCAGATTTTATGGGCATATTCAGTTCGATCACTGTCATTGCTCGCACGAAGATATAGAAATGCCAGAAAATATTTTCGTAGCTACAAACAAAGTGACAATATATTTAGGTTTTTTTGGTAATGGTAAGGTATATAAGACCTAGCCCAGGTATAGGTACATACATCAAAGGCAATTAGTAAATTGGAATGCTGTTTGATCATGGTGCAGAGATGTTCTCCAAATCATAAGCCATGCATGGATTCCCCGCCAAGCAGCGTTCCGAATGCGGAACACGGCACCGATCGGCGCGGCGCGCGGCGGCGGCGGCGCACAGTGGGCTTAAAATGAAGCATGGACTTAGCGTCGCTCAAAAATCAAGTAGGTACTAATTTTTTAAAAAGAAGGATCCAGCTTATCCCTTTACAGCAATATTTTAATAGTACAACTTTTTTTGATAAAGCTATTAAGTATTTGACAAGTTATCTGCGATTTCATATTTTTTTGTATGGAGCTGAACCGTTTTTTTTTAATTTATTCTTTATTCTTAAGCTTTCTTAATATAACTTTCCGTATCATAGAATGCATCATATAGGCTATGTTTTCACTAAAGCCTGAATCTCGAAAACCCTCGGAACATGACATTTTCACTTAGAAAATAAATTAAAAATATTTTATGCAAGCACGTCATAAGTTACTAAATGTCTTCCACTCCACCTAACGAGGTGAAGAACTCTAGGCGGGTCTTTTTTATAGTGGTGTCCTCTGTAGGCCCACTAAACATTTATTTAGTTGGGACAAGGAATGGAAAAAATCACATGGAAGAATACAAAAAATATAGATCTTTTCTTTATCTATACTTTAAATCTGTAGAAATGAAAATTCTGTACATTGAAAATATTAAAAAAATAAATGGCAGGGGGTGTTACTAGACCGACACCGAACCCAAAAATGTGATTAATTTTTTTTTGTCTGTCTGTCTGTTTGTTCAGGCATAACTATTTAGTAATCTGTGGTTCAGGCATCACGCAAAAACTACCGGTTCGATTACGATGAAACTTGGTACCTATAATTTTTCTTTGATATCCTGGGTACCACACTGGGTACTTTTTATACCGTAAAAGTATATACAATAAAAAACAAACTTAATTTTGCGGTTCAATCCCTAGACCCGATTACTGTACCAACCGCAAATTATAAGTTTGTCGTAGGTTACGTCACCCGCAGTGGAGTTCACTAAGGGGCGCTGCACAATGTCGTACGGTGACTATCTGTCGTTACCATTATCTTTGTGAGCATTCGTTGCAATGAATGTCAGCTTCGCTATCGATTATCCTGCTAAACAGGTACCAAAGTAGAAATCTACTACAAAAAACGTACAGAACGCGAGCGATGCCGCGAGCAAAGATATCATATACCCTCTTAATCACCGCTAATGAGACACAATTGGTTTTCTATTGTAATTAGCCACAAAGGGCCCGCGCCGGGACAGAAGTACCTATCAATACCGGTATGCTCGATAGATAACGTTCTACACAAATAGCACATTACTCAAAAAACTCATTGATAAGTTTCGTCATCCACGCGAACGAAGTCGCGGGCACAGCTAGTAGGTATGTAATAAAGTTAGTGTGAAGCTGATAAGTGAAGTAAGAAGAAGAACTAAGAAGTGTAGAGATCTTAAGTGCAACGGTTAGTCAGAGTCACTTTTCTGAACCGTGGAATAGATTAATATCTACAAAAGCCAAGTTCTCTTTCTCGGTAGGTACCTATCGGCCTCATCATCCAAATTATCATTAGTTATTAATAAGCTTTGTGCAGCTGTTGATAAAACTTTGCGTTTCCTACGAAGTTTAGGTCTAAATTACGTAAATTGTGTATAATATCCTCATTGGTTGCCTTTCTGCAAAATTTTCGGGCGTTATTTATTTATTTATTTGGGACAAACAAACCGTAACACATTATATCTGCGCAAATAATATAAACAAAGATATTATATAAATGTGAAACTCACATCGTTATGTTGTCGATATATCCTAAAATCCTTATTTCTGGCTTCGGAGGCTACCTCTGACAACTTTTCAATTGGAAGTAAATAGAAACTTTCAATTATTTCTTTTCCGTGAACAAGAATTTTGTGAACGCTTGCACGCATGTAATACCAACTGTCCAAGTCCACATATAGATCAAAAGAGCTTGGTTTGCGAATTCTTTGAATTTCTGCGTATCAATGGAAAAATGGTCCCTGAGGAAAGTGTTTCTAAAATGACTGAAAACCGTTGAATAAGATTTTCATACACACCAGTTCTAGCGCTAGTTGCAGAATTCTCAAAAAATCGTCTGGCCGTATTGCCAACATTGGTTGTACCCACGGGCCATGTCCCTGTTCCACGATATCAATCAATAGCCCGGTTTCTCTTTTGAACTCGACTTTTTGTGATATCCAAGTCTTAAATTCGAGTCTATGAAATATGAAGAATGTACCTACTCGATAAAACGAATCCAAGCATGGAGCGAAGATAGGCCGTATTTACATAAATATCTTGTTGTCATATTATATATAATATACATTGAGGAAATTTGCTCCAAAATAATCATTACTTTTGGTGTGACTTTAAAAATGTCACATCGCTGTGTGCTGGTTTCACTTAACGACGTTATTTTTCCGTCTATCATAGTAAGAATCAATGAATGCGTGATTGTTTTGCCACCAAGTATGAAGGGCGTTAATTTTTCTTCTCCGCATCCATTAAGTTATTTTAATTAATAACATTGAAAGAGGTCTCCTTCATAAAATTGAAAAAAAATGGTCTACAATAGAAAGTGGAGTTAGGAGCCTCATTTTCCCATATGATTTTATCTCCAGGCATCAATCGAATGGATACTAAACTTGCCATAAAAATGCTAGATTGCTCATTGCCTTCGTTGTCAAAAGTTTGCTTATAATTGGACTGGTTCGATGCACCATCAAATCCCCATTTTGAAGCCAAAATCAATTTATTATCTTCGCCACATATTTGTATGTCTTTCAAAAGTTGGATTACAGTTAAATGTAAAAGTGCCAGCAACTTTATCTGGGCAAAATCATCAGTTATTGTTATATCTTCCTTAGGTGGGTAACATTCCTGTTTTGCATTTTGTATGGAATAATACGATAGAAACCAATCAATGTTTTCTTCCTGGGTGGTTTTTCGAAGGGTATTATACGATGGAAACAAATCAATGTTTTCTTCCCGAGTGTTTTTTCGAAGGGTATTGTATTGCCACTTTGTCAACTTTAATGATAGCATGGTACCTAAGGCCTTTTCTGGGGATAACTTTACTGTACTGTTGGAAAAAATTAAATCTTAAACCTTTTGAATTTCATGTGGATTTTTCAGTAAGTAATCTACAATTTCAGCAATATCTTCATTGCCACTCTCTTTCAGTTTTTTTGACTGAGCAAAGGTTAATTCAGCGATAGAATATGCAGTGAGAGCTTTGAGAGGTTCATTGCGTCTTTTCTTTTGGTTAGGACCTAAGTCACCAAAACGTTTTCTGGGGCTTACCAGAGTTCAAGTTCTTACAGGCTTTATGGGTGCTGTCGTCATAGATGTGCTTGGTTCACTAAATTCCCGACTTGTCACATCACAAACGGGTGGTTTTATAAAATCTGGCCACGTAAATCTGGACCGAATCCAACCAGTCAGAATAATGTTTTAGAAAGTCAGGACCTTTCGATCCAGACTTTTCCCATTTTTTTTTTTTGTAGGTTATAACAATATTTAGAACAAAATGACTTTAAATTACCTTGATTTTCTTTGACATGAGCTGGTAATAGCTCCATTACGATATTGAGATAAGACTTCACCATTTTTTAAACTTCCACTTTGTTGCAGTTTCAGATCTAGATTAGTAAAACTCTCCATGATTTCGTAAATTCTCAAAATTTTAATAAGGTCGTCCGTCAATCAAAAATGTAATAAACTGGTTCAGTCTGAACCAGTTTCTGCGTGTAGCAGAACCAATTTTGTTCTACTACCCACAGTAAAAACTTAAAAGTGCAAGAATAAGTGACGTCATTCAATGACGTCACTTATTTTTGCACTTTTTAAAAAGATGCTTTTTGAAAAGTTGTGCCTTTTCTGATTTTCTACGCGCAATTTGGGTACCCCCCTTCAAAGTTAATTTTAATACAACTGGGGTAACCAATTAATGCAGCCCACCGTACCCTTAGTACCTAATAATGAAAGTCAGTCAGAGATATAATAGTAACAAACAAATTACATTGTTTTTGTAAGTTGAGTAAGTTGCCTTGGTAAGGTGTAGGTAGATAGCTGGGGGGCTTAAGTGGACCATGGATGTAGAAGAAAGGCCATAACATTGCAGTTAGTAACCTTAAAATGACGTGCTTGATTTTTTTTTTATTTGTCGTAAAAAATGTCAATGTTCCGAGGGTTTCCGAGATTCAGGCTTTAGTGATAATATAGCTTCTAAGATGCATTCTATGATACGAAAAGTTATATTATAAAAAAAAATGGTTCAGCTTCATACAAAAAAATATTAAATCGCAGATAAGTTGTTATATAGGCAATAGCTTTATAAAAAAAGTTTCACTATTTAAAATATTGCTGTAAAGGAATAAGATGGCATCGTTCTTTTTTGTCGTCTATGGAGCTTCATTTTCAGCCGTAGACAGAGTAGTTTTCTCTGTCTACGTTTTCAGCCCACCGTGCGGCGCGGCGCGGTGCAATAACAAGTACGGTCAGAAACGAAAGTCGATTAGCACTGTAAGTATTACTACTTTGAATCAATACAGTGTTGTATTGATTCATAGTTTTATACTTATTTGATAAACACTGCTTTTCTTCGTTTCGTTTAGGTAATTCTTAATTAGTTCAACATAACATGCTTTTTAATTTTACAACTCTTCGGTGTTTAGATTTAGGTAATTTAAGTATAAGGCATAGATGTAGAACTATGGTATAAGGTGTTTAATATTCTGACCACAGACTAAGTAGTACAGTCGCCCGCACATCAGCGAAACCCTCAGAACAATAAAGTTATTGTTCTGAGGCGAAACCATTGAGCTAGGACTATTATAAGTCAATGAGCGAAACCATTGATATAGAATTCCGTAGATTGGGCATGAGAGTGAATGAGAGCTCCCGCTCTTAACGGGACTATGCTGTGTTAGAAAGAGAAAGAAAGTGACGCTGTCAACAGGGCCAAACACGTATTTGCTAGCGGCCCATAGCGGCCCCGGTAACTGTTTACGTGAGCGTTTCGGCAATTATTTAAGTGAACTAGTCTACATCTATGAGCGAAACTGACTTTCTCCAAATGATTTTAAACCATAAATTTTTTAAGGTTACCTACGTTCAAAATCGAATGAGAAAATTTGACAGTGGTGCCGATTCTCTTGTCACAAAATTCTCTAAACTAGACTAAAAATCACCAAAATTTAGTTTATTCCTGTCAAACGACGATTTCCCATTCTGAAATTGACTAAAGTGACACAACTTAACCAAATTTTAGTTTGACAGCACTAAGATGGCACTGAGATTATAATTTAGTGAAAATGGCAATTTTGCTATTCTGAATTTTACGTTTTTCACCAAAAATTTTGATTGTCGTAACTAATAAATCTGCCTGTTTTTAATCGCGATTAAAAAGGTGTGGAATAAAATTAGTTGTCATGAACTAAAATTCATACCAACACCTCGACTTCAGATGCAAAAACAGTACTGTATCTTTTTTTCTTTTCTTTTGCTTATATCTCGAAAACGGTGTATCCTATCGCAAAAATAATGAAAATTTCGACCCCCTTTATGAAACCCCGGAAAATCTAGAATCCAACGTGTTAGTAAAAAAAATTTTTTTTTTTCATATTTTCCATACAAAAAGTGAAAAATTCCATACAAAACATGTCGAGGCTGCAAAACAATGCGCGACTCTGGCTCTAAAAAAAATCACGTGGTACGGCAAACAAGTATTACGTGGAGTCGCAATTGCCAAATTTGATTTTAGATGTGTCAAAATTATTTTTAAATTTAGAGATTTTATTTTGCAGAATAGCGTTAAGATTCTCATAGCCAAAAGTAAGGAATTTTAGTGATAGTTTAGTTAGTTTAGTTCGGTGTACAGCAGAATCGGCACCATTTTGTGGTAACTTGACCTGCTAGCTGTCGTGTGTACTATTCTGACTGAATTCTGAGATGACAGATAGTAGACATGCATAAACGAAAACTACATAAAAATGTATGAGACTTGGAGTGTAGCACAGTTAAAAGACGAGCTAAGGAAAAGAGAAGCGTCTACCGCTGATAAAAAAGCAGCTTTATATATAATTTATTTATTGGTTGTTTTGTGCTTGTTGACATAAAGTTATTATTTTGTTGAAGACTTTTGAGGCGTGCGACAGGATCAACCTGATCGGAGTTTAAAACCAAATCGAGAATGATCTTCCTAAATGAAAAACTTCTGAGATATTAATTCTGTGATATGACAATACATGACATAATTATACCTTAATTAACTCTAATTCACGTAATATCTCACCACAACAGCCTGTGGGTAATGAAAACAGCCTTAGTTCTCTTGGAAGCACCACCTGTTGACCTGAATAATTGTGAATTTCTCCCATAAAAGTTGTGGCGGCATCTTTAGCGGATCCTCCCTTTTCTATGCAGGTATAAGCGAACTTTACACCCCGTTCCTCATACCTCTATAAAGTATTTAGGATAACACATAGTCTTGAAGTAATATCGGATTTCCAATATTTATCGAAGAGCTTTCTCCCATAGATTCTGCCTTGTAACATCTTTGGCAAACATTTTTACAGCCAACAGCTGCGCAACGGGGCGTATTAATTTTGCGTAAAAGAAGTCGTTTACTTATAAAAAAAAAAATTTAAAAGTTTCAAAAACTAAATAAGAGAAAATAAATGTTGACAACCCTACATTTGTTTCTACAAATATGGTAATACTATAAACTATTGTCAGAAATTCAGAATGTCAGTGTCATTTCAATAGAACGTGGAGTAGCCGGCATTACTCTTTTTGTAAAAGATTTACTATTTATTCGGAAATCTATTTTTGAGAATTTACCCTTTACCACGCCAAGTTTACAAAGAGAAGATATTATAAATCCAGTCCCGATAAGGTTACTGTTCAGAACAAGTTTCAAGTTAAAACAAACACCACGTGTGCGATTTTGTTCTACAACACATAGGTACTTAGGATCCTATATCAAGCTTCTGGTTTCTTTTTATGTGATCGACATACGTACAGAAAAGCGTGATTACTGTATAGTACAGACGCTACAGTTGGCATTCTAACGTCCACGTGCCACTAAAATGTCTGCCAAGGCCGAAGTAGATCTTCGCGATGGACTTTCCGCAGCTCAGATCTTCGAAAACCGGGAGGGGCTGACCTACAATGATTTCCTGTTGCTACCCGGGTACATAGACTTCACTGCTGAGGAAGTTGACCTAACGTCGCCTCTTACTAAGAAAATTAACCTGAAATCACCGCTTGTATCAGCTCCTATGGACACCGTAACCGAAGCCGACATGGCGATAGCAATGGCACTCTGTGGCAGCATCGGCATCATCCACCACAACTGCACACCGGAGTACCAGGCCAATGAAGTACACAAAGTTAAGAAATATAAACATGGGTTCATCAGGGATCCTGTATGCATGGGCCCTGACAATATTGTAGCTGATGTTATTGAAGCAAAGAAAAAAAATGGTTTTACTGGATATCCCATCACAGAAAATGGCAAGCTGGGAGGGCGTCTGATTGGTATAGTCACTTCTAGAGATATTGACTTCAGGGAGGGAGATCCTCAACTGAGTCTTAAGGAAGTAATGACACCCATTCATGATATGATAACGGCTCAGTCTGGTGTCACTTTACAAGATGCCAATTACATTCTCGAAAAGAGCAAGAAAGGTAAATTGCCTATTATTAATGGAGATGGTGAGCTGGTTGCCCTTATTGCAAGAACTGACTTAAAGAAGGCTCGAAGCTACCCTAATGCATCTAAAGATTCCAACAAGCAGCTTTTGGTTGGTGCTGCGATTGGAACTCGTGTAACTGACAGGGAACGCCTCAAGTTGCTAGTCAATAATGGAGTGGATGTGATTATTCTTGATTCATCTCAAGGAAATTCTGTATATCAGATTGAAATGATAAAATTTATCAAGAAGACCTACCCTGACATACAAGTGATTGGAGGTAATGTTGTGACAAGAATACAAGCTAAGAATCTTATTGATGCTGGTGCTGATGCCTTGAGAGTTGGCATGGGCAGTGGCTCTATCTGCATAACCCAAGAAGTAATGGCCTGTGGTTGTCCTCAAGCCACTGCAGTATACCAAGTGTCATCCTATGCTCGTCAGTTCAATGTGCCAGTTATTGCAGATGGTGGAATACAGTCTGTGGGCCATATAGTCAAGTCATTAGCATTAGGAGCCACAACCGTCATGATGGGTTCTCTACTCGCTGGAACATCAGAAGCACCTGGAGAATACTTCTTTTCTGATGGTGTCAGGTTGAAGAAGTACAGAGGAATGGGCAGTTTAGAAGCTATGGAGAACAAGGATGGAAAAGGGGCTGCAATGAGCAGATACTTCCACAAGGAGTCGGACAAGCACCGTGTGGCACAGGGAGTGAGTGGAAGCATTGTGGACAAGGGCTCAGTCTTGCGGTTCCTGCCATACCTACAGGCAGGCATGCAACACAGCTGCCAAGACATTGGGGCTCGGTCAGTTGGCATCTTACGTGAAATGAGCTACTCTGGAGATCTGAGATTCATGAAGAGGACTTACTCTGCTCAATTGGAAGGTAATGTGCACAGCTTGTTCTCCTATGAGAAACGATTATTCTGAAAAAGTGTCATAATGGCTCCGGGACATTAAAACTAAACCAATTTATGTATATCTGAATGTAAGGAAAGATCTAGTTAATTTTTGAGGAAATAATCAATTTTTATATGATAAGACTATGAGTTTGAATGTAATTAAGTGTTAAAAATAAATATTATTATATAAGTGTATATGTTATCCATCGCAACAGAGTATTCCATTTTAATATTTTATTATGTTTATTTCTTGGTGTTTTAAGATATACTTAAGCAATTTGTTGCTTTGTGATAAAAATCAAGTTTTAGAGAAATAAAGTGTGAATTAAAATATCTTTGTTTTTATTACATTTAAACACAAACCAATAGAAGGCTATACCTACTATACATAAGTAATACACAATAGCTAGGTGTTAATAAGATTACTCATTTATCTTGTTAGCAGCCAAGACACAAACCAAACAGGGCTTCCTGCTTCAAGTGGATGAGGGTTTATCAAAAGCTTACTTATGTAATGGCCATGCCTCTGATAGTGTTAACAGTCGCAAAATAATGAGCAAAACTGTGAAACTGTGACTTTTTCGAACTACTATCTATTTTCGTTGGAGAAACTTCCTGACAAAACGACGAAACGGCCTGACTTGGGACCACCAAAGAACCCTTATTAGGGTTCTTTGGTGTTAGCATGGATAATTCGAAATAAAATCATATTGGTAGTCGATTTCGAACCTGTTTCCTCGTACTTGAGAAGCGGGCGACTTAACCACTAGGCCATCACGAAAACTTTTCTTGGTTATCATTCAAAGAAAACATTGTGGGGAAACCAAATCATTTATCATAAATAAGTTGCCAATCTGCTATATGCAAGTGGAGCAAGAATGTTGATCAATGCTGGAATTATTAAGGCTAGCGCAGATTAGGGCGGGCCGCAATGCAACGCATTGTAAGGGCCTGTGTACACCATGTTTTTTAAACGCGCGTTTTAGAAACGTGCGTCGATGGCGGGCTTTTATCCTACAGAGGCACTGACCTCTATTAAAATACGCTGGACTGGCTATCGCTATCAATTTCATGTGCCTATTTGAAAATCGCCATTTTGGCGCTGACGGCAGCAGTGTGGGGGAATGGAACTAATACTAGTGATGTATTTATCAAAAGGTTTGTTATCGATAAAAACTTTTCTGATATCGACCACAATGATAGAAATATTACCAACGCTATTGTTACAGATTTCCTATAAATTAAATTGGTTTAGGTAATTATTAACATGTAACATTCGTGTTGTCTTTTATACGTAATATACGTTTTATATGTTAAGATTTACAAAAAATTTTAGATAATTCATTTAAAACAAAATAGGCATATATTTTGTTAAATGTTACTAAAACACAGATAAAAAGACGTCTGCACTAGTTGAGTACGCACGGCTACACATCAAGCTATACATTTCCAGTATAAGCTGATCTCGCATTGTATAGGATTTTTTTACAATGAGAGGTCAGTGTAAACTGGAAATCTATAGCTTGATGTGTAGCCGTGTGTACCTAACTAAACTAATGAACTATAGATAGTCGTAATAAGCAGATATTTTACGTAGAAAACATAACTTGAAATAGCAGTATCTAGTACTGTTTATGGACTGTAATAATAAGTATCACATGTCCGGTTGACCTCTTCCTTCCTTGTTCTCCTTAATCGGATAACAGTTCACTATAGGATCAATAAATAATAAAATTCTGTAAAATAGTAAATTACCAAGATAGAAATAGTAATTAATAAGATAATCCCTTCCTATAAAGAGTGCACAATAAGATATTATTACTAGTCAGATACCGCATGTTGCCATGTGATAAGAGACACAATAACTTTCTATTAGGTCTGTAATTACGGTAATTAACTTGTAGCAACTTAATTACCGCAGGGGAGGGGGACAGGGAAATAAAAAAAGCATTCTCAAATCACATATTTTATTAAATTAAAAATTACTGTCGAGCCATTTTTTCAACGTAGTCCGTGACTGATGTTTTAAGAAACAGGCTTCCGTGAAGTGTTTAGAACACAGATAATGATACATTGTCGGAGTCCAGTTGACAACCTTCATATTTTTTAACCAAAGTTTGAGAGTGTAATCGGAGGGGAACCTGTAATTAAAGGAAACATTAAAGTAGGTATGGGTAAAAAATTATAAATTATATACATAATTATATCTATAATTATATAGAGCACTTAATGAGAAATATGAATCATAAGTGTTAAATTATTTGTTATTGACTCTAATAATAATAAACCTTGAAGTGTTTTGCTATTATTAGAGATCATTATAATGTGCGTATCATAATTTTAACAATGATGAGCATGACTTTTGTTTTACATCATAATATTACGAAAGTATCGATATGAATTTTGACATCCCTAACAAAAGTTATTGGTTATAAAAATGTTCGTAAAATCCCGTAAACTCGAATAGTTTACGTTTATTATTGTTAGAATACACTGTTTTAAGCGGTTTTATAATAAGTATGTATGTTTTAGATTCACTTACTTGTGAAAACTGACACCACTGCCCTTTTCGTATCGTGTTTTACAATATACGCACGATTTCATGTTGGACGAACAATACAAGCTATGATACAATCACTGTCACTATTATAACACTTTAATTTATATCACAATCACAGTAAACACTTTGGAAAACTTTTTATTCCGCAGAGACACTTAGCGTAAAATCAACAAACAACGGCCATTTGCAATCTTATTAGTTCTCAGAACTCTCACGTCTGTCACTGGGGGCGCTTTGAATCGGCACAGGGCACAGCAAATAGCTGTCATTTTGTATGGGATAGCCAGTCCAGCGTATTTTAATAGAGGTCAGTGTACAGAGGTCAACAGGCTGCGTCTGACTCGCGTGCGTATTGCGTCTGTATCGCTACAAACGCGCGTCAACGGCGAGTTTAAAAAACGTGGTGTGCACCGGCCCTAAATATCCTCCATCACTTTAGTAAATCTTCTATGAACACACTATAGGCGGGCCGAACCGCCCTTTTTTGTATGAAAATGCGTTGCGCTGTGGCCCGCCGCGGCCGTAATGTGTGCTTGGCTTATAACGATTCTCGACATCTACAATGAGACGGATGACAGGTTTGTAGGTGGAGAGTGATCAATAAAGAAAACAACACATGTTCTAATATAATCACAATTTATTGGAATTATAAATGCACAAGCAGGCATGATTATTTTAATTTGACAATAAATATCATAAAAGTGCTAAATAACTTAATAAAAATTATATGTGCTACAATCTATGATTTAGACTGGTGCGTCCAAAAATGTTAAGCTTAACATTTTAAAAACTGCATCCTACCTAGCCACACTACCGCAATTGCACATAATGACATTGTCTGTTGAATAATAATACCTAATCCATCGCCTTAATTAAAACCAACCTCTTAAGTCGTCAGTACTGCCAAATAAAACATAGTAGGTAGATCTCTAGAGAGCGTAGCAACCTGGTGATAATACAAAATATTTCTTAAATACATATTAATGATATCAAGTCAGTATTACACTGGTCACGTTGGTTGAATAAACTTAAAGTATCGTTTGCAATGTATTGTTAGCCTCAAAATGCTTAAAGTTGATCTTGCTGACTATATCAAGACCACCCAGCTGATAGTCTACCCTAACAAACCACAGGCAGATGTAGGAAGCGACCGGCTAAGTCTCAGTTGATAATGCGGTTACGAAAACTATCAAAACTACTCATTTCTTAATAAGTTCAAACTATCAAAGCGATAAGTTCGCTTATTAATGAATTCAAGGCAGAAGCAGACTTAGCAGGTCTCAAATTTCAATAAGCACTCCCGTAAAATCTGAGTACATGCCTTAAGAGGAAGCGCCAGATTGCCGCGAAATTAAAAATTTCAGGTCATTTTCAGGTTGTATATTGAACAAAATATAATTCACGACTGTAACAAGTAGTATGTTTAAATGACAATTTCATAAAATATCAATCAATAGGACTATATGAACTTAAGAGGGTTGTATTGATGTTTTAAACACATACTTGTTACGGTCGAGAGTCGTATTTCGTTCCTGACCTGCAAAACACGTAAGAGAATTTGAATTTCGTGGACAACCTGGCGCTTCCCCCATAACGACGTCTATCTTACTTTCTCAAACCTAACGCACCAGTCGGAATGCACGAAGTCAAGCGACCAAAGCGTATAAATCTTACTGAGATTACATCTTGGCTGATTTTCAGCATTCAGCACGTTTAAGCGTGTCTATAATATCTAAATCATCGAATTTTCATATTGACTTAAACTAGAGCAAAACACTCGTGGACCTAGGAAAGAGTGGAGGCACCTTTGATACAAAGCTTTGTTTATTATGGTGCTGTTTGCGATAGCGATTTTGTTGGTGTCTGCAGAGGAGAATAATGTTCGTGACGGTATAAATTGGTTCCATCCACATTTTCTAGGGCCATGGAAGCACGGCAACTTGCTCAAACGTGCTGATAGAACTGTATCGCGGCACTTTTCGTGTGCGCCTACTGCTTGGGTGCGTCAGCGTCTCCGTCATCGTCGTGCTCGCGCTGGAACTCGGGCCCGTGCGTGACGTCATCCTCGAACACGATCTCCTCTGGGTCGGGCGCACGCGGCAGGAACTCCTCGCCTGGACAGATCTTCTTGAAGATTTGCTCAGCCTGCGAAATAAACGTATAATTAATTATCATTCCATTGATAATATTAAACAAGTGCACGTTAGGAGTATCTCCCATTGAAATCGCAAATTATTAATTGTAGTGCAGTCCATTGAAGTTTTTTCTCGTGTGTGTTTTCGATGATAACTAGTATCTATGTTCGTTCGTCGTCGTAAGTCGTAAGTACCTAGTCCTCGTCTTACGATGTAGACGAGTCGAGCAAAATAATTCGTTGACGTATCTATGTGAATGAACTGGGAGTGGAGCAAAAAGATATACCTAACTATAAAGGAGTGGAGTGAAATAAATAGTGCAATCGATCAATTTCCTTATACCTACACAAAATCTTCGTTCTATAAATCGACCACTGTCTATAAATTGCACCACAATTTCATTGAACCCACCATGTGTTCAGTTTATTTATCTCTAGACAATTATAATTATGTTTATATTGGTCAATCGTTAACTGTTTTAAATATTTACTAGAAACACACAGAAAATAAAATATACTTGAAGATAACGGCAAAAGATACCTATACCTATAAACCAACTGCGCTGAGTATCATAGGTGGGTTCTGTAGAAAACTAAAATTGGTTTGCTAAACCATTCCATTTTTATCGGTATTAGAAACTGACTAGTCAATTTTCTGTTTACATGTAAATATATTATAGTGCCAAATTGTTTAGAAAAAGTGGGGTCATATTCCATCCGCGGTTTGACTCATCGGCCCCGCCATAGTCAATATTATAAGATTCTCTGTGTCTCCCAAGCTGTACCCCTACCCAGATCGACTAGGTCTATCTAGGTAATGGTCAGGCCAGTTAATGCCTAAATTAAGCACCGTATTTTTATAACATGATGAACTATTTCTTCCTTCCTTACCTACAAATAAAATAGAAGTTTGCACCATTTAGCTCTATAAAATATTTCAGGCTAAATATTTTTAAGTCATAAACGACACAAAATATTTTTTGTAAAATAACTGTTGTGTGTGTGTGTGTGTGTGTGTGTGTGTGTGTGTCCCCTAGATATTAAGGAGTAGTAATTAACGAGTATATAAATAAAGTTATTGGCTACTGAATCCTAGAGATAAACCGACCGCGACGCTTCAATCGTACAATCTGTATTGAGTAATGAAAAACAATAACAGCGGTCTTATGATTGATAGGTAACTGACGGAAATAAATAATTATCATGTTTTGGGTAACTAATAGTTATCTTATCAAAAGTTAATTTCGAGTTATTTAGGAAACAATCGGCAAGCATTAAAAAGAGGTTTCTAAGTGGTCCAAATCAAAAATCATTTATTCCATTACGCTCCGAATCAGCACATTTTGAACCACCACTTCCTAGTTTTAGCTGGGAAAAACTGGCCCAACAAACTCCCGTAATAAATTAATTACCTAAGGAAAATAAATTGGCACTTTATATGAACTTCGATTGTTTACGTGGTCCTATTTATGGATCAGCGTATACACTGGCAATGTTTGTTCTTTGTAAGTCTTTACAAAGAATTTTACTAAAGTAAAAGTCTCTGATCATAATAGACCTGCAGCCTTAACCGAATAATAATAATATATTTGTTTTTTTTTTACTTATTGTTAGATACATAGAAAGCGTGTCCTATTGATTTACTATGGCTTTTGTTTCTTCCAAATAACATTAAATATCAATAAACGTATACACATTTAAATTTTCCACTCCATTTACAAGAGGGCCTTCAAAAAGTTTTGTGCAATCAATTATATGTGCTCGTGATAAAGGTATAAACATGACAGAAAACGGATCAGAGTTAATGGTTTCAACTCTGATGATTGTATGATGTAACCATTTTTTTGTAAGAATATTTTGATTTAAAAGAGTGTCCATGGAGTTTCTTGCCCGTTCTTCTCCATAGCTACGGTGGGCTGCATCAATCGGGTACCCCGCAGTTGTATTAAAATTAACTTTGAAGGGAGGTACTCACATCGTGACGCTGACTGTACCTACTACGCTTTGGAATGGGCAACTAGCTTCATCTTTCTGACTGACCGACCCCTTGACAATTCAAAAGTGCCTGTAATTGGTTCATTTGAAATAAATGCTTTGAGTTTGAATTGTTTTAGTCAAAATAGGCTAAAAATTTATTTGTAAGTATCAATATCTACAACTCTAAGTAGAAATTGCCCTATTGTATGACCATTTTAATGAAACCATGACATTTCAGGCCAATTCTAACTAAGAGAGTTGTATTAATCGATTATAGTTCTGTATTTTACATATTGTTACGGTCGCGAATGATATTTTGATCAACTTAAACTTAACACAGACGCTGCAAATTGCAAAAAAAAAAAAACCAAGAAAATTCCAATTTCGCGGGCTACATTACCGCATCCCCCTTAACTGTGAATACTATGATAGGTTCACCTTAAGAACACGAGGCAACGACGCCAACGATAATCTCGAAAATACTTATTTCGCAGAAGTTCCATTATTATCAATTTTTTTTACCTAATAACGTATGGTTATCACAGTAGAATAATGTTTTACAACGTGACTACGTTACTGAAAAAACTTAGGGGTCACGGCTCCATCACTATAATGAATTGTTTCGTGTTCATCCACAGTAAATGTTAATGTCAATAGCGTGGCAGCTGGCCGCTAATTGTAGCAATATAATGGTATAATAGCATAATAGATGTCTATGTAGCTACGGGTGTTGACCATACTTGGTTCGCTAAACAATAACCTTGTTTAGCAAACTGACACAGAATATTTATGGTCGATTATTTGACCTGAATATAAATTAATAAGTGGAATGAATAAAGAGAGATGAATGAAGATGGATGATAGAGTAGGTATTGTTACATACTCTATGGGGTAGAAAAGTTAACTGCAATGTTCCAAACAACTATAGTTTGCGAACAACACAAATACGTAATAAATAAACTTCATATTTTAAGGTTTTCATGTCGTTTTGTTTTGTTTTTGCTAGCAGATTTATCTGGAAAGACTTACGTGAAACACGGCTCCACCGTGTTTCACGTAAGGCTTTGCAAACAGTAGAGGTCCGTTTGAGAACTTGGTAGATACTTGATGTAATTGGGCACCAACTTATGGAAAACCTGCTGTAGCTGGACTTCAGCAAGACCAGACATTCCCGGATAGTTGCACAACATCTCATCAGCCGACCTTTCTTGACAGAGTGACTCCTCAATCTCTAGGTAAAGCAGTAAAGACAGAAGGGATAACTTTGATACAAACATTTTTTTTTTAAATAAGGTTTATTTTACCACTATCTTATCTGCTACCTTATTACGTAAATCCGTCTTTCCGATCGTGACCTGATTTTTGCGTGCCTTAAAGGCAGAATGTACAAGGGCTCTAAACATTAATTGTAACATCTGATTTTTAATACCTACATTCTTTGCAAATAAATATATTCTATTCTATTCTATTCTATTCGCGGATCTGAAAGATCCGGAGCGGGTTTCACGCTATAGCGCCACTAGTTACTTCGGACGGGACTGATCAGCCAACTAAGGGCCGGTTTTTTTAACCGTAGTTAACTCAACCATTACTTAAAAATAGTAACTATTAGTTCCATTAGAACCAACTAATGGTTGAGTTAATGGTAAAATTTTGGCAAAATGTATTGATTTGATCAACACATATTGGCAATTAATTTATTTTTAACTAAAGGTTGAGTTAACTACGGATCAAAAAACCGGCCCTAAGGCCCACCAGAGCAGGGAGCCCTGCAAACTCTTCTGGGATTATCGAGTGCAAAACTCGAGCTACCCAATAAAAGCAATTTCAAAACGCATCTCGTCACTATGTGCCCTGCATTTTGTGTGTACGCAATGTTTTGCCCTGTACTATTCAAAATCGTCTCATTTTGATCGATTTTATTCAGTTTGTGAGAAGGGGAAAAAGGATTTAAACAATTTTTTTTGTGATTTGAAAAGTCGAGTTCTTTCTCTTGAAGATAGCTTGAAGGACGATTCAAATAATTTAAGTAATACTACCAAATCACTTACATACGCAACAAGTTTTCTCAAAAATGACGCGAGAATGACGCTTGATCATCAATTTATAAAAAACTACTATTGGTTTTGAACATTAAAAAATATCATCAACACTACTATATTGTGTACTTGCGATAGCTCACCACCTTTTTCAATTTCGTTACAAAATACAGCAGAAAAATAATGTTGAAAAAACCTATTCTTAAAAAAAAACAGACAAAAATGTATTTTTCCTATCATTTAGTAAAGCTTCCAAGAAATTAATACATCACAAATTAATCTTCGTTTAACTTCAATCTAAATTTTATTTTAAGAAAATACAATGTTGTCAATGAGTTAAAGGCGCAATCAACCATATTTTCGAGAACGCCAAAGTGATGAAACTATTAATAACAGGAGCTGCGACTGCCACGAATGGTACTGCGTTTTTTTTTTGTCAATGGCATCTCGCAGTTGGCCTTGAGAGACTGTGACTGTTTAACCGGTCTATACTGTGGTGCCTTTGAGCTAAATCAAAGCCTCCAGCCAGGGGCATAATATTAATTACAAACTAAGCGACCATCACCTAAGGGCACCCCCTATGGAGTACGAACCTCGGCTTAGGGCGTAGCTGGGGGAGGACCGCAAGTTGGGGACAGGCTGGATCAAATAGAATTCATTATTATTACTAAGGGAGTTTAAAACTACTAGCTCAGCTACGCCACCAGCTGGCTCTGCGGATCCGATCAAGGGACAGGGAGGGTAATTTATCAGAGAAGAACGCGAACACGAAGGACCTCGGCGGCGAGGTCGGAATTTCGATTTGTGTCTTAGTCTGCTGTATACTGTACTGGTGGTCCTACTGCTTGCCTGGAGGAGGGTAATGGGGTCGTCAGGGTCGGTCAGTGCATGCCTTGGACGGCGGATTCTACTGATTCTAGAGGGGACGTAACTGGCGGCCTTCACAACCAGAGCCGATGGCTGCCAGCGGTTTCAAAGAAACGCTTGCAAGCGCGTTTCATGAATTGCTGAATGGTGGGGATTTTCAATTCTAAGTGTAAGTTATTATTACGAACGAACCAGGGGGAACCCGTTATTTTACGTAGAAAACGGCTCTGTAGGGTGCAGACCCTACAGAGCCGTTTTCTACGTAAAATAACGGTAAATGTTTTCGCACAGGCCCACCCCCGGCACGTCCATAGGATGCAGATCCTATGGACGTGCCGGGGGTGGGCCTGTGCGAAAACAGCACAGGCGTATGTCATGATAGGTCGGATGCATGCCGTATAAATGCGCAGTTTGCACCTGAGTGACAATTTATTGCGTGCATTTAAGACAGCATGTAGTCTACCCCGAGCAAAGGCGGCTCGTGAACGAACCACCTTTATGTGCTCTGCGAAGGAGAGACGTCTGTCCAAAGTCACCCCCAGATATTTGGCATGCTTCTCCCAAGGGATCGGCTTGCCAAACATCTTGATCGGACGGGGGGTTTAACGCCACGAAACCTGTACTTTTATAGTCACACAGACCTATATTGCAATATTTTTTTTGCATGCTCCCAATAGATTATAAATTGACAAACGGGTTTTTTTTTTCGTCCACGGATCCTTAACACCACGCTTGTTACCGGTGTATTACTTACCAGCCAACCACGACAATGAGACCACTGGATGTAATGCGGTCCACCTCGGATTCGGTCGCCTAAGAATATCAAGTCTCACGTTCTTTTTAATACAGTCGAAATCATCAAAGTATTTTCTTCAAGACTGTCAGTTGTCCACATTGTTGGCTAGCAGCAGTATGCAACATAGAGTGCAACAAGGATATTTTTGCGCCTGAATGACATAAACATGGGGGCGCTGTTGGTAAACATTTGTGAAATTGTATTGACAAAACGAGATGGCGACGTTAGTTCCGATTTTAACCACGCGCCAAGATAAGCTTGTAGCCTAGCCTTCTATGTAGTAGTGTGTATAGTGTGAGGTGTGTGTACCTGTTCCACGGCGCGGTCGAAGTCTAGTCCGGCGTCGGGTCCCGAGCACACGTGCACGCTGTCAACGACACTTGTTACTGGAGCACTCGTGTCTTTCACGTTGTAGAACAACGACCATAAGCACTGGAACAACACAATATACATTACTAAACTAAATAATTCATCAATCAAGAAGGTTTGCAAGATGTGTAAATAAATGTTCGAGTTTGTCCAGAACCAACCCTGTCCAGTGATTGTAGGCATAATCAGCCAATACTAACTCGCCTCAACACCAAATGTGATGGAGTGGTGGAGTAGCCTGCTAATCGAGCGTATTGATAACCACCATATTTTAGGATATTTATTGCTGGATATAGTGCTGCATTCAAGAGAAGGATAAAAGGCTGCTTTCAACGAAAGCATAGACAGACTTGCATCGGACAAAGATCGCGGCATGCCTGCTTGTCTACTAATCGAATGGCCAAATTTTATCTTTTACTAAATACGTTTAGAGCGAAAAAGAGTTTAAAACACGTTCTGTTTCAGTCAATCCTTTGAAGATGACTGAGACAGAATGATGTTTTAAATATGTTCAACGCTAAACACATTTCATTATTTGTGGTGTAAGCGGGCGATGAAGCGACGTGTATAGTTTTAGTATCTGACGAAGCGAAGCGCGCTTTACGCGCGGTTGCCAAGTGTACAAACACGCTGTGAATGTGTGTGTGAGCGCAAGGAGCTCTCGGTACAGTCCGAGACAATGGCGAAGTCAAAAGTGTGTAGGTGTGTGCGTGTATTATGTGCTGACGCTGACCGTCTTCACGCACACATTCACAGCGTGTTTGTACACTTGGTTACCACAAGAAAAGCGCGCGTCGCTTCGTGAGATAAAACTACTGTATTCTATTTAAATTAGATACTGAACAATTAATACCTTAGGTTTCTCCGCTTCTACAGTTTGATCGCCGCCAGACATGTCGAAGATGTTCTCTGCGATGCCCATGAGGTCGGACTCAGCATCCTTCACCTTGTTGGTTATGAAGTACACGACGACTGCAATATACAAATTATAATGTATTTTTTGTAAGTAGGATCTAAATATGGTGTATGTTGTGGTATGTACTTTCTATGACAAACTAAACCGCAAATGTCTGAGTTTTGCAATGGAAAAGGAGAAAATATCTCAATTAATTTTGTGATACTAACAATTGGACCTAAAACTTTCAGCAGTGGCCAAGCCAAGTGACAAGCTGATATTGTATTTTTTTTACTCAAGAGTATCAAAAGCAGATTCAACTTGATTTTAATAATCAATCTGATTGGGAGCGAGTCTTCATGATATGCTTAAACAAAACTGTAGTAGGTAATTCTGCTGGGTAGATAATATTTATATAAAACGCTCACTCTCTTCACCCAAACTAATATTATAAGGAGAAAAGATTTGTATATGTTTGTTTGTCACGCTTTCGCGCTAAAACAGCTGAACGGATTTGGATGAAATTTGGCACATGGGTAGACCATGACCTGGATTAGGACATATAATATTTTTTATTCCGTTATTCCCACGGGATAGAGACTTATGCGGGTGAAGTTGCGGGACGCAGCTAGTTATAGTTTATAGGGACAGCATACTTTCATTTGTAAAAATGTGACGCATCTGTTTCAAACAAACGAATAGCGATTTCGGGTGTGGCCTAATGGTTTTCCTAATTAGAAAATGGGTTTGAATATTCTATAAACTTGAAGTTTATTCAGGTTTTAAAAACTATACAATTCAATAAGCATTGCTTTTTGATTTCTTATAGTGCGTTATTTAAATGTAATATTTTTGCACTAATCAACAAAGTTATCAGTACGCACCATTTAAAATTGAAATAACATTAGTTGATTGATAAAAGAAGCATGAAATTGCTCTATTTTTGTGTTTTTATCAACGTTTTGTACTATTTTTTCCATAATTGCATTAAATTATAATTATTTACCATTTACCTAACTATTAAACTTACATAATTATCAGTAAATAATAACGGCAGTTAAATTAGCCACGGCCACATACAGTTTAGGGATACCTGATGCTAATTAAAAACCCATTTCAATATCTGGATCGAAGTGGTTCTCAGTGACTCACATATTACTCAACAAAAAGACTGAAGTACCTACCTACTACGTGTTACTGAGTGGCGCAACTGTTCAAAAAAACTGCCGTAAAAAGTTAAATGAGCTTGTGACCCTGGGCGAATTTCTGTGTAAGTACTTCCTTTGCGGGCTGGTTGGAAGTTTCAAACTTACAAGCCAGTTTAAATATCGTCAGTGGCGCGGTCATGATTTGTCTGGTCGTAAAGAAAAGTACCACCGATGATTCATGCGTGACCAATTAGCAGATGTTTTTTGGATCGCTTTGAAGGAAACGGTAGCTCGTTCATAAAAAGTGCGTTTCAATACCGTTACGTATGCGTAATGATGGTACTCACAGGATACAATTCTATGGACGCCAAAAGGAGGTTGGAGGCTAATAAGGTGAAACAAATGTCGATAACCTTCCTTATAATTGCAATACCCATCCAAATTAAGTAGGTATATATCTAATGATGTTAACTACCGGATTCACAATGCGGATGTTAAGAGTTATAATAGAAAACATTTCAGACGGCTTCTTGCATCCTAATTTGTTACATCGCGTCTAGCCGTTTTGGTTGGAGTTTTTCACAAATTAAAGCCAAGAGAGAATGTTACAAATGACGTTTGCGGTTATAATCCGCATGTACATGTACATGTATAACCGCACAATGTGCATTCTATACTTACACAGTCCTTTGGGGCAAGAGCCGGTGGCCGGGCCAACTTCCAACACGGTCACAGAGTGGTCGCCATCATTGACGGGCGGGAAACGAAGCAGCGTCAGTGGTTCTTTATCATTCTTCATTATTGAGCCATTCGTTATGAACACGGCCTTAGATATATCGCTACTCTCGGCCGGCTCCGGTGAGATCAAGTCCTTAGGACATTCGTTGATGCCGATCACCAAGTGGTCGCAGTTCAAAGTCTTTGATTTGCTGTCAATCGTCACCACCGTCTTCCCTTCATCCACAGTCTTTGTCTGAACCTTGTCGATCGGTCGGTTCAGACAATACACGCCACCGAAAACAGCGCACAATCTAAAAATATAACATAAAATTTATTGAAGAATGCTAAACTTTTGAACTAGTGGAAGATTTTGAAGCACGCGTTTCTGATCGCTTCATAAAATATAGACATTCGCTATTTCGACGAAATAATGTAAGTTTCCGCTATTAGATCTTTATAGCCAACAAGATACCTACATTCAAAGAACATCAATCTGGAATATTTCATTAAATTATAATGATTAAATTAAACCAAGCATAGTAGCTATTGCCGAATTTTAATTATAAACTTCCTCAGTGAATAACCTTGTGAAAAACGCAAATAAACCAGTTCAATAGTTCTATGAACATAAAACTTTCAGCGTGTCTATTAAAGTCTGTTTATTTTTGACCCGACCCACATGCTGTGTTGTCTTTGTTTCTCTACCTACGACCTAAACTCCTGAAATAACAAGAAATAAACGATAGTTAACCACACAGCTTTAGAATAACTTATTATGATGCTTATGATTATTTTCCAAATATAGAATGTATACTCTGTCGCATTCCATGGAATGTTTTCGCATAAATATTGAGACCTGTGATTAGCTAATGGCAAACGTGAGTGCCAAACCCTCAACATTCTCTCATTTGATACGATTGTGACTGTCGATGATTCAGCGACGTTTATATAGTTATAAAAGTATAGAATAACCTTTACGCGCAAATATGTTAACAATTAAAACACCTCGCCTTCGTTGATCAACTACGTTACAAAACTGATAGATTTTGAATTCCTTTATGCTTAAATTTAATAACAAAGTTATAAGTAAATGAAAAGTCAGTTTTTAAAATAACGATATCTTAAATCGTGCCGCATGCAACATTAGAAAGTTGCTTCATTTTTGTTTGCGTAGTCGAGTTGTGCACATTTGGGTCATTGTACCGGCGCGCGGCGACCATCGAGCCGGCACTTTCATGGTGCACTTTTTTTGCAATAACAATTGATAATGTAACATCAATCTCTCTGCTACCAAGTAAGATGGTCTTACATTTTGAAATAATCATTCCAATTGACATGAATTGGTTTGCTAATGCCGATTAATCTCATAAAATCAAAATAAAACATTCACCGTGTTGAATTCTGTTTTGAAGACTATTCTACATCAAATTATACACACAGGTGTTGGTTGAAACGATGTTATAAAAACCTTGTAGCATCGCACGTCTTGATAAACAAATGATCAGTCATTCACCCACTCGAGCTGTTTTGTCGTACGCACCTGCAAAAGCATTGTGGTAATTCTCCGCTGCCGTACATGGGCCAGAGGAAAGGCGTGTTGCCGTAGCGCCCGAGGCTCATGAGGAACTTCTTGCATTCCTTCACGCCCTCGAGACAAGGCATGGTGTTGGTGCCGCCGGCGATCGCGTACAGCACGTAGTGGATGAGGTTGGGAGTCAGACCCTTGTGGCCTAGGTACTCTTTAAAGGTCTTGTCGTTCCAATCTAGAGGACAAGAAGTAGGTAAATTAAGCGTTTGGCGACGATCTTTTTCCGACATTATCTGATAGTTTCGTGGATTAATAAAAATTTTGACAAAAGGAGTCCGTCCGTAAAACTAACCTTTAAATTCATTATTCATCTCCTCCTCATTGTATCCAACGATAGACGTCAGCATCTTCATAAGCTGACGTTTCTCTACGATGCCGACGGCTTCGGTTGCGAAGACATCGGCTCGGGAGCAGGGAACGGGCGTCAGTCGGTCGCTGAGCCACGTCAGAACCCGCGTGACGCAGCGGAACTCCGCGTAACGAGCGATGTTCGAGGATATCAGCAGCTCGACGAGAGGACCGCGGGAGAACAGCAGCTATGTTATGGAAATACAGTTGTCAAGGAGGAGAACTGATTTATTTTAATAACACATCAGAAGACGAAGTCCGGGCGAAAACTAAGGTTCCAAAACTAATATTGACCTTAGCTCGGGCTCAGGACCCCTCCTGTGATTATGATCTCAATAAATCCATCATCACCTGGCTCTTGTGATACAGGAACTCCTAGTACAAGAGTCAGGGCTACACATATTTTTGTGACCTTGAAGTGTGAATAAATAAATAATTATAATAATACTAGCTGACCCAGCAAACATTGTTTTGCCATATAAATTATTTCTAGGGAATTTCTAGTGTCCCTAGAAATAATTTCCAACCCTTATCACTTAGGGTATGAAAAATAGATAGTAGCCGATTCTCAGACCTACTGAATATGCATATAAAATTTGATAAAAATCGGTCAAGCCGTTTTGGAGGAGTATGGTAACTAACATTGTGACACGAGAATTTTATATATAAGATTATTATATATTAGTCTATCCTAGAAGAATGGATCAGGTTCAATATATTTTGGCTTTCCATATTGCTTCGTTTTGACTCATAATTTAGAACTGGGACTCAAATGCAAGAAACAGGAAAAATTATGTATAGTTAAAAGTTCCTTACCTTAGGTGTCATGTCAATGTTGAACTTCCTATACTCTGACGCGAAGTTGGCCTGGCTCCACACCTTCTTTCCTGGCTCTGGTTTGGCATCTTCAGGCTTGTCCTCTCCTTCTTCTTTTTTCTCATCTTGTGCGGATTCCCTATTGAATTCAATAAAATGGAGTTCACATTTCGTAGGTTACTTTTACAATGAAAAATAAATATCACTAATATTACAAATCTTTTCATGATTGGTATATTTAAATCCTATTATAGGTATTTCCCGATAAATTTATATTGTGGACTATATTTTCTTTGATTTATCAAGTCCCCATGGGATATGCTTGCATGTACCACAGGCCCAGCTTAGGAAAAGCTGCTACAACCTAAAGCAAATACACGAAAATTAAAAACAGTATTATCTTACTCACTTTTCAATATACCATTTTTCAGCTAAATTGTAGACTTGTAGTTGTCTTTTTGGGTCAGAGTTGACTTCTTTGATAAATTTTTGCAGACCATCAAAGTTGTAGGAAGCCCATAGGCCTCCATAATGATCACTGGAGTCTAGATGTAAGACATTTTTTCCTATTCTGCTGCAGGCGGCTGCCACTATGGACTCCACCATTCCTAGGCAAAGGTAAATAGTAGGTACATCTTCATTGCGAACAAGTAAAGTCGAAAATATAAAACTCTCATGGAATAATACTGTTCTTATGGAGGGACTAGCTCAAGACGGAGTAGAATGGAGACAGGTAGTTTGTCCTGCAGTGGGACAGTTATAGATGGAGGGAGTTTTTTTTATTTTATTTTATTCATTCCAGGATAATGAAATTTAAAATAAATTACATGTTTGAAAACCTAAAGATGGATTCACTATCACTACTAGTTAGTGTAACTGCAACAGAAATGTCTGTTAAGGAACTCACCCTGTCCAACATGTAATTAATAATTATACATGCAGAAATTAAAGATTAAGTCATCATCAGTCTAGCCTTTTCCCAACTGTGTTCGGGTCGGCTTCCAGTGTAACCAGAAGCAGCTAAATACCAATAGTTTACATGGAGCGACTGCCTATGTGACCTCCATTTCCCTGTTACTGGGTAATACGATACCCCTTGGTAAGACTGGTTGTCAGACTTTCGGGCTTCTGACAACCCGTAACGACTGCCAAAGATCCACGAATGATAGCCAAGATTAAAGATTAAGTAAAAATTATAAATGATGTGTATTTTACTGTTTGATTCTCATTAAAACTTTTACAGACATTAAGTAAGTATTATGATTCTTTTGTTCAGTATTTTTTCTGTATTAGGTTATGCTTAATTGCTTCCTTATTACAACACAAACAATGTCGAACAAAACAATTTTTTTTTTGTTAAAATACGTGGTATTGTTTGTTGCACTTAGGTATGAATCTAAAGCAAATTGAAGCAAGCTAAATAATGTTCAATCAATGAATCTGTCTAGCCTTGTACCAACTCAGGAATTTTAAGGTTAGCTTCTTTTTTTTTTTTTTTTTTTTTTTTTACGGGGGGAAATCCTCATGGACTACCTCCGCCTGGGGAAAAGGCGGAGGGGCGTGCCGGACTCTTACCGGCTAAAACCACCCCGGTGTCTCCTCGCACGTGCGCGCGGGGCCGCGGGAATCTAAATTCTTCCGCAGCCCCACACTAGTGCTGGCCCGGTCTGTCCGGGCCTCGTCTCCTGCACGGGGTAGTGAGGTGTTTAACTACCCCGTGCATCGCCTCAGAGGCGCGCGCCGACACCCGCGCGCGCCTTCGCCTCGGGTCCATCAAATAGGGGGCGAGGACTTCCCCAAGTCCCACGCCCCTGGACCCATTCATGGGGGCCGGAAAAGGGCGTTGTCCGCCCTTCTCCTGCGCCCGGTGCGCCTTCTGCGGCCGGGGAAGGGAGTCGAGATCTCCCTCTCCCGTTCCGCAGTTTCCTTCTGCGACATCACGTCCTCGCAGAAGGAAACCACCGCGTCCCACGACTCTGCGCTACCGACCATCCTCCGCACTACGGTCGGCAGCGACAGATCGCCTCCTACTTCATTTGTGAGGACACAGCGCTGCTCCTCCCAAGCTACACACTCGGCGAGCGTGTGTTGCGCCGTGTCCTCCCCGCAATGGACGCAATGGTGGCACCGAGCGTCCGGCTCCCTGTTTATGCGGCACAGGTACTTGCCGAAGCAGCCGTGCCCCGACAGCACCTGCGTCACCCTAAACGACAGGGAGCCGTGCCTTCTCCCGAGCCAGTCGTCGAGTACTGGCCGGATTGCCTCGACGGTAGCGAGGCCGGCGGTAGGGCGCAGAAGCCTTTGCCGCCATTCCGCCACCAAGACCTGACGGAGCTCTTCTCGGCGCAGCGCGATCTGCCGCTGCACCGGCCTCGAGCCCCGTGCCCGCTCTTCCTCGCGCCATCGATGTAATGACGCGAGTACTTTCGCCTCTAGGTCCCAGGGCGGAGATCCGGCCAGGACACAAGCCGCCTCGTAGGAAATCGTGCGGTACCCGCGGGCGACTCTGACGGCCATCGCCCTCTGCGGTTTGCGCAGAATGGCGAGAGTGCCGGCCGTCATGTCCATCGCCCACACAGGGGCCCCATACAGGGCCATGGACCGCACGATTCCCACGTACAACCGCCTACAGGCGGCGCTCGGGCCCCCCAAGTTAGGAAGCAACGTTGAAAGCGCGCCCGCTGCACCCATCAGCTTCGGTGCCAGCCGCCGGAAGTGGGGCCCGAATTCCCATCGGCTGTCGAGCACCAATCCCAGATACTTCATGGTGGACTCGACAGCTATCCGGGCCCCGCTGACCACGATGTGTGATCCCGGCGCCGGCGCACGTCGGGGGCCATGAAACACCATGGCCTCCGACTTGTTTAGGGCCACCTCCAAGCCCAGGCGCCGGATAAGGTTAGCTTCTAGGCTAACTAGATGCAGCTGAATACTAGTTTTGTACATGAAGCAAGTACCTATCTGATCTCTACAAACCTTAACTGTTACTGGGTACCGTCAAACGGGGTGAATAATGGATGCAGGGGTGAACAGAGTCGAAACTTTAAAAGAGATTTTGAGAGAGATCTTGAGAGAGAGACATTGAAATAATATAGTTTGTTGCCAAAAAGGAATCTAAAGTGTTTACTGTATTATAATTAACAATTAAATTGTCCGTAATATTAAAATCCCTATTAAAGTTTCGTCCCGATACACCCTTGCATCCCTATTCACCCCATTTGTAGGTACTAAAAATTCAGCTGAATAAATTATTACTTCATTTTGTCTGGCATTGTGATGCAATAATGATATCTTTAGGACAGATCATGCTGCTGCCTATCTTCCTTCCTTAATCCTTTGATAATTAGTGCCTCCATCATGGAAACATTATCTTATGTCAGCCACGGGAATGTCTTACTTAGTTACTTCTAATTAGATTTTATTTCAGCTAATATTTTTTTTTGTATTATTAAAGTGGTTGATATTGGAGTGGATTTAAAACAAATTAATAAGTATTCAGAGTAAATTATTTTTCCATCAACTAAATTGCTTCTAAAGTCATAACTGATTAATATTCAGCTGCTAATAATAAAGGCCTCGCCTAGTTATGACTGTTACAATGAAAAGCAAAGCTCCTTATTATGTTCATGATATTAAATAGGTGCCTAGTAGTTCATCATTCCTTTAATCAAATCTTTGTAACAATACTGCAAATACATGGATTCTGCATAATGGTGACTAGTTATTTATTTATTTTACTGCAGACAGACATACCAAGCTGTTTTTCAAACATAAGCAAGAATTAATATTTTAATAACAATCTAGTATACACATAACATTAGCTAATAATTATTAAATCACGAATTGATAAACCTACCCTGGAAAAAAAAAACACAAAAATATTTTTTAACCCATTCAAAATGGTGTTTTATGTATTTCATGGCTTACATTCTGAAACGGTTGAACGTATTCATAAATTTCATGTAGGCAGACAATGACAGCAGCTCGACTGTCTGTGCAAATATTTAATTAATGATTAAGCTGCAGTATCGGGGCGGCAGTTTACATTTTACTGCTACTAATTTAACAAAAAAATATGAACAGGCAGTATATAGGCCAATTGTTTTACAAAATAGGCCACATTATAGCATTTTCAAAAGTAAAATTGATGACTAGACAGCTATGAAAAAAAAGGATCGATAAGTAGGCTGCTATCGCCATCATGACCGGTGCAGTATTACAAGGATATTATAGCTTACCTGTCCCCACAACTATGACCTGGAAATCGGTCGGTAAATCGTCGTCCATGATTTCAGCTTAATGTCTATCCACAAAAATTAAAAGTTATGAAATTTACAATTACAAAATTGAACAATCTCACTTCTCTAGATTTGCCACTTGACACTTTGACAGTGTCTGTCAAACGGATGATGACGTTTGACAACCAAGCATTTGCGTTCGAAAACTTGCCACGCAAAATATCGTGAAAGCCCGTGTTTACAGTGTTTTACAACTATTTTTATCTCACGAAGTGACTCGCGGTATACATGTGGTTACCAAGTATACAAACGCGCTGTGAATATGTGTGTAAGCGCAGGAGCTCTCGGTACCGTCCGAGACAAGACAATGGCGAAGTTCGAAGTGTGTGTGTGCGTAATGTGCTGACGCTACTCGTCTTCAGGCCACTTCAGGCACATTCATTCATGTTTGTGCACTAGATAAACACAAGTAAAGCGCACGTCACTTCGTGAGATAAAAATACTTGTAGATGTATGGAGGGTAGAGACAACCCTCCCTAGTAGTATGTAGTGGTGGTAGTGGTCTATGTTCTGAAACACCTACGTAAAACCTACCGGGAGTTTTCATAGGCACCAAAGGCTGAAATGATTATTTTCATCATCATTAGCAGCTTTGTTCCACCCACTACTGAGTATAGGTCTCCTTCCTTTTGTGCCATGCTTCCGTGGTCTATGCGTGTCTTATCCAGGTCTTCCCGGCGATCTTGTGTAGGTCGTTCACCCCTGGCCTTCTTCGGTCTGCCAACGGCAACCATTCCGTTAGGGCTCTGCTCCACCTGCCATCACCAAGTCTAGCCAAGTCTCCTGCTCACAGTGCCTATTTCCATTTCAGAGCCGCTACCCGTAGTCCGACGTCTTGAACCTTAGTCCTCTCTGAGTTACGGACTCAGTCTTTCAATGTTAGGCCAAGCTGAAATTTTTCTTCTTCGTGTCGATGGCACGACAGTGTTTTACATTTTGTTGGCCACTTCCACGGCATCGTCGACGGTAGCGCAGAGGTCGCTATAGCCGCATTTTTGGGGCAAGGAGAGCAGGAAGCTGAAATGATTACTTATAATGGCTTTTTAATTAATCAACTCAAGTCATCGCAGTTTTCTATTAAACTGCAACATCACCACAGAGCACGGAGACACTTCGGCGGCTGCTGCTAAAGGCGGCATTGTCAGCACCTCCGCTAGGAGTAACAGTGTCTTGTGGTCAGTACTAGGATAATTAGTTCGAGCTCAGCACTTTCAACACAAGCCAAGCGTGTCAGTGGGCGTCACCACGGAGCAGAAACAAAGCTCCGTGGGCGTCACCGCTTAGGCGTTTACTCACAATATGGCTTAGTTGAGAATAAAGTATAGAAACTGACGGCTATGACTGGCGGCCCATGTCAGAAAAACGCACTAAACAAGCCGCTCGCTCCACAACCTATTGCACCCACATACTGCATGATGCATGCTGGTAGTAGGGTCTTCTCCGGTAATACAATTTCTGTAACTACTTTCTTCTGCAGCTGCGCTCCACAAACTAGACGGTTAAAATAATTTTGATCGATTATCCGATAGCTGGGAAGAGTATCCGATCACAATAGAATCTTGAATCAATGATAAGCTTTGTTATGACAAAACTGCCAATACCAATAAATTATAAGTCAATGATACCAACCAACCCGTAAAGTTTTCGCGGGAACTTTTTTTTTATATGATTCAGGCCATTCAATGTGCGCCACAGAGTACATTATAAATAGGATGTGCGCGTTGAATAGATGAAGGTGTCTTTTGTCCACTATTTTGATTTTTGTGGTCTCGCGCAGAGTAAGTAACAATTTATAGTAGGTACCTATAATTATGTTAAATGCTTATAATAATAACTTTAGTTATTATTCTAAGGTTAAATGGTTTATGGCACAGACTACAATATATTAAAGGATAAATATGATTTTAAATTCACCCGATTAAACCATTGCTGATTAGGCATTGATATATCTCAATATGATTAGGAAGGTATTCGTATTTAATTTAATAGGAGAGCTCGCGCTCAATAAACAAACCAAAAGTTGAAGGTACAGGGAAATTAATTGAATTCGCACCACCTATTCTGAATAAAATTAAGCTGATCAATATGAGAAATTGAAAATGAGCTATCCTATTCATGGGGAATTTTTATAAACCTAAATCTTTATGTTATGAAATCTTAACAACTCGTTTATTTTTCCATTAATAATTTTTACAAACTTTTATTTATGATATTAAATCATTTCATCAGACATTTGAGTACCTATTTCCTTGATTCGTACCCGAAAGTTGGTCGTAAAGTTATAAGACTAGAAATATGTATAGGTAGGTACCTACCTTCAACGGTTACTTAATTATGGTAGGTACTTACATCATTATTTGGACAGTCGTTTTATTACTCACTCTCTCCGTTTTATACTCAAGAGTTACCCAAGAAGCCTGCTATAGGTAAAATTAATCCAAGAAGTTGTTCCCACAGACCTACCTTTATACCTAATTTTCGCTTTTTTTTAAATTATATTTTGGGCCTTTTACTTTCTGGGCAGGGCACATGGTAAGCACCCAGATAGTCATATGGCGCCTATACTGTTTTATTTTGGTCTTAGCGTTACTAAAATAAAATCATATTTAGTCCGCCTTATGTACCTACAAGTCAAGTATTACATGAAGTACAATTAAATAAATAATTGGGTTTGCAAAGTAAATAAACGACTTTCTGAATCATGAAAATGAAACAATAAATGAGTTGTGTTTTATATTTACAATTTTTTACATACATTTCAACATTTTACAGACTACAGGGAGCTCTTTTTAATTCGAGCAACGAACATTACATAAACTAACACGTAAATCTAAATCGTAATAAAAACGACTTATGCGTAATCAATCTACTGGGCCCGCGTGTGGCTGGGGCGGGATCGAAACACCCAGAATCAATAAAACCCCGGTGTCCGCGTAACATTGTTACTAACAAGAATTTACAGTGGCAGTTTACTTGGAAAATGACATTGGTACGAGCAACATCTTAGGCCGCTTCCAACTTCAAATTATTGTTCAAAGGACGTATTGGTCTTCTGTGCCCTTGATTTCTAAGTAAAACTGTAGTTTACAAAACTAATTAAGTATAATACAAATACACATTCTCAATTGACTTCACTGACGATTATCTACCCTAAAAAGTTTATCTACATTGTACAAACACCATGTAAGTCGGCAATGCTTTGGTTAGATCATCAACCGCACTTTCAGTGGGGTTGGCAGTTAGCCCGGTAGAGTTGAAAACTTTGTATAAAGAGTGGCGATTTACAGAAGTTAAAAATTCGTCGAAAACTATTATATTAAATAATTACATTAATTTAATGTAACTACAAATGACTAATTCGGCAAAACTTTACATTACTTTTACATCGAATCGAACACTATGGTGAAAACCAGCGTAATTTGATAAGTATGCGTGGGTAATTATGTTTATTGTAGTGATCAGCCGTTAGCAAAATAAACACACATGAGCAAAATTTTACTAATTTGCTACATAGGTATACACATACGCAACATATATTAAGTAATTAGTACATTGTTTACAATTTTTCGTGGGCTGGGAACATCAACATTATGAAACATCAATTTATTAATAAAAACAATCTATATACATAAATGATTATCACATATTAAAATATCGACTCTTTTCAATCCAATTGATAGTTAAAAATAATAAGCGCAAGTACAAGCGATAAATTACATAAATCATGCTTGTCAAGAAGCAACAACAGTTTCATATTATGATTTTACAGTGCGTTAGTTAATTAGAGTAGGTATGAATAAAATTTCAATTTGGTAGTTTTAAAACCAAATGATATGTCGAATTTTATGATATGTTATAATACAAATAAATAAGTTTGGCAATGGAAAATGTCGATATTCTAATGTGTTAACTAACATTAATTTTGCCAACGGTTATTATACTACCGTTTGGCATAGACTAGAACAACGTTTCTCGTGAATGTGAAGCACGGTCCATCTGCAGTGACAGTGTTGTTGGACGAATAGAAAGCTCCGTGCATTCGCCTACCAATGTCGCCTCACCACCTCCACTATCCGTCGAAAACTGCTCCACTTCATCATCAGTGGATTCCGCATCGTCCTCTGCAAATACTGAATCCGCACCCACTGACGCTAATTCACACTCTACCGCATAGGACGGGCCTATGCTGCCTACTGACGCGAGTGGGGCAAGTCGCTCACTAGGGCATGGCGATAAACGGCGTTCTGGCAAAGCACAAACTACTGATGAACCGCGTCTCTCCAAATAGGAGCTTCCTGAGCTGGAACAAGTCGCAGAGCTCAAACGTCGGTCGCGGGGACCAGCTGATGCTCGACGCTCTGCGAAACGTAACGCTGAACCAGGAAGCGAATCACCGCGTACGGTCGACAACCGACGAGGCGGCGTTAATAGGCTCCCATATCCACCTCCATATGACGCAAAACGCGCTGTTCGAGGCCAAGGGGGCTCCTCACTTATTGATGGACGAGAACGTGCACGTTCTGATAGAGCTTCCTCTAGCGCAGCCGTAAGTTGCCTCTCCTCTTCGACGGCCTGCTCTTCGGCAACAACGGCTTCAGCCATTTCCACTAGTTTTGGGTCGTTTAATGCCTTCACGGATTTGCTACGGCTTTTATAGACGACCAGAAAAACCATTAATGCAAAGAAGCCACCAAGAGTAGCGGCTATTCGTACACCCGTCATGACGTCATAAGTGGCATAGAACTCGATGCGCACCCGGTCGCGTTCGGCGGCCCGGGAAGTAATATCAGTAGAGTTCCCGATCGCCACCGGCTCGATGCCAGTCCATCCATCTCGGTGATCCATCGCGCGGTTAAACGTTCATCGCCTGCGAACAATAAAACCAACTATTACTAAACTCGTCTGATTTTGAGCCGTATACTCAAAATTAATTAGAAACCTTTTTTCTACGTTATCTTTTTAATCCCATAAATGAATGAATGAAAGTGGTTTATCAAATAAAAGTACCTAAACATATTATTTTGCCCGGATCAATTTATCTCGTGGACTAAGTCACCGGATAAGTGCTTATCGGATAGATGCACCTATGGATAGTGGTAACTCGTTGAAAAAATCACCAAAACGTTAATTATTCTACCTATAGGTAGTAGTAGATAGAGAAAATTTAGTTTAAAAAATATTACCATGAAGGATATGTAATTAAGAAAATCAACGAGAGATATTTTGCATAGAATCGATCATGTGGACGAGGTTTATGTTGGTACTGGGTACCTACTTCATAAGTCGAACAAGAGAGACCGCACAACAATGTTGTCGCTAGGCGATTTCCGTTCGCCAGTTGCATCGGACTACACTCCCGACATATCTGGGACACGGCGTGCATATTGTGGAATGGTTCCTACATTTCAAATTTTCATTGAAATATGTAGTTTTCTTCACATTCGCCAATAATATAAATCTGGGCACTGTTAAAGTTTAAACATGAAAGTGCACGAGTTTTGGACCTCCTTAGACGCGTTTAAGTCATACAAATCTATACCCACCCAACAATCCCATTAATTATAAGACAGAGATTCTGAATACGATTAATAGCCACAACAAACTGAACCTGCACCCTTAGAGCAATATTGGTATTACAATCGTACCGAGTTATTTGTTGAAAGAAGAAAAAGATTGTTACACACACCGCACAAGTTTCAAGATTAGATGCACATAGACAGGATGTGTTCCTACAGTCCATCTCTACTGATCTTCCGGACACAAATACATAACAAAATACGTGTCGTGTCATGTCAAGTCGTTTTCAAACATTTCGTGGAATAAACATCCACCATTGTCCAATTGGAGCCAACAACATCAATCTCCTCTGAAAGTATACTACTAACGACATTGAAGGAATAGGTGTTGATCACGTTCCTGGCTAGACACAGCTAACACAAATTCGGTATCGAATTCAGTTTGATCCTTCAATCAAATTTAAATTCGGAGAGGCACAGAGGTGTGATAGGTAGGAAAATACAAAAAAAAAAACTTATCAGCAATTCTAATAGCCTAATCTTAGAACTCAGAAAACCACTAACTGAAATGTTTATGCCATAAATAAGATGATATTTATGAGCGTGAAAGAAAAAAATCCACGAGCACGTTACCTGTCGTTATGTAGGACAAGTTGTAGTTTAGCTTTCACATCGGCTGTCTAAAACAATGATCGGATATTTACAAAAGAGGGTAATACCGACAAGGGTGCCCCCGTCCTAATTATGTAGCTGCCTACACCATCCAGATACCTAGCTCAGAAAATAGCTGGGAGAATAAAGAAAATGTCCACACGGTAAGTATCAGTCTTTAAATGAACAATATTCATAGAAAGAGTCAATTTTGGCGTAAATTTCCCATATCGTAAAACGCCCTATTTTAATACTAGAAACTACGATTAATTACTAGCAAGGACGACATTGCGTCTTTGCTAGAAATTAATCGTAGTCTCTCTTCATAACACGATAAAAGAGTTTTATCCAATCAAGTTTCATGCGATGAATCCAGTAATATACAAGCCATCGTGTATATGTCTACATATTAACGTTATTAACGTAGATATAGGTACACAACACATTTCTAAATTGCACGGCAGATCGATGTATTATACCCAACACACAATGAAACTAAATATAGCGACGCAGGTGGAGCACTCGGTCACTCATGAAGGAGTAACAGCTCAAATCGTTACCTATATTATTGGTGATGTTTGTTTCGTTAAGATCGAAGCTTGTTGTGCATCCACGTAACAAAGGAAGTCCACAATTTTATTTTATAGCGCAAAACTGCTAGACCTAAATATACATTTTACGAACGAAAGCACCAGAGAATATGAACAGAAACGTGAATTATGTTTTACGTAATATGGAATTCTATACAAATGGAGCACGGCTGTGCTTTTATATTAAGATTTATATAATATAAATTACCTAAACGATTTACTAAGAAACTGTATGTAAAAGAAATTATGTTTGTTTGAACACAAAGAAGTAAGAGCAATAACTTCTTCGACAAAACATGAAAAGTAAATACTTACAAAAATATTTTTTGCGATCAAAAGCTTTTGACTAGTTTTGAACAGTTTTTTTTATGCTTAGGTATACCAAACACAATTACTATAGCACACCTCAAATGAAGCAAATCACTTGCGGCTATCTCCAAATGGACGGTAGGACCCACTTAATCTGATAATCGATTGGAGGCTCCAATGATAACTATAGCCAATTAAATAAATGTAAACAAGAGAACACGTACACGATCTTTACCACCACCACATCGGAAAACATACATACATTCATGCATAGTTCAATTTGTCGAACTATGTTTTTTTCAATTTGTTGCAATAGCCAGTAGCTTTGGCTACTGGCTATTGGTGAACAGGCGAAAAGTAACAAGAAAAGACCGCGTCAAAATAAAAATCTCCACTCTCAGTTAAATTTCAGTAATCCTATTTACTTACTTAAATTTGGGTAATCATATCGTTTTGTTGGTGGCTGTACAATAGTAACATTCAGTGAGACTTGGCAAGCGTACAAGAAAATATTAACATAGTGCATACCATGCGATGGCAAGAAATTAAAAACGTGAGTCATTTAAAGGTCTAAGGCCTGGCTTTGTTATGCAATCCTTCAGGAATCTGCCACAACAGATTTTTTGATCTGAAATTATACTTGAAGTTCCGACATTTTAACAAAAACCCTAAGTGAATAACATTTTAGGGCCTTGTTGTAAGGCCCTAAAAATGTTGTTCACTTAGGGTTTTTGTCTTTAAACCCTCATCGAGTGACAGTATCTACTAAACGTTCGTTTAGCACACACCGGGCAAACTGCCCAGGGAGTGCTCAAGTCAACACAAGAAAAGCAGAAGTTATAAAGTAATAAGATGCATGGCTTATTGGGTTTGCGGGAGGCGCCTCTTTTGTAACGGTTATTGGACTATATTAGCGATCAGTTTAATTTTAGCGATCGTTTGTCACGCGCCTTTAACGTACCTACAAACAAAACGTTATGGCTGAAAGGGATTCACGCGGCTTTAAGAGACGCGCATTGTCGAGACATGCGTAAATGCGTACAGCATAAAAATGCTAAGGGCGTTACCGATAATTATTATTCTATGAGAATTGTATCACATTAATTTGTTCGACTGCGTTAGCATTTGAGAGTTACTAGATCGTTTGAAAACAATATATTATCCGGGTAGAGTTCGAGCAAGACAAGACATTGGCTCGCGTTGGGCGGTCTACGTGTCAAGCGGTAGAAACTCTCAATTTATTACTTGCAGGTTCCCTGGGGGCACCCTGGGCCAGTGAAGTAGATTTTTATGGATGGTTTTATAGAAACTAAACTGTACTATAAATGTAACATTATTTCAAACAATTTTGTTTGATACATTTTAAGTTTTGAACAAAATATCGGGAAGGTGTTTTTGTTTCCAAGTTGGAGAAATACTAATATGATTTCTGACTACGGCCTTGAGTACCTACACTACCTACCACCGCTAAGTGCGTCGATCCAGCCAGCCTGATAGAAGTTAAAGCCATGTGCAACGCTAATGCATTATACTTTAGATAGCCACCTACACTGAGTGTATTCAAGTGTTTGTGTAATTACTGAGTGTCCTAAATTAATTAATATAAATTTAATATTATGGTTCAAAGTTAGAAATGAAATAAATAAAATATAAATTTTATATGATTTTATTTCAGTAAAACTAGATGAGGTCGGCGTTTCCTATCCGACTACTCTGAGAAGAAACGCCGAAACAAACTCAGAGGTCACAGTCTCTTTTAAAGTTCAGACATAATCTTGGTTGGATCATGTGACGACCATGTAGATTGGTGTCTGAAATGGTCTTTTGAGGAAAAACCACACAGATTGAGTGGACCTGTCCAGTCAGTGCATGCAGTTGTCAGTAATCGTGCAGCTCGACTCACAGCTTAAGGAGCTCAACGATTCGACAAACAATACCTTAGAAAGGACATTTGGATAGGCTGCATAAATTACTGAAACTGCCAGATTATCATTAAAATTAATTGAAATAAGAGAAAAAAAAGAAGTAAAATATGTTAAGTTTATTTAGGATATTTTATTGTTTAATTTTTAGTTTATATGTGTATAGTAAGTTAGATAAGTAGAATCTTAGATAGGTACTTTGTTCTTATTTATTTTCTTTAGTGTAATTATTTTATTGATACTACCTAAATGTATAAAAATGATTATTTATTACAGAAAAAATAAAAGAAGTGGTAGGAAAAAATTATGTTGTCCTAAGAAGCAAGACACTTCACGTTTTGCGCCTACAACACGGTCACATTAACTTGACGCATCTCTGGAATGCGAGGCCCCGCCCGCTTCCCCCCGCATTCCCTTAGCTCGCCCGGCAAGGGTCAGTATGGTCAGCATCTTTGTTACCGATACGCGCGTCGATAATTTGGCTAGATTTCTGTTGTTGTTATATTGTTTTTGATATTATTGTTACGTTTCCATTATTGTTTTGTTAAGTTTAGACTATTTTTGTTACTGTTAATTGTTTGGACTGTTGTTTGAAACCCGTAAAACATGGGGAAAACTATACACAGTGAAGGGAGAAATCTCATTTTAAAAGTGCTACAGTTTTTCGAGAATGAAAAGAAAAATGGACGTTTTTGCATACCTGTGGATCAGGTTGAAAAACGAACCTGTGCCGCAACCGGGATTTCAAGAAGTACTCTTTTTAAGTACTTTAAGATTACTTAAATATTTTTGACAATCAACATAAAATAGTTTTTTTACTACCTACACTTCCTGCAAATAAAGATTTGAAATTATATAGGTAGTATCTACTACCTACATACATTTTTTTTTTCTTAAAAAAAAACGTTGCCCCACACTAGAAATTTCTCCTGTGTCGTAGGTGCGTTTAGTTGTTGATGCTTTTTTGTCACACCGTACCCGAGTGCCAAAATGACGTCATCAACGCCAAGCGTCAAGTTAATGTGACCGCGTTGTACATCTCTATTTATTGGCTAAAATAACTGTTTATTTTATTTTCAATGGCCCTTTTTTTGGGTTTTGCGGCAGTTTTGTGGCTTTCTATATCTTCTACAGATCAAATCTATAACAATAGTCAGAGTACTAAATACAAAACAGAGCAAGTGACTACATTTGATTATATTGTTCAAAAATATTCAATACTGCTTTACTGGTTTTGGCATGCTCTATGCTTTTTGAATAACTAATTTTTGTTGAAGATAAGCTAGGATGGGGGACAAATTAGAGTATGGAAGACATAATATCAAAATTGTGAAGTCTTTTTGGGATCTTCCAAAGACATTAAATTATACTAGCAATAGACAGGACATAGCGAACCAAATCGTAATCCGAAAGTTAAGTCCTCGTGGACTTAAGTCGCTCAGTCTAGTTTGGCACTCCTGCGTGTCAAATCGTTTTTGTGTCCACTCTATTCAACAAAAGAAAAACATTTACTGAGTAAATATGCCGAGTTGCGCGTTGCGTTATTGTAAATCACGTTACGGTAAAATGACTGGACCTAACTGCGGTTTATTTTCGTAAGATTTTTTTAAATTTACACAGTAATTAATTAGAATTCAATAATTTTCATAAAAAGTTCTAGAACATTTGGTAATTTTGTAATATACGCCCTCTATTGTGGAGTAGCTTAACTTTTTTTTGTAAGAGATGTCCATAATATTGTTGTTTATCGATTTGTTATCGATATAATTTTATGAGGTAAGTAAATAATTGAACATAATCCTGTTTTTTAATTTAAACTCTCAGGAACTACTGGTTCAAATTGAAAAAATCCTATAGACCATTTATCGAGGAAGGCTATAGGCTATATAACATTACGCTACGACCAATAGGAGCGGAGCAGCAAAAATGTGACGCAGGTGAAGTCGCGCTGGTCGGCTTTGTAAAAATGTGATTTAGTATGAATGTGATTTTTCCAAGAGAATCTAAATATTAAATGAAAAATGTATAAGATGCAATATCCGAAACATTTGTAAACAGCATTTGAGAACTAAATTCTTGTAAAGCGAGTGTTTATAAAATAAGTAGTAAGTATACGAAACGTTGGTTTGAAACTAAACATTAATTTATCAATGGTATTTTCCAAATAAATAATTTACTTTGAAACTACTGCATTTTATTGCTTGCCTAACTTTTTGCTATTCATTGAAGAAAAAAATAGGACTTTTATTAATCGATAGTCGATATCTAAATGATTGGTAACATCTCTATTACACACTGGCTATCTATCAAGGTGATAGCTGAATTTAATACATTTAACTTTTATGGTTGCTATTCAAAGCTAGATGGCGTTACTGAGACATGAGATCACAGTTTTTCTATGACATTTGTTCTGATGGCCGCTCTATTGCTATCAATTTAATCTCTTTGGAATCTTCAGAGCATAAGTATCAGTTGCATTTGAAGAGCTATTCATTGTGAACTTTCTGTATGCCATAGAGTGGAACTATGCAAAATAGAACCAAAAAATTGTGCTATTGATTATTCAAGCGCCCTAATAATATTGATGCTTCGAACAAACATAGTTTATTTATACTATACATATTATAGGCTTATCAACTAAATACATACACTACATTAACCCACAATCTTAACCATAATAATTATAGATCTTGCATGTACTTATCTAGTTTTTTGGGGAATTACGAATTCTTTACATTACGGCAGAGAGAGTGAGTTTTGTCTCTTCTTTGTTTCGCCTTGTCATCATAATCAATCAATATTTTTTTATTGGAATCAAATTGAAATTAATGTGAAATCATTATGCAAAATATTATTGTGCATAATAATTATTATTGATTGTATAAGATTATCATAATTATGATCAAATCTGAATTGAGAATTATGTTGATGGGAAATAATGTCATAGTGCCAGGACAACAATTTAGAAAATAACCATGTCATATATTACTCTACACTTCAGCAAGCAATTTTAATATAAAACTAACCACCAAGGGATATGAGATACAACTGAACAAATATTAAAAGCTTCTGATCAGACTGTGTCCCACTTGCTGGAGTGTCCTATGCACCTTTGAAGACCTTAACAATGCCACTGATGCCACAATCTATGTGGCTGCCTACTGGGCTTAAACAATATAATAATGATCAACCAAATTACCATTCACACCAAAAAAGAAGAATATTAAAAGAAAGAAAGAAGAAATAATTACATCTTGAATGAGTTGACAAGCAAATCCTTTCATAACAAAGGGAATGGTGAGTGATGACCACATTCTTGATGGTACTTGATCCAACTAAAGGGCATGGCAAATCAACATACATACACAACAAAACCCAGAAAATTGCAGAGATCAAAATAGACATCCTGTTGTACAAAAATGTTATCAGCTGATGGTTCTCTTACATTCCCATAATTTATGACAATAATTATTAGTAATAATGAAATAAATACTTAAAGAAGCTTTAGGTAGTATTTAGGTGCAGCTATACTCCACAAAAAAGAAAGAAGAGAAGAGATATTAGTGAAAAAATTACTAATAAAAAACTGAATAATTTTAGAGAGCATTTTCAAACATTCCACAGGTCAAAGAGGAAACAAAGATTATGAAGATTTATATATTTACCAGCTGAATAGCATGATTCGTCGCCCGCAGAAATTGAAGAACGTCGTGAATAACGATGATTTATTATGTACATGTCCTTGGTAAAATATTGAAAAATTCTATACACCCATTCATTGAAAACACATAAAATACTAATATCTACATTGTGCACCGATTTACAAACGTTAATAATTAAGAAATTTAACGCACCAATGAATTTGAAAATTATTACTACACTAAGTAAATCACGTTCCTGACATTATTTCAATTAAAGTAAATAAAACACCAATATTATCATCTTCTGGTTAGTTTTTATCGGATAATAACGAATCCTTTGTAATATTTAGTAATTTTATAAAAGGTGGTAATTCGCTCTATCTCCTCCAATCATACGAATGACACAAAAAAAAATATGAAAACTGTAAAAAAATCACGAATTTTCAGGGCTGTTCATTTTACGGTTCACGCTGTCTGTTAGTATCGCCACTCAGCATTTCAAAGTTACCTTATTGAATTATAATGAGTAGGCCACACCAGCCACACCTTGTAAATACTTCACAAATTAAGTTTTTATTTTGTCTTTTGTTTTGCTAAAACTTATATTGTAATTTTGAATAAAAGCTTGTAATAATTGCTACTTTTTAAAAGCTTTTATTTAACTTGACTTGTTTAATTTCCAGACTAAAACTACAGGAAGTCAAGGCTGGCAAGTCAAGGCAAATCTGTGCATCTGCCAAACAAATGAGACTCGAGTATAAGTAGACAGAGAAAGTATAATCTCCTTCATCACATTAAATAATATTAAGTTGTAAATTGTCGTCATTGTAATTTGCTCATTATTCACTATTAGTATTCATCTTTATAAAATACACTGATCCTATAAATCGTCCAATCCTAAATCCCGTTACAATTTATCATAAATATTTTATACTTTTTTCTTTCGTTTCCCTACCTTTGTTCTCGATAACTAAACGTGACATTGGCTCAATCATTGACTTATCCTAGCTCAATGGTCTCAATCGTAGACAGAGAATGCTATGCACAAACCGTGCGAAGCCAAAACAAAAAAAAAAAAAATTAGACTCGTTTAGTTTGATTTTGATTTGACATTGACATTTGACGTTATTCCAAATATCTACAGTATCCACAATAATTAAAAAAAGCCTGTAAACTGAAAAATAAAGTAAATAAACTCACAGGAACTTTGTGTGAGTCTTGTGAATCAGCTGAAGTATTGACTCTAAAATGGCAGATGAGTGGAAAGAGTACGTGAAGGATCCAAGATCTGTTTGTAAATACGGAACTAAATGTTATCAGAAGAATCCGGAACATCACCAAAAATTCAAACATCCACTCGAAAATACTAAAAAAGATGTTCATCGTAACAAGAGGCGTTTCTCTCCGTATACTAGAGACACTCCACGCCATTCACCTGACCCTCGTGGCAAGGATGAATCACCTGGCGGTAATAGTAAAATTAAGGCGGCAAATGAAGACAGCGCTGATCGTAATGAACAGCTGGCAAATGATGACAGCGTTAGTTGTAAAGAAATGGCGGCAAAAGCCTGCAATAATAATAAAGAAAAGCTGGCAAACGGTGATAAATCTATAGATTCTGAAGTACCTAAACCAAAACATGATGAACATAAAGCTGTACAACTTCCAGATAATATTACATTTTATGATAAAAGTACAGACAACAGTCTCCTAAAGGAATTGTTTTTAGTAGAAATGCCTATAGACTTTTTCAATTTTTTTGAATGCATTAGTGACTGTGGCAAACCAGTGGAAGATACATTAGCAAGTGTGAATTTAATGCCAATCGGTCCTTATGAGTTACTGTTAGGAAAACTGCCCAAGTTGGACAATAAGGAGTTGTACTTAACTCACTGGAGATTCTTTTATGATCCTCCAGAATTTCAGGTACTTTATAAAAACTTTGAAAATTAAAATTCTTTGTAGAATCTGCATTGCTATGCCATTTAATAATGTGCCTCTTCTCCATGCAGTGAGCCAAGCTAAATACAAATGAAATTAAAAAAAAATAGTGTTGATCTGGTTTCACATGATAACTCAAATGAATTATATCTTTTACAGGCTGTTCTCAAGAAGAAAAGGAATAGTGAGTACCACATTGGATATTTTCGAGATGATCCTGATCAGAAACCTGTATTTGTAGCCAGTAATGACAGTGAGAAAGGTTACCAGATCACTCTTATGGCTCAGAACATATTTGGAGCTGTTTAGTAAGTATTCACTGAAACAGCTTTAACAAGTACCTGAATATTTCAGATTTAATTGAAGACATAAAGATTTTTTTTTTTTTTTTTTTTTTTTGTTTACAACTTTATTTCTCATAAAGAATTTGATACATAATTCACTTACTGAGAAACAATACTAAAACTAAGATTAATAATCAGAGCGCACAGAGGTGCATATATATAAAATAACAAAACAAAATAGTTAAGAAAAAAAAAAGAAAATAACTAAATGTGGGTAAACAGATAACATTAACTCGATCGTAAGTTAGAATAACCAAGCACAACATGGATGTATGAATTTGATTTTTACTAGATGTGGCATTGATGGCTCAGTCTGTTATTAGAAATTCATTTGTTGTTTTTTTTTTTCATAATTCTATTTATATTTTAGGTACATAGGTAAATGGTTTATAAAACATGTTGAGTTTTGGATTGTAATTGTTTTGTTTTTTTTTTTTTTTCTTTTTGCTTTGTTTTTGTTTACTTTAAGTAATTATTAACGTATATTTTTAATTGAGAGGTTTATACTTAATCTATATATGTATATTGTGTGCGTTTTAATTATGTGTTATATAATATACTATGTGTTTAAATATTTCTATTTATGTATATTGTGTGTATTTTAATTATGTATTATACATGTATGTGTCATATATATTATAATATGTATATGTATATGAATATAATTATGTATATGTCATATGTATATCTATATAATTATATTGATTAATATACATATTTAGCAAGTTTTTGTTGTTATGGCACTTTTTTATATTATTATTATAAATATTATTATTACTTATGTCTATATTTTTTAATTTATTTATTCACTTATTTGTATGTATTAATTGTATGAGTTTTTAGTAGTCTTTTGAACCGGGCATAACTTTGTTCTTTTTTTATTACTGATGGTAACTTATTATAAATTGTAACACCCTCAAACTCTAAATTTCTTCTTCCATAGTTAGTTCTAGGAGGGCGGGTCACTAAGTAACTAGCACGTCTTAAGTTAATCTTTCGTGTTTGTTGTTTTGTTACAAATTTTATATTGGAATGGATTTCCTTATTTAATATTTTACGTATTAGAATACATGTGTAGTATATGTACGTTTGTTTCATGTTCATAATTTTTGTTTCCTCGTATATCTTTTCAGTAGGTGTTCGAAATTTATAGTTAAATAAAATTTTAATTAATCTATTCTGAACTCGTTGAATTGGATCTATATTGGTCTTCGCTGCCGTACCCCATATTTCAATGAGGTAGTCTATATGAGGCTTAACCAAAGAGTTATAGATAAGATATCGTACTTTTCGAGGGAGACAATTTGTTATACTGCGTAGTGCCCCTGTAAGTGGACTTAATTTAAGTTTAATTTTTTCTAGGTGTGGCTTCCAAGTTAGGTTACTATCTAAGATAAGTCCGAGATATTTTTCTTTAGGTTTTCGTTCAAGTAGTTGGCCGTCTATTTTAAGTTCGAAATTATCATTAATTTTTTTGTTTTTTGCTGTAAACATTACATAATTGGTTTTTGTAATATTAATTGTCAAAAGATTTGACTGAAACCATTCATTTAACAGATTAAGATCATTTTGTGTGTCGGCTATTATAGCTTCAACTGAGTGTCCAAAGTAAAAGAGACTTGTGTCGTCTGCATAAAGGGAAATGTCTCCTTTGAGACCCAATTCACTGATACTGTTAATATAAATGAGGAACATGAGGGGGCCCAATATTGATCCTTGGGGGACGCCAAAATTCAGAACACAGGGATTGCTTTCATTTTCACCTATTTTTACTATTTGTTTACGATTCTCCATATATGATTTAAAAATTTCAAGTGCTTTGCCTGTAACACCGCTGAGTTCTAGTTTTTGTAATAATTTGTCATGACTTATGGTGTCAAAGGCTTTTTTAAGATCAATAAATATGCCTAAAACAACTTGTTTTTGATCAATTTTATTTTTAATTTTGGTTACGAGATCGATTGTAGCAGCGAGAGTATTTGATCGAGTTCTAAATCCATATTGTTTACAGTAAAAGAAGCCTTTCGAATTAAGGAATGACTCCAATCGGTTATAAAGAATCTTCTCAAAAACTTTTGAAATCACCGGGAGAACTGATATAGGGCGATAATTGCATGGGTCAAATTTACTTCCGGATTTATGAATTGGTACAACTTTTGCAATTTTTAAATCGTTAGGAAATATACCTCGTGCCATACAATAGTTAACGCAGGCTGTTAGTTCCGTAGCAATTATGTCTTTTACACATTTAATTGATTTTGTACTAACACCATCAATGCCAGATGCAGTATTACAGTCCAAATTTTTAATAATGGTAATAACTTCCTTCGTAGTTGCTGGTTTCAGAAACTGCAATTCCGTTTCATTTGTTAGTGTGCACTCTTCCAAAATTTGATTTCCTTTTGATTTTTCAGAAATCTTGTTTGCTAGGGTTGAGCCAATAGTCGAAAAGTATGAGTTAAAACTTTCACATATTTCTTTTTGGTCTGTAATAGTCCCAGCTGCCGTTTCAAGTTTGTCTGGTCCAGTTTTGTTATGCAGTTTGTTTTTCGACAAGTCGTTTATAAGTTGCCACATTTTTCGTGGTTTACTAGAATTTTCTTCAAACTTCTTTAGATAATAGTCTTTTTTTGCTTTTCTTATCTTGTGTGATACTTTGGCTTTTATATGTTCATACTGTGTTTTTAATTCCGTGTCTACCGCATTTGTTTTATATCTTTGCCATAGTATGTTCTTGTTATTTATCTCTTCTAATAGTTCTTTTTTAATCCAGTCTTGCCGCGGGGGATTCAAAAGCTTAAATTTTGTGATTCTGCACTTATTTAAACAAGATTGTAATTTATCTGCCAATTTTTTATACTCTGCGTCTTCATAATTTTTAGGATATTCGTCCAGGTAACGATAAAATTTATTAAAGTCTATTGCGTTGTATTTCTGTTTAATGATAGGTGGTGGTTGGTATTGCTTGATCTCTAGGAATATCTGCTTATGGTCAGACATGGCAGATTCCATAGTGACAAGATGAAAATTGTTTTCATTTAGGTTACTAGAAACATGGTCTAACATTGTCTTGGTTGAGGTTGTTTCGCGGGTACAGTGTTTTGGACTTATTTTGTTCAGGATTTTGTAGTTGTTTTCTTTTAAGGTGTTCTTATACTTGCGTGTCGCTAAATCCGGATTGAGTAAGTCCAGGTTGTAATCGCCAAATACTATACTTCGTTTCGATTTGTGTAATTGTTGTGAATATATCTCGAGAAAGTTGTCCATATTAATTTTATTGGGCTTATAGATAGCACCAATATTTAGAGAGAATTTTTTTACATATACCCAGAGATAATGAGTATCATCCACGCATTGATCTTCAACAAGGTGATGTTTAAGATTATTGTGCACAAATATTGACACTCCACCTCCCCTTTTATTTTGTCTATAATTAAAGTAATGGGTATAGGAAGGTATCTGGAGCATGTTTGCTTCATTTTCATTCTTAATCCAAGTTTCCGAAAGTATAATAATATGTATAGTTACCTGTAGGGAAGCGATAATACATCTAAGCTCATCGAATTTTCCCGGTTTAACAATACTGCGAGCGTTGGCATAAAAACATTTAAGAGATTTTTTTGTAAAGATAACATCTGAGTAATTATTGGTTATTTGGTAAGTTATTTTCCCTTTGGACGACGTTAGTTTTTTGGAGTTTCCTCTGTTGTAGATATAGCTTGCGTTTCTTTAGATGTGACTATTTTAGGTATGCCCTTGATATATTTGATGTTAAGACCAGTTTCTCCATTTGAGGTGCGTTGCTGAATCTCTTCTTTTAGATTTTGAAAGTATTTCCGTTGATATGGAGTTTGATCCGAAAATATTTTGGTGTGTTCCTCGTCAATCTTATTCCTATTGCGTAGTATGGTTTTTGCTGTGTCTTCCGACGAGAAACATACTTTTATTGCACGAGTTTTTTCTGATTTATATTTTCCAAGACGAAATATTCCAGTAGGTTGAGGACAGCCATTATGTATTAGCCCAATTATTCGCAGTGTTTCTGCCTTATCGTAATTTTGCCGACTGGTTGGAGTAGCATTTTGGGATTCAGGAAGTCCAACAACTATAATATTTTTGGCTCGGAAGTTTCGTTCTTCGATTTCGGTGAAGATTTCATCATGTGTGGTGATTGTTTGGATAGAAGATGAAGGTGGCATATTTTTTAAGTTATTGACATCGGCTTCAAGAACCTCCACTTTCTTTTCTGTGTTTTCCGCAGCAGCAGATAATTTTGAGAGTTGGTCTTTTAAATTTTTATTTTCCAAGATAATATTTTGCATAGTACAGCTAATATTACTGACCTCAGCTTTTATCGCAGTAACATCTAGAGAGAGCTTATTTATACTTTCAGTTTGTTCAGTCTTGGAGGATTTTAATAATTCCATCATTTCAGAAATCTGCTTTTTTATTTCAGCAATATCAGATTTAGTCGCTTCAGCATCGTCGGGTAATTTTCTTTTATTACGAAGAGTAATCTGTGGTGTAGTTTCTTTATGCGATTCAGACAAATTCGGATACTTAACGATTTTTATTTTTCAAATATGAGATTTATCTTTTCAGCTTACTGCGAAGAAACATGGTTAATAGATACTTACTTAATATTTAAAATTAATTTTCAGTTTGTATTTGCAAAACGAGAAGAAACATTCACCTTTTACTGCAATGTCTTGCCAAAAATTAATGGATAATATTAAAGCCTATGCTGAGAAGAACAACATTTCTTTGGAAGAATTCAGTATGAAGAAAAGATTTGCTCATATGGTAACAAGATCATTCCATGGTGCAGGCATTGTCGTGCCTTACAATAAGAAAACACAATTAGGATACAGACATTTAGTGGAAACTGACGGTAAGATGATGTCATTCGTTTTTTTTCCTACTTAATTAACCAATGTTGATTTAGAGGCATTTATTTAGTAGTGGTGAAGTTAAGACGTTTATTCACCTGTGTTGAATTACACGTGTTAATTGACTAGTCGGGTCTACCCAATATACGATTTTTCAGCCGAAACCCAATATTCGGCTCCTCTTCTAGTTTCGGCCGAAACCAAAACTTATGTATTAATTAATAGTTAGTAGTGTCCAACCGGGTTCGGTTTTGGCCGCAAAGGGGACATCATTGCTAAGTCTACGCCGTTTGTGTATCTGTCAGTCGTTCATATTATATGAAAGCCGACAGTTTACGAACGCCACTTTTGGGCGGGCCAAAGATTTGACCACTTTTTAGCCGAAACCGAAGGTTCGGTAGGACACTATTGTTAGTGTTGAATTAGCGGTCTTTGTTCACGAGTGCTAGTTAAGAGGAGCTAATTCACCAGTGTTACATTGAAGGCGTTAGTTAATTCAACACTGTTGAATAAACAATTACCAGTGTTGAATTAGAGATGTTAATTCACCATTGTTGAATTAGAGGCGATAATTCACCGCACTGGTGAAAACTGTAAAAGTTAAGAAATCGTTGCGTTTACAGTTCTATTTATATGCAAATAATACATTGGAAACTTGCAGGGCGTTATTTTAATTGTAAAATAACTGTAAGCATTACAGTTACTTACTTTTTAAACACTTTCACGTAATTCTAAATAGTTAATTAAACAGATTTTTAAATTATAGCTCCGATTAAATGATAAAAATTGAAAACCACTAAATATGACACTAAATTGCGACGTTGCCACTCATAAGGTATAAACGCTCTTAAGCTCTGCATTGTGATTGGCTCATGTCATCATTAGCATATCAAATTCATTGCTAGTTGCAAACTTGCTGCCCTATATATTTTAGTGTGTTTGAAATTTGAAAATATAATTCAGTTGTAATTATAACCTCTACCAAGTGTTGTCATTATGGCTTACCGTGGATTTTCTACTTATCTAGATCTTTATGTTGCTCTTCGTAATCATAAAGATATTCGTGACTATGAAAATTTATTTAACACATTGAAGTCGAATAGTAACGTCCAGTTAAGTGAAAATGATGTGTCAGATCTAAAGAACTGGTGTCGTCGATTTTGCTATCGGATTTACTCCAAATGGATGCAATCAAGAAGGACAGTCGACAAGTTCAATGACAAGAACAGAGAGTGGTTAAGTTCAGATATCATTGGGCCAGATTGCTTTAAGGAAAATATTGTTCACACTGAAGCTGAAAATGAGACAGAAGAGGTAATCATTACATCAAAATCGGATGCATGCCGAGCAGGTCTTAGGTTTGATTCCCCGGTTGGTCGACATAGCCCTTTTTTTTTTTTTTTACTGGGGGAAATCCTCAAGGACAACCTCCGCCTGGGGAAAAGGCGGAGGGGCGTGCCGGACTCTTACCGGCTAAAACCACCCCGATGTCTCCTCGCACGTGCGCGCGGGGCCGCGGGGATCCAAATTCTTCCGCAGCCCCACACTAGTGCTGGCCCGGTCTGACCGGGCCTCGTCTCCTGCACGGGGTAGTGAGGTGTTCAACTACCCCGTGCATCGTCTCAGAGGCGCGCGCCGACCGACACCCGCGCGCGCCTCCGCCTCGGGTCCATCAAATAGGGGGCGGGGACTTCCCCAAGTCCCTCGCCCCTGGACCCATTCATGGGGGCCGGAAAAGGGCGATGTCCGCCCTTCTCCTGCGCCCGGTGCGCCTTCTGCGGCCGGGGAAGGGAGTCGAGATCTCCCTCTTCCGTTCCGCAGTTTCCTTCTGCGACATCACGTCCTCGCAGAAGGACACCACCGCGTTCCACAACTCTGCGCTACCGACCATCCTCCGCACTACGGCCGGCAGCGACAGATCGCCTCCTACTTCATTTGTGAGGACACGGCGCTGCTTCTCCCAAGCTACACACTCGGCGAGCGTGTGTTGCGCCGTGGCCTCCCCGCAATGGACGCAGTGGTGGCACCGAGCGTCCGGCTCCCTGTCTATGCGACACAGGTATTTGCCGAAGCAGCCGTGCCCCGACAGCACCTGCGTCACCCTAAACGACAGGGAGCCGTACCTTCTCCCAAGCCAGTCGTCGAGTACTGGCCGGATCGCCTCGACGGTAGCGAGGCCGGCGGTAGGGCGCAGAAGCCTTTGCCGCCATTCCGCCACCAAGACCTGACGGAGCTCCTCTCGGCGCAGCGCGATCTGCCGCTGCACCGGCCTCGAGCCCCGTGCCCGCTCTTCCTCGCGCCATCGATATAATGACGCGAGTACTTTCGCCTCTAGGTCCCAGGGCGGGGATCCGGCCAGGACGCAAGCCTCGTAGGAAATCGTGCGGTACCCGCGGACGACTCTGACGGCCATCGCCCTCTGCGGTTTGCGCAGAATGGCGAGAGTGCCGGCCGTCATGTCCATCGCCCACACAGGGGCCCCATACAGGCGGTCGACATAACCCTCTTTTTTTTTTTTTTGTTTCCGGGGTGGAAAATCCTCATGGATGTCCGCCGCCCTGGGGCAGGCGGCGGGGTCTGTCACACTCTTACTGACTAAAAACCACCCCGGTGTTCCATCTCACACCTACGCCGGGGGTCGCGGGAACGTACGATCCTTCCGCAACCCCCGACTGGTGCCGGCCCGCCACTGCGGGCCTCTTCGGGTCTGGGGGGGGAGTGAGGTGTTTGACTCCCCCCGCGACGTCTAAGAGGGGCGCGCGTGGAACACTACGCGCCGCCACCTCGGGTCCTGGTGTGTGGGGGGCGACGGACGTCCCCGAGTCCGTCGCCCCTGGACCCATTTAGGGGGGCTGGAAAAGGGCGTTGTCCGCCCTCCGCCGACGCCCGGTGCGCCTTCTGCGGGCCGGGTGAGAGGACGAGATCTCCCTCTCCCTTTCCGCAGCCTCCTTCTGCGAGACGACTGTCTCACAGAAGGAAACCACCGCGTCCCAGGACTCGTCGCTGCCGACCATCGACTCGACTACGGCCGGCAGCGACAAGTCACTGCCTACTTCTGAGATGAGGGCACGGCGCAGCTCCTCCCAAGCGGCACACTCCGCCAGCGTATGCCGCGCCGTGTCCTCCTGGCGACATAACCCAACCTAACCTAAGTTTTATTCCAAAGTAAAATAAAAATCATTTAAGCAAAATAGTAATTCATTGCAATACGACTCTTATTACATTTTTATAAGGTATAAAGTAGGATGTCTGATGAAATTAACCTACCACCAACCATTCGAATGTAGTGTTTGTGAAAATGAAGAACTCTTGAGGTTGATTAATACGACTCAATCAGAAAAAATATACACGATTGATGAACTTCTTAAAGCTGCAGGTTTAAGAAGGTTGTTCTTCTTCTTCTTCTGCTGTTCTAAGGCTACCTCCATACTACCATCCAGACCTCAACCCGATCGAGCTTGTGGGGACAAATGTGATTTAGAGGATATGTCAGAATAATTTCATATAATTTGTTTTTCATTAATTTTAAATTACTAAATAATTACTTACAATAAAAACTTCTAAAACTTTAAGTGTTTTTTAATTATTCACTTACTAGGCACGGTACATCTGTTTTCTTCTATTTTATTAAGTGCAATAACTCGATGTTAGTCATCACTGTCTTTAATCTCATGTGCGTTGCGAACACTAGGCAACCTTGCCGCCTCACCCCTGTCCCCACCTAGGGCGCGGCCAACTAGTTCCGCGCGGACTATAGAGGCGTCTATTTACTAAATAAATAATGAAACAATTTTTCTTTTTTCCAACAGCCAACTTGAAAAAACTATTTGCTAGCCTAGAGAAAGCAACAGATCAAAATGAAAAAGATAAATTACTGTCAGACCTTCAGCCTGTAATAACTTATGCTAGTATAGCTGTAGACGAATGTGACTTCGGAACTGGCTTGGAGGTTGGCATAGCTCTGTTCTGTTCTGGACTCAAGGAACTGGAACCCAGTGCAATGAATAGCTTGACTGCGGCATATTTTGTGTTGAACAGATCATCATTTGGCGAGATAATAAAGGTATTTGAGGTCTATATTCAAGTTACGATGTTATTTTATTTGGTGTTGAAAATATCAAAACCAATAATTTATTGTTTTTTTTCAGGCACATCTGAAGTATCGTCGGAAAGGTCCAAATGTTTCACTGCTGCATCTAAAATAGTGTATGAAATTAAGTAGTGTAGATCGTAGGTAGCTGGTGGAATTTTATAGTTGTGCCTTACCTCATGAGAAGGCGCGAGTTTATTGTATGTGTATGTAATGAAATTTAAGGAACTAGATAATATTCTCTTCTCAGCTATCTTAACTACTATATCACAAACGGACTGAGAATAGAACTCTACAACTAAGAAGGTTGCTGGTACTTTTTGTGTGATGTGAATGTCAGTAAGTAAACTTCTGATTCGATAATGGGTCGGGATGTCATTGTCGCAGTGTGTGCGCCTTTTAAAATACAGTTGCTGGCTTTACTTTTAGCCAGTTGGCCTCGTATTAAGATCATTATGAGACCAACTGGCAAAGTAAATTTTACTTATTATAGTAGATATAATGACAACAATAACCATTTATATAATTGACATAAGTATTTACCAAGTCAACCTGAGCAGTATGTTTGTTGGAACTCATACTTAACAAATTGTGCCTTTATGAAGAACAGTTACCTATGTATGTTTAATCTAATGTATTTAATTATCTATTTATAAATTGAATTTGATTCGACACACGTTCTTTTTAACACTATTACTGTGAAAATAGCTTAAGAAATTAATGTACAGTCACGAGCACTAACGTATACACTTAGCAACTTCTAAATGTGATTTTCTCCTACTGTATTTATTGATTGTAATTCTATGTCGTTACGAACATAATGTTTTGGAACCTATACTGTAATGAAATCGGTATTATTCCAAAGTTGCAATCAATATTCCACGAGAAAATCGCTTTTAAATTTTGCTAAGTGTATACTATTAGTGCTGGTGACTGTACATACTGAGTTGTTAAAAATCATGTTTTTCAGCCTTTTTAATGAACTATTGAACTTCTGTTGTTTTATAATTTATTAAATAAATTTAATTTCCGCTTATTATATCATCATCACTGGCAGTCCTGTGCCACCCACTACCTACTGAGTAGGTATAGGCCTTCTCCCTTAAGTGGCCGTATCAAGTAATTACAACAAAATGTACAGTACTGTCTCAACAAAGATATGCTAATAGAAAGAATAACCTTCGTACGTTCACGTGACAATACTGCCAATTCACCAGTATTGGCCCTAGCAGCATAGACAATAAACACACATTGCTTCCTCAGAGCATTGAATCGATTTTCACTCGGTGTAGGTACTAGTCAATAAAGCATAATGTATTTTACCTATCTACAGCCACATAAAATGCCTGTAATTTCAAGTTCAATTCAGGTACCTACTCCTCTGCCTACACCGCTGCCAGGTAGTGCTCTGTGCATGTTGACGCTATCAAATGGCTTTATATGGTACTCCCATTTAATCGAGAACTCAAGACCAAGATTAAAGTGCTGTTGGTTACGTACCACCAACAAAGTCGACGCATGATCACTTTTAAACATTTTTCGTTTGCACGAAGTGACCATGCTCAGTGCCCCGCGCCCGCCCGCAATTTTGTATTAAATTGATAAAATAAAAATTGTTATTTTTTTTATTAAAATAAACGTTTCAACCTTTTGCCTGGACAAAAAATATTTGGTACTTCCTTGATTGGTTGGTCAAATTGGTTATGGCGGGGGTTGGGTCTAATCGCTGTGAAGAAATATAAGCCTTAAGAGCGTTTATACCTTATGAGTGGCAACGTCGCAATTTAGTGTCATATTTCGTGGTTTTCAGTTTTTATCATTTAATCGGAGCTATATTTTAAAAATCTGTTTAATTAACTTTTTAGAATTATGTGAAAACTGTGTAAAGGTAAGAAATCGTTGCGTTTACATTTCTATTTATATGCAAATAATACATTGGAAACTTGCAGGGCGTTATTTTCATGGTAAAATATCTGTAAGCATTACGGTTACTTTCTTTTTAAACACTTTCACGTAATTCTAAAAAGTTAATTAAACAGATTTTTAAAATATAGCTCCGGTTAAATGATAAAAATTTAAAACCACGAAATATGACACTAAATTGCGACGTTGCCACTCATAAGGTATAAACGCTCTTAATTAAGGTGGTCATGCGTCAACTTTGTTGATAGTACCTGTATTTTATCTTGTTAATAATAAGTCAAAGGGAACATTAGTTGATATGTACCTACGCGATAAACGAAAAATAAGTGTGAAAATCGATTTTATGCAAATGCTTAGGTTTTTAACCAAATTATTGCGCACCTAAAGGCTATTCAATCTTTATAGATCAGCAGCGCCAGAGAAAACATCGAGATTGTATTAATTATTTTGAAAGTTCAGTTTCTAAATAATATAAGTTAAGAAATCCAAGCCGTAAGTCCACGAACCAATTACCTACTGTCATGTTTAAGATAGTCTTGCTACTTGCAATAATAGTTATTGGAAAAATCTTCAGCGAGGAATCAGACGAATTGCGTGTGCACATACGGCATAAACCAAAATTAGCATAATCATCACAAGCCACCTCACGGTAATACACACCGTGAATATCAATATCCACTAGGACTGCGGAGATATGATGAAATATTTTCGAAACTGCTTGCCAATGATACCTTTAAACTTTCACTGAGTGTCGACGTCGTGAGAAAACCTCCCACCTACCTAGGTATCTGAAGATGGTAGCGTCACCGTCTGATGTGAATCTATAAAAAATTATATCTTGGATCAATGGACTTAAACAGAAGTGGAAATAGAGATGTTTATGAAATTATATAAGTACCAATAATAAAATGACAGCCCATAAAAATGTTTCACTACCCGGTTTAAAGGAAAAAACAGAACAAAAAAAAAGGGCCTCTCAAATTAACATTTTGCCTAATGGAAGTTTAAGTATCCAATTCAGGATTAGACAACATAATTATTGTCAAAAATAAATGCGCATTCGACTCCATCGTACATATTAATCATTAATCTATGCAGTTATTTATAATAGCGTGTCTTGACAGTCAGCTATATTTTTATTTTATTAGATCGGAAAGCTGTCAATTTTCTCAACTAGTTTGCCATAAACTTAAAAAAGACTACAATGTCAACGTCTTGAAGCTGCGCATTGTATCGTTTCTCAGCACTATCCATCTATTAAGAACTGTAACTTAACATCAATTAACTGTAAGTACCTACCTATACGCGCGCCTCAAAGAGATGTCAGCATCATAGAGGGGGTCCACTAGGGCCCAAGCCTGCCGGGAAAGCGGGATCATCCAAAAGGGGTACCGCTGACCCGGAACATAAAGGGCCAAGGAAGGAACACGGGTGGGTTTTAGTCAGTAAGAGTCTGACACTCCCTTCCGCTCCACCCAGAGCGGGAGGAGTCATTTGATGATAAGTACCTAATTCAAAAAGATTGTTTTCAAGTTTTTATGTAAATAAAAACTTGAAAACAATCTTTTTGAATAAATTTATAGTACATGCACAACAAAAAATTGTGATACATGTGATAAATCACTTCCAAGATATACTGCGATACTTACACTGAATTTATTAATTTTGTCAGATGGTGATTGGACTAGCAGCTTTAGAAGAATCTGCATCGTCTATGATAAATGATCAGATCCACAGACTACAATATATCAGATCTCTCCTTGCAAATCTTACAATAATGATTCATGCAACGGTAACAACACTGTACCTACTAAGATATGAAATTTCTGATCATACACTCTATTTTGAACTGTATGAAACCATTTACCTATAAGATATACCAAATCAAATAACACTACAGAATAAGTCATACAGACTTGATATATCTGTAATTGAGTAAATTTGTAATCTTCACTACTACCTATATCTAATAGTGAAATATATAGCGCCCGCTAGAAAGAATACTTTCTGGCGGAGACACGTTGATTATATTGTTTTCTGCGAAGTTCTTATAGTATTTTTTTTTTTAATTTAGCGTACAATTTCGTACATATTTTAGACATTAGACTGTCATGTCACCGCTAGAAAGTATGACACTGTGCAATACCCTCAAGCAGGCCCGCTGGGAGTGTGTAACACAGCAGCTTTTCTTAAATGCAGATGTTGTCTTCATGCTATCAGTCACGAACTCAGGATAAACTACAGGTGGCAAAAAATTGCTCAAATATATTTAGCATGTAATGTTCCCACTCTGGGACACAGGCTTCTGTGAGAGCAGGCCCAGTGCGGGTTGGTAATGTCACATGTAGGACATGCCGGTGTCCTCACGATGTTTTCATTCACTGTTTTGAGAGCAATGGTGATGAATCTACAACTCGTAAGTCGGGGCTGTTACCACTGCTCTTTGCAAATATGTATATTCAATTGGGATTATCGTTGTAACTATCTGGCTGTTATCAACCTACACCCAAAATATTTCTAGCTATTTAGTCTAAACACGGGTGACCATCACAAAATTTTCCACATGGTATAATCCTTTGGTCATTGGTCAATCAAGAATTGCTACCTACAATTTTATTTATTAAATGGTTCAAAAGATATTGTACCATGGTGGGTCAATATTGTGTACAATATTGCCGCGGTATAATAGGTATGATATATTTTTATTAATTAATAAAATACAAACATGCACAGAGAGTAGTCTTTATTTTAAAAATGTCCTTCACAAACAATACAAAAAAAATCAGATAAATTGTTGATTATTTCAAAATGCGTTTTAAAAACCAAATTAAATCAATTTAAATCAGATCTATTGAAGTTACTCCTTAGGTTTGTCAGCGGTGCTCAAATGTAGAAATAAAGATAAAGGACAATGGTCGCTACCATACACACCATCTCTTATAACATTATCACACAAGGATGGTAGCAGTCTTTCTGATATTATAAAGTAATCCAAACGCCTGAAACAATTACAAAAAGATGAAATTAAAAATGAGGCATGATAAAAGATGCTAATATAATTTTTATACCTAGCCTTTTCCTCTACCATCCTCACTTTTTTTACAATTGTTTGGTATGATGGCACAGATTACTAAATAGTTACTACGTAACAGATACTTCACTCAGTAGAAAATTTCCAATACCTATTGAGATAATAGCCTACTCCGTCGCCTCAACAACCACTGCATGCTAAAATGTGCCTAAATGCTCAAGCTTACAGTTGTGATTACTTCGCACCGCGCGATCCTACAGCAATCGCAGGGAACCAAATTTGGACCGCAAACGGTCCGAGAGCGCTCGCTCGAGCGGTAGGTAATTATAGCGCGCAAGTACATGGAGTGACGGAGGCCTGATGATGGTCTATGTGGAATTTTAATTAGGTATTTAACTAGAAGGTTATGCCTGCTAAAATTTTTTAATAAAAATAAAAAATAGTTTTGCAATCATGTAACGGGGCTAGCTACGTTTTAGAATCTAAAAGGTCGAAACATTGATTATGGTTCAACTAGCATTTCCTGCAGAACTGCCATTATATTACATACTTAACTACAGTTTTATAGAACTAAGTAAAATAAAGTCTTACCATCCTACGTTTTTCGCCCGGCTATTCATCATGTAAGTCCAGAAGGTGTAAGCGCCGGTCTTATCCGGGTACAAGTGGCGGTACGTGTCGACGAAGCCGTCCCCGAGTAACTCGGTCATCCCTGCACGCTCCTCGTCAGTAAAGCCGGCGTTCTTTTTATTTGTTTTAGGATTGGTTAAATCTGCAAGTGATAATGTTAGTCAAATTTTCATAATTTATTAGCATAATTAAATATGTATATCAACACAAACTACAGCTTACCTTACTTTTAAACAAGAATAAAGTGTTAGACCCATCACATTACCTTACGAATTAATGTTATGAATTAGAACAAAATAAGTACCTATTTCTTTGTGTGAAACATTCATGTCACCACAGATTATCACAGGCTTCTTCTTATCTAATTCCTTAATGTGTCGACGAAACTCTTCGTTCCATTGCAGTCTTTTAGGAAGCGTGACTAGTTTCCGTCCCGAGTTTGGCACATATGTGCATACTAAATAAAATTGCTCGTACTCCGCTGTAATAATACGACCCTCGCTGTCCAACTCCTCGTTATTTAACCCATAAACGACATTCATCGCAAGTTTTGTGGTATAAATGCCTACGCCTGCGTAGCCATCTTTATCGCCAGCCACCCAATATGCATGATAGCCAGGTATATTTGCTACTTCAGTTGGCAGTTTGTCTTGTGAACATTTAGTCTCTTGTACACATAATATGTCAGGTTTCTCGTGTTTAAAATAATCAAGACAACCCTTAGTTGCCCATGCTCTAATACCATCTACATTCCAGCTTGAAATTTTAAGATTCCATTCTTTGCCCTGACTATTGTTGGAAGAATTGGAGAAATCAATAGATTCAAAATCTGTTACTGATTTATTTTTAGGGGGTGCTTTCTTTTTCGGTTCTCCTGCAGGCGCTGAAATACATTACATTATGAAAGTGAACATACGACAATTTAACAAGCTGTACATTACTTTGTCGTATGTTGTCTCATTTTGGGTAAATATTTTTTATTATTGTGTGCCTTACCACCATCCTCATAGTCTACGTCAATTAAAGCCCAATGTCACATGCACATAATGATCAATCTGAATAAGTTAATATTTGGAAACAATTCATTCCGTGGATAGCATACCTCAGTATCATCGATTTTCATGACAGAAAAAAAAACATCTTTGCACTGCAATGACTTATAAGAACCTCTAAATAACCATACATAAGAATTATCATGCGAAAAATATTCTTATATTTTGTTTACACCTGTCTTAATTATTATTAATTTAATTAGTCACCACATTGGAAACCCAATATTATTTAGTAATATGTTTGATAGTAATGAACTATGATATACCCATTAAATAAACCCCTTATTGTCTTGATACTACATAGTGCGCTTGATTGTTAGCTTGTCCCTTCCTTATATCCTAATAATTTATGAAGCAGACCAAGTGCAGCATTACTTAATTTAAAATAGGTAAATACTTATGTATTGTATATTAATATGTTTTTATACTTGAGAGTACAGAAAGGTAGAAAAAATAATAAAGCATCGAACATATACATTTGGAAAAGTTTTATTATGAATAATATTTAATGATAAACACACTTAATAGTAACTCAAAACAATATTTTGTCAAATCTTTAAATTATAATCAATAGTACTAGTTACCCTTTTCCGCAGCTCCCTTGCGCCGACGTTTTGATGTGGGCTCACTTTCTTGTGGTTTCTCTTCAGCAATATCTTCATCTTCTTCATCATTTTTTGCCTCCGCTGGAAAGAGAAAATTATTAATTGGTTTAACTGAATTCACTTAGTAGAAATAAGTTTTATATAATTAGGTCTTGAATTTACCTTTTTTGGTCACCTTTCTTTTCTTAGAGGATAATGTTTCATTATCATCATCATCTTCCTCTTCCTCTTTAGGTTGGGCTTTCTTACCCTGGTTCTTCCTGCCTCTCGGTTCTTTCTTCTTAGGCTCAGGTTTGTCTTCTTCTTTCTCATCATCTTCATCTAAATCAATTTCTTGAACCTTGGCAGGGGCTCGTTTCCTGCCTTTTGTTGCCGGCTTTTCTTTGACTTCCTCCTCAGTAGTATCAGACTTGTCTGCTTCAGGGTCAGGATCAGCCTCAACTTTAGCAGCTTTCCTTCCCCTGCCCTTAGCAGCTGGCTTAGGTTTTTCTTCAACTTCATCTTTAGGTGTGTCTCCACTTTCTTGTTTAGCTTTTCTGCCTCTGCCAGATTTTGGTTCTGGTTTCTTAGCTACTGGTTCTTTCTTTCCTGCCTTCTTCCGGCCTCTACCTGAAGCTGGGGCTTCCTCTGTGTGGCCATTGGCTTCTGAATTTTCATCACTCTGTTCATTCTCCTCAGTTTGGGCAGATAACTCCTCTTCTCCTGATTGATCACCATTTGATGGTTCATTGTCTAGAGAATTTAAATCATCTACATTCTTCTTGCGACCCTTCTTGGCAGAAGGTCCTACTTCTTCAGGTATTTGTGGTTCCCCTGAATCACTGGCAGCTTTCTTTCCACGCTTTGGCTTCTTATCAGCAACAGGGGCAGCAACTTCATTCAGTTCAATGTCTGCTATAAGATCTGGCTCCGGAGCATTTTTTCCTTTCCCTCTCCCTCTTTTGGGAGCATCATTTTCTGTTACTTTAACATCAGCAGCTTTCTGCAAAAATTAGCTACGCTTGATTAATCTTTCACAAAACAACTAATTCAAACCAGTGTAGGTATAGATTGAGTTTGGATTCAAAGCATAGTTGTAATAGGTGTAATTATACCAATTTCAACATAAAAATAACACTAAAGGTAATGAAGATTCCTAATTTTTAAATTACAACTGTATCAAATATAACGATGAGTTTCCAACTCAGGTTTAGTGGCCTACAATAAATTTCCAGTAATACAAATGCTTTGTAGTTTAAATAATATGTAACGGCCAAGGAACGCAGTACGGCTGCTTCAACAACAAAAGTGGCGCCAATTGCCGCCAATGAATTACATTCGTGTCTAGACATGTGTTTGTAAAACCGGGACGTAATGCTAACGGGTAAAAGACAAATATATTCACGAAATAATTGGAGAAAACCACAAAAAATATCATAGCAATGGTCTCCTTTAAATTGAAGTTGAATACGTCTGACACTAGTACAGTTTAAGTGCCCATCGATAACAATGCTAAACCCGTTTGTAAATTCAATGCAAATACTCGAGATTACAAGCGGTTTATAGCAAATATTCCATACCTTAGCTTTAGCAGACCTAGGCGCCATTGTCACGAGGCAAATGTATCAGGAAATATCACCGATTTCACAATAATTTCAAGCGAATCTCTGCTTCTGCCGTCTGAAAACGCGTTGTTCAGAGCAGGGGTAGCGGGCGAAGTTTCCGGCAAAATGACAGATATCGCGCACCGCCTCTGCCGCCAAATTTTTGCCGTATAGTTTTTTAAATGGCGGATTGGGATTACTAAAGCTTTGAGCACACTATAAAACTATTATCTATGGTTAAAAACACTGGGAACCAAGTTTCCCATACAGACCCATTTCCATACCATAGTACTCTGTGCATCCCATCTTTACGGATCACCTAGATAGATGCTATACCAATAAATCATTTATTATATGTCCCTACAAGAAAAATACAAAATAAAAAGTACATGGAAACACAAAGGTTCTGCTGCAAACAGGCATTTTTTCAGACCTTTATTGGGGTTAAAAACTGGAACCTCGTTCGTGCGATGGCAGCACTATTGTAATGTTAAGTTACTCCTATTTTATTAAACAAATTATATGGTGTCCTTTCTCTCAGTTTCTGTAGTGGTCTCTGTTGTCACATAGTTTTAATGAAATAGTAAAATTAAACGATAAAAATCGACGACTGTCGAGAGAATGCGTTCTGATAGCTGTCAGTGCGACAATGACTAAAGACTATTAGTCATTGCAGTGCGACAATTCTGGTAACTAATCAAGATCAAATTTGCAAAACACGTAATCGTTTGTATGAAACTGAGGACTGTAACTTTGGTAAAAGTGCACATTTATTGGAAAATTACTTTGGAGGCTTTCCAATTTTATCTTTGCAGAGCTGTCGCCTGTCAATCTTCTTTGGCACCCCTGCTCCATCCCACCGTTCACATACCTCAGGCGGTGACTAGCACCTGCTCGCGGACTTTAACATATTTCAGTAATTAGTGAACTCCATATCTATACAATTAACAGCTGCGCAAAGAGTCGCATTAAATGATTATTCGTAAAAGAAGTTAGTTTAAAAAAAACCCGGCCAAGTACGTGTAGAACCACGCACAGTGAAGGGTTCCGGAGTCGGGAATTTGGGATAAGCATTTATGCATGCATAGTATTGATTTTACCGGCCGCAAAAATAAGTTTGTATTTCATGTTCTGAGTTGAGCTGCTGCACGGGTACTGACAAATGCGTGCACTGACTGGATAGGTCCACTCAATCTGTGTGGTTCTTTCCTCAAAAGACCATTTCAGACACAAATCTACATGGTCCTCAAAGATTATTATAATAATATTATTCTAATTATTGTGAATGTGAGAACTATGTCGGTCATTGATTTTTTTATATTTATTTTTGTATTTCTCTCAGCGTAATTGAGTAATTTATGCGGCCTACTCAAATGTCCTTTCTTTGGTATTGTTCGTCAAATCGTTGAGCTCCTTGATTCTAAGTTGAGCTGCACGATTACTGACAATTGCGTGCACTGACTGGACAGGTCCACTCAATCTGTGTGGTTCTTTCCTCAAAAGACCATTGCAGACACCGATCTACATAGCTTTCACATGATCTGACCAAGATTTTGTCTGGACTTTAAAAAAGACTGTGACCTCTGAGTTTGTTTGTTGTCAGATAGGAAACGCTGACCCCATCTAGTTAAAAAAAAATATGATTGACGTGTAAAAGTGTTTGTTCAAACTTACTTACAGAAATAAAATCATTTACTTATCATTTTTATCATAGTATTTCTTGAAAAAAAAATATAAAAAGGGAAAGTTATAACTGAAAATATCACATTTCTCAAAAACATTGACTAAAATAGCAGTAACTTAGAAACCTCATAATCTCTTGAATTATGAGATCCAACAATACCCCACCAGCATAGGTTCATTGATTTTTTTATCCATTTGGTAAATGTATCGGGAGTGCCCAGTCCTAATATTTTTTTTGTAATTTTACTACACTTTTGTTCAGCGGTCCACATAATACTACTTCTTTTTCAAGTAGTCTCCGAGTAAAATGGCTGTGTCACATCTGGACGGATGGACAGAGAGACGGTCATGGAGAAATTAAAAACTACAACAACAAAATTACAGGCTTTCAATCGTGTCACATACGACCTTCTGTGGGACAAGTTAGGCAGCGCGGGTGTCCCCGGGGGAGTGCATCTCTCTACTGAGGTATTGGTATGCAAATCAGAAAAACCATGTGAAGTGGACAGGGGCGCTGTCAGATGAGTACAAATTGGAATGTGGCGTTAGGCAAGGTGATTTATGCTCACCTTTATTGTTTAACATTTATGTTAAGAAGCTTGTCGAGCGGCTCAGTAGCACACATGTCAGCTGCCACATTGATGACACTTGTTTTAAAAATATTAGCCATGCAGACGATATGGTGCTGCTGAGTCCCTCCATAAGTGGGCTAAGGAAACTTTTGTCAATTTGTGAGAAGTACGCGGAAGCGCATTACAATATAACTCTAAAAATATTGATAATTTCGTATTAAGATCAGGTTTACAACAGGCTACCCATGTGCCTCCTGTATTTCTCAATGAAATAACCTATTATTATTATTATTATAAGGGTTCTGTTTTGGTATTTTGGCTACGGAACCCTAAAAAATCATTGCTTCAGGTATAGGCTAGTGTTAGTAGCGACATCTTATGTGAGCAAGTGACAGTTTGTATCCCCATTTACCTTACATCACAATTTACTTACATTTTAAACTAGCTGACCCAGCGGAGATCGCTATCTATTTGCGCTATATTGAGATAAAAAAAAGAAGCGTATACCTACTAAATTCCATGCGAAAAAGTTATCATCGTGTAGGGTTTTAGTTTCTCTGTCTACGGGTTATTATTAGTTTGATTTAGACAGATTACATCGTAGACAGAGAAACTAAACATTGTTGACCGACGCAGCTGTTTGACTGTTGACATATTATGACGCATGCGGCATGTGACGGAAGCTGTCAGTGTCGTGGCAACGTGCAAATCCTTCGTTTTCTTGTAAGAGGAAGAATTTCTGCATGATTAGAATTTTTGACTAAAACTCTGCGGTCATGGTAAGATTTTTGAAACTTTAACATATTTTAAGACCCTTTCTAGTATATTTTTAGCGTACGGTCAGGTAAACTACCTCACTCAACCATTAGCGATTTTCCTCAAGCCGGGAGTAGGAAAGGATACTTTGAGTAACAGCATACGTTGTTTAAAATATTCATTGAAATTTCAGGCTACGTTAGATCGTAAAGGCACCTTTAAGGTGGAATATCTGCAAGATATTGAGAAGAAAGTCCAGGCGAAATGGGACAGTGAGAAAATATTCGAAATGGAAGCACCGGACGATGGGAAGCCTCACGAAAAATTCATGTGTACGTTTCCCTATCCGTATATGAACGGGCGTTTGCATCTTGGTCATACATTCTCTCTATCAAAATGTGAGGTAAGTACAAAATGCTATACCTATATAAATCTATGTTTCATGAACTATCAAGATAAACAAGGTGAGTACCTACATGTTATGCATGATGCAATCATATTTAAAAAAATCGCAAAACTGTAAAGCTGCAAACTGAATTTCTTTTATCTATATATTTTTTTTCAATCAATTGTTTTGATACTATGTATAAGCTCATACCTAATACTATTTTTTAGTTTGCCTCAAGATACTATCGACTGAAAGGTAGAAAGGTGCTGTTTCCTTTTGGATTTCACTGTACTGGTATGCCAATTAAAGCCTGTGCTGATAAGTTAAAAAGAGAAATGGCTCTCTATGGTTGTCCTCCAGTATTTCCTGAAGAAGAAGAGGTTGCAGTAAAAGAGGAAGGCGATATTATCCCCAAAGACAAAAGTAAAGGAAAAAAAAGTAAAGCAGTAGCAAAGACAGGAGGGGCCAAGTACCAGTGGCAGATCATGCAAAGTATTGGAGTCCCTGAAGAGGACATCAAACTGTTTGCTGATGAGAGCCACTGGCTTGAATACTTTCCTCCTCGGGCTGTAGAAGATTTGAAAAGAATGGGTATTCATGTAAGTATATTTCACTGACAGTGAACTCAATCCTGTATAATAAACAAGTTTAGTTGTTTTGTAACATAATCTCACAAAGATAATGGTACAATACAACTAACATTGTAAGTACTCTATATTATTAATAATTTTTCAGTCTCTACTAATAGTAATACTTAATCCTGGATAAAATTACTTAAAAGTCAAGAAGTTAGTTACAGGACTAAAACTAAACAAGAACAAAACTAATTAAGAAACACTATTTTTGTTTTGCAGGTAGATTGGCGTCGCAAATTCATTACTACTGATGCAAATCCCTTCTATGACTCTTTCATAAGGTGGCAATTCTACCATCTCAAAGAGCGCAATAAGATCATGTATGGTAAACGCTTTACTATTTTCTCCCCCCTGGACAAGCAACCGTGTATGGACCATGACAGGAGCACCGGAGAGGGAGCTGGCCCTCAAGAATATACACTTCTCAAAATGGAAGTTGTTGAACCATTTCCAGAAGTTCTCAAGTATGTAACATCATTCTTTCTAATGCTATGTACTTACCAATTTCCTATTGCTGCCCAAAGCTAAACATAAGCATCTTCCAAAAAGTATGAATTTTAAATAATCTTCCATTTTAGGCCTCTTAAAAGCAAAAAGGTGAGTTTGGTTGCAGCAACATTAAGACCAGAAACAATGTATGGTCAAACAAATTGCTGGGTGCATCCTGATATTAAGTACATTGCCTTCGAAACAGTCAATAATGGAATATTTATTTGTACAAGACGAGCAGCCAGAAATATGGCTTACCAAGGTTTTACAGAAAAGGATGGAGAGTTTAAAGTATTACTAGATGTTGTAGGACAAGACCTACTGGGGACTGTTTTAAAATCCCCATTCACTTGTTACCCTAAGATATATGCTCTTCCAATGTTGACCATAAAGGAGGATAAGGGCACAGGTATTGTAACCAGTGTACCATCTGACTCTCCTGATGACTATGCGGCACTTGTGGACTTACAAAAGAAACCAGCTTTCAGAGAAAAGTATGGTATCCAAGATGACATGGTCCTTCCATTCAAACCTGTGTCTATACTCGAAATTCCCGAATATGGAACCATGTCTGCTGTGCACTTATATGATAAGCTTAAAATTCAAAGCCAAAATGACAAGGATAAGCTAACACAAGCCAAAGAGATGGTGTACCTGAAAGGATTCTATGACGGCGTGTTATTAGTTGGCGAATATAAAGGAAAGAAAATCCAAGATGTCAAAAAGAATTTGCAAGCAAAACTCATTGAGGAGAATGGTGCAGTGATTTATTATGAGCCTGAAAAGACCATCATGTCAAGGTCAGGGGATGAATGCGTAGTGGCTCTTTGTAATCAGTGGTATTTGGACTATGGTAACGAGGAGTGGAAGAGTCAGGTGGAGAAGGCTCTGTCTGCTATGAATACTTACCATGATGAGGTAAGGAAGAACTTCCAAGCCACCCTGAAGTGGCTGCATGAGTATGCATGCTCCAGGACTTATGGTTTAGGTAGGTTGTTTGTTTTAATGTAACATAATATCTAATTTGAAAATTTTTATTTGATGATGATTTTCTTCGTCAGGAACAAAACTGCCCTGGGATCAACAATGGTTAATAGAATCTCTGTCAGACTCAACTATTTACAACGCGTACTACACAATCGCGCACTTCCTGCAAGGCGACACATTTAGAGGGAATAAGGAAAATGCTCTCAAAATTAAACCTGAAGACATGACCATGGCGGTTTGGGATTACATATTTTTCAAAGACGCACCCTTCCCGAAAAATACAAAAGTGCCCAAAGGCTCTTTAGATCGTATGAAGAAGTCTTTCCAATTTTGGTAAATAACCTTTCGTACTTTATCATTTTTATCAACTCATTCAATTCCATCATAATTACTACTTTAGCGAGTTGCGGCGCGTATCAAGAGCACTTGGCTGCGATATTTGTTTTGACGGCTATCAGAGTATACCGTACCCGATAAGGAATAAAAAATACGCCAATAGTCATTATCCGTATCGTATGGTCGTATCAAATGGGTTGATGCATGCAATTTTTTGTTTTTAATCCAATTTATTCGCGCTAAGCGAAAAGACTTGCTGCGCCGACCAAATACATTGGGATAAGGGGTGGAAATGATGATTCACATTTTGACAATTTGCCATCTCAGTGTTTACATCCTTTTATCTAAATTCTTTCTAATAAACTTTTTATTTTATCTTTGTAAAGGTATCCCGTAGATCTCAGAGTGTCAGGAAAAGATCTAATCCAGAACCATTTAACATTCTACATTTACAATCACTGCGCATTATGGCCTAAGGAAGAAGAAAAGTGGCCGAAAGGCATCAGGGCTAATGGTCACTTAATGTTGAACTCTGCCAAGATGTCAAAGTCCGATGGAAACTTCTTGACACTGACTGAATCTATTGATAAGTTCAGCGCAGATGGAATGCGTCTTACTTTAGCGGACGCGGGAGATTCAGTAGAAGATGCTAACTTTGTTGAAAATACCGCTGATGCGGCGATCTTAAGGCTGTATACTTTCATTGAGTGGGTGAAGGAAATTATTGCGGCGAAATCGAGTCTGCGCACAGGTAAACTGTTTATGCTACTTTATAATGGCTTTTAGACAGTTTGAAATGGCTCTTGTATATAATGTCACGTTATCTGGCACACAATGAAACTTTAATAGGTACCTACTTATGTTTACAGGAGAACACAATTTCCACGACAAAGTATTCGTAAGCGAGATGAACACTAAGATCAATCAGACGGACGACAACTATAACAAGATGTTGTTCAAAGAGGCGTTGAAGTCTGGTTTCTTCGAGCTTCAAGCGGCTAGGGATAAGTACAGGGAGTTATGTTCTGAAGGGGGCATGCATGCTGAGTTGGTGACGCGGTATATAGAAACGCAAGCGAAGTTGATATCGCCGATCTGTCCGCATGTTGCTGAACATGTGTGGGAGCTGCTGGGAAATGTGGGTAGTTTTTTAACCCCCTATGGAAACCGAGGGTGTTATAAGTGTATCGTGTGTGTGTGTGTGTGTGTATGTCTGCGCCATCGTAGCTTCCAAACGGCTGAACCGATTTTTTTTTTGTTTTGTTGAAAGGTTACTTGATCGAGAGTGTTTGAATGATTTAAGAGGGCTTTCCGTTCTTGATGACCTTGCGCGTTCAGCCCCACCCGCCACCCCTCACCTCTTAATATTTACGTCGAATACGTACGGCGAAGAGAAGTACGTGTTCCCCGTGCAAAGGCCTTCGGTCGACTGCCGCCCGTCGCCCGCGCATAGTACCTACCGCGCGCTGCCGAAATACGTTTGATTGCAAACTCGCGTTAATTTTGGAAAATATTCAATTTATTGAAAAAGTAACTTACAGTTTTGTAGATTTTATTGTCCTAGAAGTAAATACAGACAAAAATTTTTGAAAAAAAAATCGGCTAAAAAGCCTATTCAGATATATTGTATTGAAAATAGTCACACGCGGTTTCTTTTTTCTCTTAACAAACTCCAACAAAAAAAAGTATATAAATCATATACTTTTACTTTGTTGCACATCTGTCGTTTACCTGTACTTTATAGAGTTTGAAAATAGGCAATCGAGAACGGAAAAGCCCTTAAGAAAATCGTTTGAACATTATCAGCTCTTTTTTAGTTGATGAAGGGATGTGAGCATCTTCCACAGGTCTGATCGAGTCGGAATTTGGTATTCTATTACTTCAATGATATTAGAAGAACATAGTAACCTTGAACGAATGCTGCAGCATCACCTGGAAATTGCAGCATATCCAACTACCTCACCAGAATACAGCAGAAGTATCGTGTTTGAGCTAATTGGAATGGTCTTATTGAATAGGTTATAGATATATGGTGATGAGGGCATCACCATATATCTATCTATCTGATGATGGAGTAGCAAAGAGAAATGAGGATAAATTAGTAACTAGCTTCAGTGTGGAAATCTTACGTAGGTACAGCTGCGCGGATTTATCGAGGCACGTGTCGGTCGTAGTGTCTACTATTAGTATATTAAATTTTAAAGGTAGAAAATTAAAGTTACATTAAAAATCTAAAAAAACCTCGACACAAAAACCACTAAAAAGTAAAAAAAAAAAATGTATTCTTCCTATTTTCACTAGCCGCCCCCCAAGGCGACGATGCTTTGATCAAAATATTACCTAAAATTTCTATTAAACATAAGGGTTCATTTATAACTTTTTTAAGGTTTTAAGTATACCATCTTAAAAATAGTTGTAAAAAAAAAGGCGGAGTTTTTATTGCAATAGATCCAACGGATTAACGAAAGTAGTAAAATTGCAAAATACGCATAGTATAAATGAGTATGCAATCCCAAAGTACCAAGTCCAATTATGAAAAAAATAAATAAATGAAAGATAGAATAATATATAAAAATTGCGCACCCAGTCCAGAATTACTCTGTACAGTTCATAAGAATGAAGGGCGCGAATCGATAAACGTAACAATGATTTCCGATGCCCTTTTGATCTCATCTAAAGGCCTTTTAGAAACACTTTCTGATAATTGATTTCTTTCTACCAGAAAACAAGCATCCTCCACGAACGCTGGCCGGTAGCGGGCGAAATCGACGAGGTTTCAATCAAAGCCAGCAACTATTTGATGGATGCAGCGCACTCCTTCCGTATCTACTTGAAGAACCACTGTGCAGTCAAGAAACCTAAGAAGGGAGAGGCACCTAAACCTGAGAAGAAACCAAATAAGGCTGTTATTTGGGTTGCTAAGGAGTATCCTAAGTGGCAGCATATCATTTTGACCACTTTGAAGGAAGTGAATGGGGTAAGCAAATCTTTTTTTGAACAGTGCACTCCTCCATTGAAATAAAACTTAGTTCCTTAGCTACCTTCTGCTTTTTCCATGTGATTTAACATTCCTTTGTCCTTCTTTGACATTATGTGTAACATAAAAGATCATCACAATTTTTTTATTCTTGTTTATTATTGTGAACTTCCACTTGTACTAATCTCTATGTATGACTATGAGGGCAAGATTCACAGACCGCGCTTTGACTTTATATTACTAGTAAAGTCAAATGTTTAAAAAACAGTTAGCAAAACTGCTACTGGAAAAATGTTTTTTGTATGACAAAACAATAAAGTAAAATGTAGCTTCTTGTAATTATAATATTATTTAGATTTATTCATCCCTGTAATAGTTTTTGATAGCTTTGTTTGACATTTTATGATTTGTTTGATATTTTCTGATTTGTTTGACATTTTATTATTTATTTGACATCTTATTATTTGTTCGATATTATATTATTGGTTTGTCATTGTATTATTGATTTAACTTTGTATTATTGGTTTAACATTGTTTTGGTCTGACATTTTATTATTGAATGTGTATTGAGCAAAGATTTAAGTTAATGCAGTCAATTATTTTATCAATGTTAATTCTTTCCTTTGGTTCATAGTATTATTATTTTTAACAATGAGTATTTTGCATGCTGAAAGTTAAAATGTATCGGGACAATTTACATAAAAAAACATCTTATTTGTATAAGTACATTTTTGATGATGATTCTGATTCAAAGTACGGTCTGTGAATCTTAGCCTAATTCTGTCTGCTAATTCTTTGCAGCCTGATGGTCTCCCCGACAACAAAATTATATCCACCAAACTAGGTGCTATCCCCGAACTAAAGAAATACATGAAGAGAGTGATGCCGTTCGTGCAAGCAGCCAGAGAGAATATGGAGCGTATCGGTATTGAAGCGCTGTCTGTAGGCCTGCCCTTCGACGAGGCCGTAATTTTGCTGGAGAATAAACTGTATTTACTTAATACTTTAGATGTGAGTACATAATTTATTCCGAATTTCCTGCTATTTTACAATATTCTTTGCATTGTCTCTGTCCTGAGTAAGAATGAACAATTATTTGCTGTGTATTTTAGTTTCGATTTTATTTATTTTTTTACTTATAAAAAATGAATGCTAAGTGTGTATAGCGAAATTTTTTTTCACTTGTTTACTTAGGCCTCGTTTACGGAGACGCGGGGCGTCGCGCGTCGAGTGCGGCGTGGCGTCTCGCGTCTCTCTCGGTCTCATACAGCGTGGTGGAGAGCGAGAGAGACGCGAGGCGTCACGCCGCACGCGACGCGCGACGCCTCGCGTCTCCGTAAACGAGGCCTAAGTCCAATACGGAAGAAATATACAGGGTCAAATTAAGTTAGCTAACGAAACTCGGCATATGTGATGGGTATCGATATCTAAACATGATAAAACAAAATCACAAAGTATTTGCTGAGATTTTTTTCGGGGTCAAGGACTGTAGGTGTGACTTGAAATATCAGTTTTTTTTTGTGTAAACATAACTGACATTTTAAGTATCGATATCAAAACACGATAAATCCAAAAAAAACTATTTTCTCAACTTATACTTCAAGTAACTAAACTACCAGGCGGCAATTTGTTTTTTTTACTTTTGAAGTTCAGATATCGAAATAAATAAGGGCAGGAGAATGATGATGGTGTTCAGATATCGGAACCCATCCCGTCTGCGGAGTTTCGCTAGCAAATTTGATTTGACCCTGTATATTCTAACATTTAGAGGTATTACAAAATCTGTCTATAGTTTTTGCATTTCACGAGCACGCCTCAATCATTGTAATTATATAGCTAATATAATAATGTTTAACGCAAAATACGCGCTCAGGCGGATTTGCGGACAACAGACCGACATGCACTACAAAACAGCCTTATATTAATGTTCACAAAGTCACATAACGCTCATGATTTGCAACGACATAATGAGTGTACTTACTAACTAAATAACTATTTTCCAGCTGGATTCAATAGAAGTAAAATTCACGGATGACGCCGAAGCTCCCGAAAAAACAAAAGAAGACTGCGCGCCGGGCCAGCCTCACATCTCGTTCAGCATTGAGTCGGGCGTAGACGCCAAGTTTATCAACCCCACGGCCCTGAATGGACTGTTCACAGTATCGGCGACCCTGTCCGACGGTGATACTGTGGAAAGAGTGAAGGTCAAGATCGCTAAGGAAGTTAAGGCGATTAAAGGTGAGACTGAAACTGATGGTAATGTACGAATGGTTGTAAAGTTAACCTTCCAATCCCTTGTAAAGCAAAAAAAAAGTATTTTACATTTCTGTTACTGCCGCCACAATTTGAGCCATATATTTTGGGCGAATGTTCGATACAGGGCAAGTTTGGACGCCTGCATTCGATACTAAAAATTCTGCTTTGCTTCATTTTGTATGCAAGTAACTACTAGCCACTGAAACTAATGATTATTCTCATCTTTTTCAGACTTGAGCAGCCTAAAACTGTGGCGGTACAAAGATCCCGTGTTAGGTCCCCGAACGATTCCAGTTCCCGGAGACCACGAGAGTAAATGTGTGGTTTTAGACAACGCATCGGTATTAAAAGTAGACTTAACTACAGCAACTGTAGAACTAGTCTCTAATGGAACGAACCTACCTGTGGGCACACAAATGGTTTACACATATGAAAAATAATTGTTTTCTTATAATTTAGGAATAAATTATTTATTGTCTTTTTATCTTGTTTTATTCAAATGTACTGTCTGATATTCCATTGGGCGGCATCGCACTTTTGGCAAAGCGCAGCGCAGCGCGGTTGTGACTGTCCAAAAATATCAACATTTAAATAATTTGACTCCATCTTGAGATTGAGATACACACTTCTATCCGTTGATACGCTCTCAGGCGGCGCATGGAAATTTATTTTCAAATTTGTTTCAACTGCTCAAGATCAATGTTTGTTGACAACCCCACGCTTCGACAAATTGCGAAGAATAGAAAAATCAAAGGGCCCACCGAGTCAGGGGGCCTACTCCATAAGCACGAAGCCCGTCGTTTCGGCCAAAGTTACGGACGTTTCTTACTCCGTATCATAGATTAATATACCGTATCACTTACGAACGTAAGATTAGTCTGGGGCCCCGTTGGGGCCCGAACTAAAAATGAATGACAAAACGTTTAGACAATTGTCCTTACTCACTACCGTCAAACGGGGTGAATAGGGATGCAGGGGTGAATAGAGACAAAACTTTAAAAGGGATTTTAACCTTGAAATAATACAGTTTATTGCCAAAAAGGATTCTTAATATGTTTACTGTAACTTAATTAACGATTAAGTGCCCTTGTTTAAGTAGTAAGTTTAAGTTAAGTTTCTGTTCTATTCACCCCTGCATCCCTATTCACCCCGTTTGACCGTTATGTGTTTTTGCCCGTGCGGAAAAGTTAATTAATCGGGAGTAGGGTTCACTTTTACGTATCGTACTACTTTTTGATGGGTCCGTATCCTCGTTGATGGACTTACGAGACTAAGGCCCCCTGTCTTGGCTTCGCATATTGTGATGGCTTGAGTCACACATTTTTATCACAGTTTGGAAGCAAAAACCGTGATAAAATGCGTGACTCAAGTCTACCACAGAGGCCGTGCTCGACCCGCTGGTCAGGGATTTGGGAGCTTTTGAATTATAACAAGCGCAAACATGCAATAAAGCAATAAAACACAGTTTCTTCTGAATAAAAACAAAATCAATCTTATATTTCGGTATAAATAGATTATATTCATAATAATATGTATAATTAATGACATAGTAAAATAGCCAACAACAAATAGGCTGTTATGTAGGTGCGCTGGGAGCGAACAGTCGTTCAAGGCCGGCGCCCTCGGGAGCGTCGATGGCACTGCGCGGCTTGTCCTTCACAACGTGCATTGTTGGCAGATCTAAGATGTACACTTCTTTCTTGAATAGCTGGCCCACGTTGCGGCCGATCAACTGTAATAGCAAAAACGTTGTTACGTTTAGTTTGGCGATTTAGGATCCGAAGATATTATACAGGGCGAGTTTTCTTTTTAACCGACTTCAAAAAAGGAAGAGGTTCTCAAATCGGTTGTATTTTTTTAAATGTTTGTTTCCTCAGTTTTCAGAACTCCGTTATATAATAATCGATTAGTAAAATTCTTTTATTTGAAAGGAGTCAATGTTCTGATGAGTGGTTTTTGAGTCATCTTCAATAATACCTATTTTTTCCACTAAGTGTATGTTGATGATGTTGTAATAACTTCCTGTCACTGTTATTTACATTGCATGTCGTGGTATTCTTTTTAAAATGTTTTTAAGACACTTCTGGTCAAAATCCAATTATGAGAAAGAAAAAATCATTATTAAGACAAACAAAAAAGCACAGTCAAAGAAATAAGCATGATTTCTGAGAAAATTTAAATTGCATAGAGTTTGTACACAAAGGCTAATAAAAAAAATTATTCTCGGATTAGGCACGAATCAAACCAAACAATTTTTTGTAAAAAATCCTACTTGTATTATTTGAAATCATGGATTCTTTTATGTGCATAATTTTTTTTTTTTTAAACGTTGCCCCACACTAGGAATTTCTCCTGTATCGTGGGTGCGTTTACAAACATTTAAACTCACATACACAAACAGTCAGACCCGGAACAACTACTTGCAGGTCATACAAATATTTGTTCCGTGCGGGGGTCGAACCCGCGACACGTAACGCAGCAGTCAATTGCTTAACCACTGCGCCAACCGTGTCGTCAAATTCTACAAAAGAAGGTTAGTTTGAGTGTTTAATTAACTATAAATTAATAAATAATGTGCAAAATCAAAGTACAGGGTAATTCATTTTATTTGACTCGAAATCTTGATCATAGAAAAGGTTTTTATTATAAAATTCTGTGAATAGATCATTTTTACATACCCTAGAAGTAATCTTCTTGAACAAGTCCCGTTTGCTCTTGTCTATCTTGGAAGGCTTGGTGTTGTGCGCGGTGAGCTTCTCGTCCAGTCGGTGCAGGTCGTGCGCGTCCACGTCGGGGATGGACCGTAACACCGCCAGTATGCTCGGGAATAGCGGGCGCAGGATCTCGTATGTCTGGGAAGAAAATCATTTTAATGTAGCGAACCATAACTGGCAAAATGTGGGTTAACTCAAACTTATAGCATTTACTTAAATTAAAGCAATTACAGGCACTTTTGAATGGTCAAGGAATCGGTAAGTCAGAATGATGGAGCTAATTGCCCATTTCTTGGACTATGGAGAAGAACATCAAGAAACTACATGGACACTCTTTTAAATACAAAATATTGGTTACATCATCCACGTTGAAACTATACGTATATGAGATATAAGAGAGCGATGTAGAAATATGTGCACGTTAAAAGCGCCCAGAACAAAAGGTAAACAATAACGCAGTTCAAAAAAAATAAAAAAACTGTGCCTCGTAAAGCACTTTAAGTTGTTGGCCACGGCGTAGATCTTTGACAGTCGTTACAGAAGCCCGGAAGTCTGACAACCAAGGGGTATAGGGTTACCCAGTAACTGAGTTGTGGAGGTCAGATAGGCAGTCGCTTCATGTAGAATACTGGTATTCAGCTGCATGCGGCTAGATTGGAAGCCGACCCCAACAGTAGTTGGGAAAAATCTAGGCAGACCATGATGATGACACACTGCGGGGCGTGCGCGCGCATCGCATGCGAAGCACATGCCTGGCAATGTGCGTACATACATTATAATATACCAAGCAAGTACGCACATTGCCAGACATGTGCTTCGCTTGCGATGCGCCGCACGCGTCTGCAAAGTGTGTATGCACCTAAGTCGTACTATAAAATACACCTTTGCACCTTTAGGATACAGGAAACAGGCATGTTGTTACCACTAATATCACACATGACGCAATCCTCATGAAAGTAACATTGATTGAGAAAGTTTTATACAGATGTCAGACATCAACCGTCGGACAGTAGCCCGTCAGACAGTATTAACTGTCTCACTTGAGGATCCTCCCTTTGCATCGGAAGCATCGGACCTAGTTCCTCCAGAGACAAATTAGTCATAATACGAAACGGCATAGTTCTCATAGCAAAATCGAAAATGTTGTGTTAACTTACGATATACTTATAGTTTCTTAGACACGAGGAAAGAAGTAATTTTTACCTGTACAGCCAGTGCCAACAACGCCGCTTGGTTAGCATCGTGTTGGCCGTGCACCCGCAAGGCCTGCAGCACGGCGGTGAGCGCTCCGTTGGCCTCGCCCGCGCCCACGCGTCCCGCCTGCAGCGCCGCACGCAGCGCGGGCATGGCGAGCGCGGTGGCGCGGAGAGAAGATGGCGAGTCGTTCCATGTTAATGCTCGTATTACCTGAAATATTTCAATAGAGCCGAAATTCAGTTTCATATTTGTGTATGAACTAATTATACGGTCAATTTGACTAATGGTCGACTACTGAATGCGCTCCTGAGCTCGATTGCCTGGCCAGGCTAAAGGTGATTGGATTTTTCAATTATAAAGTTCTCATTAGCAGTCTTTGGTCTGAATTTGTGCCCGGTATTAACGAAAAGCCGGGCCGAGCGAGACTGATATTTGACTTATTTATTTGTTTAAAAAGTACACCAACATCATATATAATATTAAATTAGCTTAAAAGAGTATTTCGGACTTGGACTTAAATATAACTACCTAAACGTGGGTGTTCTATACTTACACATATACATCTATCTACCCCTACGGATAACACACTCGTGATATTATACAATAAGGAAACTATTTCTATAGAGTTCGGAAACTATTTCTTTTCTAATTTTCAAGAACGAAGTGACGACGATCTGTACTCTGTGGTAATGGATGAACCTGGTAGTCTGACAGCCGGTTGCGTATCAGACATATGCTCTATTGATGTACGGGAGGAGGAAGTGTTTCGGTTGCTTAAACAAGTGGACCTAAACAAAGCCGCGGGCCCTGATAACATTTCGCCAATTTTTATATATAAATGTGCCAGATGCCTATCCCTTCCGTTAACAATATTATTTAAGCGGTCATTTGAATTAGGGGTAGTGCCTGTCATCTGGAAGTCAGCGTATATAATGTCGATTCATAAAAAAGGGGCTAAAGCCAGTATAGACAACTATAGACCAATATCCAAACTTTGTGTGTACTTTCTTTATCACTCAAATTAAGTTTCTGTGAACATCAACATGGTTTTCTAAAAGGTCGCTCGACCACAATGTTGACGTTCAAAAGTGCCTTTTATGTGCCTATTTGAAATAAATGCTTTGACTTTGACTTTGACATCCAATCTCGTGGTCTGTAGTGACTATCTTACAGAGCATATGTCCAGACGGTCTCAAGTCGACGTTATATACACTGACTACAGCAAGTGTTTTGATAGAATTGATCATGCGCTTCTTATGCGTAAACTCTTATTGGTTGGTGTGAGGGGTAATCTGTTTAGATGGTTCTCGTCATATGTGGAGAATAGGTGCCAGACGGTGGTTCTCAACGGGTATACGTCGAGAGCGATGTACATTCCGTCGGGAGTTCCCCAAGGATCCTTGTTGGGACCTCTCTTATTTAATATTTTTATAAATGACGTTGCCTCTTGTTTTTTTAACTCTAAAGTCTTATTGTATGCGGATGATATGAAGATTTTGGGTCAACTGTCAACCGTTGAGGACGCAGGTTTATTACAGGATGATCTGGACAGGTTCCATGAATACTGCGCTAGAAATAAGTTGGGACTTAAATCGTCACCTTAGAGTGAAAACCTCAGGAATGCATTTTTGCTCAAATTTATTTTATGGCGTTTCTAGGAAGAAAACCTCGCAACCCACATCCTGATCTAATTTGTTCGTTGATAAAAGCGGGTTAAATTTCCATACTAATTAATAAAAAAACATAAAAGACGCCGTACAAACATTTTCCAGCACGCAGTATTTTCTTCCTCCTGAAAAGAGGAACACTACACTACACTTACGAGGTTTTCACTCTAAGGCGTCGAAATGTATCCAAATACTATGTATGCACATTTACGCGTAAGCCAAACCCTGTTCAATTTGATTATAGACTTTCGAATGCCTTGGTGGCCAGAGTTAGTGACATTAGGGATCATGGAGTTAAAGCTTCTGTTTGAGGCAATTAATAATAACATAGTTAACCAAGCTTCTAAAGCCTTGGGTTTTATTTTTAGGGTCTCTTCAGATTTCAAGAATGTCAAAACAATGAAATTTCTATATTGTGCGTTTGTCCGTAGCCACCTTGAATATGCTTCTCATGTTTGGAATCCAAATTATAATGTATACATTAATCGGCTTGAAGGTATTCAAAGGCGATTTTTGAAGTACACTCAATATCGCTCAAATACCTATATCCCTAATTATATAAGTTGGTGTAAAAAAATCATATTCTGCGTCTACACGAGCTTAGGAAAATTGTCGATCTTGCTTTCTTATTTAGCGTTATGAACGGATCTACTGACGTTCCTGAGTTGGTGGGCAGGATCGGGCTTCGTGTACCGGGCGCATTTCTTCTGGGACCACGTCTTCTCCATGTGCCTCAAGTCAGAGCTATCTACAGACAGAACTCGTACGTGATAAGAGCTTGTCGTACTTTTAACATGGTGTGTCAGGATGTCGAGGTTGATTTAGATTTATTTACTAGTAGCGTTAAGGAAGTAAAGAAAAGTTTGAACAATTGTTTTTCGATGTATAACCATTTCTTTTTTTCTCTTAATATTATTGTATTTTTTGAGCATGAGATAATTCATTTGCGTATCTCTTACGTCGCTGTTTTCGCGTATTTGTTAATGTAACTCACATTAATCGTTAGTGGAAGCTTGTAATTGGCCATCGTTTACACATTGTACTAGATGTTAAAATGCATTAGCTGTAAGTTTTCCTAAAAATAATAAAATAAAATAAAAATAATATGTTAATGTCTCACCGTATATAACGCAGCGGGTCCGGCACAAGGCTGTGCCAGTACTAACGCTCCTAGTTCGGACACAGTGTCTGGTGACCGTTGTTGTGCGCTGCCTGTCGTAGTGTCGTCTTCCATGTCATCTGCGTTGTTTTCGACACTAAGTCCGCCGTCTACAAGTGATATCTGGAAATATGAGGTCACACGTTATCGAAAGTTTATAGGAAGAAAGGTACAAAATCTACCACACCAACAACGTATACCAAATTGCATGCAGGGTTTATAGCTCAAGTCTAAGAAATCCCTCAAAGCACAAATTGCCACCATGAAACATAAATTATTTTACATTGTTTCGTTTTATGGTTGTTTATGTTATGGAAGAGTGCATTACCCACTTGTTTAGCGTCACAATAATGAGCAGTATGTCCTTTCTATAGTGTATTCACGGTGACGAGTTAGTATAGCGCCTTCTCTATCACACATTATCATACAAATGACAAAGAAAAAAAAAACTTGTTTAGGGTCAGTGTGCGTTAACAATACCTTAGAAATGCAAATGTGCGTTCACACTGCGCTTCTTAAAAGTTCGCTTAGTTTATTCCTGCGGCTTCGTCTGTCGTATAAATTGAGAGACATTTATTTGATAGAATTTTTTTATGGGTACCTACTTTTTTATATATCTGATGGATATGAAGGAAAGAAATAAAATCGAGAGTTAATGATTAAATTTTCTTTATTATATTATAATATCTACATAGACAAGTTTATAACATATCATCATTATCATCATCACTCTCCGTACTATCACTACTGTCGTCGTTTCCTACATTTATTATCAATCTTTCAGTCATTGCTTCCACATTTCTGTCCATGGCATCCATTTTGGGCTCAACTATTTCTATGACATGCTTTATACATTATTTTCCATTTCTCTGCGTCAATATTTTGCTCTTTTCACAAGCGGCCAAGTCGTCAAGAAAGCAATCAATCATAAAATCCAATACACCAGCCGGTTCACAAGTTGAGCATACAGTCACAAGTAAGAGCACGTCTGCACAGTACGGGAAGTATGAGTAGACTAAAAAGTACTCGTACTGTGTACACCGCCTTAGCGTTTATCACTGACCAATCGCAGTTAAAAAATTGTGTGAGTGAGATAGCGCTCTACTAACTCTTCTCCGTGAATACACTATAGAGCTATACTGTGTCGAAGTCACTTAAAAATGTACATGATAGACTTCAGTCAAATTAATTGTTTAATTGTTTAATAATAATTAATTGTATAAAAATAATTAAGCTTATTATTGTCCCTCTGCAAGCAAAGGCCTCTTGTCATACAGAGAAGGCACGAGCATTGATCACCACGCTTGCTCAAGACGGGTTGGCGATAAGTCCAGGTTTCCTCACGATGTTTTCCTTCACCGATATCAGTAATGTCCAAGATAAACTTAAAAAGTGCACTGACCTTCAAAACTTCAAGATGTTCCCTCGTTAGATTCCTGACGAGGATATCTTCGAGTACCTCCTGTGATTCACTGCCACCTTCCTCTTCGAGCTTCCCGGATTCGTAGAGGGACGAGATGTAGTCCCAACGTAATGAGAGATGGGTCAACACTGTAAGAATGAAGAGTTGGTTACCATAGAGTGCGGGTCCGGCGCATAAATATGAATATGTATAAATATGCTACTTAGGGTTGATTTTACCAAGGTCAGATATTTTTCATCCGTGGAATAAAATTGACGTCTGACAGTTCCTAGTATGGAAAACTGTCAAAATTGATTTTCAGATAAGACTTATTCTAGGTATAAAAAATTGTTGAAATTGTTGCTTTCGCGATATTGTAATATTGTTTGAAGTCAGTGTAATAGTGGGTCCATCTGAAACTTATAATTAATGTTTCAATGTTATTGTTAGTAGGTATTTTGGCGTGTGCTAACTGACATAATTATGGCAAATAATTTGTGTTTCGAAATGTTAATGACTTATTACTGTATAGAATCCAGTTCTTCTAACTTAACAGACGTCCGTGCTGCTGGGGAGTTTGTTGCGCCACTTCTTCTTCCCAGCTAAAGGACTAGGAAGGAAGTGGTGAAGGCTGGGCGTTTTGAAGGACTGTCTTATGTTATTTTGACGTACCAAAAGTGCTGATTCTCAGCCTAGTTTGCATCAATGACTTTTGATTTTGATTTTATAGTTTGCCGTCTAACGACGTTTTTATGTAGCTGTCATATTTCTGAGACACATAAGCAAGGAGTCTCAGAAATATGCATGATGGTAGTATTTCCCTGGAGGAACACCTGCATAGAACTACTTACTGCTTCTATTGAAACTACTCATTTTACTGACATTATTATAGAAAACTTACTGAAAGGCGCGAAATGCTCCAACAGTGGTAACGCAACATCCGCATAATGTGCCGGTGGACAGTGATGCAGCAAGGGTTTCAACGCATTCCTGACTATCGGCCGTAGCCAATGGTCGGGTAGATATTCTAGCCCGTATAACAGCGAGTCGGCGAGGAAGCCGGCCAGGCCGGGGACTGTGTACAGTTCGCGGCCGAGTGTGGTGGCGGCTGCGCCGATGAGGTGGCACACGTTCTCGTGGAGAGTGTGGAGGAAACTTTGCATGCGGTCCTGTGGGGAAATAAGGTTTATGTGTAAAATTAAGGGTTTATCGATCGTTTTGTTTTGGTTAATAGTCAAAAGCTTTGGTTTTCTATGAAAGCGATGAACAATCACACAATACTGGCTGCTCAAATACAAAGGCTTTTTTGACACCTTATTGTCAAATACCTACTGGTGAAAATGACAGACTTATGACGGAACCGCATTTCTAAGAAACCGTAGCTTTAGAGAGTTTGATCAGTGAATTTGATGATTTTACACCAAATTCTCTGATCAAACTTTATCATGTTCGTGGTTGTAATTGGTTGATTGAAATATTTAGCAAAGCACATTGATTAAGCTCTTGACATAGAATAAAAAATTCGAAGACATGTGACATCTGCCAACCTGCACTGGGCCCGCGTGGTGGATTTCAGCCCGGTCCCTCCTACTGAGAGTAGGCCTGTGTCCCAGCAGTGGGAACATTAAAGGCTGATTATAAGCTTTTGAATACCGCATAAAAGGAACGTTGCAATTAAACAAGAGAGAGGTTGGTTACAGCGTGTTTTTGTATAGAAACCTGGCATGCAGAATAACTTGAAAAACCTAGAATAATACTGTGCAGCTGGTGTAACGCTCTGTGGAGAGCTAGTTACGAGCTATAGTTACCTGCGGACGAGTAGACATCGGCGCCTCATGGTCCCTCTGCCCCAACAGGTTGCGCCTCTCGGCCGCCGGCGGCGCGAGCGCGCGCGCGTGCGCCGGGTGGCGCAGGGCGCGCGCGCGCGGCTCGTGCAGCTGGTGTAACGCTCTGTGGAGAGCTAGTTACGAGCTATAGTTACCTGCGGACGAGTAGACATCGGCGCCTCATGGTCCCTCTGCCCCAACAGGTTGCGCCTCTCGGCCGCCGGCGGCGCGAGCGCGCGCGCGTGCGCCGGGTGGCGCAGGGCGCGCGCGCGCGGCTCGTGCAGCTGGTGTAACGCTCTGTGGAGAGCTAGTTACGAGCTATAGTTACCTGCGGACGAGTAGACATCGGCGCCTCATGGTCCCTCTGCCCCAACAGGTTGCGCCTCTCGGCCGCCGGCGGCGCGAGCGCGCGCGCGTGCGCCGGGTGGCGCAGGGCGCGCGCGCGCGGCTCGTGCAGCTGGTGTAACGCTCTGTGGAGAGCTAGTTACGAGCTATAGTTACCTGCGGACGAGTAGACATCGGCGCCTCATGGTCCCTCTGCCCCAACAGGTTGCGCCTCTCGGCCGCCGGCGGCGCGAGCGCGCGCGCGTGCGCCGGGTGGCGCAGGGCGCGCGCGCGCGGCTCGTGCAGCTGGTGTAACGCTCTGTGGAGAGCTAGTTACGAGCTATAGTTACCTGCGGACGAGTAGACATCGGCGCCTCATGGTCCCTCTGCCCCAACAGGTTGCGCCTCTCGGCCGCCGGCGGCGCGAGCGCGCGCGCGTGCGCCGGGTGGCGCAGGGCGCGCGCGCGCGGCTCGTGCAGCTGGTGTAACGCTCTGTGGAGAGCTAGTTACGAGCTATAGTTACCTGCGGACGAGTAGACATCGGCGCCTCATGGTCCCTCTGCCCCAACAGGTTGCGCCTCTCGGCCGCCGGCGGCGCGAGCGCGCGCGCGTGCGCCGGGTGGCGCAGGGCGCGCGCGCGCGGCTCGTGCAGCTGGTGTAACGCTCTGTGGAGAGCTAGTTACGAGCTATAGTTACCTGCGGACGAGTAGACATCGGCGCCTCATGGTCCCTCTGCCCCAACAGGTTGCGCCTCTCGGCCGCCGGCGGCGCGAGCGCGCGCGCGTGCGCCGGGTGGCGCAGGGCGCGCGCGCGCGGCTCGTGCAGCTGGTGTAACGCTCTGTGGAGAGCTAGTTACGAGCTATAGTTACCTGCGGACGAGTAGACATCGGCGCCTCATGGTCCCTCTGCCCCAACAGGTTGCGCCTCTCGGCCGCCGGCGGCGCGAGCGCGCGCGCGTGCGCCGGGTGGCGCAGGGCGCGCGCGCGCGGCTCGTGCAGCTGGTGTAACGCTCTGTGGAGAGCTAGTTACGAGCTATAGTTACCTGCGGACGAGTAGACATCGGCGCCTCATGGTCCCTCTGCCCCAACAGGTTGCGCCTCTCGGCCGCCGGCGGCGCGAGCGCGCGCGCGTGCGCCGGGTGGCGCAGGGCGCGCGCGCGCGGCTCGTGCAGCTGGTGTAACGCTCTGTGGAGAGCTAGTTACGAGCTATAGTTACCTGCGGACGAGTAGACATCGGCGCCTCATGGTCCCTCTGCCCCAACAGGTTGCGCCTCTCGGCCGCCGGCGGCGCGAGCGCGCGCGCGTGCGCCGGGTGGCGCAGGGCGCGCGCGCGCGGCTCGTGCAGCTGGTGTAACGCTCTGTGGAGAGCTAGTTACGAGCTATAGTTACCTGCGGACGAGTAGACATCGGCGCCTCATGGTCCCTCTGCCCCAACAGGTTGCGCCTCTCGGCCGCCGGCGGCGCGAGCGCGCGCGCGTGCGCCGGGTGGCGCAGGGCGCGCGCGCGCGGCTCGTGCAGCTGGTGTAACGCTCTGTGGAGAGCTAGTTACGAGCTATAGTTACCTGCGGACGAGTAGACATCGGCGCCTCATGGTCCCTCTGCCCCAACAGGTTGCGCCTCTCGGCCGCCGGCGGCGCGAGCGCGCGCGCGTGCGCCGGGTGGCGCAGGGCGCGCGCGCGCGGCTCGTGCAGCTGGTGTAACGCTCTGTGGAGAGCTAGTTACGAGCTATAGTTACCTGCGGACGAGTAGACATCGGCGCCTCATGGTCCCTCTGCCCCAACAGGTTGCGCCTCTCGGCCGCCGGCGGCGCGAGCGCGCGCGCGTGCGCCGGGTGGCGCAGGGCGCGCGCGCGCGGCTCGTGCAGCTGGTGTAACGCTCTGTGGAGAGCTAGTTACGAGCTATAGTTACCTGCGGACGAGTAGACATCGGCGCCTCATGGTCCCTCTGCCCCAACAGGTTGCGCCTCTCGGCCGCCGGCGGCGCGAGCGCGCGCGCGTGCGCCGGGTGGCGCAGGGCGCGCGCGCGCGGCTCGTGCAGCTGGTGTAACGCTCTGTGGAGAGCTAGTTACGAGCTATAGTTACCTGCGGACGAGTAGACATCGGCGCCTCATGGTCCCTCTGCCCCAACAGGTTGCGCCTCTCGGCCGCCGGCGGCGCGAGCGCGCGCGCGTGCGCCGGGTGGCGCAGGGCGCGCGCGCGCGGCTCGTGCAGCTGGTGTAACGCTCTGTGGAGAGCTAGTTACGAGCTATAGTTACCTGCGGACGAGTAGACATCGGCGCCTCATGGTCCCTCTGCCCCAACAGGTTGCGCCTCTCGGCCGCCGGCGGCGCGAGCGCGCGCGCGTGCGCCGGGTGGCGCAGGGCGCGCGCGCGCGGCTCGTGCAGCTGGTGTAACGCTCTGTGGAGAGCTAGTTACGAGCTATAGTTACCTGCGGACGAGTAGACATCGGCGCCTCATGGTCCCTCTGCCCCAACAGGTTGCGCCTCTCGGCCGCCGGCGGCGCGAGCGCGCGCGCGTGCGCCGGGTGGCGCAGGGCGCGCGCGCGCGGCTCGTGCAGCTGGTGTAACGCTCTGTGGAGAGCTAGTTACGAGCTATAGTTACCTGCGGACGAGTAGACATCGGCGCCTCATGGTCCCTCTGCCCCAACAGGTTGCGCCTCTCGGCCGCCGGCGGCGCGAGCGCGCGCGCGTGCGCCGGGTGGCGCAGGGCGCGCGCGCGCGGCTCGTGCAGCTGGTGTAACGCTCTGTGGAGAGCTAGTTACGAGCTATAGTTACCTGCGGACGAGTAGACATCGGCGCCTCATGGTCCCTCTGCCCCAACAGGTTGCGCCTCTCGGCCGCCGGCGGCGCGAGCGCGCGCGCGTGCGCCGGGTGGCGCAGGGCGCGCGCGCGCGGCTCGTGCAGCTGGTGTAACGCTCTGTGGAGAGCTAGTTACGAGCTATAGTTACCTGCGGACGAGTAGACATCGGCGCCTCATGGTCCCTCTGCCCCAACAGGTTGCGCCTCTCGGCCGCCGGCGGCGCGAGCGCGCGCGCGTGCGCCGGGTGGCGCAGGGCGCGCGCGCGCGGCTCGTGCAGCTGGTGTAACGCACGGTTGAGCGCCAGCGCGGCGGGGAACAGCGGCAGCACGTGCGCGGCGCAGGGGTTGCGCCACACGGGGTTGCCGGCCGCCGTCACGCCGCCGCCGAACCCGCCGCGCGCGGCCTTGTCCGGGTCGGTAGGCACGCATGTGCGCTTTACTACGCCTGTAGTATAGGTACTTATGTAATCAATAGCAATAGCAACACAGTACAACGCCGATTCATAAAAAAGGAGCTAAAGCCAATATAGACAACTATAGACCAATATCCAAACTTTGTGTGTTTGCTAAAATTATGGAGAAAATTGTGCATAGACAACTTTCTTCATCACTCAAATTAAGTTTCTGTGAACATCAACATGGTTTTCTAAAAGGTCGCTCGACCACATCCAATCTCGTGGTCTGTAGTGACTATCTTACAGAGCATATGTCCAGACGGTCTCAAGTCGACGTTATATACACTGACTACAGCAAGTGTTTTGATAGAATTGATCATGCGCTTCTTATGCGTAAACTCTTATTGGTTGGTGTGAGGGGTAATCTGTTTAGATGGTTCTCGTCATACGTGGAGAATAGGTGCCAGACGGTGGTTCTCAATGGGTATACGTCGAGAGCGATGTACATTCCATCGGGAGTTCCCCAAGGATCCTTGTTGGGACCTCTCTTATTTAATATTTTTATAAATGACGTTGCCTCTTGTTTTTTTAACTCTAAAGTCTTATTGTATGCGGATGATATGAAGATTTTGGGCCAAGTGTCAACCGTTGAGGACGCACGTTTATTACAGGATGATCTGGACAGGTTCCATGAATACTGCGCTAGAAATAAGTTGAATTTAAATGTATCCAAATGCTATGTATGCACATTTACGCGTAAGCCAAACCCTGTTCAATTTGATTATAGACTTTCCAATGCCTTGGTGGCCAGAGTTAGTGTCATTAGGGATCTTGGAGTTACTTTTGACTCTAAGCTTCTGTTTGATGCACATATTAATAATATAGTTAACCGGGCTTTTAAAGCCTTGGGTTTTATTTTTAGGGTTTCTTCAGATTTCAAGAATGTCAAAACAATGAAAATTCTATATTGTGCGTTTGTCCGTAGCCACCTTGAATATGCTTCTCAGGTTTGGAATCCAAATTATAATGTATACATTAATCGGCTGGAAGGTATTCAAAGGCGATTTTTGAAGTACACTCAATATCGCTCAAATACCTATCTCCCTAATTATATAAGTCGGTGTAAAAAATTTCATATTCTGCCGCTACAGGAGCGAAGGAAAATTGCAGATCTTGCTTTCTTATTCAGCGTCATGAACGGATCTACTGACGTTCCTGAGTTGGTGGGCAGGATCGGGCTTCGTGTACCGGGCGCATTTCTTCGGAAACCACGTCTTCTCCATGTGCCTCAAGTCAGAGCTATCTACAGACAGAACTCGTACGTGATAAGAGCTTGTCGTACTTTTAACATGGTGTGTCAGGATGTCGAGGTTGATTTAGATTTATTTACTAGTAGCGTTATGGAAGTAAAGAAAAGTTTGAACAATTGTTTTTTCGATGTATAACCATTTTTTTATTTATTTTTTTCTCTCAATTTTATTGTATTTTTTGAGCATGTGATAATTCATGTGCGTATCTCTTACGTCGCTGTTTTCGCGTATTTGTTAATGTTACTCACATTAATCGTTAGTGGAAGCTTGTAATTGGCCATTGTTTACACATTGTACTTGATGTTAAAATGTATTAACTGTAAGTTTTCCTAAAATTAATAAAATAAAAAATAAAAATAAAATAGTGAACCGGGTTTCTAAAGTCTTGGGTTTTATTTTTAGGGTCTCTTCAGATTTCAAGAATGTCAAAACAATGAAAATTCTATATTGTGCGTTTGTCCGTAGCCACCTTGAATATGCTTCTCAGGTTTGGAATCCAAATTATAATGTATACATTAATCGGCTGGAAGGTATTCAAAGGCGATTTTTGAAGTACACTCAATATCGCTCAAATACCTATCTCCCTAATTATAAGTCGGTGTAAAAAATTTCATATTCTGCCGCTACACGAGCGAAGGAAAATTGCAGATCTTGCTTTCTTATTCAGCGTCATGAACGGATCTACTGACGTTCCTGAGTTGGTGGGCAGGATCGGGCTTCGTGTAGCGGGCGCATTTCTTCGGAGACCACGTCTTCTCCATGTGCCTCAAGTCAGAGCTATCTACAGACAGAACTCGTACGTGATAAGAGCTTGTCGTACTTTTAACATGGTGTGTCAGGATGTCGAGGTTGATTTAGATTTATTTACTAGTGCCGTGCCCTCATCTCAGAAGTAGGCAGTGACTTGTCGCTGCCGGCCGTAGACGAGTCGATGGTCGGCAGCGACGAGTCCTGGGACGCGGTGGTTTCGGGCTGCGGAAAGGGAGAGGGAGATCTCGTCCACTCACCCGGCCCGCAGAAGGCGCACCGGGCGTCGGCGGAGGGCGGACAACGCCCTCTTTCAGCCCCCCTAAATGGGTCCAGGGGCGACGGACTCGGGGACGTCCGTCGCCCCCCACACACCAGGACCCGAGGTGGCGGCGCGTAGTGTTCCACGCGCGCCCCTTTTAGACGTCACGGGGGGAGTCAAACACCTCACTCCCCCCCAGACCCGAAGTGGCCCGCAGCGGCGGGCCGACCAGTCGGGGGTTGCGGAAGGATCGCACGTTCCCACGACCCCCGGCGTAGGTGTGAGATGGAACACCGGGGTGGTTTTTAGTCAGTAAGAGTCTGACAGACCCCGCCGTCCGCCCCAGGGCGGCGGACATCCATGAGGATTTTCCAACCCGGAAACAAAAAAAAAAAAAAAAAAAAAGATTTATTTACTAGTAGCGTTAAGGAAGTAAAGAAAAGTTTGAACAATTGTTTTTTCGATGTATAACCATTTTTTTATTTATTTTTTTCTCTCAATTTTATTGTATTTTTTGAGCGTGAGATAATTCATGTGCGTATCTCTTACGTCGCTGTTTTCGCGTATTTGTTAATGTTACTCACATTAATCGTTAGTGGAAGCTTGTAATTGGCCATCGTTTACACATTGTACTTGATGTTAAAATGTATTAGCTGTAAGTTTTCCTAAAATTAATAAGTAAAATCAAAATAAAATAAAATAAAGTACTCTGCTCGCACCAAATGGATCGGCAGAGGCGGATAATATACCTACATTTTGCTTGTTATAATTTAGAGCACGTATTCTTAAGTTGGCCAAGTCGCGAATAGTTGTCAAATATTTACCCGTTTTTATTAATTTGTTATTCTAAACTAATATTATAAAGAGAAAAGATTAGATTTTCTGTATGTTTGTTTGCAACGGATAAACTCAAAAAATACTAATCGGATTTTAAAAATTCTCTGTAGAAAGCTACATTATCAGCGAGTAACAAGGGCTGTATAATTGGTTTTTATTAGAAATCCGTACGAAAATTGCAATAATGTAATCCAAGGTATAAAAAAATTATACCTTGGATTACATTATTGCAATTTTAGAAGCGATCTCTAATTTAAAAAAATATTGTGATGCGGGGTCGGAGTCCGACGCCGCATCTGGCGCAAAGGGCTCTAACCACAGCTTGGAGCGCGAAGTGCTGGGGGCCGCTGGGAGGAACCGAAGGTTCTTCCAGAGGCGCCCCAAATCGGGGGAGGGCCAGGGGTCATCCTTTGAAGAGTGGACCTCGGGCCCCAAAAAAATCCTCTCCAGCCGGCGGGGTGGGGTCCGGGAGAAAGGTTTGGGCAGAAGGCTCGCCATCCAGGAGCCGAGCCGGCCCAGCGAGCTGAGACTCGCCACGGAGGGAAACCACCCTGCAGCGACCAGTCGCATGACGGTTCTCTCAAAGTCCTCGGGTGGTGACCCGGAAGCCGCTGGCGGCTCCAATTCGAAGCGAGCGGCCAGGTTTGCGGAGATCATGGTAGACGCGAAAAAGGATGTGGCCTTGAAGAGGATTAAGTCCACTAAAGACAAGGCCAGATCCGAGGCCACGACCTCCATTATGGCGGCAGCGGAAGCCATTCAACCCGGGCCTCCGTCTGACGGAATGTCCAAAATGCGGGCGACGGTCGCCCGCTTAACAGCCGCCATTGAGCTTCTCCATAAGGAGCACGAGGAGCTCCGAGCGGACCTGGTCGGGCTCCGAGCAGCCGGCCCCAGGGAGGTACCGCAGGTGGGGGAGCAGCAGTATGGGCAGGAACGGCCCGTGCTTGCGGAAGACCGGGTTCTGACCCTGGTGTGGCAAGAGCTGGTTGCCTTCCAGAGTCGGTTTTCCGCCTTGGAGGCCATTGTCCTGCGCCCCCCACTAGCGGCGACCCAGCCGGCCGCTGGACGGCGGAAGGCGGTCTCATTTGCCGCCGTCGTAGCTGCCGCGGCCAAACCTGGCTCGTCGGGACAGAGCAAAAGGCCCTCTCGTGTCGAAATCCGCGGGGCCGCCCATGCCCAGGGAGGGCCCTGCCCTGCCCATACCAGCCCTGGCTGCAAGATAGCCGCCCCTACCTCCTATATCTCCTCCGGCCGGCGTCGAATGGCAAGTAGCCGGGGAGAAGAGGAAGGTTGGTAAGGCGGCAGCGGCACAAATAGCGCAAGGCTCGCGGCTAGGCTCCGCGCCCCGAATTCTGCAGCTGTAGTGATCACACTACAGCCGGAAGCGGAGAAGAAGGGCGTGTCTTGGCTACCGCGACGTGCTAGCCCAGGTTGGGTAGGCGGTGAGCCTCAAGGAGCTCGGCGCCAGCGAAGGCATCCGGATAAGGCTCGCCGCGACTGGGGCCCGGATGCTGGAGATACCCGGTGCGGCCAGCGGTCCAGCCACTGACGCTCTGGCCGAAAGGCTTAGGGCGTCCTTAAATGCGGCCGAGGCCCGAGTATCCAGGCCCACCAAGTGCGCTGACATGCGCATCCTGGGCCTGGACGACTCGGTGACGGAGGGAGAGGTGGTGGCCGCCGTCGTTAGGACTAAGGGGTGCTCTGCCGAGCAAGTGAGGACAGACACCATCCATCCTGACTTCAAGGGGATGCGAGCCATTACGGTGAGATGCACCGTGTCGGCGGCCAAAAAAAATAGCCGAGTGCCGAAGGATACTGGTAGGCTGGGTATCCGCGAAGGTGAAACTGCTGGAACCCAGACCTCTGAAGTGCTTCCGCTGCCAGGTGGGCTACCACGTGGGAGCTAAATGCACCTCGGAGGTGGACCGCAGCCACGACTGCTTCCTCCGTGGTCAGCCCGGTCACAAGGCCGGTTCGTGTAATGCCGCGCCGCACTGCACTGTATGTGCAGCAGCTGACAAGCCGGCCGATCAACGGATGGGGAGCAAGGCCTGCGCTCCACCAGCCAGAGCCAGGGGCAGGGACAAGCCCACCGCCACCGCCATCACTGCTGCTGCCACTGCCACCTCCACCGTCGTCGACGCCGCCGTCACCACCGCGGCGGAGCCCTCACAGAGGGCTTGGGAGGGGGTTGATATGGAGTGCCAATAATGGCCCCATTACGCCTCCTCCAGGCGAATATCAACCACTGCGCCTCCGCTCAGGATCTGTTGCTCCAGAGCATGGCGCAGTGGTCGATTAACATCGCCGTGGTCGCTGAGCCGTACTTTGTCCCGCCCAGGGAAGACAGGGTGGAGGACGGAAGACCTGAGCGGCTTAATGACCCTAATTTCGTCGGCCGCCGCCGGTACACCGTCCCTCGAGGCTGTTAAGAGGGGACGGGGTTGCGTGGCAGCACCTTTAGGGGAGATTGTAGTGGTAGAGGTATACTATCCCCGAACCGAACTCTTGACGAGTTCCACAACTCCCTTGCGGAATTGAAAGACGTCGTCGTCGGGTTTCGTTCCCTCCCCGTGCTCGTCCTCGGGGACTTCAATGCCAAGAATGTGGCTTGGGGTTCCCGTTCCCTGTTCCCGGACACACGGGGCAGGATGGTGGAGGACTGGGCTCTGGAGAAAGGCCTGGTCGTCCTAAACTGGGGTTCTATCCCCACGCGTGTGCGAATGCGGGGTGAATTGGTGGTGGACATCTCGTTCCCGCTGTTCGTCATCGCGTGTCCTTGACTGGCGCGTCATAGAGGGGGTGGAGACCTATTCCGACCACCGGTACATCCGGTTTGACGTCTCCGCCCAGACCTCGAGCGCGTCGGTCGGACAGGCCCTGCACAAGTCCGAGGCCATGTGTTTTCATAGCCCTCAGAACGCGCCACCGTCGGGTTCCCAAATAACTGTAGGAGGGGTGAACATCGGCGTCGAGTCGACGATGAAGTACCTGGGACTCGTCCTCGACAGCCGGTGAAGCCGCTGTTTAAACGCCGCCATTTTCACGCGGTCTGTTGATGACGTCAAATACTAAATCCAGTGACAATCCAGTCCATTGTTTACTATAGGTGTTCTCGTTCTTAACTTATTTCACCGTGTAAAAAGCTCAAAAGCATTTTTTTTTTTTAAAACGTTACCCCACACTAGGAATTTCTCCTGTATCTTGGGTGCGTTTACAAACATTTAAACTCACATACACAAACATCCAGACCCGGAACTTACTTGCAGGTCATACAAATATTTGTTCCGTGCGGGGATCGAACCCGCGACACGTAACGCAGCAGTCGATCGCTTACCCACTGCTCCAACCGTGCCGTCAAGCAATTTATAAGTATTGCATTGTGTCTGAATGCAGAAATACTACCTATCAGAAGTGCACCTGATAAAGTGTTTCTCCAGCCCCGATAGGTGCAAAAATACGTAAGGAATGGTGTATGGTTATCCAAAGAGTTGAAGTATCTGCAATAACCATCGATCAATAATAAAGTTCTTTATTAGTGATCGATTGCAATAACTTGTTTACATTGTTTTGAATCAAAAATTATAGGTTATGTTTACTCCTCATTAAATTTAGGATTGTATTTATGGCTAAAATAACGTAGGTACGTAATGTGTTATTATAGAATCATTACCTTACAGCTTTCACTCCTTTTACTTCAGCGCACGTAAAATTTGGATTTGATAGAAAATAAGACGACTTCATGAATGGATGTCTATTCACGGCAGATTATCCGGTTGTGCTTTTACAAAACCACTTTCAGTCATTTTCTTAAATGATTTCTAATCTCACTAGTACACAAAAGTTACACTTAAACAATAAATGAATTCACAACACACACGTTATTACTATATTTTCTAATCAAAAGCCTGCAATGCCATACAAATGTAAGCAATATTCAAACTTGTTGACATAGTATTTTGACGTCACGTTTTGTTTTAACCAACGGTGTTGCGTTTTACAAATTGGAATTCTCCTCGCTTAATTTGCACTTTTGTTTATTGGAGATTACAAAGATCATTGGAGGAATTCGTTATAAACTAACAAAGCAGCGAGGTGTTAATATTACTGTATGAAAATATGAGATATCAGTCTATAGTGCACTAAAATATTGATTTTGTTATTGCAATAAGTATATTAACGCTAAATTAGGTGTTGTAACAGTTTTAGTTGTAAAAGAGGTATTTGAAAAAAATCTTAACGCTTTTATTACATCTAAAACTAAATGTTTAGTATTATGATAATAATTTTGTTATTCAAAATTATATTATTTTAGTGAATATTGACAAATTAATCAAAATAGGTAAATATTTTACAGTTATTTGCGACGTTGCCAACTTTGAGAATGCACAGCCTTAAGTTCTGTATAATAGAAGACGAGCCTAGCGCCATCAACCATACACAAATCCACGAGCCTGGGCTGCTAACGAGAAATTCCTGATGAAAAAACTCAATAACAAGTGTTGTTTAGTTTTTTCCAACTTGAGATTCAAACCCAGAACCTCATGACCAGTATTTCCGCCATTAGGGCAACGAGACGGCCATAAAACAGTTACAAGCATAGCATAATCAGCCTATAAAGTTCTACTGCTGGGACACAGGCCTCCTCTCGGTGTGAGGGAGCGGGCCTAGTGCGGGTTGGTAGATGACGTCATGTCTTCGAATTTTTGGTTTTTGGACATCTCCATGTTTCCTTCACCGTTTCGAGAGCAATGGTGATGAAATTATTTACACAAAGTAAATCACCTGTCTGGGTTCGAATCTACAACCTACAACTCGTAAGTGGCTGCAGTTATCACTGGGCCACCACTGATTCAGGAATATTTCTATCTAATAACGTTTCAATAAACAAAATTAAATCGCAATAACATCCTTCTTATCCACAATGCACATGCTTCTGAAATAAACGAAAAAAATTGCGGCAATTTCTTACCCAATAACAACGTAAGTGCATGTAAAAGTGTGCGTCGTGCTCGTCCACATTCGTCTTCCTCTTCTGTCGGCGGCGCGTCGAGACCCACTAACCGCGCTAATCCTTCCGCACTGGACAAGTGAGGGCTTAAACTAGCCCAACGCTCGCTGCAGTCGCCGAGGACCTGATGACAAATGTGAATCTTTTTAATATTTACTTATACCTACGCAATAAATCAGAATCTGCATAGAACACTTTTTATCCAACAGGCGTAGCATGAGCACCGTGTTGTCGACGGAAAAGTAGACAAAAATGACGTTCCGTGTAGACAGTACGACGGCAGCAAAGTAGAAACGAGTCAACTGCACTTTTTACGAAATTCATTTTTTTACATATTTCGACTCAGAATTCTTTGTTTTGTCATTGGATTTTTTTTCGGTTTGGTTCTCAATTTTTACTTATTAAGTTACGTCAACTACAACAATTTTTCTCAAAGTGTCGAAGTACCGTATTTTGGATCTAAATTTTTTACAATGATATTGGCCTTAACTATTTCCTTGGTACTTATGCCCTATTAACTAAATGATGTAAAATAGGAGAAGATAGCTTTGTTCATCTATTAATTATCACAGTTTTGCGTTCAAAACGCTCCCTTGTAAAATCATGATTTTGTAGATAACCATTTATAGTTTGTGGCCGTTGAGTAGAAAGTTTTCTACTGGCGATTCCAAAATCTAATTGTCTTCACTACCTTAAAAGACAAATGTCAGTTGTCAGTGTGATTTTGACAGTAAGGATAGAAAACTTTCTTCCGAAATAGTCTACATCTCAGAACAATAACTAAAGCATAGAAGGAAGCTAAATTTAACTAATACAGTCGTCGCTGTTTTCTTAAAGTCAAAGTCAAAGCATTTATTTCAAATAGGCACATAAAAGGCACTTTTGAACGTCAACATTTACATTTAAATAGAATTGATTCTAGTCGCCCCTTCCAAAAGGTAGTTTCGTATGGAGAAGAATGGGCAAGAAACTCCATCGTTACTCTTTTAAAATGTGTTACAATACTTTGTATACATTAATTATATAATTATATGTGAAGACGATGCACCTATAATAAAAATTACCATACCAAAATAGGTAAAAAGAATTTAATAAACGTAGCAATGATAAATAAGTTAATTAAATGATAGATACATGGTGTTCACATATTTACAAACATTGTAAAAGTATACGATTTCCCAAATTATGTAACCAATTAATATGTCAGTGTGTGAGTTAAAGTAGTCACAGAATGTAAACCAATGTCATAAAAATAACAAACCATACAATTAAAGTAGCAACAAGTTTTAATTTTGTCAAGATCCTAGATTGTCCTGTGGAGCTGGACCAGCATGTTTCCAAGCATTCTTATCTTGGATATAATCCTCTAATTTGTAATATGCTTGTTTACACAGTGAACTTTTTATATGAGTTTTAAATTTTCTTTCATTTAATTGCAATATATTACAAGGTATTTTGTTGTAGCATTTAACACAGTACCCCATAAAAGATGTATGTACTTTAGCTAATCTGAAAAATGGTTGATCAATTTTATCTTTATTTCTTGTATTAAAATTATGTCTATCACTTATTTTATTAAAAAGATGTAGATTTTTTCTTACGTACATAATATTTTCATAGATGAATTGGCAAGGTACCGTCATAATATTAATCCTTTTAAATAGTTCCCTGAGAGATTCGCGTTGACGTAGATTATAAATGGCTCTGACAGCTCTCTTTTGCAAAATAAAGATGGATTCAATGTCAGCAGCCCGACCCCACAGTAAAATGCCATACGACATAATGCTGTGGAAGTAGCTAAAATAGACCAAACGCGCGGTTTCTACATCTGTTAACTGTCTTATCTTTCTAACAGCATAAGCGGCCGAGCTTAGCCGCCCCGCAAGAGATGTTATATGAGGTACCCATTGTAATTTCTCGTCTAGCGTGATTCCCAGAAAAACTGTGTGATTAATTAATTCCAGTTTTTCTCCATTCAACATGATGTCACACTCGCTACTTCTTACATTCGGTAATTTAAATTTAATGCATTTGGTTTTTTTACCATTTAGTACCAAATTATTTACCGTAAACCAATCATGGACCTGAAGAATAGAGCTATTCACGTCGTCAAGATTTTGTGACCGTCGGTCTATCTTAAATATCAATGATGTGTCATCTGCAAATAACACCATCTTCGGTTGATTTTGAAGTAATTGGGGTAAATCATTTATATAAACTAAAAAGAGGAATGGACCCAATATCGAACCTTGAGGAACGCCCATTGCCATTTCAGACCCTAATGAGTTACACTCATAATAGCATTAGAAAGAGACAGATGTAGGTTGCTCCTCAGAACAATAACTAAAGCATAGAAGGCGCTTTAGGACATTTGAAGTGTACGCTGTCATAGACAAAAGAGTATTAGCTAGTGACGTGACTATGCATAAAATAAATACCGATATCGACTTCTTAGTTTATGGTATCGCTCCTTGGCATTTAAATCTAAAATATGCTAAGGTGAAATAAACTCACTTCTGTCTGATTAACTTATTTATTTATAAAAACACAGGATAAATTATTAACAAATTGAAATTACCAAGAAAACGCTTAAATAATTTTTAAAGAGCGATTGGCACCGGAACAAGTAACAAAAAATTTAAAACACTGTCCTTTAAAAATTATAGTTTTTGTTCGAAATGTCCTTACTTTTTCTACAGGAGAAGATAATTCTTTCGCCATATTATAATGAATTCTAATTGTTAAATATTCTTTCCTTATCAATTTAATCAACAAATTTCTATGTTCATTCAATACATCATTATCGAATGAATGTTCGAGTAAATCATCAAAAATTGACGTTGGTAGCAATATTTTAATAAAGCAGTCATCGCTGAAATGTTTGGAACAATTACGATGTTGTTTTTCTCCATTCCCAGTAGTTACGTGCAATAGCGTTGATCCATGTTTGCCTCATATCAATATCGGAGGGAAATCTGAAAATTAAAAAAAGAAATCATAGCTACACATGAGTTTAAATTATTATACCATGAGCCACACGGCTTTTTGACCACTGTCATTTCATTACTCGTACGTATAATTTGCTGGCAAGACCGTAGGTATTTAGGTATTTATTTCACTCTTAAATATTTAATCCTTTCCAAAACTACGTGTAAAGAAAAATAATGTAATAATTTAGATGACGCTAGTTCTATCGATATTCTATCGATAGTTTATTTTTGCAAGCACTATTGCAAAAATTTATATGCCGATTTAAAATTTCTATTTTTCCTAGAATCGAATTATTTAATTACATAAAATATTGATTTCAAAACACTACCGAGAACACTAAACTCAAATAATTTGAAAAAATGCCAAAATAACCTACAGTGAGAATACAAAACCGATAAAATGACCATATTTGATTACTTACCGGTGGAAGCTTATGATTTCCGCATCATTTTCTTTGCGGGATGAATGTGATTTACATCCCACTATAATGCAGGACATTATTTAATCTTTAAGCTTTGCGATTTACACTAAATCACTATTAATTTTGTACTATTTTTATAAAAACACGTAAAATCAACGAAGCACTTCAACTCCCATGCGCCCATAAGCATTATACGAAAAAATGCGATGAACAAAGTCATATACAAAAACCTGAGACGTTAAGTAGCTTTTAAACTTAGTATCATAAAGGTAGCCAAGGTAGCCAAATTGACGTTTGCTTTGTGACGCTTTGCATTTTGAGATTTTAGATTTAATGCCAAGGAGCGATACCATAAACTAAGAAGTCGCTATCGGTATTTATTTTATGCATAGTCACATCACTAGCTAATACTTTTTTGTCTATGACAGCGTACACTTCAAATGTCCTAAAGCGCCTTCTATGCTTTAGTTATTGTTCTGAGTTAAAAATTAAGAAACGAAATGTCACTTTGTATAGAAAAAAGCTATGTCTATTCTTCGTAGAAATAGAAAACGTCATGCTATGCCTCTGCAGGTTCATTTAAGAGTTTTCCTAGTATGCAAGTAAATTAACATACCTGAGCCACCAGCGCGCTCTGTCGCTCGTAGCAACAGAAGTGGTTAGAGACAAGCAACAGTGCCTCTTGTAGAGTGACGCTCTCGACTGCGCTGAGGTCGGGCCGGGCCAGCGCGCCGCGACACAACTCGTGCAGGCGACCGAACACCGGCAGAAGTAGTAGTGGGTACTGGAAATAAAAAACACGAGTTTCTGTAACAGGCCTAATAAATACTTGAAGCAGGGCTTGCTGCAAACTACATTACTGATGTCTTATGGACTTTGGTTAGCATTATGCTGACAATTGGAAACATGCTGCACATCGGGCGCGTAAAGTTTAGTGTATGCGTGGTTTAGCGCAACTTCTGGGTTGGCTGTTCTGGACAATGAACCCAGGAGATAGTATTGAATCACGTAGGCAATAAATTCTACAGGTCGTTACCGTGAAATGAACTGACTATGTGATCTGAAGGAACGCTTGTTCATTCATAATATTATGTCACAAACTCACGAACGAGACTAATTAGAGATAAACTATTAAAAACCATAAGTTCTCAACGTGGGCAATAACGCCCCCTCGTGGACGTTTGAGACTTTCAGAGGGCAGTAGTAGTAATGTTACACGTTTAAATATAATCGTGGCAATAGCTGTTCCAAAAATAAACCCAAAGTGGGCAAAATAAGGTTGAGAATCTATGATTTAGACGAATCACCACTGTCCTCCTTTCCATGCTTCATTTAGGCATGTCGTGTACTGACCTTCGAGCCTAACTTAACGAGAAGACCAGCAGCATGTCGCCGCACATTCTTGACAGATCGCGATCGTCGATCATCAGGCGGAGTGCCTTCGTACACCAACGCTGCGAAGATCTTGTCTAATACACGCGGGAGTAGATCTGCACCGGCATTTCCCACGCCTGGACCTGTTTTTATGGAGCAAGTATTGTATTAGTGAAGATGGTTGAACTTAATTTTGATCTTAACAAAGTTATCGGGGAAGTAACAAGATGGCAGTTGTAGCAACGTGAAGACAGTGGCTGAACATCTGATAATGACCGACTTATCAGGGTTTCAAACGGCACGGTTGGCGCAGTGGTTAAGCGATTGACTTCTGCGCTGCGTGTCGCGTGTTCGATTCTCGCACGGAACAAATATTTATATGACCTACAAGTAGTTGTTCCGGGTCTGGCTGTTTGTGTATGTGAGTTTAAATGCTTGTTAACGCACCCACAATACAAGAGAAATTCCTAGTGTGGGCCAAGAATGGATGAAGTTAAAGTCTTAATAAAATCTAACTCGTTTTGTAACCTGAGCTGCAGTATGGTAGCTCGAGACAAAGAAATCTTTAATTAATCTAAAATCTGCTTTTATATAACTCACCAGCCAGCTGACTGTAGGCACAGCTCAGGAAGACAAAGAGCGCGGATATGAAGGACAGTAACAGCGACAGTATGAGCGGCGCGCTCGGTGAACATACCACGCAGCGCTGCAGTAGCTGCAGGCCTTCAACCACTGACGGACGAGGGTCCGCTTGGAGGAGTCGTGATAGTACTATGTCTAGTACCTGTAAGAGGAAAACATATTATTAGATTCAAAGAGACAGCTGGCAAAGTGTATAAAATTGGCATAATAATACCAGCCTTTTATTGTCCAACTGCAGCAGTGTTGCCAGATGACCATCAGGCGTTCTCCTCAAACCTTCCCCAAAATCCCCTCAAAATGCAGGTTTTGAAGAAAATTTTCCCCACAAATGGCAAAATATTTATTTATGTTAAAACGTAATTGATAATGCTGGCGAAATGTCTCTTGAAACAACTTCATTACAGCTAGCCGCACCTTTTCCTACAGTTTTGGATTCCCATACAGAGAAGGAAGTCACGAGCGATGCTAAGGTGACCACCACGAAGTATTAATAAAGAAATAAAGAAATTCAGGAAGAATTACGCGAAAATCATCTCACGTATTGGATATCTGCGATCGCCAATCGAACACACGCGATTGATCCTTATAGACTTCATCAATCAATTAGAATTAGGATCAATAGCAAACACAAATATGGAGAATGACTTTACATATCAAGCATCAAATCTTTCCTGTATAAAGCATAGAATATGTTGCTTGTCTAAGTTTTTTTTTAACAATTTTGTCTTCAATATGCGTTCAATGATTGTATGAGTAGTAATAAAGACTTACCTGAGATAGAGCCTCCCATTCGATATACACAGGATGATGCGTGTCAATCTGTTGTGGACAGGTGTCCACTTTGTCAAGAGCGGCGCGCGTCCACTGTTCCACGTAACCCCACGTGACCAGCGGTGCTGCTTTCATGCAAAACCTGTAAGTATTAGTTATTACAAGTCATAAGATTTTGAAGAAGATCCAATTGAGTTGGACAGTGTTTGGAAAACTTCGTCAAGTCTACTTGTCGCCTATCACGCAATGTTTGAAGACTAAGCTCGTATGACGTAAAGTGGCGAAACGTTCACACTGACAGCCGGGCTGGTCTAAAAGTTCAAGGTCGCTCAGCGCGCTATGCTCGGAGTATCTTTGAAGGATAAAATCAGAAGTTACCGACATAGCTTGCAGAGTAAGCAAACTGAAGTGGCAGTGGGCTGGGCATGTTTGTCGAAGGACAGATAGCCGGTGGAGCAGAGTAGTCCTGGAGTATACCACCTAGATGTAATGACGACCTTAAGAAGGTGGCCGGGGGAGACTGGCTGCGACAGGCTGAGTTGATCGATTCGATTTTGAACCTAATCTCAGTGCCATGAAACTGACAAGTAGCGGCAATGTGTTGTGGGTGATTCTGGCCCACGGGATGTAGCGTTATGGACTAATATGTTTTTGTGTATACATTTTCTAGGTTTGTGAAGAAAAATGTAAGAAAATATTACTAAGTTGCATTTGGCACAACATATTGTTGATTGGTCTAATGTTGAAATTCTCCATAGTAATTACACGAGTCTCGATCGTATATATGGATCACCGGAACAAACGAACATACTTACTTAAACTGTTCTACGCCTAAAATATTTAAAATCTTGACAATGACAAGATAATTGGTAAAAATTTCCCGCCTTTTTATAGTGGCACAATAAAATTCTAACTAATATTATAATATTGGGAAAGTAAGTTTATTAGTTACGATTTTACTCTAAAACGGCTGAACGGATTTGGATGAAATTTGGCACATGGGTAGACCATGAGCTGGATTAGAACATAGGGTACTTTTAATCCCGACATTCCCACGGGATCAAGACATATGCGGGTAAAACCGCGGGGCGCCGCTAGTATTATATTCAAGTTGAGCTTACTTAAAACTGTCTAATATCTCTGTGCGGCACCGCGAGAAGAATATTGCGAATTCCTGCTCACTGTCGTAGTCCATACAGGCGTAGGCCACGGCGTCGTTGGCACTGCTCACACGGGACGAGGGATATGACACCTGGGGAAATAATTAGTTTTCTTAGGTAACTATTTGAGATTTTTAATTGGCTTTGATGTAAACTTAGTTTTTTTTTCTTCTGTAAATAGTCCTACTTCTGAAAGTGCGATTATTTATCAACGAACGGTCATTTTATCGATACTATTCGAGACACAATAATGTATGAGTGAATAAGCAAGTGAAAAAAGTATAGCTATGGTGCATGTTTTATTTCAGTGGCCTAAATATCCTGGATCACTGCACTCACACCAATGCTAAGCTTATGTTTTAATGCGAAAACGTTAGGAATCTGTGCTATGGCACTATCCAATATTTTAATAGGTATAATAGCTGTTAAACTTGCTAAACCGGAGGTCTACTCACTTAGCGCGAAATCCGTAATTTTGGCTAAGTTACGGGCGTTTACTACGCCGTTTCACCAACGGCTATAAGATTAGTACGGGGCCCGAACTAAGAATGAATGGCAACATGATTTGACAGCTGTCCTTACTCCTGATTTGTTTTTGCCCGTCCAAAAAAGTTAATTAATCGGGAGTAGGGTTCATTCTAAAGTATCCAGCTACTTTCCGACGGGCGCGTACCTTTGTTGACGGACTTAAAGAGACCTACTTTCTTAAGTCCGTCAACAAAGATACGGGCCACAGCTGTCAATGGTTAAAATAAAGTTTAGTAGAACTTACCTTAAGTACTTTAGGAGCAGACGCCTGCAGCCACCTAGGTACGATAGCCAACACAAACGGCAGCTTGGATATCTGCTCATGCTTTAGAAACGCTAACCACACCGAGTTAGCGGTATGCGCAAGCGTCAAAGACGGATGTGACGTCAGTAGTAACATTGTCTCTAGGAGCATCGGCAGCCATGACTCAACGTCGGTCGCGTAGCTCCAGAGAGACGTGAGTTGTTGAGCTAGACCTGCTAGGACCTGGGGGAAGAAGATATAGGATTACAGCCTGAGTAATATGAGGCATACTGTGTAAATGTCCACAAAGAAAAAAGAGTATGTAAGGATTTGTAGCATGCCCTATGCCCCAAAATCATGGGAAAAAGTTTAGACTTTATGTGTATTTGAACCGTACGTCGCAATAAGAGATTAGATATAGTCTTGAATTTATAGTTACTAGAAATATTTAAACAAATATGGTTGTTTATGTAACGAAACGGTCAGGGACTGCTTGTACTCTAAAAAGCCTTTATAAAAATGTTAAGTTTCTTTATAAATAAGGAGTTAAAGACATTGTTATGAGAGCCTACTAAGAAAAAATGTGAATCATATTAAAAATAAATGCCCTCTTACCTGTGAGAACTTCTTTAGGAACAAATAATGAGCTTCATCAACAGTGTTGATGCTAGCGACTGCAGCGCGATGCATGCACGATATCGCATCTTTACTAAACAATATTACAAGGGGTTTCTTTTCTTTTGTCTGAAAGAAAAACATACCATATTTTTGATCTTACAAACATATTTTTCACAACTATCTTGATAAGGTGAACGTCCACTGATCCGCATCGGCAGCGACGCACGCATGGATGCAACAGATTTTAGTTTGCTTTGTATGAAGAAATTAACCAAGCGCTTGGTGCGGGGGGTACCGCTAATGGACGCAGTGCTATATGAATTCACACAAAACAAAAAAAATCCGTTGCGTGCCATGCGTGCGTTGCGGCCGATGGGGACCAGTGGACGTTCACCTTTACGCGGCCATAGATGTGGCACATCGAGTTTTAGCAATAGTTCGGCTTTGTACATCGTCGTCTATGACACTCATCGAAGTGTCCGAATTATAGTCGAAGCTTATTTAAAACATACAGTATGGAAACCATTGCAATAAATGAAACCCCATACCTGAGGGGCAATTCTCGTACTTAAGTCGCAATCTATCTCAGCGACAATCAATGTCAAAAACTTGTCAAAAATGTATGTAAATTGAACAATCAATGTCAAAAACTTGTCAAAAATGTATGTAAATTGATTGTGTTTTTGACAGATTGAGACTGAGATCAGACTGAACGTTCTTAAAATTACGGGAATTACCCCTCTGTTATCGCCTTTGCTGACGATATACAAAAAAAAAAATACGAAAACGGTACACGGTCAAAAAGTACTTTTAATTTTGAGCAATTTTAAATACTCTGTAGAATTGGATCATAAAGTTAATAGAATCCCATGAACATTGAAAAGCGACGTTGCCTCGCAGTGCAAAATATCACGAAGCTGTTACGTATTCTACTTATTTGCCTAAAATGTAAAATAGGTACACCTAAACAACAAGGTACGAAGGTACGTTGTCTAAACAGTGTTTACTTTTAGTGAATCTATTTAGATATTTATTTTGTTTAGAAATTTCACTTTTTTGATATACGATTTTTATTTTACTTATATGTATTTAATTTTGCTATACTTCTGTGGACTAGTATTACTTATGTTTTCATTTATTGGATATGTTTGGTTTCCTTACTATATAAAAGGAATCATTGATGCGATGAAAAAGAAGACATGTGTGACAGTGCCACCAAAGTACTGTGCAATGTTACTTACAGATCCTTTTCTATTAACTATTTGTAATAAACATTCGGCGGCGGGGAGCTGGAAGACATCGTCTTGCAGTAAAATACAAAGAATATGTAGCAAGCGCCCGTTGTTCATCACTACGTGGTTTATGGACACCCATTCCACGTAACCCGTAAGTGTCAGTAAAACAACCTGAAATGTAATGTTGATGTATTAATTACCTATAATCCTTCCTCATGCCCTGCTTCTTAATAACGCCCATTAACCAATTTTTGCGATTGTTTTGAACAAATCGCGAAACTTAAACCTTTTAAAAACGTGAAAAAGAGAAACGTTTTAAATGCGGCTAAGAAAAAACACTGCACAACGCTTTATACGAATTGAACCCTTTGTGGTCCAAGTTTGGACCATAACATTAGGCAAAAAAGTGGTTCACCAACTCGGCTTACACTTCCGTACACAGGATATAGCATCCTCGGTACGTAAGTGTGCCTGTGTTAGGACAGTCAAGGGCAACTAAAGCCGAGTTGGTGAACCACTTTCTTGCCTAATGTTATGGTCGAAACTTGGACCACAAAGAGTTCAATTCGTATAAAGCGTTGTGCAGTGTTTTTTCTTAAGCGCATTTAAAACGTTTTTCTTTTTCACATATTTATAAGGTTCGAGTTTCGCGATTTGTTCAAAACAATCGCAAACATTGGTTAGTGGGCGTTATTAAGAAGCAGGGCATGAGGAAGGATTATTGAAAATTCATTTCCAAAGTGGTTAAATAGGGGATGAATTTTCGTATGTATGGAAGTTCGCAATTTTGGTAAATGGGAAATCCCATCTGAGATACGGCTTGTTGTCGATATAAATTGATGACCCATTTACCTGAACCACCTGCCCGTGGCTAGCGGCGGCAGCGTAGTCCCCTGCGGCAGTCTTCTCTCTAAACTCCTGAACATGCATCTCGATGAGGCGCATGAAGAACGCGAATATCTCCGACATGTTGCTAGTTAGGCCTTGGTTTATGTCCTTCCGTCGTTGATTGTTTTCTAAAGTCTGGAGAAAGGAGTTCTTGCGTTAAAATAATCAGTATTTTAAATGTATTCGTTTTTTGAGCCAGTATTGTATTTCATTTTAATCGAATTTAAATTAATTTGTTAATAAAATGGAGCCCCTTAATATTTTCAGCAAACTCTTAGTGGCAACCAAATTGTGGCAAATTAATGATTTTGCTTACAGTAGATTATTAAAGTTATAAATGCTACGGTTACAATTAAACGCATTTTAAATCCAGACAGGCATAACTTCAACTGCGCGGAACGATAAGCCACCAAAACATTACACGTTAGTAATCAATCACAGGTAATTTGAAATGGTTGAGGTCTTTTTAAATAGGCAAGCTTTGGAATTTGAAGTACCTATTATGGAACTATTTCTTCAACTATTATTTTTCGTCTTAGCTATCAGGCTGACGGCCCCTAGTTGTTTACCACCGCATTTATTCACTTGCAAGACCCAACCGATTATCAATTTGTTGCCCATCTTAATCTTAGGGTCAAAGTTTATTATGTATAAGATGCATGTGTCTGCGATTTCGCCAGCACCTACTCAGCTGATTCTACAGTACTATGCAGATGGGCAGTGACATCAACGCGAAAACTGTAACCACTAATTCAGCACATGATGATTCTAGACCCCCTAGAGTAGAATTTTTTCGAAGGATATTAAAAAAAAATCTACTGTCTCATAGAAAAGTGCAATACCAACGCGGTCAAAATGTATAGAACAGCAATATTTGTTTTTAATCCTACGAAAAATTTCAATGCAGGGGTTTTAGATTCATGTACTGGTCTGAAACCAAAGTAACTGTTGCGTATCGATGCCCTGCCAACCCGTTTAAGGGGGATGCGTCAAGCCAGCCCGCGTAATTAAGATATTCTTTCGTGTTTCCAATTCAGGTCAGTATTAGGTTGTATGTTGATCAAAATATGATTCGCGGCCATAACAACTAATATATTAACAGAATTATACTTAATCATTAAAATAAGCCATACAATCCACTAATTTCATATTGCCCTATATTATGACTATTATAACATTTGAGGTCAATAATTCTAACTTAGAGGGTTGTATTGATGATTCTTATGATTATAATTCTGTTAATACATACTTGTTACGGCCGCGAATCATATTTTGATCAACATACAACCTAATACAGACCTACAAATTGGAAAAAAACTAAAAAAAAAATTAATTTCGCGGGTTACTCTGGCGCTTCAAAGCAATAATAACAACCTAAGTCGAGAAAATGTTCGACACGCGTTCAAATCTGGACATTTGCGTAATTCAGGAAACATTAAAACTTGATGCTGCTCTCATAAATAATGCTTTAATATTTTCTCATTCCACCATACCTACAAATCTATTTCAGTGTTAACACGACACAGTGTGACATCATCAATGCAGTTTGTACACAAATATTACATAGGTATCGAAAGTAAATCAAGTATTCATTCACACGGTCGTGTAGGTTGGTCGTGACCATCGTTAGGTATTCGTTAGCAATGTCGCCAGATAACGTAGTTGTTATCTAACTTCCTCATAAATCATTTATTGTAAAGATTATATTTACACCAATCGTGTGTAATGTGTAGCATATTTTCTTAATCATTGCAAGGGAGAAATTAATAAGTCAAAAAGTGCTATCTATGCACGTGCTATTTATTTCACTGCAAATACCACTTTTATCAGATCAATTATCATTGACCTATTTTACTACCTACTTACACAATGTTAGTTACATACATTATCCTTCAGGTCCACTCAATCTGTGTGGTTTTTCCTTAAAAGACCATTTCAGACACCAATCTACATGGTCTTCACATGATCTGACAAAGATTATATTATGTGGACTTTAAAAGAGACTGTGACCTATGAGTTTGTTTCGGCCTTTCTTCTCAGAATAGTCAGATAGGAAACGCCGGCCTCATCTAGTTTTTAAAATATGATAAAACCTACTTACATAAATACAATCATTTATCACTTATTATTAGTTTTATTTTGGCACGTGCTATCGCCTGAGCAGACTTTATATCCACGCCATAGTATTTCTATAGTGTAGATGTTCATGAGGTGTCCAAAATAATAGTGATTCTTTGATTCTTACATGACAGAATGCTATTAACTAATAAAGCTTGTAAATCTGCTACTGAATAGAGCAGACAAAGATATTATAATAATTTGCAAACAGATTAGGTAGTGATTTAAATGTGTTCATGCTCACTCAATAAACTCCACTTAGTTCTAGAAGCGGAATGAAGTCTGCTAAATCTATACTAATATCATAAAGAGGTAAAATTTGTTTGTTTGTAAGTTTGTATGTAGGGGGAGTAATCTCTGGAACTACTGGTCGGATTTGAAAAAATATTTTTGCATTATTATTTGATAGCCCAATTTTTGAGGAAGGGTATCTAGGCTATTTTAACATCACGCTATGCCTCGGAGACAAAAAAAAAAGAAAAAAAGTTTGGAAAATCCAAAATTGCACGTCTCTTATCGCTCATTTATTTTAATAAAATAATAAATTGTTTAATTGATTTGTAATATTAAAAAAATAAATGTATGCAAGAAACGTTCTTATATTTTTATACATGTGTAATGAAATTGTGTAGCGAAATTTAATAAAAAAATCATTAAAAAAAACTACGTAAACTAGGCTACTGATATGAAATACGGCACCGAATTCTGGAACTAATAAATAAAGCCCGGTGTCGATATATCAATTTTTTCGGGAGTTATCGTTGATACATGTATACAAAATCAGCGTACAAACATCAGGAGGTCCACGTAAAAAAATTTCGAAATGTTTTTTTGTTAAGTAGTGACATAAAATGATTTTTAGAAATTAGAAGATGGTTTAATTTAAGTGTTTTCTCGATGTACATCTATCTACTGATATTATTGTATAAGTGCAATATAGTTGTGATAAGAGGCATTTGAAGATCACAAAATTGCTTGACCTTGACGAGTCGGGAGTAAAGCACTACCTCAACCGCTTCGCGTTATGAGGCGTGCAAAACCAGAACGTACACTAAGCGAAAACGAAGTAACAGCGCGAGCAGGCGATGCGATGCGGCAAGGTGGGTTGCGGGTGCAAGAAATTTCACGCGGACGACTTCCTGGGCATAAGCTAGTACTCTATAAAATTGTACTCACTTGTAATATAGCTACATCTTCAGCCAGCCTTAAGAACACATGCAGCACTATCTGGGTATGCCTGTGTCCTCTAGAACACGCGTCACTCAGCTCGGCCAGCAGAGTGGGCCACTGTTGAGGCCACTCTCTCTTTATCATCTCCACAATGACGCGCGCCAACGCGTCGTTCAGGTGGCTGGTTTCCCAACCACCCAGATAAAGGAGCTTCATTGCATTCTCCTGTAGGAAATGTTTCAGTTGAGTAGCCTGGCTTTCAGTTTAATAAGACACATTGTAATGTTTCGATTAGTATTATTGTTTACAGCGGATTTAAGGTTCACCAGGCCAGGTGCCCATGTAGGGAAACTTTCTGTGTGGTTCTTTCCTCAAAAGACCATTTTGGACACCAATCCACATGGTCCTCAAAGATTATGTCCAGATTTTTATATACACATGTATATAAAAATCTGTCATATTTTCAGTTATATTTTAAACAACGTCAATCATCAGTCATATTTTATAGACATGAGTGTTTACTTTGTAAAGTATTATAATATTATTTTTAATTATTGTAAATGTGAGAACTATTTCGGTCATTGCTTTTTTTTGTATTTTTCTCAGTTAGTTTAATCATGATCTGGGAGTTTCGAGTATTTTATGCGGGCTATTCAAATGTCATTTCTTTGGTATTGTTCAACGCATCATTGAGCTCTTTAAGTTCTGAGTTGAGCTGCACAATTGCGTGCACTGACTGGTCAGGTCCACTCAATCTGTGTGGTTCTTTCCTCAGAAACCTATTCAGACATCGTCTTCACATGATCTGCCCATGATTTTGTCTGGATTTTAAAAGAGACTTTGACCTGTGAGTTTGTTTCGGCCTTTCTTCTCAGAGTAGTCAGATAGGAAATGCCGGCCTCATCTAGTTTAAAAAGAATAGGATTGACGATTGATGTGTGTAAAGTGTGTTTAAAGTTTTTGTACAAACCTACTTACAGAAATAAAATAATTTATCATTTCAAGTCATCATTTACTGTATGAGACCGACATGGAGCTTTTTAAAGCATTTAAGTACTTTTGACTTTGTTGAGTTATAAAGTCTTAAAAATTACTGAACATTTTCTTTGGCAATTAAACCCAATAAATTAAATAATAACAATAGATCTGCTATGGTAATTAAACATAATTATTGAAACAGATGTAATCTTAGCAACAATATAAATGAACCACACAGGTGTACAGCACATTGAAGAATTTGAACATTACATTTTTATTTTCTTTTCTATTAATTTCAAGCAATGAGTATCTGCTCAACATACTCCATTTTATCATATTGAACTTTAATTGGAATGGCCTTGAACAATTTTGTCACAGGCTATTATTATCGCTACAAATACAGAAGATAGTTTTGGTAAGCAAAGATCTTTCAAGTTGTCTGTTTATAAGCCTGTTTCATAGTGTCATTATAATATTGACAAACATTGAGCAATAATGTTTGAGTAATGTTTGAGGAAAATGCTACATAAAGACTTATTCATATAATGTAGGGAATGTTATTAATATTACTAACCTTAATAAATATCTTCTCAGCTTGAGTAATCTGTGTCCATCTATACTTCACAGTATGTTCCATGAGCTGAAGACCAAAGTGTTTCACTCCAGGAGAGTATTGATTTCCACTGGCCAGCAAGAGACCAGCCTGGGCACACCATGGGGAATTCTCTTTGAAGCTACAAACATGAACATATTTGGTTCACAAATAGGATCCAAAAATAAACATTTGCAGTCATTGATAAAAATTATTTGGATATAATTATATAAATATAAAATTTCCTTTTCTTTTTTCCAGTTTAAAATACTTTAGATGAAAATATGTCAGTCAAGGTTACAGAATCAACCTTGTTTAGCATTAAATTTTACATTGGTTTTATATTAATTCGAGAATAAATATCATTCATACCTTTCACATGCATTATAGGCCTGGCAGCGTTCTTCATGAGACACAGTGGGGATCAATGTGAGCTCAACAGCCCGACTGAGCTCATCAACTAAGAGAGCCACCTCCCCGGTAGCCTCGCTACCTACACCCACTACATTCATGGCAGCTCAATACTACACCTAAAACAAATTAAAATAATATTTTAGTTATTTTGACCAATAAATGTAAAGCTAAACATGAAGAGAGTAGCTGCATGAAATTTAATTATTTAAATATATGAGAGCATACTTTGATGTGCAAAATTGGTGTCAGCTTGTTTACGTTTTTTTGGTAACCTCTAGTAAACTCTTAACTTTGACACATTTGCCTTTGTTGATTCAGGAATGACAAAGAAAATGATTTGATTTGTATTTACATGTAAGTATTAGCATGAAACCATGTGGTATTTTTGAAAATTGAGAATTTAATGTAAGAAATGCTTACTTACCATGTCACAAAGTGTTTTAATATTGAAATAAAATTTGTAAACTGATGCAAACTTCAATCAAACTTACCAACAGCAGTCAAAAAAAGAATCCCCATAGAATATTTTTCACTTCATATTTCCTTTCACGAGTCTGTAAATAATGAAAATGAAAATTTATGCTCGTACAATTATTTAAAATTTTAAATATTTTAATTTTGTTCTGTAAAACAATTTATCTACGAATGCAACCGGCAGGGCATGCCAATAAATTAACAAAAACAAATTAGTCGGTATGGTAATTATAATTCTAATTACATTTTATCGTTGGGAACTATATTAACAATTATTTTACATAAGTGTAATGAAGGAATTTATTTAAATTTCAGAAATCAAATTCAAAACATTGGAAACACCTCGTGTCTACCGAAAAGGAATCGAATATCGGCCACAGACTAAAGTAAAGTAAGTAGACAAGTAGAGTTGATTACCCACTATTCCCACTAAAGATGTGATGACATAGGATTTTTGTTGCAAGTAGGTACGTTGTTCTACAGCCTTCTGATTTATTTATTTTTAAGAAGAAATTAAATAAGTACATTATTTAGTAAGAAATTAAATAACGCCCGAAAATCTTCGCTGTTATCTTTTATTCGTTCTGCCCATGTTCTGCCATCTATCAAGTATTTTATGTTTTTACTAATATTATGTCTTTCTTTGAATTTTGGGTGAAGACCTAAAAAAGGTACTCTGTGGTGAAGACGTAAAGAGAAGGCTGACACTTTAAAGGTTTTTGACTTTTCTTTTCTTTACGTCACAGTAACTTGACAGCAGTTTGATTTGAATAACAATTCACGGATTTGAATTCTGTTTATGTTGGAAACTATTGTTTTCCGCTATTTTATTTCATCAATAAAGAAAACTGTTTGTTTCCAGAATGGAAAACAAATTTACTTACCTTGAACCATCTTTAGAAAAGCAACTTAAGGGCCACCGCAATGGAATTACTGCGTTATATTTCAGTCCCAATGAACAACAAATTGCTAGCAGCTCACTGGATAACAGTGTTTTGGTAAATTTATTGTATTAAACTATAAATAATTAAGTTCAATACCTCTGGAATAATTAATAACAATGGCATATTTTGTGCATTGACATGTTTTCTGTGTTTATGTCCTAGCTATGGGATCTACGCGGTACTATGAGAAGCTACAGGTTTCAAGGCCACGACGAAGCCGTTATGGATGTAACGTTTTCCCCTTCGGGCAAGTATATGGCCTCCGCGTCGCGCGATAAAACCGTTAGGCTGTGGGTGCCCACTGTGACAGGTAGCACTGGCATGTTCAAAGCTCATTCACAGACAGTGCGGTCAGTGCAGTTCAGCCCTGATGGGACGAAGGTAACGCAATGTTTCTTAAACGTTCCAATAAAATTTTCTCCATGTATACTCCTTATTAAATAAAAATTATACTTACCTTCCAGATAATCACCGCCTCTGATGACAAAATAGTGAAGCTCTGGTCAACTGATAAACACAAATTCTTAGCATCATTTGTTGGCCATACCAACTGGGTAAGATGTGCCCGCATGTCAAGTGATGGTTCCGTTATAGCCTCTTGTTCAGATGACAAGTCTACCAAGCTCTGGAACCTGGACAATGGAGAGTGTGTCCACACTTATAAGGACCAGAAAGGCCATGGTCTATGTCTAGCATGGCACCCTTCAGGCTGTTATATTGCTGTTGGTACTTCGCATGGGAATGTGAAATTATATGATGTGAGGACACATAATCTGGTGCAATATTATAGGTACTTAATGGGTATCATTTAAGCTATTACCAATTTAATTAGTTTTGTGTTTCTTAAATAATAGGGTTTGTCCTCCAAATAGTAGATCTGTCACCAAAATGTAGTCACCAAACAATGCAAAATCAGTTCCACAATAAATCACCTAAAATCCTGAGATATCAACCTGAGAACAATTTTTGTTTATCTGAGAACGAAAATATTTCATGGCGATAGATCTATTTATTAGGTGATACAACTTGATGACAAATATAAATTTTGGTGATAGAAAATATAGTTCCCGTACTTAATAAACCTTTCCTAAAACAATTACTTTATTTTGCATACAGGATTGCTTTCTGACTAATAAAACCTTTGTGCACAATTTCAGTATTCATAATGACGCCATAACTTCAGTAGCATTTCATCCTAGTGGAAGTTACATCCTAACTTCGAGCAAAGATGGGAAAATGAAGGTATGCACAATTTCAACTATCCACAGTATTGAAGGAACCGTTTCTTAACATGGAACAGTATTGAAGGAACATGTATTATGATAAATCAAATAAACACTTAAATTAATGAATTTTCAGATACTGGATCTTTTAGAGGGTCATCCAATATTTACCCTAAGTGGGCATTGTGGTCCTATCACTGCTGTCAACTTCTCAGCGGGGGGTGATACCTTTGCCTCTGCAGGAGATGATAAACTGGTAAATATATTATTATAGTTAATAGTGTATTAGATAATAGTGTCTGCAAGAATGTTTTTGTATTACTGTATTAGTGTGTGGCTTTACATAAAAAATGCTGTGTAGTTAGTATTCATAGGTATAGAAGAGAATTTAATTTACATTACAGAGAAGTTCTCTGTGTAGATAGTATACATTTATAAAGAAGAGAATTTAATTGACATTACAGAGAAGTTCTTTGTGTAGATAGTATACATTTTTATATTTGAGAATTTCATTGACATTACATATAAGTTCTCTGTGTAGATAGTATTACATTGATATAGAAGAGGATTTAATTGACATTACAGAGAAGTTCTCGGTGTAGTTAGTATACATTGATATAGAAGAGGATTTAATTGACATTACAGAGAAGTTCTCTGTGTAGATAGTTTACATTGATATAGAAGAGGATTTAATTGTCATTACAGAGAAGTTCTTTGTGTAGATAGTATACATTTATTAAGAGAATTTCATTGACATTACAGATAAGTTCTCTGTGTAGATAGTATTACATTGATATAGAAGAGGATTTAATTGACATTACAGAGAAGTTCTCTGTGTAGATAGTATTACATTGATATAGAAGAGGATTTAATTGACATTACAGAGAAGTTCTCTGTGTAGATAGTATTACATTGATATAGAAGAGGATTTAATTGACATTACAGAGAAGTTCTTTGTGTAGATAGTATACATTTATTAAGAGAATTTCATTGACATTACAGATAAGTTCTCTGTGTAGATAGTATTACATTGATATAGAAGAGGATTTAATTGACATTACAGAGAAGTTCTCTGTGTAGATAGTATTACATTGATATAGAAGAGGATTTAATTGACATTACAGAGAAGTTCTCTGTGTAGATAGTATACATTGATATAGAAGAGGATTTAATTGACATTACAGAGAAGTTCTCTGTTTCGATAGTATACATTGATATAGAAGAGGATTTAATTGACATTACAGAGAAGTTCTCTGTGTAGATAGTATACATTGATATAGAAGAGGATTTAATTGACATTACAGAGAAGTTCTCTGTGTAGATAGTATACATTGATATAGAAGAGGATTTAATTGACATTACAGAGAAGTTCGTTGTGTAGATAGTATACATTTATATAGAAGAGAATTTCATTGACATTACAGATAAGTTCTCTGTGTAGATAGTATTACATTGATATAGAAGAGGATTTAATTGACATTACAGAGAAGTTCTCTGTGTAGATAGTATACATTGATATAGAAGAGGATTTAATTCACATTACAGAGAAGTTCTCTGTGTAGATAGTATACATTGATATAGAAGAGGATTTAATTGACATTACAGAGAAGTTCTTTGTGTAGATAGTATACATTTATATAGAAGAGAATTTCATTGACATTACAGATAAGTTCTCTGTGTAGATAGTATTACATTGATATAGAAGAGGATTTAATTGACATTACAGAGAAGTTCTTTGTGTAGATAGTATACATTTATATAGAAGAGAATTTCATTGACATTACAGATAAGTTCTCTGTGTAGATAGTATTACATTGATATAGAAGAGGATTTAATTGACATTACAGAGAAGTTCTCTGTGTAGATAGTATACATTTATATAGAAGAGGATTTAATTGACATTACAGAGAAGTTCTTTGTGTAGATAGTATACATTTATATAGAAGAGAATTTCATTGACATTACAGATAAGTTCTCTGTGTAGATAGTATTACATTGATATAGAAGAGGATTTAATTGACATTACAGAGAAGTTCTCTGTGTAGATAGTATACATTTATATAGAAGAGGATTTAATTGACATTACAGAGAAGTTCTCTGTGTAGATAGTATACATTGATATAGAAGAGGATTTAATTGACATTACAGAGAAGTTCTCTGTGTAGATAGTATACATTGATATAGAAGAGGATTTAATTGACATTACAGAGAAGTTCTTTGTGTAGATAGTATACACTGATATAGAAGAGGATTTAATTGACATTACAGATAAGTTCTCTGTGTAGATAGTATACATTGATATAGAAGAGGATTTAATTGACATTACAGAGAAGTTCTTTGTGTAGATAGTATACATTGATATAGATGAGGATTTAATTGACATTACAGAGAAGTTCTCTGTGTAGATAGTACACATTGATATAGAAGAGGATTTAATTGACATTACAGAGAAGTTCTCTGCATCATATTTGCACACATGTTAATGTATAATATTTTATTTATGTTTGCAGGTTTTCATATGGAAAACGAACTTTACAGAACTATCAGGTGATTTAAAGGAAAACATTGCACAGAATGGATCAACTATACCTAAGTGCAACTCTCAATCTTCCAAACTAACATCCACATCAAAAGACACAAAAGACAGGAATCAGGTTGCTCATAAAAGATACTACTTGTAGTACACACAGTAGCACATAGTCACTAGCTAATTGTAATAAATTTGTGTATATTATTTTATTTTATAAGGTATAGAGAAATACATTATATTCAAAATTAATGATAAAATTCTAAAACTCATTACTCTCCCCATTCAGGACAATTCATTGAGATCCATTTCGAACAAGTATATGGTAGCCTTTGAAAAAATAGAATTCAGAGAAAACTGCAGTAATAATTACTATGCCTTAAAACGTTCCTCTTCATACTAAGTTTGCAAAGAGTCCAAGTACTAATACAGTTTTCATCATCCATAAAATAGGGCTCAAAAGCTTGGTATCAATGCTATCACACTCATAAGATTCCTGTTACTACCTTTGTCCACCTGGATGATGTCAGCCAATGTAACCCATCCCCGAGACTGAATTGTTCTGAAGAGCCAAATGCTAACAGTACAATGGTTGAACCAAGATTGTGGAGTCAAACAGAACCTTATTTACGAGGCTCATATACAATAGTAAGTCCAGTTCGCACAAATACACCAAAGAGTTGTGTGTGTGTACCAAAAATCACACCAGCTCAATCTGAATACTCATCTGTGGATTGTTCACTACACAGTGTTGGACATGGGAGTCATATTCCTCGAATCCCACCCAGCCCTACTACATACACGCTACCCTCTGTTTTGGACAAGTCCAGAGGTTCCACAGGGACGTGTAGAGGTGGAAATGAACAAGGTGATGATTTGTTTGGAATGATCAAGCTAAAGGAAAACGATGTTTGTTACACTAGTGGCACTATCGAGTGGGTGGGTAGAAAGAGGAGCTTCCCTATAAACAGCGGATTTAAATTAATTAATGAGGAAGTTGATAGACAAGCGAAGAAAATAAAAAAATTAAATACCACTAATACCTGTGATATGCACAGAGATATGGAATGTAATTGTCCTGATGTATTGCCCACTGTTAATGCTATGGTAGATCATCTGAATGCTCTCCATGAAGCTGTAGATCTTGTTGACTTGAGACTCAACACTCTGGAAGATGTTTTGAGAAAGAAAAAAGAAGGAAGTACATGTGGTTGATAATAATTTTAACTAATAAATGATAATTTCTCTTTTAATATTATTAATAAACTTTGTATAGCAAAAATGATTTATTAAAATACTGTAATAGTTACATTCTATACACTTAGCAAAATAACATCAAATTTAAAATAATATAAATGAAGCAGCCATAATATCAAAATTTAATTTTTCAAGATTAGTATGTTAACTTTTGGATCAAGACATTGTCAGCCTTCTAATTTGGAGAGACTATAATTATATGATAATACAAAGATTGATAGCATAAATTATGCTGGTCTGGTCTTCAGAACCTTTCTATTACTATTTTAAAGTTATCTTACTCTAACACAATTATTCTGTGCCCTCATAAGTCGTTTTCTTGCCAGTTTTTTTAATTACTTCCAGTAGCTGGTCAGCACCGAGTGTGGATGTGACTGAAACCTTCTGGTCTGGTAAACTTATTGAAACATTATCCACACCTTGACCTTTAAGCCTGTTGAGTACTCTTTCTACAGCACCTGAGCACCCCTCGCAAGTCATTTCTACGTTGAAAACGTGTGTCTGCAATTACAAGTTGAGGATTTTAGTATGCACACGATATTTATTAGGAAAAGAAGATTCTACCAGATAATAAGGTTCACTCACCGATGACATTATTACTCCTATTAACTCCTTTAGTATACGTGTGATTTATAAATTGATTACAAGTAGAGAAAGTCCAAGATACGAATGATTGTGGAGTTACGCTTATCAGTAAGTAAGGAGGTCAGTGACGTTGTCAAAAATTATTCAAGCAAGTTGAATGTCCTCTTTCTGGCAGGTAGTTAGTTCAAAATTAATACATACTGCAACAGAATATGATTCAATATTCCTTCAATCTTGTTTTACTTTAGAAGAAATTAAATGTTTGTTTATTATCTCTGACAAGCAAGCTGGCATGTCATCTGTGACAGGAGACAGGACCAGAGTACTTTTTTTTTTTTTTTAATTAGTTCCTGACGGAACAGGCTAAGGTCTGAGGCCATGCTGCCTAGTCATCAGTTAGCATTTTTCTTGAGTTGGGAGGACCAGAGTACCAGACATAGACTACATTCCGAATTAGAACGTGAGCGCTCACAGCGATCACATTGATATTTTGCGTTCCGTATTAGATAATATCATGATTATGACAGTTTAGAACTGTCATCAATTCGGAAAGCTCGTGAACGCGCTCACAGTGGTCGCTCAACGTCAACCTCAAACCTTGCACAAAAAAGACCAATTATTCTTCTGCAAATGAAAGTTTAACGCAATGGCACTTCTATTTTGTTGGATTACTCTATCGACTCGAATAACTCAGATTTTGAGTTTGAGAACGACAATTCGTCCAGGGATGAAACGGACATCGAAGTACTTATATTAGCGTATTTACATGCTCCCGGCAAAGATTTACCCCGAAGTAAAATACCATGTTCATATTCATTTATTTATTGTTTGTCACAGGTGAAAAGACAGTTCTTACAGTTCGCATTATTGTATCACTTTAAAACATACCCATGGGGTTCACAATATTTATATGTGTGTCGATATTATTGGCTATGTTAAAAAGAATTAATAAAACTACAATTACACTCTTATTTGTTACCAAGAATTTCAAATAACATAGATGAAACAATAATTAAACATAATGCGCATGAGTTTATAACTCATTTCTGGTATTCTGTTACGTCTTGGATTTTACAGCATAATTTCGAAAATGCCGCTTTTGTTTACCATCATTTTTGACAGCGCTCACGGTGATATTAATTTAGGGCATGGTCGGCGTTATCGCAAGATGGGGCGTGTCATGACGTCATCTATGACGATTCACGGGACATCGTTATCGCGCTCACGCTAATTGGGTACGGGTGTTAGCACGCTCAAATCGATTACAGCGCAACTCGGGACGCTCCCATAATAAGATTGGATCAGATACAGAGTGCCCAGGGTATATACAAGATGTTGTTTTGCATCCTCGTCAAATTCGAGGCGGTAACTATGCTAATGATTCTCGACACGAATCAATAATAAAATAAGTAGGTATTTTTTTTTTTTATAAATCTTCGGAAATCGTGATGTGTGGGGCCCGTGTGATACCGCCCTGTAACGACGCTGTAACTGTAACGCACGCACACAGCGACATAGTCGTGCGACTGCCTACCGGGGCGATTCTGTTCTTTAAAAATGGAGTATTCTGAAATACTGTCAAACTTCAGGAATTTTATTTATCTTAGTACTGTTACTTGAACCTCACAATAAATGATTATAAAATAATTACAGCTATTTAAACAACAAAATTACTTGCCGATGGTAGATAATACCTCCATTGACTCGATTTACTACCGTAGAAGAGTTTTTACAGTTTATAACAGCACAATTTTTCATTTTTATATCCTCAACGACACAACTCGCCACTGGCACGATCACAGAACATATATACCCTGACGGGCACGATCGAACACAAACTAAAGTACAAGTAGTAGCGCGTCAAGTTTGTGCACAGCACAAGCTTCGGGCACTTCGCTTGGTTGGACGGCTTGTGGTATCTAGCCTACTCTAAATCTGTGCTGAGAACCCTCTGGTTACGGAGATACTGAAGGTCAAAATTCCAACTTTCCGAATTTCCAACTGACGTTTTTTTATGAAAAAAAGTTTTTAATGTTCTATTGAATACCCCACGTTCCCTATACTTTTACATGCACCCATGGCCATAAGTACAATGTTTTGCGTGCGTCTTGCGCAAATTTTGTTCATACCAAAAATAAAATTCGTTATCCTGCAGTTCTTTTTGTGCTATGTTACTTAGTTTGATATACAGAATGCGTAGTTGACGGCTTTGTGATGGGTCTTTTTACATCCTGTTTATCAGGGTCGGTATGATTGCCAGCACAGACTAAGTATTACTGCCAGTTAGTAGGTTTCTGCCAGCACAGACTAAGTATTACTGCCAGTTAGTAGGTTTCTGCCAGCACAGACTAAGTATTACTGCCAGTTATTAGGTTTCTGCCAGCACAGACTAAGTATTACTGCCAGTTAGTAGGTTTCTGCCAGCACAGACTAAGTATTACTGCCAGTTATTAGGTTTCTTACGAAACAGTGTGAACAGTATATTCTTCACAAAACAACGACTGAAAGGCAGTGTTTTGTGGAAAATGTCCATGGAAAATATTTTAAGTTCCTTCGCACGATATTTGTGGAAATAAATTAGTTTGCTTTTATGAAAATAATTTGCATTTCGTTCGGCCCCGTGAAAAACGTTATGCTCTCGTCTTGCTCGAATAAAAATGTGTAACGATTGCATTGCATTTTTTTTTAATCTGTTGTACACATTACCGTGGCTGTCATTTTATTGATGGTGGTGCCGTATGTCGCTGAGTTTTATTTTTAATTATTTTTCTTGAAGTCATGTTAATTTAACCATTAATGAAAACATGTCACTCAGGGAAAATTTAAGTGAACTAGGCTGGTAATTATATTTTTGTAGGAGTCGTTGTTTTCATGGAGAATACTCGAATGTTCACAGTCACACTAATATCTGATTTTTTCAGGCACCTAAGTGAAGAGGGTCTTGATATTGTTAGTGAAAATGGTCAAATAGAGGATATAGATATCCTTACGAAGAAGGCATTAGACGTGAGTGGTTAGCGCAGCTACATTTTATTATTTGTCAAGGTCTACTGCTCAATTAGTTCTGGTTGTGTTAATGTTCAATTCTTATTGTTTTCCAGTATGATTTAAGAGATATAGGAGATGCAGCGCTGCCTGAAGACTTTACTAAAGAACCAACTAACTTAGAGAAGCCTGTGATACTTCAAATACAGAAAATTAGAAATGTGTCAGCACCAAAAGCAAATGAGGAATCTACCTCTGCTCCTCGAATGCTTAAGTTGACGTTACATGATGGAAAATCAACATGTACAGGCCTAGAAACAAGTCCTATCTCCAGTTTAAGTATTAACACTCCACCGGGTACGAAGGTGATGTTAAATAACGAAGGCCTCGAGGTCTGTCACGGTGTGGTGTGGTTGGTTCCTGACGTCATAACAGTGCTGGGTGGGAAAGTCACTCATATGATTGAAAAATGGGAACTGAATAGGAGTCTCGCTAAGCATACTAGAGGTGAGTTGGTACTGCTAATTTCAGAGTAATTTCTAAAAATTAGAAGGATTTAATTTGAATTCATTGACCGTCTGCTTCCCACCACAAAATATACAAATAATTAATTTGATATTGGTAAGAAGTATTTTTAAAATATACTGTTTAAATATTCCTTCTGATTGTTTTAATGTGCTGCAATGCATTGCACTGCATTTTAAAATATATTTCAATTTATGATTCAAGAATTGGCTTTATTCCATAAAAACAATATCCTATGCAGAATATTGTATTGTATGGACATCAAGTATTTTAATGCAGCTGTATCAATAGGGTTGATTTCATCACTTTTTTGGAATATGACTTAATATATTTATTAACTTGGATTTAGGGTTTTTTCCTACATAGACATGAATGGATGTAGTAAATTTACAGGCCACTGTGTTCTACTTTTGATGTATGAAAATGAAAATGAATTTAAATCCTAAAATCATGTATTTCAAATATACTGAGAAACCACATGCTTTGAGCGTCCTACATAAGTTACTACAAACAAAACACCCACACTTCACCACTCCCTAAGTGTTTAGGCAAGTTTCTAAAAACACTAACATTATTTTTTAGGGGGTCCTGGTCTGGATGGAGGCCCTCCCCCATGGATACCGTTTGGACAGAGACTAGAAACTCTTACATTGGACAAGCAGTTCAAGAGTTTAACAGAAGCCGCCAAGCAAGATAATGCGGAGTTTGAAGCTCAGAGAAAAGGCGCAATTGCTGAAGCACAGAAACTCGCCTCTGGTGTTAAAAAAGTAATATGTTTTTTTATGTTTACTAGTAATTAGCTAAAAAAGTCTTAATAGTTGGTAAATGTAACTGCTGTGCAAAGCTGGTTTTACCAATTACATAGACCTGCAGCAAAATTGTGTAACATGCTCACATTCGCTTTCATATTAACAATCCAATGACGGTTGGCACAGTGGTTAAGGGATTGACTGCTGCGTTACGTGTCGCGGGTTTGATCCCCACACGGAACAAATATTTGTATGACCTGCAAGTAGTTGTTCCGGGCCTGGCTGTGTGTGTATGTGAGTTTAAATGTTTGTAAACGCACCCACGATACAGGAGAAATTCCTACTGTGGTTGCCCCACAGTAGGAATTTTTTGAAATACTATGAATATATGATCAAGTTCTCTAATGATACGGTTTTGAAATGTTTATGTTTTTGTTGACTAATAGTGTAGCTAAACTTAAGTAGTATAATAGTATAGTTGAAGGATTGTTACGAAGACTTGAGTTATGTAACTAAGGTGTTGATTTATTAGAGGTTTGAGTCTAACAGCTATAACACATGCTACGGTTATTCTTATAAGATGGTAAGAGGTTTCTTACCCTTTTTTAATTAGTCTAGTGTTGTTTAAGCTTTCCAGTAAGCTTCTCATTCAAAAGTTCAGCTACTATTAAATATTCTTATATCCAAATAATTCAGTTTCTAATACCTGTTTATATTTTGCATTTTAGGTGTTTGGTGGCGGCACAAAACCTTTATTGGATGCAAATGTACAGAAGATAGTTGATGCTGGTTTCTCAGAAGAGCAAGCTGAAAATGCTCTCAAATATACTAAGAATAATGTTGATAGGGCTCTTAAGATTTTGCAGAAGAGAGACAACTCAGAGAGTAGAAGTAAAGAGAAGCAGCAGAAAGACCCAGAACCACCCAAACGAAAGGGACGGAACAAGGATATGAATGATGAGGACATACAAGTGAAACCATCAGGAAAAGTGTCCTTATTTGACTTCTTAGAAGATAAGCTGCCTAATGTACCTGATAAGGATAAGGGCAACCGCCAGAACAGCTCCTCGCAAGAGGACAGGAATGATCGAAATAATTATAATTATAGGGAGAGGAATAGTGGGAGAAATAATCCTCGCAATCAAGGAACTAGATTTGATGGTGCCAATAGACAAAGATCAGACACTAGAGGACATTATACTCATGATAATAATCATTCACATAGAGACGATAGAAAATATCAAACACAGAGTGAAAAGCCACCAAGATTTCAGAGGAAATTAGACGAGAAAAACAAGCAACAACAGCAGTTCCAACATCAACAGCAGAACCAGAATCAGTTCCAACCTAGCACCTTGAACCTGAACATGCATTACAACAATTCATATCACACACTGCCGCCGCCGCCACAGAGCCACTTTAACGATAAAAATATGAGGAGTGACAGGAATTATAATAATGAGAATAAAATGCAAATTCAGCACCAGCAACAGCAGCAGCAACAGCAGCAGCAACAGCAACTGCAACAGCAGCAGCAGCAGCAGCAGCAACATCAGCAGCAACAGCAACAGCAGCAGCAACAGAATTACCGCAATGCTGCGAGTGCTATGGAGAGTTTAGTGGACGCTACGGCGAACTTGAATTTATTGGCGACTCAGCGGGCTGTGGAGGAGCTACAGCAGCCGCGGAACTACCCGCCGCTAGATCAGGTGTACGCTAAGCAAGCCTACCTCGCCGCGCAGGGCATGCCGGACATACCGCCCTTCAGGAGGGGCAGCGACCTGCAGAAGTACCAGGAGCAGTCGTACCAGCGGCGGCAGCAGCCGAACGGTTACGTGGAGCCGCGGCAGAGCAACTTGTACGGCAGTGTGGCTAGTTACATGGGGAATGCAGCAGCTGCAGCGGCTGCAGCGGCTAGCGGGTACGCTGGCAGCCAGTACGGGTACGGCGCGCGGCCCCAGGAGTACGCGAACGTGCGCGGGGCCCCCTTCCTCGCCAACTCGCTGCTTGGCTTCCAGAACGCGGCCGTGAACGAGCAGGCGCGCGCCATGCTGGGCGTCGCTGACATCAACTGGAAGGTTGGCGACCGCTGCCTCGCACTCTACTGGGAGGACAATAATGTAAGTTGACATATAGCTGTACAAGGATCTTTGCTAAAATCGTGCGTTGCTAAAATCGGAACTATCTTGATTTTTCAATATATTTTACAAATGTTTGAAACCAACAACGCTTCCTTGTCAACGTCATTCGAGTGCCAAGAGTTCCTTGAAGTACTGTAATGACCTTAGAGAATATAACACTGGAGAAGACTAAGGCCTCGTTTACAGAGACGCGGCGCGTCGTGCGTCGCGTGCATTGTGGCGTTTTGCGTCTCTCTCGCTCTCGACCACGCTGAATGAGACCGAGAGAGACGCGAGACGCCACGCCGCACTCGACGCGCGACGCCCCGCGTCTCCGTAAACGAGGCCTAAGGCGGTAGCTACTCTCCTCCGCAATGAGAAGTCTGTACCATCGTTTTCTTTATCGATATTGATATTCATCCATGAAATTAAACAGCGATGGATTAGTTGGTTTAGTGGAATAGTTAAATTTTAATAAAAATAAAATATAAGTACAATTACTAAAAAAAGTAACAAAATTGTTGTTGTAGTCATTTTTATGTAGTGTCATTTTGATCTTATAAAAAAATTATTTTACACGACTCATTATATAACCACTAGCTTCTGCCCGCGGATCCGCCCGCGTAGGTGTCGGAAATTATCCCACGGGAACGTGCTACCGGGATAAATAGTATCCTATCATCCATTCAGCTGTTAAAGCGTGAAACAGATAGGTAAACAGACAGACAAATAATAAATGCAAATAATATTTTTATATTTTTATTAAACAGGTTTTTATTATTCTAAATGTTTTAAAAATAATAATAATTAATTTTAATATTATTTATTATCATTAATTTGAAATACTCTAGCTTCAAATTGTAATAACTGTTAAGCGGGTGGACCAATTTAAATTAAATAAATACCTTATGATACACTATATTTCCAATTTCGACGGCACGGTTGGCGCAGTGGTTAAGCGATTGACTCCTGCGTCACGGGTGGCGGGTTCGATCCCCACACGGAACAAATATTTGGATGACCTGCAAGTAGTTCTTCCGGGTCTGGCTGTGTGTGTATGTGAGTTTAAATGTTTGTAAACGCACCAACGATATAAGAGAAATTCCTAGTGTGAGGCAATGTTCACCTTTAAAAAAAAAAACTTAAAGCTCTTAAAAAGAGGTAAACATTAATTTCAACTAACACGTGAATTTTAAAATCAACCCCTATTTTACTACCGGGGGTGCTTTGACAAAATCGCTGAAACAAATCATTTTTCATATATATACATTAAAATTTTCATATCCAAAACTTAATCAATGCTAAGTTTTTCATATAAACTTTCATCCTCTATATCACTCACTTTTAAGATTATTTAAGACAAAGAGTATAGCCTATGTCCTTCCCCTAGGATGATATAATTATGACGATATCTCCTTGCAAAATTTTATCGAAATCCGTTCAGTGGTTTAGGCGTGAAAAGGTAACAGACAAATAGACAGACAAACAGACAGAGTTACTTTCGAATTTATAATATTAGTATGGTAATAGAAAACAATGAACCTACAAAGAACTGTTTATAAACAACAAAAAAAAAAGTACTGATTCATATTAAGAAATTATCGACATGTCAGTTTTGGTTTCAAACATGACACTACGGCACTGACCTCTATTAAAATACGCTGGACTGGCTATCGCTATCAATTTCATGTGCCTATTTGAAAATCGCCATTTTGGCGCTGACGGCAGCAGTGTGGGGGAATGGAACTAATACTAGTGATTTATAACAAAAGGTTTGTTATCGATAAAAACTTTTCTGATATCGACCACAATGATAGAAATATTACCAACGCTATTGTTACAGATTTCCTATAAAATAAATTGGTTTAGGTAATTATTAACATGTAACATTCGTGTTGTCTTTTATACGTAATATGTTTTTAAAAACGTGAAATACGTTTTATAACATATTATTATGTTAAGATTTACTACAATTGTAGATAATTGATTTAAAACAATATAGGCATATATTTTGTTAAATGTTACTAAAAACACAGATAAAAAGACATGTCTGCACTAGTCGAGTACCTAACTAAACTAATGAACTATAGATAGTCGTAATAAGCAGATATTTTACGTAGAAAACATAACTTGAAATAGCAGTATCTAGTACTGTTTATGGACTGTAATAATAAGTATCACATGTCCGGTTGACCCCTTCCTTCCTCCTTAATCGGATAACAGTTCACTATAGGATCAATAAATAATAAAATTCTGTAAAATAGTAAATTACTAAGATAGAAATAAATAGTAATTAATAAGATAATCCCTTCCTATAAAGAGTGCACAATAAGATATTATTACTAGTCAGATACCGCATGTTGCCATGTGATAAGAGACACAATAACTTTCTATTAGGTCTGTAATATTACGGTAATTAACTTGTAACAACTTAATTACCGCAGGGGAGGGGGACAGGGAAATAAAAAAAGCATTCTCAAATCACATATTTTATTAAATTAAAAATTACTGTCGAGCCATTTTTTCAACGTAGTCCGTGACTGATGTTTTAAGAAACAGGCTTCCGTGAAGTGTTTAGAACACAGATAATGATACATTGTCGGAGTCCAGTTGACAACCTTCATATTTTTTAACCAAAGTTTGAGAGTGTAATCGGAGGGGAACCTGTAATTAAAGGAAACATTATAGTAGATAGGGGTAAAAACTTATAAATTATATACATATATCTATAATTACCTATATAGAACACTTAATGAGAATTATGAATTATTATAAGTGTTAAATTATTTGTTATTGACTCTAATAATAATAAACCTTGAAGTGTTTTGCTATTATTAGAGATCATTATAATGTGCGTATCATTATTTTAACAATGATGAGCATGACTTTTGTTTTACATCATAATATTACGAAAGTATCTATATGAATTTTGACATCCCTAACAAAAGTTATTGGTTATAAAAATGTTCGTAAAATCCCGTAAACTCGAATAGTTTACGTTTATTATTGAAAGAATACACTGTTTTAAGCGGATTTCTAATAAGTATTTATGTTTTTTTTATTCACTTACTTGTGAAAACTGACACCACTGCCCTTTTCGTATCGTGTTTTACAATATACGCACGATTTCATGTTGGACGAACAATACAAGCTATGATACAATCACTGTCACTATTATAACACTTTAATTTATATCACAATCACAGTAAACACTTTAGAAAACTTTTTATTCCGCAGAGACACTTAGCGTAAAATCAACAAACAACGGCCATTTGCAATCTTATTAGTTCTCAGAACTCTCACGTCTGTCACTGGGGGCGCTTTGAATCGGCACAGCAAATAGCTGTCATTTTGTATAGGATAGCCAGTCCAGCGTATTTTAATAGAGGTCAGTGCACTACGGACGTATGGTTGGGCATTTTTACTAAAGAACATAATTTCATGTTAATTTTGCTGAATTGACGTTTATTTTCGTAATTTTATGAACATAAAGACAAGTCGAAACCAATGTGAGGTAAAACTCTAAACATGCCTTGTTTTATGTTGAATCGAATGAAAAATCAATATGTTGTTATGAGGTTAGGATTTTTAATTTCAATAACAACAGGACCAAATATTATAAAAAAACAAAATGAGAAACATCGAAACTATTTTGTAAAGAAAATATGCATGAAAAGATAGTATAGTAAAGAAAATAAAACGGCATACTTAATAAAAAAATATCAATGGCAAATATGGCATTTTAGAAAGTCAAAAAATCTTTATTTGGTAAAATACATATTTATAAATTCATTTCTTAACTGGCGAGTGTCACAGAGCTACGAGCGGTGGCAACGTTGTTCACAACCGCTGTTGATAGCCGGTCTCGATCTGACCGCCCGCCACATTAGATGGTTCAGATCAAGAGTTTGTTCGCACCACTATTATCCAAAACTGTCGCCAGAGCTGAGCCCCCTGTGTGTCGTACTTTAAGGATGCTTAATGCCCTCCTGACCACCAATCCTGAATGTGATCTGTTTGCCGATGAATGGAGTAGAATTATGCGTGTATGTGTGATGTTTTGTGAGAAGAAGTATGCTAGGGTTTCCTCTATTCTAAGTTAGTAGTTGAAATATTTTTGTATACCTACCATACCTGTTTAAATCTTTGTTTATTAATGTAATTGTTGTTACCGTTTTAATTAACAATAAACAATAATAATAAAAATACCTACATTTTGAAAGTTATTCTGTCTATGAGTTTGACATATTTGAACACTTTACGGATTTAACAGAACAGCTAGGCATTTCCACGGAGTTCCGCGCGCCTTGAAGACGATATACGATGTGCGTTAGAATCGAATTTAAAGTAGTTTTATTGAACGTACTAGAACATTTTGTTCTTGTCCTTTACAGAGGGGGAAGTCGAAGCTGAAATGCATTAGATTTGACTTTGGTTTTTAACGTATTTTCTTTACAAGCAACGCCATCATTAAATTTACAACAGATATGTTTGTCAGACTATTTCTAGCAACTGAAGGAACACGGGTGGGTTTTAGTCAGTAAGAGTCTGACACGCCCTCCCGCTCCGCCCAGAGCGGGAGCTGTTATTTGATGATTTTCCACCCTCAAAAAAAGGCTATTTCAATATATAACTTTATGTCTCCTAAGTTTATCAAGTATATAAGTAAGTTTTCTTCACAAATAAATCATATGATTTCAGTTCTACGAGGCCGAGATCACGGGCATATCGGCAAACACCGTAGTTGTCAAGTTCTGTGCCTATGGTAACCATGAAGAGATACTGAAGACCAATTGCCTGCCGTTCCCTAATCAAGGTTCGTGAGTTTTATGTAGTAGGTAGTAAGTATTTGATAATAATTATAGTTACATTTCTTTTTTAAATTATATTACTTACATAAGTTTTAAACTTATCAATAAAATCACGACTATTAATTTATATCAAATAACCACCAAGAATATTAATGTTATTGTAATGTACTATTTACGTGAAATGATGAATTTATTACGTTAAAATTTTTCTATCGATTTATTGTAGAATAAAAGGGTTTTCAAAGCATATTTGAAGTTTTTTAGTAAGTATTTGAATGAAGAGTTTAAACAATTTTTATTGAAGCCGATTAAGTAATTCTCCCATGCCGCCCCGTGTGCACAGGCTCGCACCCCGACAGCGCGGCCTACCTGGCGGCGCGCGGCGTGTTCGCGGCGCGGCGGCCCTAGTGCTGCGCCGCGGTGCCGCCCGCCGCGCGCGCGCGCCCCGCCAGCTGACCCCCCCGTGTGCGCAGGCTCGCACCCCGACAGCGCGGCCTACCTGGCGGCGCGCGGCGTGTTCGCGGCGCGGCGGCCCTAGTGCTGCGCCGCGGTGCCGCCCGCCGCGCGCGCGCGCCCCGCCAGCTGACCCCCCCGTGTGCGCAGGCTCGCACCCCGACAGCGCGGCCTACCTGGCGGCGCGCGGCGTGTTCGCGGCGCGGCGGCCCTAGTGCTGCGCCGCGGTGCCGCCCGCCGCGCGCGCGCGCCCCGCCAGCTGACCCCCCCGTGTGCGCAGGCTCGCACCCCGACAGCGCGGCCTACCTGGCGGCGCGCGGCGTGTTCGCGGCGCGGCGGCCCTAGTGCTGCGCCGCGGTGCCGCCCGCCGCGCGCGCGCGCCCCGCCAGCTGACCCCCCCGTGTGCGCAGGCTCGCACCCCGACAGCGCGGCCTACCTGGCGGCGCGCGGCGTGTTCGCGGCGCGGCGGCCCTAGTGCTGCGCCGCGGTGCCGCCCGCCGCGCGCGCGCGCCCCGCCAGCTGACCCCCCCCGTGTGCGCAGGCTCGCACCCCGACAGCGCGGCCTACCTGGCGGCGCGCGGCGTGTTCGCGGCGCGGCGGCCCTAGTGCTGCGCCGCGGTGCCGCCCGCCGCGCGCGCGCGCCCCGCCAGCTGACCCCCCCGTGTGCGCAGGCTCGCACCCCGACAGCGCGGCCTACCTGGCGGCGCGCGGCGTGTTCGCGGCGCGGCGGCCCTAGTGCTGCGCCGCGGTGCCGCCCGCCGCGCGCGCGCGCCCCGCCAGCTGACCCCCCCGTGTGCGCAGGCTCGCACCCCGACAGCGCGGCCTACCTGGCGGCGCGCGGCGTGTTCGCGGCGCGGCGGCCCTAGTGCTGCGCCGCGGTGCCGCCCGCCGCGCGCGCGCGCCCCGCCAGCTGACCCCCCCGTGTGCGCAGGCTCGCACCCCGACAGCGCGGCCTACCTGGCGGCGCGCGGCGTGTTCGCGGCGCGGCGGCCCTAGTGCTGCGCCGCGGTGCCGCCCGCCGCGCGCGCGCGCCCCGCCAGCTGACCCCCCCGTGTGCGCAGGCTCGCACCCCGACAGCGCGGCCTACCTGGCGGCGCGCGGCGTGTTCGCGGCGCGGCGGCCCTAGTGCTGCGCCGCGGTGCCGCCCGCCGCGCGCGCGCGCCCCGCCAGCTGACCCCCCCGTGTGCGCAGGCTCGCACCCCGACAGCGCGGCCTACCTGGCGGCGCGCGGCGTGTTCGCGGCGCGGCGGCCCTAGTGCTGCGCCGCGGTGCCGCCCGCCGCGCGCGCGCGCCCCGCCAGCTGACCCCCCCGTGTGCGCAGGCTCGCACCCCGACAGCGCGGCCTACCTGGCGGCGCGCGGCGTGTTCGCGGCGCGGCGGCCCTAGTGCTGCGCCGCGGTGCCGCCCGCCGCGCGCGCGCGCCCCGCCAGCTGACCGCACCGCGACACCTCCGAGCCCGAGGACCCGCGCACGATGTTGAACGCGCTCTATATTCTCAATGCTCGGCTCGACACCGAGAGTTGAAAATCCAGAACGCAATAAAGAAATCGCCCGTGCTACCTGGGCTGACACATGGCTGAACATGCAACCCGACACAACCCGACACACCCGATACAGGCAGCTACATTAAACCCCCGTTGTAAAGTTGCACAACATTGTTTCAGCAACATGTTTCACTGTGAAACATGTTGCTAATAACGTGATAGTCTCGTATTCATGGTAAAACAAGTGTCGCAACGTTGATAAGCAAGTTTTTCTCTACTTTTCTTCATCCATGAATACGAGGCTTTATTTGTACCCACATTGAGGAGTGTCTGATTAAGAACTAATAAAATATTTTCACGATAACTAATAAAAAAAAAGTTATAAACACTTGTTACATTTTTACAATATACCTACCGGGTGAGTTTTTAGTATGAATTGAACATTAACTATTTGATATATTGGTTTTAACAAAAGAGTTTTGGTTCCAATTTTAATTTCATCCCAATAGGATTAAAAAAAAAAAAATTATTACTTTTTGGTTGTCTGCTGTGTTTCCGCGACCGTATGGCGTTGTATAGAATGGTTACCTATGCTCACACATTTTCTATGCAGTGCCTCGTTTTCTGTAGACTGATCTCGCGTACGTATCGATGCTTATTAGGTAAGTTTGGAATTGCCAGTATACAAAGTGCTCCAAAACTCGCTCTAAACAATACAGTATTATCTTTCATATAATATGTAAGTAGTCCATATTATGAGCTGCTTACATTTTAGCATTTTATGCTACGGGGAATCAGTCTACCGAATGCTTTTGCGCTGCGATCGCGTCGATACTGCTCAAGGTACTCTGCTAAGTTCATGATACCGATACCACGAGTATCCGCGTCGAACGCTACTGGATGTATTCTATCCGTGCGACGGACTTCAGGCCTCATTCAAGACGAAGCGATTGTGAATAACTTCTTTCTAATGTTGAGGCTTAAATTACACTTATCAGTATCGATTTGCTATTTTATATTGAGAGATTTTACTTGTGCAAATGCTTTGTTATCTCGTCACACCTTTTGCTAAAACTTTCTTCACGATTAACTGAGAAGACTGAAAATACAATAGATTTTCACCGCTAACTCCAATACATTTGGTTGCTTAAAGTACGTTTTGGTTCGTTTATTCTAGCTCACATGCAATGCTAATAATTTAGTTTGACACGCGATATGCGTAGCAGTATTAAATGACTCGGCTGCATGCGAATCGGTATTGATAAGAGTGGCTTGAGCCGACCACGCTCTCGAGTGCCCGAGATGATTGGGTTTGATGTTCAGCTACATATTTTATTTAGTTCGGGATGAGTGAATGAAGTTGAAATATACTTGCGATAGAAGCGTTTGGCAATAGCTCCACAGAAGGATCTCGCTTGCAGTCAACATTTTAAAATACCTCCTAGAGATGTATGTAATAATAATAAGTTTGTGTTAAATGTTCATATTCAATTCCGTATGACACGCGGAAGTTTGTGAGTTTTCAACTTTCTTCACTTCATGTATAAAGGGAAATGAAAGGGCTCACGCGCCGCTGCGTAGCTTCAAACTTGTTACTTGTAATGTTGGTGTACAAAGGATTTGAACACGCGTTCGGATAATGATAGAAAATTCCTGCATTTATTTTGTTGGCTTCTGTTGTAATATACAGGGTGTGGCGTAAGTAGTGGTCCACCGTTCAGGATTCGATGAACCAGATAATTAACAATAACAATTAAAAAAATTACTATTTTTAGTAGTATGTTTTTTTTTACAAAATTCGCTCTTGAACTTGATGGTGTGTTAAAAATTAGGGTTAAAATTAGAGAAGAACCAACGTTTTCTTCAAAAGAGCTGAATTTACATAAAAAATCATAATTTATCATGATAGATCTAGTATTCAGCAGCAATTAACAGAAATCAAAATGAAAAGATAATGGTTTTTGTTGAAACTACAAACAAATTTGTAATAAAAGGTAGAAATTTCGTAAATAAAAGACAAAAAGGAAATATTTTCGGAACCCTTGGGTAAAAATGGTTAAAAAGAATATTGTTATTGTTAATTATCTGGTTTATCGAATCATGAACGGTAGACCATTTCGAGACACCCTGTATATTTTTGTTTGATTCGATTTGAAGAAAGTGCAGATATTTTATATTAGACGCTCTTTAAGACGTAAAAGTACATACATGATTGACCAAAATCAGTAGGCTAATGTTTTGGCACGATTCTTCAAAATCGAATATGCAAAAAGCAGTGTTTTTGGTCTATAAACTAAAGAATTTTTAGAATAGTTATAGACCGAAATTATACCCATAAAAATGGTTAGGTTACATAATGCGTGGTTACGTCAGAACACTTGTGCCTACACATACTATTTTGTATCAATCATTACAGAAGCTTTTGTTGTCAGTCGAATAGTATAATACAGTTTTGGACTACAAGAGATGTGCAAAGTTCATAATGGATCATGACTTGTCTCTTCTAAGTTTTTTTTTTCTTAGTCTGTAGGGATCGGAAATAAACGACAAAAAATAAAATATTATTTATACGCTATTAGGCCATGTTTGAAATTAAATATTATTTATTGTGTTAAAGTTTTTTCTTCATGCAAGATGTATATTTTAACTTGAAGGAGTTGTGATCAGGGAGATTTTATGTCGTTCTGGGCTCAAAACAGTATCTTGCGGTAACCCTAGTCGAGCTTCTAAACATTGAATTGCTTTTTGTATTCGAATGTCGGTTAAAGTGTGGGTGTCCAATTAAGGTTCCTTTCTTATTGTTTTTGGTTCAGAATTCATCATTTAAGGCTCCTTATTGTTTTTGGTTCAGAATTCAGTCCTCATTTAACTTTGCTTTGAATAAAATATACAGCTTATATGGTTTTATCTTTGTCAATTAATTTATAAGAGAAGCTACGCAGGTCGTGTTGTGCATCTATTAGGTCTAATTAAAGAGTTCTTAATGTTTATATAGGTAATATAATGTTAAAAAGATGTAACTCTCATGCGTTAATTTATTGTCAGTCCGTATGTAACCAACAGCAGTAGCGAGTTGTATTTTTAGCGCAAAATATGTAATATATATTATAATTTCAGTTAAAATATTATTTGAAATGTATTGGTTTTATTTTATATCCGTGTCTTAATAGATATAAATAATTGTACCTACGAAATCACCTACCGTTTACTGCTTCATGTTTTAATTAAGTTTATAACAAATGAGATGTATATTCTATAGTTTTTAATATCGCACTTGCTACTTATTTTATAACGAACATTTTCAAACTCATTAGTGATAGCTGTAATATCAGAGCCAGTAGTAGCAGGTGAGGATATGTTGTGAAATCAGATAGGACCTACATGCTGTGAGCGGGGCTCACGCTACTACACTATCCCCAATTCGATATCATGTTTTATTTCACAAGTTCAAAGCACTGGGTTGTCTATTTATTGCATATTTCCTCTTTATTATTGCCTGCGCGCGATCGGGATAGATTACTTGAGACTTTATGCCTTAGGTTTTGTTTAGAGTTATTCAAAGATTTGTATAAGACGGGTATTTTTGGTCATATATAGTTTTAATAAGTGTAGATAAAGATCATTTATATACTCGCTGAGGAAGTTATCACAATATAAAGTTTTATCCACATAGACACAATGATAGCTATGTGGTTTGCCTAAATATGTACTCCTTACGAACGGCCTTATGTTCCTATCTTTTTAGATGTTTATAACTTTAACAAATAAGTAGAATTTAAACAATTGGAACCAGTTTTGTTCATTGGATCTTTTCTTGATCGCGTGCAGGTTGAATTGAATCATTTTCTTGAATTTTTAAATCTAAAACTTATTTACTAAACTGATGGCGATATCAGAGCACGATTTCATGTGAACCAAAGCTCAATGACATCCTAGTTGGTAGTAGACGCAGTAATGATCATATTGATGTAAAACCGCGTTGATTACATTTATACCACCAGTTTATAATTAAGTTGAGTTGAGGTGAACGTTTATTAACAAAATGCTAATAAAAGAAACTGACGAACTGTTGTTTTATTTAATTAGCCATGCTCAATTTTGGTTTGCTATCCGTAGGTACGTGGATTATGTACCTAATGGGCTTTACATTTATGCAGGGAATCGAATCTGTTACCCAGGACCTGAGGCACAACAGCCGTGCTTGTAAGTTCTACTAAGTACTCGGCAAGGGAATCTTGGTACTAAGTCATTTGAGCAGCTGATACTGTGTGCGTCATCTACAATCCATGTTCGGGGTCACCAGTAAAGAGGTATGAGGAACAGGGTGTAAAGTTCACTCATCCTCTATAGAAAAGGGAGGATTCTCCGACTAGACAGGTGTCGTGTCTCGATTGATGCATTGATGTCGGGGCGTTGTATAATTATTATGCTAGTTGCGCGGTAAACTGCTTGCGCGATGCAAAATTTTGCGTGACGTCAGGCTGATGCGTAGTTCGCATGTGTCGTTGTAGATGCCGCTACATCACTGTGGTTTGCTCGAGATCAATGAATTGGCAGAAATCACAAAAACTAGCAACAACCTAACTTTCTACATTGAACGTCTAGATCTGCGAAATATTATTATTCATCTCAATATTATAGGTACCTCAATCTTATAGGTAACTCATGCATAATGATTTAATGAATATAGCATCCATCATCGTTACTAAAGTGAACTCCCAAAAGTTCGTTTATTTCAAACTTCTTCCGCTGAGTGACGTCAACTTTATTCAAGTTTGGTGGTTTTATTTTGTAAATAACGAGTAAAGTAAATTAGTCGTAATCTTTTCTTTCCGATCTTTTATTGTAAATAATCGCTGCGTTACACGCTATTCACCTGACCTAGTTGCGAACACATATACACGTTCGTAGGACCCTTCGAAGGCTGTCCCATTCTTCCTACAGCCTACAGCTTGGTTGGTGGGGCGTCGCCCGCGTGCTTGCTTGACTCAACAAACCAGTTGAGTCTGTACTACCGGCCACGGCGCGCTTGTCGTCTTCCATAACAAACAACTCGTCAGTGAACTGTTCAAATTAACGTAATACATAACTGTAGTGAGAAGTAAGAGTGATGGTAAAGTGAAACTGTTTCGGCTAACGGTTCCTACAAGACGATATCGGATTTCGTGACAAAATGTAAGTAAACGACATGACGCGACGACGCGACCGACGCAAAACTTATGTTGATGTTGACATCAATCGGGATTTTTTAAACTTTAAACTACTGTTTGCATGCTTTGGTCGTTTCCTATGTTATTGTTTTACGTGCTCGTTTTAATGAAGCGTCATACAATGCTACTTTCACTTATAAACATCATTAAGAGAATGGATTAGATGGACCTTGTGTTAGCCGGGGTATCACCTTGAGTGTTTGCGTCCGCGCAAGTCGCGTAGCTCCTCTCTGTAAGTGGTCGTTATACTTCATGCACTCATGACACACATAACATTACATACCTACGACATGTACCTACCTAATGACATACATAACATACACATTAGTCAATAACATTGCACAGGGTAGCTAAACAGAGTAGGTAAGTTAGGTAGGTTCCCAGATCATTATTTAGGTAGATCATTATTTGATTGCTAGTTGATAAGCGTCCTATTCTTTTTCGGCATACAAATTAATAGTTTAGACGCCAATTAGCGTGATGTTTCGGATACATCAGCTCCCAGTCCTCAGGTTTTCGGATTCAACATTCTCAGGTGACTACTTTTTTGTTAATTTTGATCATTGAGTCTAAAAACGTAGCTACCTGAACAAGAGTTTTGGTGCTATACAGGTAGGTAGGGGCTAGGTAGGTACCTGCATCCTTTTATTTCCATGAGTGTTGGTTTGCACAAAACAACATGAAAATAGAACAACATTGTATTATTATCTACCGTACGCACATAGGTGGTACCTACTTAAATATTAAATAAGATAGGTACTTGTGGGTACAAGGAAATCTTAATCCATAGATTCGTAATCCAATAAAATCAAATGTCATTCCAAGCCTATTATGAAATATACATTTCAGTAACATGATCGATATTAGAAATCATTTTAAAATACATTTTAAGTGGCGAAGAAAAACGAAGTCAACTTATTGGCGGTAAGGACTGTGTTTTATGTAGGTATCTATATATTTTTCTGTCGTACCGTGGCATACTAGATCACCTAGCAGTATCCCAATGTCGACCACAACCTACTGACATGAGCAATGATAAGAAACACGATTACTTATAATTCACTCGTGGCAGGTACTGAGACTTAATTAATTACCTACATTCAAGTTTTTATACCAAGCTTAGATTGATTACAAGGATGTAGTTCTGTGTATCATCTGAATAGCCTCATGATAATACATTTGTAATTTTGATGTGTGTAGATTAGGCTGTGAATTGTTAATTACCTAGTCCTTATTTGTAGTAAAGGTTTACGTAGGTAGGTATAGTTACCTACTTACTATACATCAATGCCTTTTGGTTAGATCTTAGACTATGATCTACTGAAGGTGAAACCCATGGTGGTTACTGTAGGTTAGGTAATGTACCATAAAATCAATAGGTAAGTACCTAGATCCGGAATGGATTTCTGGTTCCTATTTCGAATATCTAAGATATAATCTCTGTCATAGCGTCGTCATTAAAACCCAAGACTAGCCACTAAGTTCTCGTAAGTCTTTACGAGAACTTAGTGGCTAGTTGTTAGCAGCATCGCTTCCATCGGAAGATTTATGACACAAATTATACCTACAGGTCAAAAGATGGTATCAGCCGTGCAAACCCCTGTCCGGCAAATATTTTAATTGAGTTTATTTTATATTTATATATATATTTATTGATTGATTACTATTCCTATACCTACCTAGAGCTCGTGTATTGTGACACGATTAGGTAGGTATTAGGTAAGAGTATGGCCACCACCTCAGGATATATAGATCCTATAGAAGGTTTCTACAGTAACCAGGATATGTGATGTGGTAGTCTAGTCATTGTGAGGACCACGCGCACCTACACTTTTACTCTCATTAAGAGATGCCAAAGCGTACCATAAGTAGGTACTTACTGTCATGTGCACGTGAATGGCTTACAAACAACTGGATATATTGTAATCATTAATCAACTTTCACTGTTTAGTACTCAAGGCTGTCGTTAATATGTAGTTACCTACTTATGCTACTCTATCTACATGCACTTGTGTCTGGATGTTAATCTATTTACAAAGACCAAATTCTTCGCCAAACTAAGATTGCCAAGCGAAAGTGGTAATGCCCGTGCCCTGCAGGCGTAACTGCCGAAATTCACGTCAAACCTTCACGTATACCTGCATTTATGCTGTTACATTTGTTTTATGCTCCAGAAGACGAATTTTCGCATAACAAGCTAGAATTCTAATTTGAGAATAAACAAGCTCACCAGAAACGTGGGGGTCGTAACAGACGACAATATATATAGGTATATATATATATATATATATATAGGTATATACGCCGCAGATTGGTTCCATCTGTCGTTATAGTTCAGTCAACAATTCACCTGCACGCATGGTTGATAAGGTTAATAGGGTGTGCATCACGCACCCCCTGTAAGACCCAAGCCTGGGTTAAAAAAGTTTGAGTATCTTTTGGAAGGCGCGAGGTCGGTGGCAAGTTGAGATTGTGAACTGTCTCATAATCTGTAGGTCATATAATAAAGCTGAAGAGTTTGTTTGTTCGAACGCGCTAATCTGGAACTACCCAGTCGGATTTGAAAAAATATTCTTATTTAATTATATCAAATCAAATCAAATCATTCATTTATTAATTTGCGAATATGGGTACAAAGAAAAGGTCTTAAAATATAGCAATAATGTCCATTAGCGATATCCTACCATAAGGACTAAATATATAACATGTTATAATACTCAGACGTGACGTGAGTCTATTTAACATCGTGCTACGATGGATCACACACTACAACGCTCCACGCGTCGGCGTCGGGGCGCGGGAAACTGAGCCTAATTCCCCGCGCGGGGTCGCGTTATCTGCGCCCCGTCGCGTGGCGTGTTGTAGTGTGTGATCCGCCTTAGGAGCCGAGCAATAAGAAAAAAGTAAAAAATAATTCTAAGCGAAAAAAAGTTATAGCGCGGGCGGCCGATGCGACACGACGTGGTTGGTCGGGGGAGCAAGAAATTTTACGCGGTCGCAGTCACAGGCAGAAGCTAGTTTATACATAAATACCATTTACTATCGCTGATATTTTCTTCTTTACGTGTCCACAGATTCGCTATGGGAATGGGAGGAGCCATGGACAGTTGCGGCAGATGTATGAAGTTCTCATTAATATGCATGAATGTAGTTACCTTCGTAAGTACCAACTTCTTTATATACTTACTTCTCAATAAGGCATAAATATCTTTACGATTTCCTTCCAGCATTTTTGTCTATGCATGGTACAAATATGTAAGAGGATACGAAAGATAAATGTGAATAAATTCTCAGGTAGGTAAATGGGCTTAGTGAATAAGAAATAAAACAAGCAACCTTAGATTACTCCTTTCAAAGTTTCAACTTCAAATCTCATGGAACATCCTGCCGATTAAATGAAGCAATATTTCAAGACGAACGCATTAAGACAACACCATGAAGCAATTTAGATCGTATCTAAACATTAGACGGACGTCCACCTGCATTAATTAGTAGAAAAAATGGTCGAATTATAAAATCTTCGTGTCTATTTTATTGATGGGGTATACCTACTATACAGGTGTGCACGAGTTACGAAGTTATGTTTGTTATACAACTATGCCAGTTCAAGTGCGTGGGTTTTGGCATCAATTGCATCTACCTATAGGTATCTAAATGCCTACCTACTAAGAAAATATTAGGATGACCATGAAGTATCATTAGATGCAGGTATATATGCATCCGTTGCTTGTCGTCAATGTCATAATTATGTGAGTGCATGAGTGACCTGTAGATAATAGTCTTTAATGTCTGATGCCACTTACATCAATCAAGTACAACCGGTAGATTACTGCTCATCACGCAAACATAATGATCGGACCGTACAATTGAATAACTAGAGATTTATCCATGCACGAAGGTCTAGGGGTATAACTTAATAAGTTGCTTTTTATAAAAAATGTATTTTAGGCCCTCTTGTGTTTAATCCTTGGTCTATGAAGGTGGTCTAGCTTGTCCACATATATTTTTCACTAAGACCATTCAGAGGTTAACTAAGATTGTCCACTCTCCAATTTATTAAATGCACCCTCTTTGCAATACAATCACTGGCCGTCTGTCTTCAAAATATTATTTACATGCCATTAAGATTTGCTTTTTCTGTTTTTTTTTCCATTGAAAATGGCTTTTGTCATTTTTTTCAAATAAATTGGCCAGCCTTATTCATTAGGTAAGTAATCAATAGCAATACTAATAATAGCTCTTTTATAAATATATTGTGAAATGAACGGAATATTAATTGCTGCTCTCTTTCGAAGTGGTTCAGATGAAAATAATATTTGTATTCGGCTTTTCGCCTTTACTTGGATGTAAACAGTGCAGAGGTTTCAAGGGTTGTAGGATAGATTAATTCGATTATTTTATCCAAATTTAAAGTACTATCCTAATCAATACAATTAACCATTACAAATCATAAACTAACACATGCAAAATGCGCATTACAGATTGGCGGTGCGATCGCGCTGGCCATAGGCCTGTGGGTATGGATCTCCCGTTCCTTCTCCAGCACGCTGATGAGCAACAACATGTTCATAGCATCGGTTGGCGTGGTGGTTGCCATGGGGGCTGCCTTGATGCTGCTGTCGCTGCTTGGGTGCTGCGGCGCCGCTAAGGAGGTCAAATGTATGCTGCTTACGGTGCGTTTGTAAAAAGACAGTTGACCACTTGTCAATAGCAACACATGAATTACGAAAATATTGTTTTGTAGACACTTTCCATAAAAAACAAGCGTGACAGTGATTGTGACCGGTAACTCAGAGAAACTGACGGCCCGTGCTTGTGGCAACTGAATTTGCGCTCAGCGCTAATTGCACGGGCACGAATATTATTAGTGAGTAGTAGTTCAGTAAACGAATGGTTCAAAAGTGGGTGTAGGTAGAGTGCCTAAGCGATTTCTGCAGAAACTTGTTGAGGGTGCTTAGGAAGTGAACATACTAAAAGTCGTGTAGGTAATAGTTATATATGCAACTGTTGTATAATACGGGGTATACAAACTCGAATGTGGGTTTATCACACGAGGCGAAGTACAGTTGCATACACGACTTTATTTACATGATATGAATCCTCTTTAAAGATTCTGAAAATCATAGGGTGTTGTACAGTGTTGTAAGAACCCTATGTAAATTCACGGTAAGTTTAATGGCTGAGTAAGGTAATACAAATAAACTATGTGTAGGTAATAATATAATTATTTATTGTAATAATTTTTCGCAATACCTACTAATATCGAAAATCAATGGCGGGATACGACTTAAATTCGAAAAGTCTATAAAAAAATAATTAATTAGTGTAGTAGTGAAATGTGCGAGCATGACAATGTTCTTTTTTTAAACGACTTCAAAAAAGGAGGAGGTTCTCAATTCGACTGTATGTTTTTTTTGGATGTGATGTTTGTTACTCGATCATTCCGCCAATAATTATGAATTGATTTTTCCCATATAAATTTTATCGAAATCTGTCGAGCGGTTTTTAATAAATCAATGATAAATGATTTTATTTCTGTAAATAGGTTTTTACAAACACTTTTACACGTCAGTCATGTTTTTTTTTAACTAGATGAGGTCGGCGTTTCCTATCTGACTACTCTGAGAAGAAAGGCCGAAACAAACTCAGAGGTCACAGTCTCTTTTAAAGTCCAGACAGAATCTTGGTCAGATCATGTGAAGGCTATGCAGATTGGTGTCTGAAATGGTCTTTTGAGGAAAGAACCACACAGATTGAGTGGACCTGTCCAGACAGTGCACGCAATAATAAACTATTTTTAAATAAAATAAAAAACCGGCTTCAAACGAACGTGCGCGTGTTAGACGATCGTGTTCGAATTGGTGTGGGGTAGGTACCATAACTAAAAAGTGAAAAATAAAAAACGTTTATTAAAAAAAAAAGTTTTTTTTTTAATTCATAAAGATACCACGAATTGAGTAGTGAGAATGTGGCTGTTTGATGAGTTAGGAAGGGATCGAGTTCGAGTTGCATAATGAAATTTAGTACAACATTATAACATTAGTTTAGATGATATTATGGATAATATGACACTGGTTGTTTTAATGTTGACAATAAGCTAACAGTTTCAGAAACTTTTATAGAGGATGTACATGGGTGTAGATAAACTATTATTTATATTACTACACTTATTATGCCAATTACATTTTTATCCTCTTAGGCCGTAAGGGGTCCTGGCAAAGGTTCTTTCTCCGTGACATCCTCATCCTCAGTGGTAGGTGGTTCTTGCTGATGGGGCTCTACGTCGTCTTCATCGTCCTCCTCGTCAATAGACACGCCGTTGAGAAATTTCTCTTGGCAGTGGAGGCACGCTGCAGAACAGTTCAGCATTGCTTTCACATCCACATTTGCCACTACCACAATCCTTGGTGCAGCGGTAAAATATCGTTTTCAGTAGGACCTCCGGTGCTGGTGAATCTTCTGTTGTTGTTGGCACCAGGGTGACTCCTGTATGCTTCCATCCCCACTCTTGAGAGGGCAGCTCATTCCCGAGCCACTCTGCGCTTGGTGGTAGGTGCGCCGGGAATGCTGTTTAGCTGCACTCTCAGTTTGTGGGAGGGAGCTGATGTTGGGTTTAATATTTGCCACTGACCTCATGAACCACTGGAAGCGGTACTGGTTAAGAGAGTTTAATCTTGCTTGTGCCTCATACATACCATTTGAGGAAGCACATCTACCTAGCCTCTTCGACCTCACCGTGAGTGGAGGAGGGGTTATAAAAGATCACTGCCGCTTCCTTTATGATTTCTGAATACAAGTACAATTTTGAGAAACCCACGTTACGTCTTCTGAAAGTTGCAGATGTGGTGTCGCAGCCGGTAAATGATTCCTCCTTTATTGACTCAAATAAATGAAAACTCCTTTATTGACTGCATTATAGGTACTGGCGTCTTTAGTCGTTGCCGGCACGGGCTGCAAGTCCGCGCTCTGTGGATTCAAACTCTTATTCGTGTGGTTTACTATAGGTACCTACTTAGTTTAAGGGGCTGGTACGAGTATTATTATAACTGTACGTATAGAAAACAGGGCACACACGCTGTTACAATGCTCATACAATTTTTGACGCGTAGTATGGACACGTTGGACCGTATTTTCACATCTGGGTCCTGAGTTAGTTAAACGGGGTACAAATAACAGGAAAAATATATGAATCCCACTGTTTAAAGCGACGAGCCTATCGAAGTGGGATTACACGTAAATAAATAAATCATACAATATAAATAATAAAATCATAGTCTAAAACTAATAAAATAATTATTTCACTCCTCTTGCTCAAAAAGACCGTCATTGTGGCGTACCAGACCGAAGAAAAAATAGCAATTCTTCCTCTAGGGGAAAAAGTTTTTTTTTTAATTTTTGTGTGTCAAAATAAATAATAATGAGCCTACACAAACGAAAAAGTCTTTAGTCATAAGTAGAATAATCATGAATATAGACTCGACTTATTACTGTTTCATAAAAAAAGAACTTCATTTTATTTTTGAAAATGGAACTAAAATCGGCGATCTCTTTGGTAGAATGCATGCAATGCGTTGTAGTCATAAGTAGAATAATCATGAATATAGACTCGACTTATTACTGTTTCATAAAAAAAGAACTTCATTTTATTTTTGAAAATGGAACTAAAATCGGCGATCTCTTTGGTAGAATGCATGCAATGCGTTGCGATTGCAGAAGAAAAAACAAAAAAAAGACATTGGCGCGAAATCTTTATAAATTATTCTCTAATAATTAGAAAAACTACCAATTCAATTTGCAAATATTGCAAATTAATTATTGTAATTAATTGTATTGGATTGTTTTATTTTCTCGCAATCGTAGTGAAAAGTAGAGTGTAACACACGGCGCTAAAAAACCCATTAAAACTCGGTTTCTATTTACTCCCTCGCTAAAGCTCGGGAGTAAAACTACCTCGTATATAATGGGTCATTTTAGCTCCTTGTATAACAATCTACTATATAATATACCAAGAGTTAAAACAGAAAACCTAATATTTCAAATAATTTTCATATTATTATTCAACGGACCATCATATCGGACGGTCTTTGCTATTAATTACACCTACACAACTTATCCTAAAAGCAGTGTTATTTGACAAATCATCATTCTATTATATTCCAGTACTACATCCTGGTATTCATTATCTTCGTGGTGATGCTGGTAGGCGGGATCCTCCAGTTCGTCTTCAGAGAGAAGGTCATCACGACTCTAGACCGAGAGCTGTATGCCGCCATCCCTTACTATGGAGTCAGGCATGAGTATACCAAGTCCTGGGATGACACTCAGACGTACCTCAAGTGTTGCGGTGTCAAAGGATACAAAGATTGGAACGACAATGTGCCTGAAAGCTGCTGTCGGGAAGTGTATCCGGGGAAGGTAAGGGTTTTGGATATTTTTTACTTTTGTTACATCAAAAACGTTGCTAAAATAAAGTTGAATATTTTTGGTCCAGTGAATGCCACTCTTCTTTTTTTCTTATATTGTCGAAGCCATGGAATTAGTATGTACTATAGCCGATACCCTTAAGTGGCAATCACTGGCCATATTCCATTAAAATATATTAGATGCCATTTTATTTAACTATAAAAAAATGGTAGATTGCTATTAACATTTTCTTTTTCCCAAAGAGGTCAGCCGGTTTGATTATTGGACTGAAATCTCCTTTGTAAATCTAATTTATACAGGTTCATAGTTATCTGAATTTTTGTCGCCAGCGCATCCAGTGGTTCATTTAACAATGAGTATTGCATCTTTACTGTTATTTTTAATTGCTGAAAAAAGTATAGGTTAAAGAGATGCAGAAGTGATTAAAACTATTCTACTAACCTTTAATGTATAACGCAATACTAACATTTATATTTTGAATGTTTCAGAGGATGGATTGCAAGGGGTCTCCAAATCCAACTACGATGTACGTGGAGGGATGCCTCACTAAGGTGATAGACTTCCTACGGGAAGACGCCGTGTATGTCGGCACAGCGGCCGTCATCATAGCTCTGATAATGGTAAGTTTTTACCACAATTAGGTATGCGATGCGAAGATGGAGAATTAAATTTCAGTTAAATTTGCAACAAACGACTGCTAACCGCCCTCGCAGTGATGTAGGTGATGGAGTTATCTTAGCTGACCATGGCATAGCACTACCTACAGGTTCATGGTAACAACGTCAAAGGCCTTCTTAATTATGTTTTTCTTAACATTCGAAAATCGGATTCTTTTAATACTCACACATAAAGTTCTTTACTGGTTGTCAAGCAAACCTTGCATTGGACATTATTGTACGAGTAAAGTAACGATTACACATTCCTGTGCATAGCCTACGTGACTTAAAACCAAAATAAAGTTTAAATCACATATTCACATTCGCATGCTTACCAACTTATTATAATTTATCCATTTCCCTGTTTCAGTTGCTGGCTCTGATATTATCGTGCGGATTGTTCGTGAAGATAGAATGATAACCGCACAATGACAAGACCAGGCGTTCAGCACTTGACTTGTAGAAGAATATCGAGTATTAATTGTACGATTATGAATGTGTACTAGTGATTTGTTTGATTCGTGTCGTGTGCTTCAGACTTTCTACTTATTTATAAAAATATATTTTTGTAATAAAAATGTGATTGCAGTCCGTTATGTTTTGTTTGTTTTAAGTAACAAGTTTTATTTGATGCTTGATCTCGATGTGATCTGAGGGGCAATTCTCGTACTTAAAAAACGTTCAAATTCAAGTCGCAATCTCATCTCAGCGACAATCAATGTCAAAAACTTGTCAAAAATGTATGGAAATTGATTGTATTTTTGACAGATTGAGACTGAGATCAGACTGTGAACGTGCTTAAAATTACGGGAATTACCCCTCTGATTTGATTTGCGCAACTTGAATTTAGATCAAACTCAAACTCAAACGGCCTTATTACAAAACAAGGTTTTTCTTTTGACATGGTTTAAACCATCGAGCCTGTTTTTGAAATAAGAACATAACTGAAATCGAAATACAGTTCCTTTTACAAAACTGTCAACTTAGTCCGGTCTTAGATTGTCAATTTTGTATTAAGAACTTTACTAAAGTCGGCATAAAGTTCCAAATACAAAAACTAAATCGAATGTGTAGGTTGGGGCTAAAGTTAGATCGTGTTTTGTAATAAGACGGTATGGATTTATTTCAATTAAACCATTTACAGGCACTTTTGAATTTTATTGTCAAATTCATCTTGTGAGTTAGAATGCATGATCTGTTTTTCTGATTAGTCAAGGAAATGCAATGGGAAAAAATTATAAAGAATTTCTGTGTAAAACTTCCATCTAAAGATGAACTTACAACCCTATAGACTAGAAAATAAATACATCACGACTTTTAAATTTTTAATAAAAAGATGTAAGTATTAAAAACATCTTGTAAAATAAAAATACAAGATTTTTCCTCATTTCTTTGATTTTCGTCCTGGTGGAAACTTGATGGTGTTAGGGAGGCCCTCACGATACTGACCCGTGCGGGTGAACCAGCCACAGGAGCGGATGATACAGTCCGATGTGGTGGTGCCAAGGGGCAGCCCTAGCGCGCTGATTCGTTCCAATGTTGGGGGAGGCCCTGCTACTATCTATGGTCACACAGTTCAGAACAGACATGGCAGGCAGATAGTTACTTTCACACTTTATTATTAATATGGACCTAAGCCCTCTGCCATCTAAAGATTGCTTGGTGGAACAGGCATTGGGATTTTACTTGCTAAAAGAGCCAAAAATGTAATAAACAAATTTTACTACTAACTCGAAAAAGACGACCAATACGTTCTTCAAAAGTTAAAAAAATCGACTTACCCTTCCGAACACCACGTGCTTATTATCGAATTGAGGCAACGGCTTGAATATAATGTTGAACTGGCCGCTAACCTCATCGTTAGCAGTAACCACCATAGACAATGTACCTGTAAGTAGCACAGTTACGCAGCTGTTAAATTGTGCCGTATCTGCTACCTCCTTTTTGCGATAACACCTTATAAAAAACCTTTATCCTGACATAAGTCACAGATATCTCAAAAACCCACTTTTCAGAATTGGTAATATTACAAGCACCATAAATTATTAACGATCAACTATGTATTTGCGCACAGCAACATGCTGTGATGCTATTTATCTATTATAAGAAATCCGTAATACTAGCCTATAGACAGAGGCATTTTAGGAGCGAATGTGAAGCCGGCCCTACTTGCTGTTAAAACATTCACTTTGTCACCAAAACGGCCACGAAGGGAAACATATGATATTTATGTGTTTTGTAACCAAAAGGCTACACCCGGCTAAGACCTCCAGGACGGGTTTAGCACAAGCGGAGGAACTCCACGATCTCTCTTGAAACAAACCAGTGCCCATCTTGGGGTGGTTAAATGGCGTTTAGAGAGAGATGGAGCTACATGGCTCGAAAAGCACCATTCTTTACACTTTGGCTTCGACACTTCATAAAACTGCTCATTCGTCAAGGAATCGCTAGCTCTTTACCTGGTACAGTATGATTCAAGTCGCGGCTTTCAGCACACATAGGATCAGTGAACTCTCCTTCTTCATTTGGAGGCTGCACGTACAATCCGAAACCATTGTCTTTCATTACGTCACCGCCGCAGCAGAACAGATCAGGTACTATTCTAAACACAAAGATTCCTGACATAACAATTACCGTAAAAAATATATTTCTTTGTGAGCGTTTATACCTTATGAGTGGCAACGTCGCAATTTAGTGTCATATTTCGTGGTTTTCAATTTTTATCATTTAATTAGAGCTATATTTTAAAAATCTGTTTAATTAACTTTTAAGAATTATGTGAAAACTGTGTAAAAGGTAAGAAATCGTTGCGTTTACAGTTCTATTTATATGCAAATAATACATTGGAAACTTGCAGGGCGTTATTTTCATTGTAAAGTAACTGTAAGCATTAAGATTACTTACTTTTTAAACACTTTCACGTAATTCTAAAAAGTTAATTAAACAGATTTTTAAAATATAGCTCCGATTAAATTATAAAAATTGAAAACTACGAAATATGACACTTAATTGCGACGTTGCCACTCATAAGGTATAAACGCTCTTAATTGTTCCAATAATGCACTGGAAATAAGTGTGCATGCCCTGCGAGAACAACATATTTATACCTAGTTAAAGACTAACCGATCAGCAACTACGGCAGCAGGAGCGACTGCCCAGGGCGCGTTGGGCGAACTACCTCATAGTCATCACAGGAAAGTCCAAACACATTTTTAGACAAGAATCCTTAGACACTTACAGATCGTTAGCTCTGTGATCGACTTGGTACTCGTATCTTCAACGAAAGACTAGTAGGTATGTAATGTATTAGGTAATCTATGTAAATTTTTTTTGTTAACGTGGTTGAAATCCTAATGAATGTCTTCCACCCTGGGGTGGACGGAGGGGTCTGTTAGACTTCTACTGACTAAAACCACCCCGTGTTCCCTCGAACACTTGCACCGGGGGCTACGGGGGTACTTAAGTACTTTTCAACGCATCCAACCTCTGCGGGCTCCGTCTGGTCAAGCGGGGGGAGTGAGGTGTTAGTTACTAATAAATACACAACAACAACATGTCTGTCTATTTAAAGTATTTCTATATTGACTATGTCGACGAAGGCCCGCTTAGCGGGGCTCCTTAGTGTATGAATGGTCAAAATTATTCCCAAGCTCGCTCCTGTATTCTAGGTTATTTAGGTAAATTATCTGCTGGCGCCTGCGGTAAATATTTTGGCAACCAGCACCGGCAAACAAATCGGCGCCCAGCGCTGGTAACAGACACTCCTTAAATTTTAAGGACCTCAGTGGGGATTTCTGGACGTTGTTTTTTTTTATATTCTAGTTTTTACCCCTAAGGGGGATTATCAGGGGGGGAAAACCAGACTTTTTTTTAGATTCCAATTTTCCCCCCCAGGGGGGCCTGTCCGGGGGGGGGGGTCTGTGGAATAAGTATTTTTTTCGATTCCAGTTTTCCCCCCTACGGGGGCTTATTAGGGGGGAATTCCAGACTTTTTTTTATAGATTCCACTTATCACCCTAGGGGGGACTTGTGGAATAAGCCGTCTGCCCTCTGCCGAAGCCCGGTGTATTCTATGTCCTTTTTTTTTTTTTGTTTCCTGGGTGAAAAATCCTCATGGATGTCCGCCGCCCTAGGGCGGGCGGCGGGGTCTTTCAGACTCTTACTGACTAAAAACCACCCGGTGTTCCATCTCACACCTACGCCGGGGGTCGCGGGAACGTACGATCCTTTCGCAACCCCTATGTCTTCGCAACCCCTATGTCCTAACCTAACCACCAGGTCATGGTCTATCCGTGTGCCTCTATTCAACCGCTAGGCGTGAAAAGTTAACAGACAGAGAAACAGACACTTTAGCGAGTTACTTTGGCATTTAAATATTGTGGCCTAAAATGTTCACTGAAATACGAGGGATGAGTTTTTTTGCGAGAAAATAACTGCCGCACTTTATGGTGCCTAATAAATTATAATCATATCATGGATTCATTACACCTTGTCTATCATTTTATTACTTATGAGGGAAGCACCAAGTTGCCGCGAAATTCCAATTTTCTTACGTTTTTATGTTTTTTTTTAATTTGTAGATCAGTGTCGTCAGGTTGTATGTTGAACAAAATATTATTCGCGACCGTAACAAAAGTATGTATTTACAGAATTATAATCATTAAAATCATCAATTCACCCCTCTAAGTTCAAATAATCCTATTGAATGTCAATTTCATACAATATCAATCAATAGCATTATATGAACTAGGCGCAACCTGGCGCTTCCCCTTTAAGTAAAGTACTACAAAATAAGCAGGTTTTTCTTAATTCCGTTTTCTTTTGTGTCTATAATGTTACCAAATTTTTCCGGCATTTCTACAACGAATTGGATGATTCTTTTTAATTTGAAAGAATATACTTTCAGTGTGCTTTCAAATTAATTTAGTGAGGATCTCATGAAGAACTTCAGAGCGAGTATAGAACTCCTCAATGTAGGTATACAAAAACCTTTCTCTACAAACTTTCATCCTCGATTAACGCCCCTAGGGGTGGAATTTCCAAAAAACAGAAATACCAATGGATGTTCACTTCTAACCAGACACCTAAATGCTTAATATGACGCCTCTAACTTTGAAAATGAGGAATTTTCATACACACACGTTGATTTCCTATTTAACCCCCATAGGGGTACAATTTCAAATTTTCTTATCGGGTACATAAACCGAATAAAACTGTAGTTTTAGAGATTTTGTGATTAGTCAGTCAGCGAGAGGTTGAGAGGTTTTTCGCTTTTATATATTAATATTTATATAATAGTAAAGATATATTACTAACCTAAAGAATCTGGTGCCAGTATAAGCATGGCCAGTTTTAGTTCCCTTGACAAGGGTCAAGAATAATTTGCAAGTTTCCGGCACGATATCAGTGAAGAGCTCGATCATTACTTTACCGATCTTCGATCCACCTCGCACCCAGATGTCCATAGACACCCTATAATGATAGATTCGTATTTATTATAAAAGTAAACACTGTTGAAGACACGAAGTTCTCTACTGACTATGAAGTTCACGTGATCTAACTCGAGGATGTGTGACGTCACAAACGACATCAATAAATTCTGACATATCAAGAGTATTTTTTTATTAGATATCTGTTTTTGTAATATAGCTATTGATGGAACTAAAGGAAAGACGAATGTTACCAATTAACTATAAACAGTAACTAAAGCATAGCCCTCTACTGACTATGAACCTCACGTGATCTAACTCGAGGATGTGTGACGTCACAAACGACATCAATAAATTCTGACATATCAAGAGTAGTTTCTTTTTTTTTAAATTTGATATTATTGTTGTAATATAGCTATTGATGGAACTAAAGGAAAGACGAATGTTACCAATTAACTATAAACAGTAACTAAAGCATAGCCCTCTACTCAAACTCAAACTCAAAGCATTTATTTCAATTAAACCATTTACAGGCACTTTTGAATTGTCAAGTGGTCGGTCAGTCAGAAATATGGAGCTAGTTGCCCATTCCAAAGCGTAGTAGGTACCTATGGAGAAGAACGGGCAAGAAACTCCATGGACACTCTTTTAAATTATATTGTTACATAAATATTAGTTACATCATTAATCTTGTATATAGGTATAATTATATGTGAGAACGATGTAAATAAGACGTACACATTGAGTGTCCAGTGTACAGCAAATATAAATTCAAACAAAACAATCCATAATAAAATAATTAAAAATAAGCCGTGGTGGCTAAGAGATGACCAGTCCCAACTGACAGCACCCGTTCACGAACATGACGCATGGATCAGCACCATTCAGCTCAACCATGTTGAAGGGAGCTAAATGATCCAACACACGCGCCACCGTCAGCGAGACATTTGAGTAAGCATGACATCTATTAGCCGCCAGGACACATTCAAGTCAATGAAAGACATTACCCGGTAAATGGTAGCTCGATAGTACATAGTACTCACACTTGTCCTATGCAATTATATAATACAAAGGAGATTGAGTTTATACAAAGCAAAGGTAGTCTTACAATCTTCAGCAGCTCCAACAGTATTTTCAAATGTTAATCAATTAGTTGTGGTTGTGGAGCAGGACCAGCATTGAGCCAGGCATTTTTATCAGCGATATAATCCCCCAACTTATAATATGCCTGGCTGCATAGTGTGCGTTTTATACAAACTTTGAATTTCGTCTCATTCAGTTGAAGTAGGTATGTGGGGAGGTATTTTATTGTAACATTTTAAACAGTACCCCATGAAAGATGAGTCCACTTTAGCCAGTCTGAAACCTGGTTGAACTAATAGGTCCCTATTTCTGGTACTATAATTATGTCTATCACCTCTACTGACTATGAAGCTCACGTGATCTAACTCGAGGATGTGTGACGTCACAAACGACATCAATAAGTTCTGACATATCAAGAGTAGTTTCTTTTTTTTAAATTTGATATTATTGATGTAATATAGCTATTGATGGAACTAAAGGAAAGACGAATGTTACCAATTAACTATAAACAGTAACTAAAGCATAGCCCTCTACTGACTATGAAGCTCACGTGATCTAACTCGAGGATGTGTGACGTCACAAACGACATCAATAAATTCTGAAGTATCAAGAGTATTTTCTTTTTTTTTTTAATTTGTTATTATTTTTGTAATATAGCTATTGATGGAAATAAAGGAAAGACGAATGTTACCAATTAACTATAAACAGTAACTAAAGCATAGCCCTCTACTGACTATGAAGCTCACGTGATCTAACTCGAGGATGTGTGACGTCACAAACGACATCAATAAATTCTGAAGTATCAAGAGTATTTTCTTTTTTTTAAATTTGATATTATTGTTGTAATATAGCTATTGATGGAACTAAAGGAAAGACGAATGTTACCAATTAACTATAAACAGTAACTAAAGCATAGCCTAGTAGTCGTTGTTTAAGCAAAAACTAATCACAATGTAAGTACATATCGTCGCCTTAGAGTGAAAACCTCGGGAATGCATTTTTGCTCAAATTTATTTTATTGCGTTTCTAGGAAGAAAACCTCGCAACGCACTCGCAATCTTATAGTATCGAACTGTTCTGGATATAAAAGCGGGTTAAATTTCCATATTAATTAATAAAAAAACATAAAAGACGAGGTACATACATTTTACAGCACGCAGTTTTGCTTCCTCCTGAAAAGTAACTTCTTTTACACTTACGAGGTTTTCACTGTAAGGCGTCGTTATGTAATTTTTTTTGTGAAACTAAATACATAGATACTACATACTTAGTTCTGACGACGTGGATAGGTTTATCAAAAGCTGTGTCTTTTATATCACGATCAATTTTACCAGTCTTGAATAAAATAAATGGTAATCTGAAAATCAGCATTCACATTTTAGAAGAAGGTATCATCGGTTTGAAAAGGACGCGCTAGAATTGTTGGGTAGGTACTCACGAAGCGCCTAAAATAAGTTTATGTTTTGTTTCCTTCCATTCTGCATCCAATTCTTTAGTAAGCAGCTGTTCCGATCTCTGTTCAAACATTTGCAATATAAACGTACATCAATTACGTGCTTAGATGGCAAAGAAGATTAGGTAGGTACCTATAATGGCTGCAGTAAATCATTGATTACATGATAACGGTAAATATTGAACCGGGCACAAGTACATGCTGGATGCTTGATGGATAAATGTGATTAAGGATCTCGACGAACTATAGATGAATAACTATGTACTCGTATGTAAAAAATAACAACTTACAGCAATGAGTAGTCTAGAGTAGAAATATAAATTGGCCTTCTGTATTACGTTCAGTGCTCGTTGACGTTGTTTACAGAGCAGCTTATTGTACTTATTGTTAGGTTCAGGCGACCAGCAGTCCACGTACCCCTGGAAATGTAAGTTACCTCTTAACTTCTTGCATCTTATTGGTACTCCCGTTACCTCGTTTCAGAGAAGCTACGCATATAGTCAATTGATTTGGAGAACCGCTTCTTGTCATGGGATGTAACTTCATCTTATAGAAACTGAGGCTTTGTACCAGTACATCTTTACTTGCTATTGTTGTCTCTTAGAGATTGCAGTATTAATTATCATGTCGTAGAACATTGTTTCCGTATGTTAAATAATAGCTAAAGACATACTCCAGTTCTCTGTATATGATTGATCCTCTTGAGCAGATCTTTGTTAACGTTCATGTTCTCTTCAAGTTGCCGTGCGAAATAGTCCAGTCTTCGAGGCTTCAAGTACAGTTCTGGAAAAAGCTCCGGCGGGCTATCGTCCACTTTATGCTTCGCCATTTGCAACTAGATCAGTATAAAACTTGTCAAGTGTAACTAAAGACATTTGTGTGTATGGAAAATGTATTAGTAGGTTAATACCTACTAATACATTTTCCATACACACAAATGTCTATATAATTAAAGATTATATGCTTTATAATTAAAGCAATGGTTGATGCAAGCAATTACTAAACGTCTACAATTGAACAAATCGGCTTTTACAACTTCATACGATTTACCTCCTTGAGATGATTGCACCAACATTGATAAAAGTCTATCGGTATTAACGAAAATCTTGGCGGCTGTGAAGTAAGACGATTAATATTTAGTATCAAATTAAGGTGTTAATTTTATTTGAATATATTTATAAATAGTGATGAGGTTACAAGTTTAAAAACGCGTGGCCTGCGCACGCGTGGTGGCCTTGGCTTCTCAGGTTCGGGCGGTGGAGTCTTCAAGAGCGGGTTTTCCAACAATTCGTCACATATTCTTTCGCGTAGAGGATGCATGGTTCACTGCTATAGAAACTGGTTTTTATAATCCTTCTTCTGAGCTATAAAATATTTTTAATTAAACATGATATAGATATAAATCGGAACTATATAGATTTGGTGTACAGCACCAGCAGCCTTAAAAACACAGAGTACATTTTTTATATAGGGAATTAAAAACGTTAACTGAAATGCGTGATACCTTTGTGCTGGATTTGGAAATCGCCGGCTATAAATATACATCTATAGCAAGCAACCTTTCTGCACATAAAATGAATTTAATTGACTGTGTGATAATATTTATAATTCACTTTTATAATTTGATTTCGGCGAGCATTCATGCTATTTTGCTTCTCACCACAGATACAAAGAAGACGTTGTCATAAATGTTTTCTTTTTATTATCGCCCTGACAGAATAGTTCTCTGAATAGTCTTTATTCGTCCTATAATTTTTTATATCGACGCCTTAGAGTGAAAACCTCGTAAGTGTAAAAGAAGTAACTTTTCAGGAGGAAGAAAAACTGCGTGCTGTTAAATATTTGTACGGCGTCTTTTATGTTTTTTTATTAACAAATAAATTTAACCCGCTTTTATATCCAGAACTGTTCGATACTGTAAGATTGCGAGTTCGTCGCGAGGTTTTCTTCCTAGAAACGCAATCAAATAAATTTGAGCAAAAAGATAAGGTCGGTCGGCTCGAGGTTTTCACTCTAAGGCGACGATATGTAGATATAAATGTATTTTACGAAATTGCTAAACTTTTGGAAGCATCTCATTCATACGCTTGTTTGTGAATTTGATGATATATAATTAAAGTCAGGGCAATCAAATGCATCTGCTGTTAGAGGACATTTTTATTAATCTTTCTTTTTTTCCCAAAAACTTGCTTTATTTGCCATACACCAACTGCAGTGTGTCAGATTTGGCAGCGGGTACAGATGCGCCGTTGCACGCTTCTTTCTGCTTGGCTTTGGCAACTACATCGTAGGTAGACATGCTGATCTGCACCGGTTTATAGGAGATGGTCACAATTTGTGTCAATTTATCATAATATACAGCAGGATTTGAAAACACGTTGTTCACTTCAACCCTGACGTAATCAATTTCGTGACATTCTGGAACCTGCAAAAAAAAAGGACACTGAATATAGATACTCGTGTAGGTACTTGAGAAGACTTGTTTGAGATAGCTTCTAAATAAACTTTATGTAGGAGCTGTTTCGGTGATAATTATTCGTGATAGCTTTGGATTTTAAATTATTTATTTATCGATAAAACTGGAATTCTCCTATGAAATTAAATTCAAATTCAACAACAAAAAAATGAATCGAATTCTTAGTGTTCTTAAAATATTAATTATAGAAATTGGGGAACTCGATTGACTACTTCGTGTAACTTCTATTATGGTGCTTACGGTTAAGAGTATAGTCCTTGTTTTCTCTAATAGTGAAATTTCACCTTGATTGTGAGATACAACTCTACTGCTTGGAGCATTGTCACCAAACTCCCACACTTCAGCAAACGCAAACTGTGTAGTTGTAGCAATAATCAGAATAAGAGTGGTTTGTAGTCTCATTGCAATAACAATTAAAACCTGCTTATGTGACGACTACTCGAGAAGCTTCCCAACGATTAAATTGTACAAGCGTGTGATATGAATATAACGTTTTAACCTTGATACTGTAGTACATTCAATTTAAGCGATTCATATATTTAAACTATTATTATACTTACTCAAATGCGTTGTAATATGCAGAGCAAATAAAATTGATTCGTTCAAATTGTTTGCTTCATATAATTTCTTATGTTTTCACAGTGTAATTAGTTATGCCTATTGGAAATGTTCTTAAACTCGTTCAATATTATTCTAATACAACAATCTTACCGTTTGTATTTATATCAAAATGTATGTTAGACGGTTTTAATCACCAGAATACATTTTCGCCTATTATCAGTTACATACACCTTACGTGCATATTTTCAGACGTACACACACTATTCAGAATGCGATTTCCGACCATCACTGATAAAAGTAAGCATACAGTTTATGTAAAAAATAAACCGTGGCTAATGCACAGCTGAGCGAGAAGCTCCTGAATTTCATTTCAAAAGGAAGTGATATTTAAAACACACCTGCTTGACAACGCTAAATTATATGTCATGCAAAAAAGCCCTGAGGTCTAGCCGGGCATTAATATTGTACTGACTTTCATCTGGTCATTAATGTGATTTGAATTTGGAACATTGGAACCTCAAGTAAAAATCGCATACAAACATAGTACATACTAATCGCATGCATTTACCATTGAGACCCACTAAAAATAATAATTGTTTGGAAATCAAATCAAATGGTGAATTACAAATCGTAGAGGAAAGTAATATATCGGTACAAATAAAAAAAACAGAACGCACATAAAAAAAAGGCGCGAATACTGCCAATCGCATTACTGTAAAATAACAAATTAAACTACAAATTCTCACAAAAATGTCGAGTGACGATAGTGATTTGACACCGGGAGTACATTAAATCTGAAGTCATTGGCATTGCCAACAATCTACTCACAGAAAAGTACAAGGAATCGTGCATGAAAGCCTACGACGATTTTTACAAATGGAAAACTATAAAAGGCGTCCATTCTCTATCTGAATCAGTGCTTTTAGTCTACTTCCAGCATGTATAATGTACAAAGAAGTCAAGTAGCCTATAGTGCATCTATTCGATGCTCAGGTCAACAATAACAATTATATAATAACCCCTTTGTCACCGCAACCATCCACATCAAAACACTATCCATCTAGCGCGCTGTCTCAAGCACCACCTTCATCAACTTTCACGATCCAAAATAATACTCAGGAGACCCAAGTTTCTGAAAATTTACTCAACAGCAAGACACAAATAAACTCTACCTCCACTTCAATAAATGGACCATAGAAAAACATAACTTTGTCTTTCCACAACTGGTCTAATGCATCAAATATTGCCTTTAACTTTTAATTGTTTTAAATAAGCCAACTAACTGTAATTGTAATTTTAATAAATACTTCGATTCTAGTACCTACTATTGCTTTTTATTGTCTCGTAGATGGTATGAAAAGTAGAGTATTCACCTCAGGGATAAACGTGCCTTCGCCTTGAGCCAGCTTGAATCCATCGCTGTACTCAGGATTCTTGTCTCGACCCAAAACTTTTTCGCTCCGCTCGGGAGTTACCACTAGAGTCCTTCGTTACGCTCGGGATTCAATACGGCTCCCGCGACATAAGACACTACTTTATCCCCTTGGTGCATAATCTACTATTGCAGATAGGCAAATCGTCACTGTAAATGATAAATTATTTTATTTCTGTTTGTAGGTTTCTACAAACTCTTTTACACTTCAATCATATTTTTTAAACTAGATGAAGTCGGCGTTTCCTATCTAACTACTCTGAGTAAAAATACCGAAACAAACTCTTGTCTCCAGACAAAATCTTGGTCAGATCATGTAAACTTGACAGATTCACTTTTTAGTTATTACAAACGATGGAACCAATGTCATGTCCCTAGGGTACACCTCCCTTACAATGATATAAGTTAAATACAATTCCCCTTTCTAAACGATAAGAGCTCCTTAGCAACAGTTATGAGTCTAATTGAGTCTAATTTGTAAACTTGACAGATTCACTTTTTAGTTATTACAAACGATGGAACCAATGTCATGTCCCTAGGGTACACCTCCCTTACAATGATATAAGGTTAAATACAATTCCCCTTTCTAAACGATAAGAGCTCCTTAGCAACAGTTATGAGTCTAATTTAAAAATGCAGTGTGGAATCAATTCTCTGTCATTGTTTAAAACAGTAGGCCAATTCTCGTACTTAAAAAACGTTCAAATTCAAGTCGCAATCTCATCTCAGCGACAATCAATGTCAAAAACCTGTCAAAAATGTATGTAAATTGATTGTAATTTTGACAGATTGAGACTGAGATTAGAATGCGAACGGTCTTAAAAATACGGGAATTGCCCCTCAGGAATCTTCAAGTCAAACTTTATCGAAAACTTGTTGAAGATTATGAGGAGGTGTCTGTTTATCATTTAAAGCCCTGTTATTTTGTTAACGATGTTAATATGCTTAATCGTATCTTTCTGAATTCTAACCCCATCGTAAACCAACGTACATTAATACCATCGTAAAGCCCTTTAGCCCAAGGCCCAAGCAAAGTGGCAATGTTAGCACAGTTGGAACATATACTTGTGTTAAACCCCACCAATCACCACCTCTTCAGCCTCAGCCTGACTTGCCCCCTCCGGTGTTGGCTCTTCCAGCAGAGACTTGTGTTAATACACAGAAAAACAAATCAATATTCTAAGACTTTGGCGAAATAGACCTGTAATTGGACACGTCAGAAGCGTCCCCTGCCCTGTCCTTAATAATTGGAACTACCACTGTACGCGTAAGGTCCTGCGGAAAATAACGGTGACTGAGACATAAATTAAAAAGAAGAGCAAGAACCCAATACAGATGTGGCCCCGCATACTTCAGGTGCTCGACGCTAAGGCCGTCGTGGTCGGGCGATTTACCTCTTGTAATTTTCTTAATAACAGTAGCAACTTGTTTAATATAGGAAAGCTGATGTTGTGTGCTTTTCCTTACTCTGAGACTTTATCAGACGACGAAAATAATTATATTTATAAGTTAATACTATTCACAAGCTGACATGTTGTCACAGAGACAAATTATAGTATTTTGATTTTACAGGTATGTTAGTGGTGTTGTGTTAAGTTAAAGATTGTTTGCTGTAATAAATCATTTGATTACATACCAAATGTCTTAATGACATTATTTTTAGTACAAAACAACAAACGTTTCTAAATTATATTAAAGGTTGCTTGTGTCAAGTATCGATTATGTAATGTGTTAAGTACATAAATAAACTATTGATTATTATAAATTATAACACATGCTAATATGGAAACTTATTATAGGGCTAGTAAAAGTTATGACTATTAAGTTGATATGACAAGCATTATTAGTATAAAAGATAATAGTGCAAGTAAATATTACGTGGGGTGACGATTATGGAAAACAATAATAGTACAAATTATTTTATGGAAAATAAGACAATACCGTTCTGGGGACATTCTGCTCATAAGAATGATGCTTGTACGGCTCAAAAGAGACGTGTCCGATCAATCTGTAAACTTAAACAAACACTTAATTGCAAAGAGTATTTTAAAAATCTCAAACTACTGATACTTCCATATGCATATATATTTATGAAATTTTGTGAGATATAGCATTACTTTCTTTGAAAAATCTAAAAGTAAACGACATATTGGAAAATTGGTTGCCCTATTAGACAGGAGGATAAAACAATTCTTTTAAATAATAGTAACCAGAATATTAAACAGAGGCATCATCGCCTAATATGCTAAAAAAAAAGATTTTTGATAAATAAAGCATATTAGGTAAAGTGTATCTGAATATTTGCAGAAAAAAATTACTTCATTTTTAAACTACTTTTATTGATCTCATTCTTAATTTTATTGTGATTTCTTTTTATGTACTTTGCATGCCGAAAGGTAAAATATGGTGATACCAAAGCGGTGATATATAAATATTACATGAATGTAAGATTGCGTTTGCATATTGTTTACCCATATTTGCAAATAAATTATTTTGGTCATTGCTTTTTTTTGCACTTTTCCTGTTGACAGCGATGCGGAAGATTTTTTGATGCCTTTATTCATGTACATATTATTAATATTATTTTAAGTCTGTTAGCTTATCTATTATCTTTTTTTAATAAATAAATTACTAATTATTTTTACCTATTGTGATAGTAATTCTATTCTAGGTGCATCGTCTTCACACATAATTATAGGTATAATTAATGTATACAAAATATTGTAAAACATTTAAAAGGGTAACGGTGGAGATTCTTGTCCATTCTTCTCCATAGGAAACTACCTTTTGGAAGGGGCAACTAAATCCATTTTTTTTTTGTAAATTTTACTGTCCAAAAATGCCTTTTGAAATAAATGCCTTGATTTTGACTTTGAATCCTCGCCTACGAAGTCGAAGAAGAATGCCCGTTTTTACTTTAACTAGCTGACCCCTTAATGACTGCCTAGTTAAAACTAGTTAAGATTATAATAAAAAGAGCAGATCCTAATAAATAAATTAGTCGTAGGCCATAGAAATATACTATTATCCACAACCATCAATATTGTGTTTTATTGCATATTTTTAATGACGCGATTGCTTAGTGCAACCATAAAACCGATGTCACAGCTTAAACTGTGAAATTATGATTTGTCAGCTAAAGAGTTACGTGAAATTATAAACTTGGAATGTTTTAATTACTAACACGCAAAAAATTAGCGACGGTGAATTATGTTCCACTCTTAATCCTGTAGTCAAAGGACTTATATACTACGGGAAAGAAAAACAGGGTAACGTAAATAATTATATTTTTTAAATAGTAAAAAATATTTTGTATTTGAATCAGCATTTTTTTTACGAAAAAGACCTGCCCCTTCGTTGTTGCACCGGTGTTACAATGCAGCCCTGCTTCCACACAGCTTTCGCCACTATCGCCACTATGTCATAGGTCGAGGGGCTGTGTTGCCATAGCTTGAAGGCAATAGTAACCATATTAAATACCCGTATGCGTATTAAAATGCACTTTCGGGCTAGATATCAAATTATCGATATATACACTTACATAACGTAACACTGTGGAACCTGTAAGAAATCGTTTATTGGTTTAGTGATCAAAATTAGGTCTTCTGGTTAAAGACATTTATTTCTCATAAAGAAATTTACATTTCACTTACATGAGAACAAATTTGAACAAAGATATAAACTAATAATAACTAACTAATCATAGTCCTTCAACACTCGGACACAATTAAGCTGACGTATTTCACTAATTTATAATAACAGCAAAACAAAATTATAGTAACATTAGTGTGAGCAGTATTACTAATTATTTAGGTTCGTGGGTACTCGCAAAAATTCAACACTGCCACTATGGGTAACTACCCTGCCTTGAGATAAAGAGTGCGGGTCTTGAGTTCGACACCCGGTTCGGGCAAAGTGTTATTAAGTTTTTCCATCTGATATTTCTAAGTAGCAGACCGTCAGAGTCTTGCTTTGTGCCCGGATGGCGATGGCGGTAGGCTCGCCTCCTATTACACGGGACTTAAACAAAGCTGGCGAAATGTGGGAGTACTATAGGTCCAACTCTACCGTACCCTTTTGTGAAATACAGGCGTGATGTTAAGTTATGTTATGTTTTTATTAAGTTACAAATTGTCAGTAATTTTGCTCGTGAGTTGTGGTGGCAAGCATACTTTTGTTATGGGTCCAACAATATTTCAAATTTTCTCAATATTAAGTCCAGCATACACCATTCGACAGGCTGTCGTGCCGAAAATGACACATTTTCGACTACCTGAAGGCCAATTCTCGTACTTAAAAAACGTTCAAATTCAAGTCGCAACCTCATCTCAGCGACAATCAATGTCAAAAACTTGTCAAAATGTATGTAAATTGATTGTATTTTTGACAGATTGAGACTGAGATTAGAATGCGAACGTTCTTAAAAATACGGGAATTGCCCCTCAGATTTCCTTTGCCCCCGACAGTAGATAGCTGTCGGAAGAATAGCGGTCGTCTATTTGTTTTGAACTGACAAAATTTTATAATTTGTGAAATACTTTTAGAGGATTCCTTCGATAACATTGATTGATGTTCGATTCTGCACGCGCGTATCGATTGGGTTGAATAGCTATGCAGATTCAGAAATCCATCTATGACTTGTACTAGTACTTAATAGTACTAATGTTAAGGTGATTAGCTCAAATATTTTAAACTAGTTTGTAAGACAACAGAAGGAACCACTAACAGTGTAGTTATACAAAATAACAAAAAGGTATTTTCTAGCACTAAACTAGCCAACTGTAAAAAGGGGGCTAAGCAGAAATCCTTAAAATTATTTCATCAAAATATTCAAGGTTTTTCTTCGAAACAATTGGAAATTGAATTGTTTTTGGAAAAAACAATGTTTGGCATTATTTGTATATCTGAGCATTGGTTAAAAGATTCTGAAATGTTAATTAACTATGAGAATTATAATGTGGCCAGTTGTTTTACCCGAAAATCAATGCTGCGTGGTGGTTCACTAATCCTAATTAAAAGATGTATTTATTAAAAAACTGGTAAAGACATAGTTGAACTATCGGTTGAACATACCATTGAACTGTCTTGTGTTGAGCTAGATAAGCATGTTATAGTGTGCGTTTACAGACCCCCAAATTATCAAAACTACTCTATATTTGAGTCAGTAATGGAAGATGTTTTGGCAAAACTTGCAACTGGCAGTAATTATCTGTGATGACTTTAACATTAATATTTTAGAAAATAATTCAAATACCAGTAGATTATTAAATTTGTTTAAATCTTTCAATTTGTCAAACGTGTTTGTAGAACCAACCCGAACAACTACAACTACAGCTAGGTACATGTATTAATAATGATTTTTCGTACCACTTGCTCAAAAAATTGACATTCTATGCCACAAAATGCGAACATAACAATAGTCATTTTTAATCTGTTAAAAACAGGGAAAGAAAATTGTACTGAATTTCATTCATCCTCTAGGGGGAGAATGTGATTTTTTGGAATGCTTACCGAAATTTATACTGAACTACATAATTATGTGTTTACACCATTGAGTTTGTATATAAAGCATTATACATCTTTTTGAAAAAGGAATACGCATTTATTATGCAGTTATGATTAGGCGTTCAGGAAATTACGAAAACCGACGAGGCCGTATGAGCTTGATGCCTTTGCTTTTCCGACAAAAAAATATTAGTCTAGGAATTTGCCGCGTTTTTGTTTTCTTCAAATACATAAACGTTAAGTTTATTTTAATTTATTTTTATAAATAAGATAATGTTCTAAAAATACGTTTAATTGTCATTATTTTTAATAAATGCTTATCTCATATTATTATTGTGTTAATTTTTTCGCAAATGGTACGAAAAGTAGAGTATTTTCCTCGGTGATAAAGCTGTCTTAGTCTTGGGTGAACTTAAATCCCTCGCTACACTCAGGACTCGTCTTAAATCCCTCGCTTCGCTCGTGATTTAAGTTTTTAACACCCTCGCTACGCTCGGGAGTAAACCTCGAGTCCTTCATTACGCTCGCGATTTAAATCGACACCCGCGACAGAAGACACTGCTTTATCCCCTTGGTTAATAATCTACTATTTGTTGCTATATAGATAAAGCCATCGTTAATTATCTCCCTTCCGATCACAGCGGTCAAACAGTAACTTTTGAGTCCAACATACCAATACAAAAAGTGCTGATACTATCCAGACCAATAACTTCTGTTAATTTTAATAATTTTTATAACAGTTTAATTTGTAAGTTGAGTAATCAGGACCTCACAATGAACAATGTTAATATTTTGTATATAGAATTATTTTCGGTAGTCCAAACCGAGTTCAATTATTCTTTTAAGAAGAACACTAAACGTAACGTATCAGCCCTAAGTGTTTTTATTTAGTGACTGGGCAACTAAAGGACTTAGGAAAAGTAGAGAAAGACTTTTTGAGCTATATGGCCCTAAGCCTTGTATTAACACGGAAACTTTGTTGTGTAAGGCAATAGATGGCGCTCGAGAAGCGTCATGAAGTTGACAACTGCGAAGATAGCAACGCGCGGGCAGCGCGCCTAGCTGGAATATTGCACCGAGTTCATTCTCCTTTCTCGCGGACACCGACGGCTTAGCATCCTAGCCCCTAGCATCTACCTAATATTTTATTGTACTACTTAAAAGTATATTTTTAATTAAATATTTTATAAATCTTTTACTTGGTTTTTCTGAGCTCTTACAGCTCAGAAGCGGAATAGAACTATTGCAGCCCACGTAAGCGTTTTAAAATTATAACTGTTAGTGTATCCTGATCAGATACCGTGTTTGAATATTGCTTGATTTTATTTTACAGTTGCATTTCACTTGACTGTGTACCCTATCTATTGCTTCGTGTGATTATTCTTCAATATTGGGACACCATAAAAAAGTAAAAGTAGAAATAAGTACGACAGTGACATTTAGAAATCTTTGCTTCGCCGTTTAGTCAAAGATATTAATACAGGTAGATAACTAGAACGCGTAGCCTTATTGGAAAATCAAGTCTTGCAAGACAGGGTTAGCGTAACACCCGCACCGGGGGATGGTTCTGGCGCCGCGACGAATGTGGCAAATCAAGGCGCAGATTCCCAATCTGGTGAGCGTTCCTATACGCCACTGTCACTACCCGCGGTACCATTCGTGAACCTATTGCCACCAGTAGGTACCTAACGAAAATCTGTTACTTCTGTTCCGGAGACGGGTCCCCCATAGCAGACACTGTAGCAAAGGATCCCTGCGTTGGAGATACCTCTCGTGATGTACATTATGAAACTCCGTGCAATCGGCGTCGATGATAGTCCCGTCGTTAGAAGCTACCACTGCAAGTCCACCACATTGCCACCATAACATTCATCCTTCGAGCTCAACTTCCTTAAGATATGTTGGTCGTAGCGATCCAATACTGGAATTCAATCCTCATATTTCTTTGATTACAATGGAACAATGGAATAGAAAAGTTCAGGGTATTCAAACATGTACGGTTGCAACTGGGACGAAAAAACTGCCATATTTAATTGTTCCTCGAAACCAAAAGGCTATGTCGTGACCCAATTAGCTTATTAAATTAGTTGTCCACGTTTAGGCGCCACGCAGGCTTAAATGTACAATAGTCAATAAAGAGTACAATAATCATTATGACAACAAAATTGAGTGTAATATTTGCATACGGCGAGGCCATACTGCAAATAAGTGTAATAATAAATCTCGGAAGCAAGACAGAACGACTTTGGTGTGTGTGTTCTGTAGCAAGCGCGGTCAAGACGAAACTAAATGTTACATAAAATTTAAAAAATGTAGTTATTGTGGCAAAACAGGTCACTTATAAGAAGAATGTCATAAACTTAAAAATCATCGTACAATTTCTAACAAAGAAAATGACAAACAATGACATACTGTGCGCGTTATCACTGATGCGTCGGGTAGTTCGAAATATTATATGACCGTAAAAAATAATTATTTCTCTGTGTATGGTTTTATTGATTTTGGAAGCGCTGGCGTCACAATAACAGAATCAGTACCTAGCTAGTCGATTAAAATTAGAAGCGACTACTTGCGAAAATATTGTTTTGTCCGGTTTTGGCGGCTCAAAACCTATCCGGTCGGTGTGGTAGTTGTTAAGATTCAATTCGACGAGGCTACTTGTGATTGTAAGGCTTTCATAGTACCTGACTCTGCTCAAGATATTGGCACTATAATAGGCCAGCCAGACAGACAGAGCATTCTACCGTAAAACACCGACATCTTTAAACATATTTAATGCGTATCAATTTCTCGAACTACCTGGTGCATGTAGTGAAGTTGAGCGCGTCAAGTTGGCTTCGGATGACGGAAATTTTACAACCCGGTGTAAATAAAATACTATTATCTTGTTTTTATTTTGTTTCTGTTTCGATTGTACTGCGTACTATTGAATATAATACGCCGAGGACAGAGTGTATTATTCCCGAATGCCACTCCGAGGTTATTGATGGCAAAGTTGTCTTAAACGTAATAAAATATTAGTAATGAGGTCATAAAACTACCGCGCAACCGATGCGTGGCGCGAGCGACAATTAAGGACGATAATAATAAATACAAAACAGGTGATTACCTGGAAACAAATGTCGTGACTGACCTTGAATCTTTACTGCACGATTATTCTGATTGTTTCTCGAGTAGTAACAATAATATTGGAAAATGTTCAGTCCAAATACACATTGAATTAACTGATTCGAAGCCTATTTATTACCGTCCATATCGAATGTCTTTAGGAGACCGGGAGAAAGTCTGTGATATTGTATCAGACTTATTGAGTAAAGGAATTATGGAGGAATCAAATTCCTCATATGCCAGTCCCGTCATATTGGTCCCCAAAAAGTCGGGTGAAGTACGCATGTGCGTGGATTACCGTGCATTAAATAAAATTACTAAAAAGCAACGGTATCCTTTACCCGTAATACAAGATCAGTTAGACCGGGTATCCAAGCAACGTGTTTTCACCTGTCTTGATATTATGTCAGCCTATCATTGCATTCAAATTGCTGATGATAGTAAACAGTATACAGCGTTCATAACACCGGATGGGCACTACCAGTATACGCGTATGAGCTTTGGATTGATGAATGCACCGTGAGTGTTTCAGCGCGCAATGGACAATATTCTGGGTTCTTTACGTTTGCAATGAACGACGGTATTTAGATGATATTCTGGTTTACGCTGAAAATTATGATGATGCATTGCACCGCCTCAAAGCTGTAGAGTACATAGGGCATGAGGTGTGCGATGGCGAAGTCAGGCCATCCAAGTATAAGCTCACTGCAGTTCATGATTTTGCTGGAACCGTACATCAGGTATGTCAGTTTATGGATCTGGCAAATTACGGCGCTCGAGAAGCGTCCTGATTCATGACGCTTCTCGAGCGCCATCTATTGCCTCATGCCTCTCTTGCCAACTTCATGACTCATGAAGTTGACAAGTGTGAAGATAGCAACGCGCGGGCGGCGCGCCTAGCTGTAACATTGCACCGAGGCGTTCGTACTCTTTTCTCGCGGACACCGACGGCTAAGTATCCTAGCACCTAGCATCTACCTACATACCTAGCATTTTTTTTATGGTACTACATAGAAGTATATTTTGAATGAAATATTTCGTAAATTTTTTACTTGTTTTTCTGAGCACTTACCGTTGCTACTTACTCTAGATTTTTTAAGAACACTTGTAAGGCAGCTAAAGCCTTATACATTAGCAACAAGGTCAAATCAGCAGACAATAAAATAAAGACTGTTTGAAAATTATCAATAATGAAACGAACAGGAACAAAAAGCATAATTCTGATTACACACTGGAGACGTCATGTGGTCTCATTTGCGATAGCAAAGAAGTTGCTCAAGAATTTGTAAATTTCTTTACCAGTATCCCAATTAAAACTACTGACACCTTGAATTCCTTGCCCTCGCTCCCTTTTGATTTAGTAAGGGCGAACGTTTCAGTCTGCCCGATTGAATTTAACTTTAAGGATATTAACCCCATAACATTACAGTAATAAAAGCTTTAAAACAAATCAAGATCAAATTGACTGAAGATCTTTGGGGAATGTCCATTAAAGTCTGTACATCCATAATTGACACTACAGCGCCTTCCTTAGCCTTAATATTTAATTTGTGTGTGGATTAAGGAGTCTTCCCGGATTTAATGTAATACCACTTTTCAAATCCGGGGACAGTAAAGACACCAATAATTATAGACCCGTATCCGTGTTGCCAGTTTTCAGCGAGGTATTTGAAAAGGTAATGCTTAATCAAATGCTCATTCATTTTAAAACCAATAAAATCTTACACAATCAACAGTATGGTTTCATCAAGGGACGTTGTACGACCGACGCCATGGTCACTTTATTAAAACATATATTTACGGCGTGGGAAGAGGCCCAAGACGCCATAGGAATCTTTTGTGACCTCTCCAAGGCATTTGATTGCGTCGATCACTAAACCTTGCTCTTGAAACTTGAGCATTATGGACTTGGAATACTTGCACTCAGTCTAGTAAAATCTTATTTAAATGATAGGCAGCAGCAAGTTCAAATAAATGGTGTCGATTCACTTAGTTTAAAAGTAGAAATGGGAGTTCCACAAGGCTCGATATTGGGTACTTTCCTCTTTTTAGTGTATATTAATGATCTACTCCATTTATTAAAAAAATCAACCACAAATGGTGTTATTTGCTGACGATGCTTCTTTAATTTTTAAGGTAGAAAGAAGTGCTACAAATTTTGACGACGTTAATAATGCCCTAATGCAGGTTCATAATTGGTTCACTGCTAATAATTTTGTATTAAATGGGAAAAAAACGAAGTGTATACGATTTTCTTTACCTAATGTCAAAAGTAGTGATTATGAGGTAGTATTGAATCAAGAGAAACTAGAATTCGTCGATAAAACTGTTTTCCTGGGGATCACGCTCGACTCTAGGCTACAATGGGGTTCTCATTTAACATCTCTGGCGGGACGGCTAAGTTCAGCAGCATATGCTGTCAGAAAAATCCGTCAATTTACCGATGTAGATACCGCGAGGCTAGTCTATTTTAGTTACTTTCATAGTATCATGTCTTACGGTATTTTACTTTGGGGACGGGCTGCAGACGTCGATTCTATTTTTATTCTGCAGAAAAGAGCCATCAGAGCCATATATAATCTCCGCAGGCGCGATTCTCTAAGGGAACTGTTTAAGGTTATTAAGATCTTGACGGTACCTTGTCAATATATCTATGAAAACATCATGTACGTAAGAAAAAAATTACATATTTTTACAAAAAGAGGTGATAGACATAATTATAGTACCAGAAATAGGGACCTATTAGTTCAACCAGGTTTCAGACTGGCTAAAGTAGACTCATCTTTCATGGGGTACTGTTTAAAATGTTACAATAAAATACCTCCCCACATACTTCTTTCTTTTCTTTTCTTTTTTTAAAAAACAACAACAACAACTTCAACTGAATGAGACGAAGTTCAAAGTTTGTGTAAAACGCACACTATGCAGCCAGGCATATTATAAGTTGGGGGATTATATCGCTGATAAAACTGCCAGGCTCAATGCTGGTCCTGCTCCACAACCACAACTAATTGATTAACATTTGAAAATACGGTTGGAGCTGCTGAAGATTGTAAGACTACCTTTGCTTTGTATAAACTCAATCTCCTTTGTATTATATAATTGTATAGGACAAGTGTGAGTACTATGTACTATCGAGCTACCATTTACCGGGTAATGTCTTTCATTGACTTGAATGTGCCCTGGCGGCTGATAGATGTTCTTAAAGTTACATGCTCTGTGATAGATGTCATGCTCACTCAAATGTCTCGCTGACGGTGGCGCGTGTGTTGGATCATTTAGCTCCCTTCAAAATGGTTGAGCTGAATGGTGCTGATCCATGCGTCATGTTCGTGAACGGGCGCTGTCAGTTGGGACTGGTCATCTCTTAGCCACCACGGCTTATTTTAATTATTTTATTATGGATTGTTTTGTTTGAATTTATATTTGCTGTACACTGGACACTCAATATGTACGTCTTATTTACATCGTTCTCACATATAATTATACCTATATTCAATATTAATGATGTAACTAATATTTATGTAACAATATAATTTAAAAGAGTGTCCATGGAATTTCTTGCCCGTTCTTCTCCATAGGTACCTACTACGCTTTGGAATGGGCAACTAGCTTCATATTTCTGACTGACCGACCACTTGACAATTCAAAAGTGCCTGTAAATGGTTTAATTGAAATAAATGCTTTGAGTTTTGACTTACTGCTTAGTAAATTTTCTTAGTGCGTTCGAATAATCCAACGTTTCCTTCATTATGAGCGACTAATACGCTGCCTGGAGTATTAGAAATGCCGAATTCCCATTTTTCGCTCTCTACAATTTGTGCAACAGACATCGACAAGACGATAACTACTGAGAGTAAGTGATGTGTAGGGTCCCATCGCACTACGATCAACCGATTACTTACCTACATTAGTAATAACGACTCCACATGCTAACACTTTTTTAAACCCGGTAATTTTAAATTTGACTCTCGCATTGGTGTTATACGAAAATTAATTTAGTTTGTACGTAATAATATACGTATGTTACATCCTTCGATTGTAAGCGAAATTGATTAGTTCTATCCGTTTGTACAGTGTAACGTTTTTGTATTTTTTATTGTGGAATTTGTGCCGCCTAAAGCAAAATTTGTTGAGCAATGCAATCTTGCTCATAGGTTAATAATAACTCCAAACATCGCTCTTCTTATAGTTCACTGAGCGACTGTGACATTGTGGACCAGCTCCACCGCAGACAGATTATCTTCGCAGATTGGTTCGTAGCAGCTGGATGAGAGTGGCCGACAAACGAGATAAACGGCATGCGATTGGAGAGGTTTATGATCAGCAATGGACTGCTATAGGCTAATAATGAACAAAGCTAAATCTACTGGATGTTTAAATTATTTTGGACTTACTCGCAATTTAAGTAAACTTAATAAAAAAAAAACGTTATGTCAGTCTACAGATAACGTTATGTTAGCAGGGAGTCATCTTTCGGTGGTGGTGGATCTTTTTGATGGTTTTCTTATTTAGCAAAAAAACACTAAATTATTACACATATTTATCACGTTTTATTATAAAATATTCGGTTTTGCATGGGTCACTGGCAGGTGACTGATTCTTTTTGTATGCTTGATTCGTTTCAGTTATCCATAATGCGTCCGTTCAGGAGAGGCGGTACATCCCGGTATCCACACAGCTTTCCCAAGTATATCAAACGACGATAGACTGCTTGACAATGCGGCGTATTGGATGGTCACTACATTAGTGTTTGAGTTAAATTTAACCTCTGGGGTTGAAATTCGATTTTTGACTTCTACTCTCACGTACGTCAATACATAACACAGTGGTACCTGTAATGAATGCGTTTAATGATAAGTGATTTATGTTGACCCGAATTTATAGGGTTTTTAGTTTGATATTAATATTTCTCTATGTGAATGATATACGAGAAGTCACTGATGTCGCTGATAGGTACTTTTTTTGAATGTATTTAAGTGTGATCTAAATTAATATTTTAGAAATTCTTAAATAACCTAACTTTTTAGTTTTTTTTACTGATAATTTATTAATACAAAATTATCTTTTATTTCCCTACATTTTTATTGTCTGGAGTATTTTAGCTTTAAGAACAAGAACAAAAAATGCAGAAGCTTATCGTTGGAATAAGTGAATAAAGAAAACCGCGATGACATCTTATGGCATCTTTAAGCAAATAAATGTAAATACCATTGAAAACGTATTGCGTTTTCAATGGTATTTACATTTATTTACCGCCGATTCAAGAACTTGAATCGGCGGTCTGTAAAATACTTGAGTATTGTGGAACCATATTACTTACAGCTAGTTTAACTTTCTTATTGTGTTCAAATAGTCCCATGTGACCTTCCTTATGAACGACTCTTATACTTCCTGGAGTATCAAGTTTTCCGAATTCCCAAACCTCGCCAAATGCAACCTGTGCAGCCGACAGGACTAAATAAAGCACAAATATCGTGTGAGGTCCCATTGCACTACGATCTGCCGACAATATAAATAAATGAACCGATTCAACGAGCACACACTTCTTATAACTTTCCCGTTATTATTTGACTTTGTAATCCCTATGTATTACATTCATTTAATTTGATTATACATAGCACTACACGTTGTTAGTTACCAGGTTCGGATTCAGTAAAATTGATTACTTTCGATTAATATTATGGATTTCTTAGTGTTGAATTTGGTATGCCTTGATGAAAATGCTAGTACATTTTTTGCGTTAATTGTTATTATTCAAACAAAATCGCTCGAACTCAGTGCGCGAGTAAACATATAATAATAAAATAAAATTAAGATGAATGTGCGAACCAGTCGTTCATTCATCTTTATTTTATTAACATTTAATCTTTTTTTAGTTATAATCACTTTACTTACTAAAATGGGTCTCGGGGTATAGGATATAACGTTGCAAGCAGTTTAAATTTGTTTTTAATCAAGCTCAAAATATTAGATATTCCTTTTGGACTAAAAGTAAAGAAAAACACTATGTGGTTTTACTTTTAGGTCGTTTTTTCTGAAATACTTTGGGTTATAACAGACGAGTTCTTTTTAAAAGTGAGTAACAGTCTATTGATGTTTTAATACAATAGTGTTAAGAATTGTTTATTTCAGAGACCTTGACTTTCATAGCGAAGGTTGATACTGAATTGTCCGAATCTCTTTGATGCTCACTTAGAATCAGTATTGGTCCAAAAGTGCTACCTAGTGGTATTCCTGTAAAAGAGGCTAGTAATCGCTTCCGCTGGTTAGAGTTCAGCTTAAACATATATTTAATAACTTTGAATATTTAATAACTTTGAATTAGCCCGAAAGCAAATTCGATATAATCATGTTTTCTAAGAATATAATTATTACGGTAATACTTAGAATTAACAGTGTCAAATGTCTTCAGCTAGTGCAGTTACACGTTTACACGAGGACTTGTGATTTATCACAAAAAGTCGAAATACAGAGTCAACCTTTTAGAATTTTTGTTGTGGTAATTATGAATTCTTCCAAGTATCTATCTACCTGTCCAAGGTAAGTTTTTACTATCGGCGCGTGTTGATATAGCCCAGACCAATCACGATGCCATTGTTGGAGATTTGATGTTTGTCTGCTGAGCCCTCAGCTCCTACCTGTTCAGGCTCGGAAATTTTCTTATGGCTTCATTTTACAAAGTCATATCAAGATTTCTAGCTAAGTCTCCAAATCTGTGATTAACCCAAGATGACCTTTATTAACACAATACGTGTAGAACAAATCAAGTAACAATTTCCCATTGGAGTGTATGGGGGACTGTTTTAAGTGATTTTCAGCCTAATTTGAATAATTGAGTATTGATTTAGATTTTTGTGACGAACTAACGCCATTTAAGAATTATCAATATGACGTCAGAAAATCGCTGGTTTATAATTTAGCTCGAACGCCGAAAGTGCGTTCCTCCTGCGGAAGTATCTACTTGTTCCGGGGCGAACAACGCTTACGACGCGGGTATTGGTCTTTAATATACTACCGCTGTCTTCATTGCTAATACTTTAATATTACCTCGTTGGTCTACTGGTTGCAAGCTGTACTGACCAAGTGTGAGGTCCTGGGTTCGATTCCCGGGTCTGACAAATTGTTTTTGGTTGTTTTCATCTGGAATTTCTCAGTATCAGCCAGGAGTCTGGAGTTGTGCCCGCTCGATTGCAATAGCCTCGCCCCCATTTAATTGAGACTTAAACACAATCGGCGAAATGTGTGCGCACCTATAGCAAGGTGCACCTCTGCGTCACCGGGCATTACTGGCGTGATGTTATGGTAGTTAATTATTAGAATGTGAGCAAGTTTTGTATTTATGTGCAAATTAATGTTTTTTATTTATGTGCGACGATGTGTTTGTCTTTAAAATATGCTGATGGCACAATTACACATAGGGTTACGCAATAAAAGAAGGTAGTTGTACAACCAAACCATTATATTTTATCATTTATTAATTTCACCATCCTACGTCTTCGTTCTTTTGTTGTGGGGCCTGTCAGTCCAGTGGATCTTGTTGTTCCTGTGGGTTGAGTTGGGTCTGTAGGTCTGCTGGGCTTTGTCGGTACTGATTGCCTTATAGGCCTTGTAAAGCATTTTGACCCTCTTGAAGATATTGACCCTGTGGGGCATATTGGCCCTGTTGGCCCTGTACTTGTGGCACCGGTGGACTCTGCGGACCCGGTGGCTGTACGTAACAACCTTGTTGCCATACAGCCTTTGCAGATATAGTATAGGTTGATGAACTTATTTGCCAAAAGTTGTAATGTATCGTTACTACGTTCGTCTCGAAATTGTAATAAACAGTTGGACTTGAAATGCGATTGTCCACTCGCACATTCACATATGTTACTACATGGCATGGAGGTACCTGAATAACAAAAAAAACTATATCAATGTGACTGAATCAAACATACTCGTAATTGAGATGATGATCTTATCTGTTCCCTCAACCAGACACAGACCACTCCGGTTGTAACTTTAACTTACGAGTATTATTAAGTTCACCAACGATACTAGAACAACTAGAAACATGTCATGTTATTTGAAACTATTCAATTCTACTTACAATTAATTTTATTTGTTGTTCTTTTTGAAACAATGAAAATTTTCCGGTAAACTCGGAAATTAGTACAGCCGTCGGTATGTTATCCGAACCGAACTCCCAAAGCTGTCCGTACACTATCTGTATAGCCGAGAGGCCAATACAAATTAGGAGTATCGTTTGAGATCCCATCGTACTTTGACTCGGTGACTCCAAAGTGATGCCAATTTGACGAATCCTTTGTTTTGTAACAATAAATTGCTCTATTATATAGAGACTTTGTTTACATTAATACAATTCCAATATATTTCAATTGTAAGTTAAATTGATTCGTTCGGTCGTTTGCACAATAATACATGTATTTTGCTGATTTTATAAAGTGTAATTTGTTACACTTAAAAGAAGTTGATACAATATGGTTTCGGTGTAAATAAAAAAATATACCTACTTTTGTTAAAATATATAATTTTAAATTCCGTAGTTTCGATAGTAAATGATAAATACTTACAAATATACAACTAAGTCACCATGGGTTTTTTACAATGACGTGGCAAAGGCGCAGTACAGTGTAAACTTCAGTGCGTCTCGTCGTTGATTTCAGCAGGCCTGTCCGGTGATGAAACCCAGGCCTGCACGATCGAGGCTTACAGGAGGAGCTCCCGGTCCAGCTTTGTAGCTGTGGTACCTACTCCACAAAAATTCGTATATCACTGCTTGGTATGTAAGTAGCAGCGACAGGAAGTAATTAAAACATCATCAATGTACACTAAGTGGAAAAAATACGTATTAATGAAGCTAGCTGAAAAACTACCGAAGCAAAGTTTATAAAATTTATATGGGACAAACGCTTATGCATACCCTATCCATAAAAATAAAGTTCAAAATTAATCAACAATTGCCGGAAATATCGCGTGACCTACTTACAAATCTCACACTCACTTCCAACAATAGCTATATCATGTGCATCAAATTGTTCAATAAAATTCCGAGTGAAATAAAAACACTTCCATTTTTAAAATTCAAGCGTAATTTAACAAAACTGATCATTGGTAAATGCTTCTACAGTGCACTTGTGTTCTTAGAGTATAAGTTGTGACTTGTAGTATAACGTCATTTATGAATTAATTGTTACCAAATTTGAATGAATTTAATATATTTTACTAATCGCAGGCATTATTAAACTTAATAAAAGAATATCTTAAAATAATTATTAAAAATGTAAAATTTGCACGCTGACATTAAAGGCATAATAAGAGATCGATCATATTATCTCGCGTACTTGCTGTGCTGTATTTATGCAAATAAATGATATTTGATTTAGTTTTTTTTTTAAACAGATGAATTGAGAACGTTAAAAACAAGATATCGATTATTTATTTATATACAGTTAAATGTCATCGTGTATTAAGCGCTGGCTGCATTTACGTAACCAAGAACAAAAACGCCTGTTATGTGAGTACTTTGGACAAAATTGTGATTTAGAAAACTAATTGTGATTAAGAAAACAAAAATTGATGTGGATATAATATCACAAAATTCAGGGATAAGGTGGTAAGCAATATCTCAGCTCCACAAAGATCCCTCATTGGAATCGATATGTTTTTTTTTTACATTTCCATTTTATTAGTAGAAAACATAGATCATCATTTGTACGTTGCAATTGTAAATACTGATTTGACAAAAGCGTTTGAAAAGGTGAATCATAAATTAATTGGTTCACTGATATGGTTTGTTAGTTTCAGTAGAATATTAAAGAAGCTGTTGGTTACTATGTATTTTAAAAATGAATTGTAAAAGAAATAAAAATACTTAAAAAATCGGCCATTTGCGTGTTGGACCACAATGAAGGGGTCCCTAGTTGGGATGAATAAATCCCAAAAACAAACCTAACATTGTAGTAAGTATTGTCCAACAGCAAATGTAAGTTTGTAATCGCAAAACAAAAAAAGGTCATATGATAAAACTACAAATTAACCATTTTCGGACTTTTTTCCTTACTTGTGCTGGAAGACGTTGCGTTTTGCCAAATTTCATGATTCTAGGTCAACAGGAAGTACTCTTAGGTTTCGATTTATTAGCGAGTATCAAAATAGTTCGGATAAATGGCCGTATTTTGTTTTTGCGTTGACTTAGAAGCTTCTTTTCTTAGAGCTCCAACGGCCCGTAGACCTACGCATTTGATATAAATTTCAATTTGATACCTCCACGCGTTCTTAAGTAAAAGGATCTTGACAGACATATGGATATCTCCCTAATTAATTAAGTCGGTGTAAAAAATTTCATACGCTGCCTCTACACGAGCGAAGGAAAATTGCAGATCTTGCTTTCTTATTTAGCGTTATGAACGGATCTACTGACGTTCCTGAGTTGGTGGGCAGGATTGGGCTCCGTGTACCGGGCGCATTTCTTCGGAGAACACGTCTTCTCCATGTGCCTCAAGTCAGAGCTATCTACAGACAGAACTCGTACGTGATAAGAACTTGTCGTACTTTTAACATTGTGTGTCAGGATGTCGAGGTTGATTTAGATTTATTTACTAGTAGCGTTAAGGAAGTAAAGAAAAGTTTGAACAATTGTTTTTTCAATGTATACTTAACCATTTTTTTATTAATTTTCTCTCTCAATATTATTATATTTTTTGAGCATGAGATAATTCATTTGCGTATCTCTTACGTCGCTGTTTTCGCGTATTTGTTAATGTTACTCACATTAATCGTTAGTGGAAGCTTGTAATTGGCCATCGTTTACACATTGTACTTGATGTTAAAATGTATTAGCTGTAAGTTTTCCTAAAATTAATAAAATAAAATAAATAAATAACGAAGTGATCCTATTAGGGTTCCGTGTTTTCCTTTTAAGGTACGGAACAGTAAAAAAGAAAGGACGGCTAAACATGACAAAGTGGCAACGGCACTGATCTTACCCATACACTATTGTTATCACATACTTATAAAAACGAGCAAGTAAGATCCCCATCTCCTCAATTACAGATAATGGCACGGAATATACCTAAACATCGTGAGGAAACCAGCATGTCCTAGAACCAAAACATTCGAATACATTTGATATTCGCATTGGGCCCACGTGGTGGATTATGGTCCACTGCCTCTCACACTGAGGAGGCCTGTGCCCCAGCATCAGCAGTGGGAACATTATAGGCTGATTATGCATACCTACGTAAAACATACCGTCAGCAGCATAATTGAACTTATAAGGCAAAAATTCAAAGTATTTTAAAATTAATTATGTCATTGTTATTGATTTACGTGACATCACTTATGTTATTTTGATGATATTTAAAGAGAAAACTGACTGTGAATGTGAGTACCAGGTAGGCTAGATTCCGACAGGTTCGAGAGGGATACCGTGGCCCCTGGCACAGGCAACTAAAGGAACACGGGTGGGTTTTAGTCAGTAAGAGTCTGACACGCCCTCCCACTCTGCCCAGAGCGGGAGAAGTTATTTGATGATTTCCCACCTTCAAAAAAAAAAAAGGTAGGCTAGATTCAATACATGACTTTATAGCTATCTGGCGGTTTTGAGTATTTTATATACCGCCATGCGAATGTCCTGCAGATCTGGTAGCGTCGTGTGACGAGTGGTTGAGCTCCCTAAAATAGGGTTGAGCTACACGATGACTGATGCATGCATGCCGTCTGTTAGGACAGGACAACTCAAAGCTGCAATGGCTCTTGCTTCAAAAGGCCCTTCCAAACATGGGCCTGCATTGTTAGACTCACATAAAATCCTAATAATACAATGTTTGGATTTTAAAAGAGACCACGACCTCTAAGTTTGTTTCGGCATTTCTTCTCAGGGATCAGTCAGCTAGGAAATGCCGGCGCCACCTAGTTTTGAAATATTGACGTGTAAAAGAGTCATAAAAGATCTACTTACAGAAAGGGAACTATATTTTCTATCACCAAAATTTATATTTGTCATCAAGTTGTATCACCTAATAAATAGATCTATCGCCACGAAATATTTTCGTTCTCAGATAAACAAAAATTGTTCTCAGGTTGATATCTCAGGATTTTAGGTGATTTATTGTGGAACTGATTTTGCATTGTTTGGTGACTACATTTTGGTGACAGATCTACTATTTGGAGGACAAACCCTATTATTTAAGAAACACAAAACTAATTAAATTGGTAATAGCTTAAATGATACCCTTACAGAAATAAACGTTTCATATCTATGAATTGTAACTGTAATAATTGAAATGCAAACAAGCATATCCGTATAGTGTTACGTAAATGTAGTAAAGTAGTGTCTTGGTGATGTTACTGTGAAGGTGTGTTCTTGATCGAAGCTGTGAAGGTTGGGTAGTATGTTGGCATTTAGCACATTGAAAGACAACCATAATTATGTAGGTATTCGAATATCTGACCAAGAAAATATTACAGAATCTTGCTCAGGGCACTACGTGCTAATATTTTGGTTGATTTTTTTAAAGTTACTATGACATCCAACGGCCTAAAGACAAACTTGGGCTAAAACTATAATGTAGGTACCAACACGCCCGATACAGGGGCAGTACACACGAGTGGCTCGCATTGGGAGCGAAAAAACCAACACCGCGCGTACTGAATACTGAAAATGTAACTAATTTAACTCGTGACTTGTATCGAAGGGAGATGAGGTGTACCGGTGATATGGATGCGGCATATACGACGTCCAAAGCAAGCAAAAATTACAAATACCTACCTACATGTTCATCCTACCCACCCGCTCTGATGAACTATGATTTCTTCAATTGCATCATTAAGCCATGTATATATTTGCAGATCCTTAAATTTATTCATTGGTAAATAAATATCCATCAAGAAAATACAGTTAATTTCAGAAAATCAGTTATCTTGTACCTAAAGTTGATCCCTGTATAATAATCAACAAATAAATTACCCTTATAAAGTAGCTCCTACACAAAAGTTAGTTTAAGTGCCTTTCATTTTCCCTCTTATAACCCATGGTAAGGACTGGCCTGGCACTCGTGAGAAGACAGAAGCTGCTTTGAGGTTAGTCGTACGTTAGTCATGATATGGTTAACCTCGAATTTGCTCAAGCTAAATATGTCAAAGACCAAGTTCATCCCCCTTACCTCGGGAATTCTTAGCCGACCACTTACGACATTTGGGATCAGGGGTCATGTTTGTTCTTACCTAGCGGCCACCACCTGTAACTGAGCTCAGATAGAACGGTCTGACAGTATTAAATATCTTTGAGTTATGTTGGACTATCTTCTAACTTGGATAAAAAAAAGGGTAAATCTATCGTGGTTCGTGTCAAAAGACTGATTTACTTAATTAATAAACTTCGCGCGGCTGCTGTCTTTCAGTGCCTAAAATGATTTATTTCGCTCTTGTTCAATTAGTTTTCGGTTACTGCATAACCGCCGCGGTCGCTTTTTCGAGCCTACTGTCAGACTTTTTACACCTGCAGCCTTTGGGTCAAGTATACGCAGAAGGCATACAGCGCTCTGCGTGTACAGTTTAACAATGCTTTCAGGATGCTTGTGGGGCTGCCGCGGTATTGTAGCGCTTCGGGGATGTTTGCCGATGCGAGAGTGGATGATTTTTATGCCATTATACGAAAACGATGCGCTTCTCTCCGGCGCAGAACAGATATCAGCACCCACGGCATGTTGAGAGCATTGAGTGACCGGTGGGACTGCCCGATGCTTGGTCGATGGGTAAGACTGCACACACAGATTGGCTCTAGTTAGCTGTAAGTGCATTTTATTTTATGTTATTATTATTATATGCCTGTTTGTGATTTTTCTGTAGTGTATTGTGTTATTTTTTATGTTATTTGTGATTCATTTTGATTATGTTATTTTTTGTTATTATGCTTATTTGTAATTAATGGTTATGTTTTTGATGTCAATATTTACTAATTTAATTCTATGGATTTCTAAGTCTGCGAATAAATGATTATTATTATTATTATTATAACTACGTGGGGGGTGGGGGTGAGACCCACAAGACAACCATGTTGCGTTTAGAGAGGACACAGACAGCAGTGCTATAAGGACTTGCGAAGAAACCAATTCAATTTCCGACTACTGAATTATATTCACTTTGTGAGGTTCTTGCAGTAAGAAAGCTGTTCGTTCTACAAATAGTGCTTTAGAAACAACATCTTTTGCTTTATGACCCTGAGTACTTTATAAAAAATCGATGCTCTGACAGAATCTGCATGACTGAACTCTGCAGATTTGCGTTGGTAAGTCGCCACTTCAACCACTTTAGTTCTAAGCTTTATAATAATATAAATAGAAGAATCAAAATCTACACTTTAACAAGGAATTTACTGAGAAAAAAAATTACAGACTGGCTTAAGACCATGTCCTACTATGCAACTGAGCAACTTGTGGTATCAAAAATAAATTCACATGCTAGGGTCCTTTCATAATAGACTAATGTACATCTTGCACACACATACACACAAACACTCACCCTGACTTCCACTCTACATTATACAAACTAACATTACACATACAAATTTTTCGTGTATTTTTTTTTGTTATTATTAATTTGTTACTGACTCCCAAAAAATGTGAAAGTCTGGAACAAATGTCTTCCATGTATTTTGTGTTGGGCGTTCTTAGCCGCGCCACAGTATTTTACTCTTGCAGCTAGCTTCGTGTCGTTTGTTAACTTATACCCAAATTGTTCCTGATAAACTTTTATGATTATTTTTATTGTGTCTTTGACATGTCTTGAGACCCAGGGGTCGCGGACCTTTGGAAGGCGTACGAGGGGCCGAAGCCATCTCGCAAAGGACCGTTAGACGCTTTCTATGAAATGAGACACCAACCGACGAATATCACTGACTGTATGCACTATGCAAGTGCAACCAAGGACAACCCCCGGTTGGTGTAAAAGGTATTGCAGGATAGGGATATAAAGGTATTGGACTATGGATTTGGGTGGCTAAAGTACACTGGTTATCTAAAACTATGAGAGGACTGTGGCCCCTGCCTGAGCAATGTTTTATACATACAACGAACGGATAAAATGGCAGGGGGTGACACATGCTGCCCTGCGGGTTTATGTATCTCTCTTGGTCTGGCTCCTCACCCTAGACTTGTTTCGGCGAAGTTAACTTCACCTGCACAGACCTAGAGTTCGGATCGCGAAAGCCCCACCACGACATCAACGTAGAGATACGGCGGTGGGGTTATTGTTATTATTATTTTATTTTGCCAGCTATTAATAGTCTCTGCATACAATTCACATAGCTATCACCCGAATGCAAGTAAAGACCGCCGCTTTTATCGTTTAATGTATGTTGTCTCCTATTGTTCGTCCATTTGGTATACAATATAAAATATTTTCTATCTATATGTGTGTATGTGCTCAATGCCACATCCACAGTCCACATCCTTAGCGCGTCCATACAATTGATGCACGTATGGTCAGTAAACGGCGTGTGTTTGCTCCGGGGCCGGCTTTTTGTCCGTCCGTGCGTCTCACGGTACCTACCCGGTGTTTGGGGTAAAGAACAAAACACTGTCAATATTCTTTGTAGTGTAGGGACTACGTGGTTTGGTTCAACATGCTGGACTCTGGCTGTATAATACTGTGAATCTTTTTCCTGGAGCCTCTCTAGATCAAAATCCCCACACTTTTTCAGTCAAATAAAGTGGGTAACTCAAAGCATTTATTTCAAATAAACCAATTACATGCACTTTTGAATTGTCAAGGGGTCGGTCAGTCAGAACGATGAAGCTAGTTGCCCATTCCAAAGCGTAGTAGGTACCTATGGAGAAGAACGGGCAAGAAACTCCATGGACACTCTTTTAAATCAAAATACTGTTACAAAAAAGTGGTTACATCATTCATGTTGTAATTATACATGTCAGAACGATGTAAAAAATCGTGCACGTTAAAAGCGTCCGTAATAAAAAAAAAGATAAAAACAATTCAGGAATTTAAATAAGCCGTGGCAGCTAAGAGATGACCAGTTCCTACTGACCACTGTCGTTGTTGTAGGCTCATTGTCATTTGACACACAACAATTTAAAAAAAAAACTTTTTCCCCTAGAGGAAGAATTGCTATTTTTTCTTCGCTCTGGTACGCCACAATGACGGTCTTTTTGAGCAAGTGGAGTGAAAATGCTATTTAATCGTGAAATAACGATTGTGATCTTTGAGAAAGGACCTATTTCAGAACAGTATGGTTTAAAGACTATATTCGTAACAACATACTGTCAGTTTAATACTGTTGACACTTCAGGAGAAAACTGCTTTGAATCTGCTTTTTGAATCTTGCGTAATTGTAAAGCATTTATGCTCGTGACTGTACTCTATCGTTTAAAATACATGTACATGCATGTAATCTCCTCGTTATCTTTTTATTTAGCTTTCGTCATTTTCAAATAAGTTGGATGTAGCCTCACATGACAATAAATGGAAAAAGATCTAAATGTTCGTAATGGATTTATTTTATAGCATAACGTCACTGTACTATGATTACGAATACGCGAACTGCAGCAGCACTATGGCATATTTCATGGTGAGGGCCATCAGTTCCATCGCCAGACTGTTGATGAAGAACATGCGGTACACTGACATCGGTTCCACGGTCGTGATGACGCGGACTATGTTCTTTATGTAGCAGCGAGAAGTCACTGAAAACAGTAAGAGAAAAATAAAAAAAAACGTGTGGAGTCGGGGGACCCCCGTCCGGAACGAAGTTTGTTAGGCTTTTTCTTCAACTGGAAAAAATGGAGATTTAGATTGTACGATGAAAAGGAGGATGGCGAGTTTGGACCCACATTATTTATAAATTAACGAAGTGTCATTCACTTGCAAGTTCATATTTAGGTACTGTATTTAAGAGTTTGTAAGAGGATTATATAAAACATATTGAGTCACTAGGTGATGGAAATTAAAAGTTAGAAAAGATTTTTATTTTCGTAAAAATACGTCATCATGCAGTTATTAAACGCACCGTGTTTCATATTACATTCCAACGTACTCAATGAAATACGTTCTTACACTTGTAGACGTTTACGCTTATAATTTAAAAAAAAATAAACAATACTTGTAAAGTATGTAAAAAAAAACACTAAAGTTAATATCATTTTATAGACAAAAATGTACAATATTATAATTATTACGATTATTTGTGATAACGTAGAGTGGAGTGTTATGCGGCCAATAGGAGTTGGCTGCATAGATATTAGATTCGTTTTAGGTTATAATCTTTTACCTTGCATATCTTTTTCTCCCAGCCTCTACGACTTACTGCCCATTTGCTTGTTTACTAGTTTAACTATTTAATTTTATCTTCATTATCATTTTCTGATAATTGTTTAATTGTGGATGGATAGATCGACAGTGTCCTCACTTATTAAATATGTAATATAAGAAGCCTTTTGGCCGTCAACTGTCTCTTAAGATACAGGTATACCCTAGTTTAAGAGACAGGGAAACGTATATTGTCAACAGATGTACCATGTACTTCATAAATTTGTTCAATCATATAATATAGTTCATAAACTTGTAAAACTATCTTGCTGTTACTAGTTTAAGCTCTTTTTCGCACCATCTGTACCTTCTTGATCAATAAACAATTATTATTATTATAGTTTTATATAGTTCTACAACTAGTTACAAGTTTCTATACTGTACGATACTCCTAACAGTGGGTCCCATTGTACATGCAACCTCGCCATCCACCTTTAAAAAATGTTCGCAGCCACCACCATGGATTTTCATTTTGACCTGACATTGGCTTCAGCACTTTCAAAAACCCTGAGAACGACACCCATGATGAAAAATTTTAATATTTTCGTAGCCGCTATCTTGGATTTTCATTTCTCACCATCGGCTTCAGCACACTCGAAAAGCTTGAAAACTATCTCTCTCTTACTCTCTATGTCTCTTTCTATTATATATAATAAAAAGTCGCATGGAGGTGGCATAACACATTTTCGTTAAGTGACAATTCCTAAAATGTTCTAATATTTTACTCCTGCCGGAAGCTGCGTTAAAAACTTCGTTCCAATAATATGATCGATGGCATAGATTTATTAGCTATCGGGTAAGTATTTTTTAAATTCCTAAGCTTGTACAGGTAGTAATTCCGCCGCAAAGGTTATTAGACTAGTTATTAGACTAGTGGACTTATTTGCTAGGAATAACACAGAATAACAATTCTGTGTTATTCCTAGCAAATAAGTCACTCCATCTAGAAGGTGTCGAACACTACTTAAATCAACCTGACAATGATTCAGATGGACAAAGAAAACAATGCATTGTCTTCAAAACAGAATCAACCATTTCAGACACCAATCTACATGGTCCTCAAAGATTATGTTCGAACTTTTATATACACATTGACATTGATGAATTTTATACATACAATGACATGCGTATTTACTTATACGTACGTACTTACGTATTATATTATTTTAATTATTGTGAATGTGAAGATTATGTGGTTTATTACTTATTTTTTTGATTTCTTAGTTAGTTTCACGATCTGGCAGCTTGAGTAATTTATGCAGCCTACCCAAATGTCCTTTCTTTGGTATTGTTCGTCGAATCGTTGTGCTCCTTAAGTTCTGAGTTGAGCGGCAAGATTACTGACAAATGCGTGCACTGACTGGACAGGTCCGCTCAATCTGTATGGTTTTTCCTCAAAAGACCGTTTCAGACACCAATCTCCATGGTCTTCACATGATCTGACCAAGATTATGTCTGGACTTTAAAAGAGACTGTGACCTCTGAGTTTGTTTCGGCCTTTCTTCTCAGAGTAGTCAGATAGGAAACGCCGACCTCATCTTTAAAATATGATTGACGTGTAAAAGTGTTTGTACAAACCTACTTACAGAAATAAAATCATTTATCATTTATCAACACCAGTTCTTGTTCAATTTTAATAATCACCAGGTTGGTAGTTCGTTCAGCAGAGTAAATGCTATACATGGTGGCTCCTTAATTTTAGTAAGCAACCAGCTTAAATTTAAAGAACGTAAGGATATTGTGAGCCTATCTGTTGAGCGGACAATAGGAATAGCCTGTATAGAATTGGAGCAGTTTGTTGTATTAAGTGTGTACAGACCCCCTTCAGGATTGTATGACTGCTTTGAAAAGGTAATGGATGAAGTGTTAAACAAGATTTGTAACTCGAACAAGTCCATTATCACTTGCGGTGATTTTAATGTTAATTTATTAGAAAACTCAGGTTCTTGTAGTAAAATATTAAGTCTGTTTCAGTCCTACAATCTTGTAAACCTATTTTTGGAGCCCACTAGAATAACCCCTACTAGTGCAACATGCCTAGATAGTATTTATACAGATGTTATACCAAGCCACAAAGAAATAATAAATTTACTAGATTCTGATCATTGCGGGCAAAGGATTACTATCCAAAACCAAATCAAGAAAGTGGCTAAAAAGGATATCACTGTCAACCCCAAAACTGCAAGTCGCTTGGAAGCTTTTAAAGTTAAACTCATTAATAAATTACCAGTTTTATCTATTAATTTTGATCCTAATCATCTATATGATGATTTTTTTAATATATACTGTAAACAATTTAATTCCACCTTTGTTCCCAAGACTATCTCGGTTAATAGCAACGCATCTTTCAGTGATTGGGCTACCATTGGCATTCATAAAAGTAGAACACGGCTTTATGAACTGTACAATGAAAGGACCGTTTTAAACACTGCTGAATTTAATTTATATGTTAGAAATTATTCAAAATTATTTAAAAAAGTTTGTTGTATGGCCAAGTCCCGTTGAACTCAAAAGTTCGAAGATTAAAAACAGTAGTAATGTAATTAAAACGACTTGGAATATTGTTAATAGTGAAACGGGAAAGTCTAGTAACCGAAATACTGACTACAGCCTGTCCATTAAAGACAACATAATAAAACCTGACTCACAAGTCGCCGCGGCCTTTGAAAATTTCTTTTCAGATATTCCCGTTTCAACTACTAAATCACTAAACTCATCACCTTCTGTTGCTGAGTATTTGCTTAAAGAAAATGTTAATGTTTGCGATTCGGAATTTCATTTTGAACATATTACTTGTAGAGATATAATTAAAACCTTTCACACATTAAACGTAAAAAAGACTGCAGATCTGTGGGGTAATTCTGTAGAAGTTGCTAAGTCTATTATTGACATTGTAGCACCTACTTTAGCTCTTATTTTTAACAATTGTATCGACTGTGGAGAGTTTCCTGACCTCATGAAAAATAGTAAAATAATACCTTTGTTTAAATCAGGTAGTACTACAGACCCCACAAATTATAGACCTATTTCAGTACTACCTACCTTTAGTAAAATTTTTGAGAAATTAATTTTAGCCCAATTGCAAAGATTTTTTAATAAACATAAATTATTACATAGTAAACAGTTCGGTTTTACAAGGGGTCGTTCAACTACTGATGCCGGTGTTGAACGTTTAGGACATATCTATAATGCATGGGAAGATAAATGCGATGCCTTGGGCATTTTTTGTGATTTGTCCAAGGCGTTCGATTGCGTTCTTCATGAAACGCTAACCAGGAAACTCCGCCACTACGGGATCCGGAACACCGCTCTGGATCTTCTTACTTCATACTTGAATAATAGGGTTCAGAGCGTTGACGTTAATGGTAAAAGATCTCCCGGATCTATAGTAACAATGGGAGTCCCACAGGGCTCAATTCTTGGTCCTTTTTTGTTTCTTATTTATATTAATGACTTGCCTTACCTCATAAAGGATAATCATGATATAGTGTTGTTTGCGGACGATACTTCACTTTTGTTTAAACTTAAACGTCAGCAGCTGGTTACTGACGATGTAAATAGCGCGATCTCAAAAGTAGTTCACTGGTTCAATGTTAATAATTTACTACTTAATGAAAAAAAAACCAAATGCATTAAGTTTACGTTGCCTCACGTTAGACAGGTGTTAACTAATGTATTGATAAAGGGCAGAGAATTGAATCCTGAAGATAGCACAGTATTCTTGGGCTTAACTTTGGATGCTAAGCTTCAGTGGGGCCCACACGTAGATAAATTATCAAAAAAGCTTAGCTCCGCAGCATACGCTGTTAGAAAAATTCGTAATTTAACTGACATAGAGACAGCGGCCCGTTTAGTGTACTTTAGCTATTTTCATAGTGTAATGTCGTATGGTATTCTGTTGTGGGGAAATGCCGCCGACATTCAGACTATCTTTGTTTTGCAGAAAAGAGCTGTTCGATCAATTTATAAATTAAGCCCGAGACACACTCTCAGAGAGAAATTTAAGGAGATTAATGTAATGACTGTGCCTTCACAGTATATTTTTGAAAATCTTTTATATGCCCATAAAAATATAAACTTGTTTAAAAAATACAGTGATATCCATAATATAAATACTAGGAACAAACACAGCTTCGTTGTACCTACAACAAGGCTCAAGAAAATAGGTGGCTCGTTCAGATCTCAATGTATACGCTTTTATAATAAACTTCCAAGCCACGTTCAAGATCTAAGCCTTAATAAATTCAAATCATTCATTAAACGTAAGTTGTGCCAGAAAGGCTTTTATACCGTTAAGGATTATATTGAGGACAAAAAGGCTTGGGGTTGAGTTGTTCCAATTTTCTGCATACTGAATGTTTTCTTTTATTTCTGTTACATACACTGATAAATTGATAATTATTATAACAGAACGACTTGAATACTTACCTGAGAAGTACAATTTATTGTTTCAATTATTGTGAATGTGAGGACTATGTGGGTCATTGTTTCAGTTTTAATCATGATCTGGCAGTTTAAGTAGTTCATGCGGCCTACCCAAATGTCCTTTCTTTGGTATTGTTCGTCGAATCGTTGAGCTCCTAAAGTTCTGAGTTGAGCTGCACGGTTACTGACAAATGCGTGCACTGACTGGACAGGTCCTCTTAATCTGCGTGGTTCTTTCCTCAGAAGACCATTTCAGATACTAATCTACATGGTCCTCAAAGATTATGTTCGAATATTTATATACACATTGACATTGATGAATTTTATACATACAATGACATGAGTATTTACTTTGTAAAGTATTATATTATTTAAATTATTGTGAATGTGAAGATTATGTGGATTATTACTTTTTTATTTTATTTCTTAGTTAGTTTCACGATCTGGCAGCTTGAGTAATTTATGCGGCCTACCCAAATGTCCTTTCTTTGGTATTGTTCGTCGAATCGTTGTGCTCCTTAAGTTCTCAGTTGAGCGGCAAGATTACTGACAAATGCGTGCACTGACTGGACAGGTCCGCTCAATCTGTATGGTTTTTCCTCAAAAGACCGTTTCAGACACCAATCTACATGGTCTTCACATGATCTGACCAAGATTATGTCTGGACTTTAAAAGAGACTGTGACCTCTGAGTTTGTTTCGGCCTTTTTTCTCAGAGTAGTCAGTTATGAAACGCCGACCTCATCTAGTTTTAAAAATATGATTGACGTGTAAAAGTGTTTGTAACAAACCTACTTACAGAAATAAAATCATTTATCATTTATCATTAACATGTAAAGTTTCAACTCCGCAGGATAAGCGAAAGTGGTTTTAATTCAGTTTGCAAAATTTTACCATTACATACTACTAGTAACTAACAAGGTTAGTTACATAAAATATTGTAAAAAGGAAAAACTTGGAAAATGTTAAGTTCTACATAAGCTACAGTCCTGTCATTCTTTGGAAAACATAACCCAGTATCTATGCATTAGCTTTCACTGAAATAGAATTAACAGAATTATGCAGCAACACGACAAGTCGACGTGAGGCATCGTTGCGGACCGTTTGCCGTCAATGTTGCACGCGTCAAGAGTCGCGCGACAATGAAATTGTGGCGGTGAATTCGCTTTTGTTGCAATGTATAAGTAATTGCGCGAGTTTATTCCTGTGGCTGTGTTCGTTCTTGTTTGGAGCAGGGAACCTACATTAGGATATGGTGTAATCTCTTTATGAAAGACTGTTTCTAGAGAAAAAGTTAGCTTTTCATACAACATAATATGACAAACGATGAGAAGTCTCACTGCAAATGTGTGCATTTTTTTTTAAATTTTTTGATTGGCTTGCTTTGAGTCTAGTCTAGGTCAGTGGTGACAGAGACAGAGTTGACGGTGGAATGAGCTTACCCAGAAGAAGCTTGGTCACTCTCTTTGAAGAGATTAGGGTTGTATGCGTTCGGAAACACAGACGCAGGTAGAGAGTTCCACTCTTTTGCTGTGCGCATTACAAAATACATTTGGAAACGCTTAGTGCGAATTGGTGGAATAGCAACAAGGTAAGGATGGTAACTTGAGTGCGTCTAGATGACCGATGGAAGAAGGGGGCCGGTGGAATAAGGTCGTGGAGTGCTAGTCATGCTATTTGCCAAACGTAGAGGTTATAATAGTTCTCTTCTATAGAAGTATTTATCAATGCTATGGTTGGAATGCCCATCGTAGATGAGATGCGAAAACCCATCGTTTTTGCAACTCATAGATCTACGATTATGATTTAAAGTTATGTAAAATTCAAAGTATTGAATTAAAATACAAACCGTTTTCTATTTTCGTCAAAGCATGAATACAGCTCTCTCTCGTTTGAAACAGTTTGCTCTCCAATAAATTTACTAAAAGGCATATCAAGCTTAGTCTTGTTAGAAATCTGATACTTTGCGGGTCTGCTGCTACTATGAGCTGACTCCATCTGAAATTCTGTAAGTAAAAAAAAAATTGTGATAAATTTTTTTTTTCGTGTATGGTAAATCATCATATAACTTCTCCCGCTCTGGGCGAAGCCGCCCTACTGACATAAATATTGACTCTTGCTGAAAAACTCTTATCATTCCAGGCTTTTTCAAGTAAGTTTAGGACAATACACCTTTTAAATACCAGCCATTTTAAACATAGGTTTACACCTTTAGTTAAGTCCGTGTTAATAAAGCAAAGACGATAAAAATAAAAGACAACCATCCAATTATTTGATTGTGAAGGAGGTCACTTCAATCATCAATCATTTCACATTAGACATTACTCCCAAAGGTTGACATGTAGATAATGGCGTATTGAGTATTGATATACGTACATTTTTAAACTTAAGACACGTGAAGAGCGATGTCAAAGAGTTGACTGTTCAGCACAAGCACAACATTTTTTAAAGGAGTAACAAGTTACCTGCCTATTTAATTATCTCTTTTTTGAACCTACCGTTGTGCAGAATATGACCATGCTGGTAATAAATAAAGTGTCGTAAAAGATAAGAAGTATCGTGGTCAAACCCCCTGAAGGAAGCGTGCAGATAATAAGTAGTTCTTACCTTTATTTCCACCGTAGTTATAAGTTTTCTTGCGCCCAGCAGATGGTAAAAGAATAAATGCGTGACTATTAGTAGCATCTGAAAAACGATAAGCTCAATAAGGCTGATTTCTTGTTCCAACTTTATATAATGTTTTTAACATAAACTAGCTGTTCCCCGCGAGTTCATCTGCAATCGAGGATGAAAAGTAGCCTATGTTCTTACCCAGGTCATGGTCTATCTCTGTGCCAAATTTCATCGAAATCCATTCAGCTGTTTTGGCGTGAAAGCGTAACAAACAAATAAACTTACTTTCGCATCTATAATATTATTTATTTATTATTTTTATTTTTTTAAAAAACGTTGCCCCACACTAGGAATTTCTCTTGTATCGTGGGTGCGTTTACAAACATTTAAACTCACATACACAAACAGCCAGACCCGGAACAACTACTTGTAGGTCATACAAATACTTGTTCCGTGCGGGAATCGAACCCGCGACACGCTGCGCAGCAGTCAATCGCTTAACCACTGCGCCAACCGTGTCGTCAAATATAGGTATAGAGCAGTGGTGGCCCAGTGGTAACGGCCGCGACTTACGAGTTGTAGGCCGTAGGTTCGAACCCCGACAGGCGCTTTACTTTGTGTAAATTATTTCATCACCACTGCTCCGTGCCTCGGAAAGCACGTTAAGCCGTTGGTCCCGGCTGTCATTTCAACAAGATACGTAGTTTTACTTACATAAATACGGAACACCCTTTCAGTCAATCGGATAGCTTCAACAACACCGTCGAACGCCTGCCATATATTTTGATACACCTGGATATTGAAGAGCATCTGCTGCCATCTTATTTCTGTACTACAATCTATCATCTGCTTGATAAAGGCTAGTCTTTCGTGTAAGATCAACAGTATCGTTAGAAATAAAACAGCTTCAAAATCTTCTACACTAAAAAACATTGCTATATGTGGTAAAATGCACACAATGCTTAAGTCGGAGGCCAAAGTATCTAGTACCAAACGGCAGCCGTGCTTTATCATGAGTATAATTACACTTAAAGTATTAAAGACGTATATTTTTCTATTGTGCCTTTCTTTACCTGTAACTTTTAAGTCTCTGTCTATCCTTTGCAACTTCAGAAACAGCTTTAAGTTAGTGTCTCGGTTAATAAAATTGTTGGTGACAATGATAGCAGCGTTCAAAAATACTCCAACGTTAGTTTGGAATAAAGTCAAAGCTAATTCAAGGTTATTTGTCGTAAAATCTTCGCTACCTATACTCCAATTAAACTTAATAAAACATATTGTTACGCAGGTAAATGATACGAAAAACAAAGAGTATGCACTTTGGATCCACACTGGTGGAGAGATGGAGTTAAATCGTATATTCACTCTCACAGAACCTAGAACTGTTTGTACATAAATTAGCGGCTTAAACAATTTTATAAAATTTTCATCTAAAATATTTTTATTTGATTTCTGGAGAATAGACGCCATTATTTAAAAGTTGGATAGTTACTACTGTAGCATTGTCACTTTGTCGTATAAACATAAATAAATTGTATAGTCGTTTGTCATTCAATCATTAAAATGGAAAGCATTTAGCTGAGTAGTTTGGTATTTATTAACATCAGTAATTATAAAAGCATTTTCCGGCTATTTGAAATGTTGCCACCGAGGTATTCATATCTGTTGTGTCGTAACCATTAGATTACATTTACTATTTGGAATTCATAGTTAATCAAAATCATAAATTAAACAAAACAATTAGTTATTCCTAAAACTGTGATGATTTTTGCATGAATTCCACAGTTAAAGTGTTCGACTATAAGAACAAAACATCTGTCTAGTGCCTTTTCTTAGAACAATAGTGGGTTTAGTCTTAAGTACTATAATTTGTAATATTGGATCTTGAGCTTTTCTAGGAACTGTTTGAGGATGTGTATCACGGAACATGACAGAGAATCGATTAAATTCAGTTATTTTAAAGTCAAGACCAACTTAATAACTTTAACAAACTAAATATACCAAGGCTTACGAATTTAGTGGGTAGTTGGTTCTGGGTGAATCAAGAAAGTATCAGCTTGGTTTTGAAAGACAGCAAAACATGGCATTTAATCCTTAAACTTAATTTTTAAACTTTATCTTACTTTATGCAAACCGGCATAACACAAAAGAGTATTCGGTGGTGAGTGATACACACTGCAGAGCCATACTGTTAATAATAAACATATTGAAGACGGCCATGGGTTCCATCCTCGTGGATATAAGGCGAATGATGTTCTTCAAGTAGCAACGAGAGGAAGCTGCAACAAACAAACTGTAATAAAAAAGCAAGTAGAATATTTTCCTGCAGATTAGTTCCATCTCAATGCTAGGATTTCAGGGCTGATGGACAGACCTAAAGGCTAAAACTAAACAGTTGTTTAGTGACGGTAGGAGGAATGTTAGCAGACTAACAGCCAGATGGATGAATGAAAGAAAAATGGCCACGTGTAGGACCTGGCTGAAACTCTCAATGATCAGGCATGTATGGTGCAAAAGGGCGTAGATATACTCAGCAGTCGGTGGAAACCGCCAATAATAATGATTGATAATTATCAAACCAACTTTTTAGGAATGTGATATAAATAATGTTACAAACCATTTATTGTATTCAAAGCACAAATACAACTATCTTTAGTGTAAAGTAAACTAGCCTCTAAGCGCTGTACAAGAATGCTAATTACGCATATCCTTAATACGAATGTTAAACTATGTTAACCTTTGTTTCGTCTAGAAATGTCTCTAGGTCAATTAAGTCCTGTAAATCAGTTTAGTAGTTAAAAATCACACCATTAACACATCATTTCTAGTTCACCACTATAATTCTGAACGCATTCGATTTACCAACTCCAGGTAAGTAATAATTTAATATATTTCACACTATAAGGCTTGGTGGCGGGCGTACCGGCGGCGTAGTGGCGTAGTACTTGCAGTACGCGCGGCTTGTCATTGTTCCCACACAGGCTCATCAAGTATGCGCCTCTGAATTTTGAGCGGCGTATTCAAACATGTCCCCGTAAGCCTCTACAATACGTATTTTATTGGCGCTTCACACGATATTCCTGTAATAAATTATTAACACAGAATTGTTTGGGATAGCTAGAAACAAGCAATTCCGTGCTTTGATTTTGCCAAATAAATATCCGTAGTAATTTTATTGTAATTTCGGCGATCTAACAAAACCATTATTTGTCGTAGTCGTATCTTGAATAAATTAATACTGGGATAATTAGTAAATCAATTGAAAATGTATGTCGCCGCAAGAGCGTCTACCTGTTAAGATTATTACTTATTCTTATTCGCAACGAACTAATTATTCCAATTTATCATGATCTTGCTAATTACGCCCTCTGCAGGATATGCTTACAATCAATACAACGTGTTATAATCGACTACTGAAGAGATCGGTGCTATCTATTGGCTTCTTTGTGAATAAGAAACACCTAGTATTGTTTTAAGATTCATTATAAAATTAATTCTGTTGTTCTCGTTAAAACTTTAGTTAAAATTAAAAGGGAACATTTATTGAATGACTTAGTTTTTAGAAAGAAAGAAAGAAAAATTGTTCATTCTGCACAAACAAAACGCACATTACAAATAAAAAATGATAAAAAAGAGACTTAAAATTATACACATCCAACGTTGTCAAAAGCCTCATATTCAAGCATACATATTGCCGACAATTTTGTCCATTGCTTGATGTGTCAGTGCCAGAGACCAAAGACAAGACACCTTAGTTGACTTTGACATCTCTAAGTAGTGTGACATTGATAATACAAATCAATCCTGATGCGTCTGCGACACTGACTTGTAGTAATATTAATAATTCCACATTTGACACAGTAAGTGTTTATGATACAGCGCCCCAATGATGTAGAAAATGGATACCTCAATTTTATAATTTAATACGAGAACTAAATCAGTTTCAAGTATAATTTACAATTTTAACTATAAAGTATCAAGATTATTTTACACACACATTTATATATGAAAACCTGTTGTTTGATTATATTCTTTGAACTACCGGAGAAATCTTGCTAAGTAGTAATATTTTAGTTGGAAGAAGTAATGACGTTACTAATTAAACTTTCATCTTAAAAACGCCTTTGCATTAGTTAATATGAGCATTGTTTGATTATAAAAGAATTAACCGATAAGCATTTTAGCATTGTTAGTAAATCTTATTAAACTAACTGAGTAATAAGATTCTGTACTTGGATAACCAGTACGTCCGCCCAATTAGGAGAGAGTCACGTTTATGATGGCGGGTAGTATCGTAAAGAAAGTTGTGTAAAAAGGACTCAAATTGTAATTGTCACACATGAAACCTCTGTAACATAATGTTTTGATTTAAAGAATGTCTATAGAGTGTCTTGTCCGTTCTTCTCCATAAGGAATCTGTTTAGACGTCTCTATCCATTACGTCTGCGGAGTTTCGCTAGCTAATTTAATTTGACCTTGTATTTACTAGTTTTATTTTTTTCAGGAATTCATAAAATAATCTTGTTCTGAATTTTAATGCTAGTTGATTTTTGAAAAGTTTTTGTTATGTAGATATTCCTATAAGTTTGGAAATACGTCCTTTTACAACAAGAAACCCTGTGGACAAAAAAAGTTATTTTGACGTAGAGCAGCATAAAAAATATCCAACATAAACGTTGCAACTTTTTATCGCAAAACTAAGCACTAAGTTTTCGTGACTTTTCCATTTACGAGAGCGACTAGGATCGTATTTTAAAATATAATACGGTTTTATTTTGGAAAATTCTGCGAGTGGCTCTGGGGAGAGAAAGCTAATTTCAATTTCATTTAGTTCTGGCGCGTTTCCATGTCCGACCAGAGAGTATGGTACGCCTGTACAGTCAGACTGGGTTTTTACTTACCCTCAAAATTGTACTGTGGGCAAGTCACAGTTTCTTGATTGTTTTTATAATATTAGTTTTGTGTATTTGAAACTGAAACTTACTTTATAAGGCCCTCTGTGAATCATCCATTTAGGTATCTGATACCACCATAATTTATTAAATTGCTTTCTAAAAAAAAGTGGAAAGTAAAGGACATTATAAGGTAAAGTATACTATAAGTACCAAACAATTTCTGAATTGTTTTGAAAGCTGACGAAGGTGACGAGAGGATTATGGTATGATGCTATAAATCAAAAATCAAAAGTCATTTATTCATACTAGGCTGAAAATTATCACTTTTTGAACGTCAAAATTACAAGAAAGTCCCCCAAAACGCCCGCCCGTTAATGTAGCCACCAAGAATGGCAATTGGCGCAGCTTGGGCAGCCAGCCCCATTTTCACCTTACTAACTGCTCCGCGGCATGGGCTCATATATGTCGACACAAGAGAAGAAGTTTCTTTGAAAGGACCCAAAAATTACAACATGACGACGTTCTACAAACCCGATCAATTTCTTCTTAAACTTCATGTGCCAAATGACGACTGGATACTATACTTTACCTCATTACCAAACTATCCAAAACCCAGGTATTTTCAAAATAGGCACACTGTACAGAAATACGTATCTAATCTATGGTGGTGAGTGCAGCTCCACGGAACCCCTTGGGAGCGTTTGGGTACCGTAGGCAGATTACACCCTGTCTGAGCCCCAATACGCAATTTCATTGCAAGAGGATTTCGCATTTTTATCGGCGAATCTATCCGGTGTCTTTGCTATTAGAGTGCCCGCGCTTGAGAGGGTTTTAAGGTCTTTATTGTTTGTTAATGTAAGGGGTTGTGTTGTGTTTGTATCGTGATATGGTGAACTAATCGGTATTTTATAATGTTTCAGAAAACTCAATACTCAGTTCACTTCACTGTCTAGTTAATTTATGAAATCATCAGGCGGCGAGGTAATCTGCTTGTTTTTATTGTTTGTGGTCAAACTGTCATAATGATATAGAATAGGGCAATAAATACGGCAAACGAATTCCCAAGTAGATAAGATTCAAATAAATAAAACGTATTTTTGTTTCAACCCCAAACATAAATCGTATTTCTTAACCCTATCAAGCACAAAGTAATAAAGACTGACAAATAAAGTATATACCTAAATAACTTCTAAACTAAGATTCTAACTTTATCCGTCGGTACAGTCTGAGTGACGTGGGGACAATTTAAACCGTAGTACATTCCGTGCCAAGATATCAAACCGCCCTTACGGTGGATGATTCATATTATTCGCGTTCAAGACTTGATTACGCCAGTGATATTGTAAGGGAGCGAGCACACGAGACGGCTATATTGTAGCGCTTAATTTTCGTAAGTAGATGTCGGGTGTATTTTCTTGGAATGAAATGAAGGACTTGTAGGTAATACATGTAAGTAGAGAATTTGTGTAACTTTAACCGCTTTTGCAATTGCCATCAATGACCTCTGTTTAAGTGCGTTTTATTTCCATCAGTCAACATCAGATTAATTTGATAAAATGTCTCAGTCACGATATTCTTCTTTTGATGCTTAACGGGAAGATACGTTTTGAACCATTCTTTGTATTGGACTACATATTATCATACCCTATCAGAACTTCAGCTTGAAAGCCAATTATGTCAGGGGGTCAAAGTGGTGTAATTACAGGAAGATAAAAGAAGGGTGCATATCAAAAACTCGAGTGGAGCTGTTATGACAAAATGACGTGACAAATGAAAACACATCTTATTTGCATAATAAGGAACTCAACAGCACCCTTAGGAAATAATGACAAGGAAGTTTTGTGAAAGCAATGGGTGAGAAATGAAAAGCTACACCAAAGAAAAACAACACACAATGTTTAATGCAGGTCCTATTAAACCTTACGATGGTCAAGATGGCCAAGGTGGTCAGACATGACCAAGAAGGCTGTTGGAGGCAGCATCTACCGAGCGGTCTACACTACAGAAGACCGCATAACTTGGAGCCGCGTGTGTTCCACTGTGGTCGCGATCATAAGCATTAAAGGAACGGCGAAAAAGAGAAGAAGAGAAGATTGTACGTTAGTAAAATTAGTGGTAAAAGATAAGAGAGATGAGAGATGAAATGAGAAAATAATCAAGATGTGGCTGCAAACTTTGGCCGAAATACGTAGAACTAGAAATATAAAACTATCACATTTTTCATCAGTTTTAAATACACACATCGTTGTTTCAAAAGTCTTACAGTGAAATCTTATTACAGCCAGCTCTAATATTCAATTTAAATAAACTATAATAACATCACAAATTAGTATTCACCACATTGCTTTGATCCATCTATTGAATCACACAGACAGTGTGCAAGCCTCCCACTCAAAACCACCTCGTTAGAACTTGATTAGAGAGGCCACAATGTGATAACAAACCGGGCTCACAAGCCAAAACTTCTGATTATCTCGTTTATGGGTTCTGCAACTTTTTAAAGAAATGTCTTCGCGAATTAGCTGTATATCAGGAAATAATGCCGCGGGGTGCGGGATGGGGCGCGGGGGCGCAGCGTCTGGGGGAACAAATTGACAATTTATACCGTATTAACAGACTGTTGCTTGGGATTGCTTGTGTTTGAGTGGACGGGTTTTTAAAGCGATAGGGCGAGCAGACTTGTCTTGTAAGTTTGTTTCGTATGAAGTGTGTAAGTCAAACACACATGAATTTGTGTGTAGACGAATTCATGTGTGTTTGACAAGTAATTTTATTATCTAATGTGCTCACAAACGATCTCTACTTGACATCTATATCTATAAGTAGGTCTGTCTGTGCGCCCGCGTTATTCTCCATCACCAACATCATTTAGAGAATGTTTTCCAGAAGGTTTATAATTCATTAATATTGAACTTACATACAGGGTTACTTGTAATTCGACGTATATCCGTCTGATGGAGCTGATAGGGGGGCCAGGGTATGGCCGAAATTCAATAGTTTTCGCGATATTTGAATTTTAAGGTTTTTTTGATATTTACACAAAATTTGACATTTCATTCCAAAAAAAACTGCATATTGAATGGGTACCATTAAAAAATTATATTGTAGCTGACACTTCAATTAAGTTATGAAAATAATTAAAAGTACTTAAGTCCACAAAATAGTTAAAATTATGAACGATTTAAGAATAATATCTTACCAATATTTTCATTATACGCTCCAAAAAAGGTAGTCTAGTTAAAAAAAATGTGGATTTCGGCCATACATATGGAGGATGCATGTTGGCCCCCCTATCAACTACGTATATACGTCGAATTACAAGGAACCCTGTATAATAAATAAATCTCGATGTTTTGTCAAGTCGCAAAATAGGGCGCAGCAGGGGCGGGTCGCTAGTAAGTAGGTAGTCGGTAATAAAGCTAGAATGTGCTTGAATTGTTAATTCGTTTTAATATGTAAATATTGTTTTATTTTTATTTGTATTCCGTTTTTTTACAAGAAACATACAAAAAAAAAAAAAAACTGGCCATCCATCCGCATCAGGAACAGGCTCCAAACTGCCAGTGGTAATTTATTATTATTATTCTAATCAGGATTAACAATATTTATAGCTGGTATTTGTGCTAATTATGAATTTGATTAAAAGAAAATGATTGCCTTGTCAACTTTAAGTAAATCAGGACTAATGCTGAGAATTTTTAGTATAGGTTTTTCTAAAGCATATTTCCAATTCATAAACAACCAAGAACTGCCGATCTATTCTCTAAAAGTCTCACGGTGAAAACTTAGGTGAAGTGAGTTTGAAGTGAGTTTTCATTCCACCTGCAGTGCGATTCTGTAACCATCTCACCGTGAAAACTTAGGTGAAGTGAGCGTGGAGTGAGCTGTCAGTGTTGTCCCACTGATGCTAGGGATTGACCAAGCATTTCATTTACAATCATAATCGAGACTTTAATAATATTTTTTATTCCAATTCTATTGATAATTATATATTATTACAAAGCTAGTAAGTATCTAAGTGTCTAAAAATAAAACCATATTGTGTTTCAAACTGAATTTCTGTTTTGCTATTTTATTTTAAAATCCAGAAAATAGTAATGTTTAGGCCCCTTAGCATTAGCATAGCCTTAGCACAGCTCATTCCACGTTCACTTCATCTACGTTTTCACGATGAGATGGTTACAGAATAGCACTTCTGGTCCCTACTACCTATTTATAAAACACACATCCACCACCATTCTATTACATAGACCACCGAGCAAGTGCGAAGTTTAAATAGATAGTTCAAAATTGGCATATTACCCGACAATGGCTATGCAATCGCAAATGCATTAGTCCAAGAGTGCTGGAGTCACCCGGCTTCTAGTCCTCGGCTGACCGTATGCAAACCTACTTGGTAATCGAACCGACGTACCGTCTCAAGTGCTTCTATATACCTACTGCCTCAATATACCGAGGAATGGCTTGAGATCTATTTTGGTTTTCGATTTTCTTATTATTCGTGTATTGACTTAAATAAGAGTTAATTAAATAAAAAAAGAGAGAAAATTAAATCAAGTAAGAGTCGAAAACGTTAGCTAGAGAAAGTAATAGGATTTTTTTAAATAGAGCAGCAGCAATTTTCTTTTGAGCAGGTAACATGAGTGGCTCAAAGGAGATAGATAACAGTCCCATACAAACTTGGCCCAGAAATGGACACAAATAAAACAAAATGAAGCTATTAAAAAGTTTCATAGCCCTGTATATTTTTGCTCGTCGTACAATTTGGTCATGACCCTTCCCAAATCTGATGACTCCAAAAAATTAAACCTGTCGATCGCTTAGTAATGTACTGTCTTCCAGCAGATTGAATTTTACTCAAATCTAACAACTGTATCCCAAATAATTAATCTTCTTTTCGTTTCATCTATGTTTCTTATATTGTTTGGGCCCAGCAGGTGACCACATTTTTTTGCGCCGTCAGAGGCCTTGTTCAGATCACCATGGTTGTAGGTGAACTGACTTTAGGGACACTTTAGCAGATGAGGCATAGTCTGTTCACCAGCACCGCACTTGCACTGGATGTTAGATGAATGGATAATGTACCATTTCGCCAAATTATGTTTGCAGCGCCCTACTTGGGTACGTAATCGAATCAGTGCTTTCCAAATAGGCTACCGCAGTTCACAACTGCGAGGCAAGTGTTCTTGGGGCTTTACGAAGTCTTGAGGTGGTGCGTAGCTCTCTTCCCACAATTTACTTCGCTTTAGGTGGATTGTCGACTGCCAGCGTGCAGCGTAACGTCTTGCGACTTTTTAGCCTACCCGAAGTACACGTGTACTCGTAGAGGGGATGTTGGGAATCGGATTCTTAATTCTTTTTTCCAGCGCGCATGCGACATACCTTCGTACGACAGGGTGGTGCTATACCTGCTAGTGGGTAGAGCAGAAGCTCTACCGCCTAAAACTTACTCCAATCTGTATAGATTGGAGTAAAGTAGGCTGATAAAAAAAAACAAAACATTTTTTGGAACAATTTAGCTATGCACTGTGAACACCATTAGGTAACCGGTTGGTGCAGTTGGTGGCGACCCTGCCTTCTGAGCCGCTGGTCCCGGGTTCGATCCTCGGACAAGTCAAACATTTGTGTGCATGAACATGTCTGTTTGACCTGTGTCTGGGTGTTTATATGTATAAAATATGTATATCAGTCATCAGGTTATCGTAGTACAGGTTCTACTTATTAAATATTATGTTCATTAGTGTCTAGTTATTATTCAATACGCTTTAAAAACAGTTTTATTATTTTATATTCTTAAAATACTCGTGAAATCATATCAATTCTTACAATAAGCATGTCCCAATTACCAATTCTTATTTCCAAAACGGGCACCACAAATATCTTCCCAAACACTTGAATCTGAATAATAATATTTTAAATTTAAATATTTCCCGTACAGTTTTACAAAGAAACGAAAGCTGTGGCGGGATTTCAAATATTATCAGTTATTTCTTTAACATAATTAACTCTTTGTCTGTGTTGGGCCAAACTTTATCCGTGTCCTAAGACGTGTACGAAATTGAATAATGTCGTAGCCATAAAGAGTAATTTTCGTAATGCAAGTGTTACCTGTACCAGGGCTACTTACTACTGGCTCAGAAACTTATTTAACATCGACCTACTTATTCCAACATTCCTTCTTATCTGGACGAAGTAGAAACAAATGACTGCGGAGGAAATTCCCTCTTCAAGCCAATAATTTAATTCCGAATATTCTATCTAATACTTATTTCGTTCAAAACCTAAATACCTTTACACATACAAAGTCTATCCCCAGTTCGTATCAGTGGCTCGTAAACTGTAAATACCAGTTAAGAGCCAAAAGACAAATGAGGCACCTTATCCGCACGGCGCGAAATCAAGACTAATATGCTCACGCTTCCAATTTAAAAGGGTAAGTCAGGAGTACAGGACGGAACTCTTTAAGACTTTGATGAAGATTTCCTTTTTAGGGAATTAGTTCGAGGAGATAAGGAGGTGAATAATTGCTAGTTCGGTTCTGAGTAAATAATAGCATTAAGTTTTGTTTCAGGGTAATATTTTCTTTTTACTTATCAATATTATACAAGAATTGATCATGCAGTTGTAGAAATATTAGAAAGTAGAAAACAGATAAGGTAATTGAATGCAGAGGGGTACATGGGCGGGATTTCCCTATATATATTTACAATGTACCTACCTACCTACCTAATAAGCCTACTACAATGAATATTTAACTAACGACCACTCTGTCCACTAGGTTATACACTTTTTGACAGATGGAACCAGTGATTGCAGCAACGTAACATTTCGATTATCGATTCAATTGTTGACACTTTAATTTGTAAGAAGTATCGATTATCGTTTTTTGCTGTCGAATAAAAAAGGGTGCGGTTTCTATGTCTGTGTGTGTGATATGTGTATGATTATTAAATACAAAACTATATAAATTAACCGCTTTATTTAATTTAAGATTTTTTTATTTTTATAGCAAAAATTGCTTAAAAACTTAAGTGTCCACTTTGTTGTCGTATCAATTCTGTTGTAGTGTATAAACACATAAAATAAATATGGGGTTAACTACATATTAATTTTGTTCGCATTTGTTGCCATTTTGTTCACATTTGCAACGAGAGGCCTGTGCTAGTCTCATCTTTTCTTGATGCGTAGTGTCTTCTCCATTTTAAATACGTCGAGTTGAGTAAACACTTTATTCCGTGATAACCTTGTGCACGCGTAGAACTCTAGCGTTCGCAAGATTACAAGGATTATTGTAATCAAGTGACGCCTGAAAATTGGTCAAGTGTAGTAGAGGACTATAGGATTAGTATTATCCGATTGGGAAAGAGGTGTGACTTTCGACAATATAAGAGAGTAAGGTGAAGACTCGTCATGAGATGAAAGTTACTTGTCGGAAGACGACGAATAATAAATACGTATTTATGTAAAATATTTGTAAATATTTATTTGGTTGTATAATTTGCGATGTACAAAACCCGCAATATAAAATTGGCTTCTTTTCAAAATATATGGACTATTTAGGACTGTTTAATTTATAAGTATTTATTATTGATATTTGAGTGGATGCAAGGTTTTTCTATAGGTACTGATTAACCTATACAACGTGTAACATAATTAATGCAAGACCAATTAGAGCATTGAGTTAAAAGCATAATACTATGACCAAAACATTTTTTTTAAAGGTAACTATTATTATTAAGATAATTGTGTTGACCCTAGCATTACTTTACGCATTTAAAATTGAGTCTTATTGCCTTGCAATAAGATTTAATTTTCTTTGGCTCAATCGGCGGTCAGAATTGCAAAATACATATTTTTTGAAAAAAATACCTATATAATAGTTACTGTAATTGATTCAGTAGTCAATTATGAGCAAACTACTTTCAGGACTTGCGTTTATTCTGTTACACCTTGTACCTATACATATAAATGATTAATTAGGGTTTATTCATTTGAAGCGAATACATTCGATCCCATCACATAATATGATATAATGTAACTATATTTAATACGCAAAACAATTATCTTTTTTGTAAAAGAAGTCATACATAAGATAATTCAATAAGAAAAGGCAGTTTACATATTTATTTTATCACGCATTTTAAAGTTCACTTTGACGTAATCTGGAACAGTTATGCTCTAAGGCAGCTGTCAAAAAGTGAATAACCTAGTCAACAGAGAATCCTTAAAATGTCTTCCAATAAGAACTTATTTTAATTACAAGGAATTAAAGTTAGCAGCCAACTTGATGGCTGTCATCGGCGATAAAAATTAAAAAGTAATAAATATGCAAACGAACCAAGTTCCCAACTGACACGATTGGCGCAAAAATTTCGTTTAATAACCCTTTTTATGAGCTAGGTGATTTTATTAACGATGTTACCTACGGAAATATTGCAGTAAGTAATGAAAGTTGACTTCGTTTATTTAAAATTTACATATTACAAACGTTTCTGATTATTAAGACATAAAACATGAAAGATAAGTACATACAGCTGTACAGTTTGCTGTTGCTATTAAAAAAACTACTTAAATAAATGGGCGTTTGAAAAGGGCTTTAAGATCTTGAAAATTAGAAGTATTTATAATATCATCAACCAAGTGCCGAGCATCACCTCAGAATTTCTCTATTACTTTTTTCTCAATAATTTTTTTGTCTATTATTTTTTCTCTATTCTTTTTTTCTCTAGTTTTTATTTATATAATTTATTTCTCTATTTTTTTTTCTCTATTCATTTTCAAACACTACTCTATTAGTTCTGCGCTTGCCTATTACTTTACAATCTCACTACCACCGTTACACCAAATGCCAAAATAAAGATACACCCACATAGTCTCTACTTGGCAATGGTTATGCCCGTCAATACAATATGTAGTTATTATGTGATTCATCATTACGTGTCAGCTATGTTTTATGACCGGCGTCGCCCGGCGCTGCCCAATTTCACGCACCAACACCCGCTATATACTTGCGCCGCAGTGTACGAGTATTTCCAAATAAGTTAAACGGTAGGTAAGTAGCTATGTTAGAATGGACTGTGATTTTTACGGAATGGATAGTGTGAGTTTTTAATTGGTATTAAATTTGGAATGGAATTAGCAATTTTTTATTTAAATTTTTTTAATATAAAAACCGGGGAAAATATAAAAAATATGCGTAACAGTTTATACAGTAACATATCATTTTTCTCTTTTTTTCTTACTTATCTTCTTTATAAATAAAAAACCCGACAACCGAGCAACGTAAAGATGATTTTCAAAGACCCTACCTATTCAATAATACACCCATTTGATATAGTTCGTCTACTCTCAATTTTTTCTTTTTCACAATATGTCGTCTGGTTGTCGCCATATTGAATTTTGTTTACTGTCAGGGGCCGTACTATGACGTGTTAATACCATCATTGTTCCAGCGTGGAAGAGAGACGGAGCTATACATGACCGATAGCACTATCTCTTTTTCTTAACGGAATCATGATGGCGTTAACAGGTCATAGTACGGCCCCTGGTCTTTTGTCACGCGTTATTATTCTAATTTAGATTATAAGAAAAATCGATTGACGTAAGAATCATCGTAATCGCTCCCCGCGTTTGGTCTCTAGAGCGCACCAAGAAGCAAAGATACATACATATATAGGCTGATAAACACATTAATTACCCTCTTATGGGTCGCGCAGACGGGTAAAAATGAAATGCTGTTAGTTGGTAAGCGCATCACTTGAGAATGGCTGGACCGATTTGGCTATAGTTTTAAAATGTTCGTAATAGTCCAAATCAGGCTATTATGGAAAGAAACATTTGAAAAAACGCGGAAAATTTGTCAAATTCGAGAACAACTAAACGTCCTTTTTTCTATGGAGTTTTTGTATGAACTATTTCAATTTGGACAGGACAACGTCTGTCGGGTCAGCTTATCTAGGTATATATAAAAGTGATATCTACTAAAATTTAAAGTTCACCAATAATAATTTTACGGTTTGCATGTATGTGTAATATTATTAATAAACTTCAAATGTTAGTGGGTAATTTACCCACAATGAAAGTTTAATTATTGGTTCTATCAAAGAAGTACTTGGGTACTGTCATTCCCTTTATCCATTACAATGTGAACTTAGTAGTGCTAGACTTACGAAGTGTTTAGTGTATATAAGTGATTTTGTAAGTACGGAATAATATTAGTTGCCAAGTAAGAGGAGAACTGTCCTACCGTAATGCTGTAATGATTACTAGTACGGAAGACAGTGCCAACCAGTTCCAGCAGTGATATTATTTTTGCATCACCTTGTTACATTGTAAGTAGTAACCTATTCTTATAACAATTTTGGAATGTAACGGAAATTATGTAGGCAACAAATACATAAAACAAAAAACTGAATCTCTAGGAATTTAATCTACAGAAATCGTGATCTATAGAAAAAATCACAAGGCGAGTGAATATACCGCTTCCTTTGACTGAACACCAGTGCTAGCTTCGCGTGCTTACATAAATCTGAAATTTTTTACCGATTTTTGAATTTCACTACAATAATATTAACAAATAAAACATTCAGGTAGTTACAGAGGCTAATTCTTTCAACCCACAAATTCAACCCGCAAATGTAAAACAGTAACAATGAAGTTCCTCATTGAGCTCCGTCATTGCCCCCCACGCGCCAATAAAGCTGAGGTCTAGATTTATGAGAACATACGATAATCATAAGCGGAACACAACACGCGTTTTATTGCCCGCCGGCATTCTACACTCTGCTTTATTTGCATATTATTCCTTTATTACTCTCTCAGAATTCATATGCTAATGTCAACGACGATATTTTCGATCCCAGCGGTATCCTCACGGATGTGACCCTAAAGATTTCGACACGTTTTATGTGTGTTTCAGCGGGTTTCATTTGAATATGTTTTAAGTTTGAGAATTTATTATGTGTTAGGTAGTTTTGGTCAGTTTTTTTGGAGGGTTATGTGTCTGAGGAAGATGTTTTGTGTTTGAAAGAGTACATAAAGGTTTTTGACTGTCTTGTGATGATTTTGGTGGTCCATATACATGAAATGTCTCACTGCCGAGAGTTCATGCAGTTTAGTTATACCCACGCAGTCATTGCTCTGATGACTTTGTAACCTGCTGAAAATTAGTAGTGGTACCTCCTTACCTACGAGTATAATATGGGGAGCACATGATTATACAGTTTTTAAACACAAAAGTGGTCAATGCATATTTCAAAAGAATAAAGGCTAACCACCTTGCCTGGGTTTTAACCTTTTATAATTTTCCTATTTCGTAGGTTTAACCTGAATTATACTTATTTAAGTTACCTAATTTAAATATTAAACTTCTCGACTGCATCAAAGCTCACATTTTATGCGATTATCCCCGGGACAGCACAGTGAAAACGCAACAAAGTACAGATAATGTACGAGACCCAGCCACCCATGTAATGGTTTTATTCCGAGCGGCGATACCCCTGCTGTCTTGTTCGACGCACCTGTGATATCCCGGGCTTACTTCTAACCTGCTAATTGCTAAGAGGATTTCGGAATTAACGAGAACAGATCACGTTTTTGCGTTGAATACCTAATTTAGAATTGAGATGGATCTTTTGTTAAGTGTTAAATGTTTATCGGCTGAAGTACTTAAGTGATTTTAGGATTTCAAGATACAGGCAGATGGTTTTTGTTCCCTCATTTTGTTACACAAGAAATTGCGCCTTAATTCGTTACTTTATTTTGGGATAACTTGCAGATGGGTATTGATATATTTTGAAAATTTTTAGGTAATCTGTTGTACAAATGTTTAGATAAAGTTTCTAAAATAATAATATACAATATTGGCAAGTTTTAAAATTATTTATATATTTGACGAAACTCAAGTCAAGTTGAATTTTCAGGATCGATAAAAGAATGATTGTACCCTGGTGAGATAAAATATTCCAAAGTAAATTCCGATTGCCTTCGATGACATAATATATTGACAAATAGTATGTGAATGTAAAATAAAAAGTATGTAAAGTATGTAGTATGTAATGTGAAAAAATATAAAAAAATATATGAAACTATCAGGTTTTTACCCATACTGTATAGTATGGGTAAAAACCTGATAGTTTCATATATTTTTTTATATTTTTTATTTTATTTTAAATGGGTTTGCTTTTGACTCTAGTCTAGGTCAGTGATGACAGAGACAGAGTTGACGATGGAGTGAGCTTACCCAGAAGAAGCCTGTTCACTATCACTTCGATGAGATTAGGGTTGTATGCGTTCGGAAACACAGACGCAGGTAGAGAGTTCCACTCTTATGCTGTGCGCAAACAAAAGATATCTCATCCATATAAAAATCATAGCAATACATTCGAAATAATAAACAAGTAGTACAATAAATAAATACTGGTATTCAGCTGCATACGGTTAGACTGGAAGCTGACCCCAAAACAAGTTGGGAAAAGGCTAGGTAAATGATGAAACTAGTAGTACAATATACTCAGTGTCCAGTACACAAACATTGAACGACATTTGCGACCAACCGGGCGATTTTAATTTGTAATCCAGTTCGGCGATTTAACGTCGACCGGTAAATACGATTGCCGGATTAAAAGTCCACAGTTCATTTAACAACTGCCTCTGTAATACTGTGAAAGCTTATTTTAATTCGGCTAATTAATGTACAATTGTTTTCTGTATCGAGTTGCCATAGTAAATTCTTTTAATAATAACACTGTTTCCGTTAATGTTCCTAATTTAAGTCGGTAATTGTGATTTTGGATTTTTTTGTTATGAAACAAGGAGGTTGTTTACTGAAAGGGTTGATGAAAAAACAGAAATGGGTCATAGGTTCGTTGTCGTTTGACACTGTTTGAGCCCTGCATAAATCTCGCGCGCCCACTTTTGATGACTGAAAAATAGAAAGTAACGTAAAAATACTAATGATTTACCCAGGATTTATAAGCTGTCTTTGTTTTTAACTGAGCTGCTTAAGCTTTAAGCATCGTTATTATATCGGTTTCACGCCAGCCCCAACACTATCCTGAGGACGTTGGCAGACCGCTGGGACTCTCCGATTCTAGGACGCTGGATACGACTCCATGCGGTGAAGTAGATTGGGATGGGAAAGTCTCTAGCGGGTGTACTTAGTTTAAGATTTGTATAATTACCCGTTACTTTAGTTTATTTACTAACACTAGATATAAGGCATTTTATACTGGTACTAACAAACTATGGAACTTGATTCTGAAATAAATATTTATTATTATTATTAAGCGATCCTAATAAGTAAGACACTATCTCAATCCTATTTCACTCAACAAACAGTGATGTAAATAATACGTACCTACCTACCTATAATGAAATTTGACGAGAAATATTAATCAATTAATAATTAACAACCTGAACTAATATTTACATAACGGTGACAATAGCACGACGGATAATGTCATTGAAGCTGGCGTGTCGTGTTATCCCGCCTGCGCTCTTACTGCAGGATAGGCCATGCTGTCCAAGGCAGTCGAAACCTTCACCGCATTGGCAGCGATGCGGAGTCACGCAAGGAGCGCCCAGACACAGATAAGTAGCGAGCCGGAAGGTGGTGTCATCCAGCATACTGAGTATGCTGGGTGATGGTAGCGTCTGAAGCCAGAGGCCCGACTGCCACTCACCCACAGCCAGAACGCGGGCACGCGCAGCAGTATTGGTGGACGTATTAATAAGATTATTCCGTACCAACCTACAGAGCGGTTCATCCCAGTGCCTCTGGGAAGATGGGTTCGCGGGCCGATCTCTATCCGGACAAGCCATTTTCCAGGCGTTTACCGCGTCGGTCAAGCACGGCACTTCAGAGTCTACCAGGGACAGGGCAAAACTTTTCCCGGTAAGCTATAGGTACTGTAGATAGAGGACAGGATCGCCGTAAGCTAATACTGGTAATTTAGCGGACGCCGAGGCCACCAACACGGATGGGTAGTGTGGCTTGCAGCCACGCTCGGTCGTCCAAGGCCACATTTAAAATTTATGTTAAAGTGCGGCGAATAATTTGGACAATGTGGAGGTGTGGCTGCTTCTATAAAGGGGAAGAGCGTCGAAATTATAAAAAAAATGGGCCAAAACAAAAGTATCTAATCAGGGTGAAGCCGAATGTTAATTAATTTTGGAGAGTGTTGGCCGAAATGTCGTTGAAGTTTTTTGATTTTTGCATAGATTTAAATGTTGTTTGAGGAGTTGTAAGTCTTTCAAAATGGTGTCTACATCACCTCCTAGCGTTCCTTCATCTAAATACTACATATAAAATTTTAAATTTATTATTATTATTATACCTATAATTAAACATTAATGTATCGAAGCTTTACAAAAGCTAAAACACGTATCGTACACGTCCCACCAATTTCCAAGAAAGCTATCCTGATGTACACGATGTATTCGTAGACGCTGAACTTTGGCTCACAGAGGTCAGGCTGCAGGTTCTATTTACACCGAATATCGATGTTCTATAGTAGACCCACTGATTCTAGCTTCACTGTTCCAAACGTGTATTTCTGAAGAGTATCGGCCACTATCTATAATGGGGAATATTTATTGGATGCACCTAAAGGAATTGCACTCTAATTGCGTAACACACTATCAATTTCAATCTGAATAATTTTGAAGAATATTGCTAATCCGTTGCTTCATATGTTGGAAAAATTTGTCTGCTCAACAAAGGAAATAATGCAATGAATGTTGTTGAACTGTCAGAATGAAGCCATTGAGTGTGTACACGTAATTACCCCGCTCGAGTCGCTTAGAAAGTCCATCATGAATGCTTTCTGATGAATTATATTGCCTTATGTGAGTGTCATGTACATAAGTACATATTACAGGGACTATAAAATCACTGTAACTCGTTTGTAAAGGTTTGATTTAAGGGCTAGGCTAAGTAACAATAGGTACCTCCTTATTTTCGGTGGTTTAATTGAAATTTAATGTGAGACATCGACTCAAATTAGGAATTATTACCAATTATTCAATTGTACAATGTTTTTTTCTTTTTTGGAATACTTACAGCTGAACAAAACAGACTGAGCAATTGAAAATGTGACTGACAGTCAATTACAAGTCTTCACATATAATTATTAGAATAATAATGAAGAAATCTGTGAACAATACAGTACTGCCAACAGAAACAATAAACCGCCTAAACCAAAACTATACATATTAATATTATATACATACAACAATACAATATAGGTAAATTAAACTAACAATAGGAATACAATTCGATTAAAATCATTTAAAGAAGAAAAAGTCAAAAGAGACCAAGACCTCTGAGTTTGTTTCGGCATTTTTTCTCAGGGATCAGTCAGCTAGGAAACGCCGGCGCCATCTAGTTTTAAAATATCGACGTGCTAAAGTGTCTTAAAAGATCTACTTAAAAAGAAATAAACATTTCATTTCATTTCATAATTTATTTTTGTGACAGCCTTCTATGCACTATTTACTTTGAAAAGTATTATATTATTTTAATTATTGTGAATGTGAAGATGATGTAGTTCATTACTTTTTTTTCTTTTCTCAGTTAGTTTTAATCACGATCTGGCAGCTTGAGTCATTTATGCGGCCTACCCAAATGTTCTTTCTTTGGTATTGTTCGTCGAATCGTTGTGCTCCTTAAGTTCCGAGTTGAGCTGAACGATTACTGACAAATGCGTGCACTGACTGGACAGGTCCGCTCAATCTGTAAGGTTTTTCTTCAAAAGACCGTTTCAGACACTAATCTACATGGTCTTTACATGATCTGACCAAGATTATGTCTGGAATTTAAGAGAGACTATGACCTCTGAGTTTGTTTCGGCCTTTCTTCTCAGAGTAGTCGTGTAAAAGTGTTTGTACAAACCTACTTACAGAAATAAAATCATTTATCACTAAACTGAAAACACTGACCTTGTTGCATTTTGCTTCATAGATACTTGAAACATCTCTTGTTGCGGCAGTCCGGGTCACCTCATACTGTTGTGGAATAATCTACCTAGTTATTAAAGCATGGGATAGAATAGGTTTCGTTATTCCTAAGTCAACTGCGACTTATGATAGTTGGATCGAAGGACCTTGATACGCCTTGGATCCGAGTTTTTCCTTTAAATATTTTTATTATGATTCGGAATTAATATGACACCCATGTCACCACAAAATATACAAAGGGCAGATATTTCAGCGTCTAAATTAAGTATAAAAAAAGCGTTATAAAACGCTTGATTTTTTTGTATGAAATCTAGCTGAAAATATGTGATATTTATTATAGCTCAAATCTGTATAAAATGGCGTACCTTGCGTAGCTCGTCCAGCTCGCAACATGTCAAGAGTGGCTCTTGCTGTTTGTACGCCCTGTTCAAACATGGCGGCTTCTCACTTGTTTATTTTACTAACATTAATATTTATTTTGTGCTTGTTATTTTTAAAATTCTTGCAGTTTTGATAGTGGTCGAATGAACTTGACTTATAGCTGTTGTCATCTAAATATGGACCTTCACAATCAATCAATCAACTCATTATATCGTAGTCCACTGCTAGAGATAGGCCTCTCTCAGGCTGCGCCACAAGTCCCTGTTCTCCGCCTTCCGCATCCAGTCAATCCCAGTTAGTTTCAGGCAAGTTAGGCAAGTTTTCCAGCTCGGTGGATACATTGAGAAAGAATACGACAGAATGATCCAGTTGGGTTTGGTACCGTTAGGAAAACTTCGACAAGTCTTCTCGTCACCCATCCCGCAATGTTTGAAGACTAAGGTCCACCACGGTCGGACTAGTGCATCCTGACCGTTACGACATACGGTTGCGAAACGTGGACACTGACAGTCGGGCTGGTCCATAAATTCAAGGTCGCTTAGCGCTCTTTAGAGAGGTCTATGCTCGGAGTTTCTTTGAAAAATAAAATCAGAAATGAAATTATTTGGAAAAGAACCGGAGTTACCGACAAAGCTTGGAGAGTAAGCAAACTGAAGTGGCAGTTGACTGGCCTTGTTAGTCGAAGGGCCGATGGCCGGTGGACCAGACAAGTTCTGGAATGGTGATTGTGTATCGGCAAGCGTAGTGTGAGATGCCCCCCAGTAAGATGGACAGACGACCATAAGGTTGTTCACGACCATTTATAATTTCATCTAAATACATATTTGAGTTTGGGCCATTTGAGTGACAGAATCCTTCTATCGACTAGTCACTGTCCGAAATGACATTGAAGTTCCACTAAATTCAAACCAATCGTTTATTTCTTATATAGGACAAGCAGAACATAGAATTATGTATAAGTATTTCATTCAAGAATAAACTAAGACATTTCTAAATCTAAAAATTTGTCCGCAAGTTATAAGCCTCGCTGTGTGCACTAAGAGCAAATCTCAAGTGTACCGGTTACGTAGCAAACGAGGCTCCTACGTAATTGGTTGGAAAACTCAGAAGGCTTATCCGGTTGGCCGGCCTCTATCGACATGCTTGTGCTGTGGAAATATTTTGCCTACACGCTTTCTGATACTATTAAGTACTGCAAATTATATGGAACATTTGGTGAGAAACTGCGAAAATTCAGAATAGCAGAAAATGTGGTAGAAGTATAAAAAAAAGTCTTGGGTGTTTAAAAGTCTTGTTACAAACATATTGTTGTATTCATATCTTATTATTCATAGCAAAATACGTAATATACTCAGTAGAGTTTTCTCTGCTCTATGCTGAGTAAGTAACTATATTATTAGATAAATATGAGAATATGCATCGTAAAACTCTATGCCTGCCTCGCAACTTGCTACCTATTTCAGCAGAATTTTCAAAAGGGGAAAAATAATTTGTTTTATTACGAAATAACAGAACTATTTTGGCTATAATTTGAAATATCATTCGACAGTAATAATATTTAGATAGGCAACAGGAAGTTCAAAATATATATAAATTATCCTAGCTTTCAGTCCATACAATAGTGTAATCAACCAGATGACAAACACCTACATCCATTTAACTTTAAAGCCTTTAATAACCCTCAACGCCCTTAAAACTAATACTCTACCATAATTAGCTTAAATTATTATCAAACGAGAATAAAACAATATACAACGTAAAGTTAGTTATCTCCAGCGCGGCGTCGTTTGTCAAAGCTCTTGCGTCCAAAAGTTTGGCTATTAACCGAACCTATCGGCTTCAGCTTAACTCCTACTTAACGTGACGGGATCATAATTGATGCGCTTAACTTGCTTTTGGCATATTTTGGATTAATTAATTAATTAAGTATTGATTGTGATTAGGTTTTGTGTTAGATTCTACGATCGTCTGTAATAATTTTTGTTATTTATCTCTATTCTGTGTGTCCATCAGTCAATCATTAAGTATTCGAATTAAAAATTGTCCGAATAGGTAACTTTACTTAAAAAAGAAAACAGTGCATTGGCTATATAGTCTGTGAGGAGAATAGGCCTCTTTTTTGTTAGTGAAATGTTTATTTCTGTAAGTAGATCTTAAAAGACAATTTAAAAAAAAATACATTTACACTTCAATATTTTAAAACTAGATGGCGCCAGCATTTCCTTGCTGACTGATCCCTGAGAAGAAATGCCGAAACCAACTCAGAGGTCATGGTCTTTTTTATGTGAGTCTAACAATGCAGGGCCATGTCTGAAAGGGCCTTTTGAAGAAAGAGCCATTGCAGCTTTGAGTTGCCCTGTCCTAACAGACGGCATGCATGCATCAGTCATCGTGTAGCTGAACCCATATGTATATATACATATATTATAGGATAATTTTGAGTCTCATAAAAGGGATTGCCCTTTGACAACAAAGATCTACTCGTAAAAGTAGGCACTGCGGACAAAATCAACTTGTTAGCCAAGCATGACTACAACGGCAATATTCTTCCATGACAGTTCTATAATATTAGGTACAGGCTTATGATAAGCAATTATCTTTTACGGGCTGTTATTCAATGATAAAGGGCATCCACCCAAACCATTTGCAGCACCATAACCCTAAAAAGATAAGTGATAAGCAAGATGTAAAAACTCCGTTTAATCCGCGACCAATTCGCGGTACAAACACTTTTATCGGTTTAGGCCCACATTAAAAAAGAAGGATACGGATATAAAATTAAGTCAACAAGCTCCTCAGAAAAATTATTCATAGAAAAAGATCGCGAGGTGAAAACTGTGGGGTGGGTTTGGGTAAGGGATGAAGAAACGGAAAAAGTTGGATAACGCCTTCATGAATTGGAAATGTAATTTGGCGGGTAGGTGTGTGTGTGTGTAGCAATTGTTTTCGTTCTATTGCCGGATTACGACGTTTCTGATTGACGACGCGTGTGGCGTGTGTCGCTTCGGTGGGATTGGCGCTAGTTTCGTGCGGAATGGGATGGCAGTATCAGTAGCTTGTCGCCGTTTCAGCCGATGGAATATTGAGTGATGGGGAGTTGTCTGTGACGTTTCTGGGCCTAAAGTTTAGGCTCCATCTATACCGGGTAAAACGTTTTCAGTTGGTTAACTTGCGAGTTTTTTTTTATTAGGTATACATTTTCGATAATTAAATACAACAAAATATAAAACCGATAAACTCTTGTCATTTTCATAATTTGTCGAATTAAACGACAACCGAAATTAAATACAAATTGTAATGCGTTCTTCAGGTTCTCGCATCTTCTACTCAAAAAACCATACAATCACAATCATGCAGTTGAACAAAGCTCAATTCCTCCAAATAGCCCAGTTACACGTAAGCTCCACATAATAGAAAGTATCCCCAGGTTCCATCTGCCATCTCATCTGCAGCTCTCGGCAGACAATCTTGTGACAGACACGCAGACAACAGAGGGTCTGTCTAGCCTCGTAAAACACACGTTTTACCGACTTATTATACGACAACGTTTTGTAAAAACGACTTTCTCCGAGTAAAGGGAATCTAAATTGGCGTAAATTTTACGAGCACTATTTGAAGTGAGATGTAATTTTGTCAGGAGCTGATGGTAGTTTTTTTCGTGGACGTGAGGACGCCATAAAATGTTTGAAGGGCGGTTTAGCTGCCGTTAGTCCGGGCCAGTGATAAACACGGCAGCCATTAAAGTTCAGTGTTATCAGGTAACGCTGCTAAGTTTGTTGTTGGGCAAAATGAAATAGTGTTTCAAACGCTTGTCGAGGTGGTCGACGAAAATAGAACACTGTGGTGTCGGTGAGCGGCCAGTAATTGTTTTGGCGTAGATAATTGCTCAAAGTTTCTTCAGGTAGTTTAACCATTTCACAAATAAAGTCTCTAAGATGAGACGAAACTTCTGAGACATCTATTATTAAAGCCAGGACAATATAGTCTAGAAATAGACCTAGAAAACAACGGTATGACTCTGACCAGAAATAACCCTTCATCATCATCATCAGCCTATATTCCTCCACTGCTGGACGTAGACTTCTCCTAGTGAACGCCACTGAGCCCGATCTTCGGCTCTCCTCATCCAGTCTCTGCCAGCCGCCATTCGCAAGTCGTCACTCCACGCGGCGGCGGCGGGCGTCCCACACCACGTTTGCCTAAACGCAATAACCCTTACAGACAATAAACTTAGTTCCCATGTTTTTCAGTCAATATAGGTGTGTATCCATTGATATGCCTAGCCGATAGTGTCATCTATCTTAGGTAGCACACTAACAAAGACAGATGACCCGGCCGTGCAAGCTAAGGGGCATAAAACGTTAGCCTAAGGACATAATAGAAAATGTAATTTACAGAAAAAGTGGCTGTAAAAGTACCTTTATCGCTATTTTTATAGGCAGTGAATAGTTTATAAGTACATAATATTATATGGAACCCTTAGAAATGGACTTGGGAGCAAAAATGGTAATAAGAATATGGGGAAAGTCGATGAGTTCTTCTTCAGTACTTATCATGACTATTTGCTAAGTTTTTTAATGTGTTAAGTAAGTAATTTTAGCTTGATTATATTCATAAGGAAGTTAGATTACTTAAAAAAAAATTACGTACTTAAGTTATGGTTACCTACGACAGCAGTGGCCCTCATATAACGGTCACAGTGACAGCTGTCATGAAAATGATGGCACCAGGGTTTGACGTTATGAGGTCAAAAATAGCTCTCTAGGAAACGCACCAACTTACTTTCATAAATAACGTTTCAGTGACGACTGTAATTAGCGGACGCTATGTGGCGGCCACCACAGTTTTAGAAAACCCCGGCTTTAGTAGTTGAAACCCGTGAAAATATGTTTTCAGCCTTATCAAATCTTTAATAACCTTACACTTAATAATGACCAACTAAATGAAGCAACATAAATGATCAGTTCGCTCTTGCTTTGACTCCATTCCGTGGGGAGTACAGCGGCTGGTTGCGGCTGATAAAATGTGCCTCCAAAGAGACCTGTACACTTACACGCGAATGTACACTGGCGGACATTGCTATTTGAACATAGGATAATTTGCAAGAAGAAAAAAAAAACGGATGTATGCAATATGTTTTTAATTTATGCTGGTGAAACAAATAAAATGCACTTTCGAAAAGATGACCAAATTTTCTAACATTGGCACTAGATTACTTTCTTGTGGTAGAGTCTACGATGGTTGGTCATTCTTTGCACATTAAGACACTCAAAACTTTGACAACACGTCTGGTCACATTACCCTAATGTGACCTCAATGTTACCTGCTAAGGAATACAACGACCGGTCTTACATAACTTTTAAGGATTGAACAGCGGAAGGATCTTTTAGAAAACAGACAAGTTGCTTAAGTTAATTCTGGTCAAAGACCAACAAAACCCTGAAACAAAGAAAAAGTAGTACCAAGTTTTACTGTGCCAATACTTTTGACCCCGATTGTAAATATCCGCTTGATTCTATACACTTAATTCTGTTTTTAATTAAAGTTCAAGTTACCGTGAAAAACTTTTCTCGATGCAAATGAACGCATTTACCTTACGAAGTCTAGCCTTACCTTCCGGTACAAGTTTTGTTATTACTTAAAAATAATTAAACAATTTATTTATTTGATCTTATCTTTTGTATTGTGGTTTCTGTTTTTGTTGGGAATAGTATCTGCATTCCTAGCAATTTGAGCTGTTGAGTATTAGGTCTCGGTGTGTTCTTGGTCGTGTTTCAAAGTAGGTATAATTTTCGGAAATATTGAGCTGTTGTTAGGCAAAAAAAAATCAGGTTATCACCATAAGACTGCCCTGCCCATAATTAAAAAAATAATCAAAATTATTAAAAAAAATAAAAAAACTACGTAAACTAGACTACTGATATGAAACACTGCATCAGTTCACCGAATTCTGGAACTAGTAAAAAAAGCCCGGTCTCGTTAAATAATTTTTTTCGGGAGTTATCGTTACATACAAAATTAGCGTACCGACATCAGGACGTCCATGTAAAAAAAATCGGAACTTTATTTTTCTAAGTAGCAACATAAAATGATTTTTAGAAAGTATAAGATGGTTTAATTTCAGTGTTTTCCCGATGTACATCTGCTCATATTATTGAGTAAGTGCAATATAGTTGTGATAGAGACATTTGAAGATCACAAAATTGCTTGACCTTGACGAGTCGGGAGTAAAGCACTACCGCAACCGCTTCGCGTTATGAGGCTTGCAATAATGGTAATAATTCTCAAACAATTGCTATTATGTTAACATGGCTACTCACTGGCCCCAACGAATCTAAAAATAACCATCGACTCGCAAAGAAGAAGAGTTGTTATTATTAAAAGATTAGGTCAGAGGATCAGCAATGCAATCTTGCTTCAACAACAAGATAAGGTAAGTATTCCTATCACCCAATTTAAGACAATTATTCTAATAATTTCTGCATGAATATGTACAGCCCTTAGAGACGGTGTTCCGTGTCCCCAAACCACCAAGAACTCCGCAAACCAAACACATTATATCGTATATAAAGCAGGACATTCACGGCAAGTTTAAAATCTAGTTGTCTGAAACCCATTCGGCGGTACCTGGCTAAAGCTAGGTCCAAGCTACTGCCTATGGTATGACTCTGTAATCAGCCATTCCGATGCAAATTCGCTCGCTGAACCAACTATGGCTTTATATAAAGGGCTGTATTCGCGTTCACTGTTGTGTGTTTGATTCAAATGTCTCGAAAGGGTTCTCTTATGATGTGGATATAAATATTTACTCCAATATAAACGTAATACACATAATTTTATTCTTGAAAGAATTGGCGGCTATCTGCAGTTTGACTATGCAAAAACTTATAGCTCACTTCTTTTATACGCAGTGATAATAGGGTCTTGAAACTGCTATCGAGTGGTGCTGTTCTTTAATATGTGTTTCTATTGTGCATCTATTTTGTTGTAGATACCATAAGAATAAGAATAATTTATTTGCAGAAAATATAGGTGTTACCAGTTGTAAAAGTTGGTGGTTAATGTACAGTCCATATTTTGCCTGTTGTTATTTTCCATGCAAATTAGTTTTACATGAATAGGTACATAGGTAGGGTACTTATTTGAATAAAATATACTAAAATAATGTCTATGCCTATGTTCTAACATAATTTTTAAATCAAGATAAATTTAAGTTACAATAATATATAAAAACACAACAAAACTTAAAACCTATTAAAAATAACATGTTTTCTTTAGACAACATAAATTCTTTATTAGTTGAACTGAATAAACACATGCCACAAAACTATAGGAAACTTAGAATATTTTTTTTTTCTTTATGTTGCAGAAATTCTTGTAAACTATAAAAACAATTTTCTACATACAATTCATTCAAATACTATGTATGCTCAGGCTACTTAGAAGTCTGCCAGGGTGTCGAGAAAGTCCAAAAGGGTTACCGTAGCCCCTGGCATAGGCAACTAAAGGAACACGGGTGGGTTTTAGTCAGTAAGAGTCTGAAACGCTATTTGATGATTTCCCAACCTAAAAAAAGGCTACCGTCAAATGGGGTTACTTTGATACTACGGGGTTACTTTGATAACAACTTTAGGCTTATGAAAAACTTAATTTTATAATAACTACAACGCTATAATACAAAGAAACTATCAGTAGTGCCAAGTACTGATAGTTTATTTTTTAACTGGTGTTGTAGATATTCTAAAATTAAGTTTTTCATAAGCCTAAAGTTGTTATCAAAGTAACCCCGTAGTATCAAAGTAACCCCATTTGACCGTTCTTAGAAGTATTACTTATAATTAATTAAAATCGTATGCGGTCGGGGGACCCCCGTCAGGAACGAAGTTCCTTATATGATTCTTGCGCACACACACACTCGTATATCATAGACAGAGACCGAAAGAGAGAGAGTGTGAGTTTGATACGTGATTTTTAGACAGAGCCATCTAGTAAAATTTTTTAGAAGCTCTCATAAAGTTTTCGCTATCTTGGATTTTCATTTTTACCTCACTATTGGCTTCAGTACCCTCAAAAACCATGAAACCGACACAGACGATGATAAATTTGAAAATTATCGCGGCCACCATCTTGGATTTTCATTTTGTCCTCACTATTGGCTTCAACACCCTCGAAAATCATGAAAAATATCTCTTAAGAGAGAAAGTGGCATGGAGCACAACGCTTTTACGTTATGTACCCATTTCTACCAGTTTACTCCTACGGTAAGCCGCGTTCAAGAGCTTCGTTCCAAACGGTAAAAGTAGAAAATCATACCGAGAACCTATAAAACCAGCATTGTTGTGGAGTTTCTTGCCGGCTCTTCTCTATATGAAACGACCGTCCTCCTTCTAACATTTCATACGTGCTCATAATGATTTGAGGTTGAATTTGTTGAGTTTTAGACGTCCGGTCACATTTCCCTTTTCAATCTAACCGGCATCCAATTCCCCGTCCACACCGCGACTGTATCTCCATCCCAATGTTTGGAGCCGCGTCCGCTATAGGAGTAAGTGAATTTTCCCCTTTATGCAGCCACTTGACTCTGGCTACAGAAGGTTTTATCCTTTGATTACACTTGGAGAAAGTTGCGAAGGAACTCAATGAGGCCCCTGGCGTGACGATAGATGAGATCGTTTCAAAACTTTTGTGTTTACATGTCAACGTTACTCGATCCGTCTAGATTGTTCGAGAACAATCGAACACAGAAGATGATAGGATATTGATTTCTTAAGGAGATAGTATTTTCGTTTTTTAATAACGTCGCGAGTTTGAATTTGGTGCTTTATGCGTGGTTTATAAGGTCTTTTGATATGAACATATGTATACACTTTTTCCGCAATCTTGAATTTAGCCGAGGATTTTCGTGACATGTTTTATGTTAAGTGATAATATTTCTGTAAGTCCACCAAGATTATGTCTGGACTGGTTAAAATATGGCTGAAAATATAATTGACGCGGTGTAAAAGTTATTGTACACACCACAAAAACTTTTACACCGCGTCAATCATATTTTTAAAACTAGATGAGGTCGGCGTTTCCTGTGTGACTACTCTGAGAAGAAAGGCCGAAACAAACTCACAGGTCAGTCTCTTCTAAAGTCCAGACATAATCTTGGTCAGATCATCTGAAAACCATGTAGATTGATGTCTTGATTTGAGATTGACTTTTGAGGAAAGAACTACACAGATTGAGTGGACTTGTCCAGTCAGTCCACGCATTTGTCAGTAATCGTGCAGCTCAACCAAAAACTTAAGGAGCTCAACGATTCGGCAACAATACCAAAGAATGTCCATTAGGGTAGGCCGCATAAATTACTCAAACTGCCAGACCAATATTAAAATTATAACTAACTGAGACAATAAAATAAAAAAAAAACACAAAAAAAAATGACCCACGTAGTCTTCACTATTCATTATTGTAATTGTTGTGAATACAACAATTACAATAATACAATACTTTACAAAGTAAATATTCATGTCATAGTATACATGGCTACAAGTTAAGTCGACCTAGATCCTTTAAAAGGCTGTAGTTTCCATAATTCCTGACTGATTTGACTATGAAACACCTTACCCTTAACTTAACCCTTTTTTAAGATATCGTACTTTGACGTTTTTTTAAATTGCCGATTTTTGTCTATTGGCCTATTTTTTTGGGGGTGTTTTGCCTCTAATTTATTTCTGTTTGCGATTTTTGTGTAGTAGATATGTCGCTTTATTATTTTCAAAACTGCGTCGTAGTAGACGATTGATAATTATAAAATGAAATAAATTCGTTAAAAATATTTTTCTCTTTCACAAATATTTAAATAAATGTCTATGACCGTCATGCTGCAGGTGTGCTTAAAAATATCTACGTTTCTTTAGCTACCCAGCAAGGTATAACAAGCTAGGGTATTATTACAATTCTTAGAAAAAAAACTTGGGTGAAAGGCTCCCAGGTAATAGTTTTTTTTATTTTTTTTTTATTGTTTATTAATTATAGAACAAAACAAAATATAAACATAAACATCACAAAAACCTCAATAGGTTTGTCCGGATGTTGACACACTGAGCAATCTTACAACTAGCGTAGTACTTAGTTATTATACACACAACACATAAAAAAGTTTAAGTTTAGATAGGTATTATATAAAAAAGTGTGAGGTAGTTAGTAAATAACAAGTTAACAACTTTAATGTAAGTACACAAACAACGACGATACTAATTACCTATTGAATGAAAACAGCCAAAAAACCGCAGTTAAAATAACCATTACCGTGATTTCGTTTAGTTACTTGTCCTTCGTGGGATTTCGGTGCGTTCCAGCGGGATAATGTACGATATAAGCAGATGAGAGCGAGAAAAACAAATCCCCGGCTATTTTGTTGTGTTTGGTTAGTCTGCTTACGCGATATCCAATATCTTGAAAACGGTTAAATTTGGGTACGGTGTTTCATAGTCAAATCGGTCAGGAATGATGGAAATTACAACCTCTCAAAGGATCTACGTCGACTTAACCTGTAGCCCTGTATATTAAAAAAAATTTAGTCCGCCAAAAATATTGATCAGATTATTTGAGGACCATGTAGATAGGTGTCTAAAATGGGCTTTAGAGGAAATATCCATACAGGTTTGAGTGGACCTATGAAGTCAGTGCACGCATTTTTCATTAATAGTACACGATTAATGCAAAATGCGGACCAGGACAGATCAGAGGGGCTATTCCCGTATTTTTAAGACCGTTCGCATTCTAATCTCAGTCTCAATCTGTCAAAATTACAATCAATTTACATACATTTTCGACAGGTTTTTGACATTGATTGTCGCTGAGATGAGATTGCGACTTGAATTTGAACGTTTTTTAAGTACGAGAATTGGCCTACTGGTCTTAAGGAGCTCAATCAATGACTCGACGAACAATACCAATGAAAGGACATTTGGGTAGGCTGCATAAAGTACTCAAACTGCAAGATTATGATTAAAAACTGAGAAAGAGAACCAAAATATTACCCATAAAGAAGTAGTTTAGTATTTTATTATACGATATTATTTTATACACGCCAATTTGAAATGGTCAAAGAAATGAAGTTACCTTAAGACAGAAAATCTTTATGATAATCTTTTTGTTTTCTTAGTAGGTAAAGGAACTCCGCCTCCAGAGAAAAAAAATAGAAGCCTTTCACACACATTTACATTACATTACTTATCACATATAATTACATTTTACATTATATTTATGTGCCTACTTTTATTATGAAAATTTGTGATAAGTAAATGTTTGTTACTAACTTATCAGTTATCATGCATGAAGGACTGACGGCTTTGGATAAAAATTTGCACACAGATAAACCATGTCTAGGAATTTAGAATACTTCTTACTAAGGTCACCTAAGGTGCATCAAGTAGTCCTTCAAAGATGTGAGAGAAATTTCGATATATTATACCTAAATGTAAGTTCGTTTAGAGTAGCTGCCTCTTGGGAGGGACAACTAGAATCAATTCTATTTATTTATTTATTACATTTGGGAAAACAAACAGTAGTATTAAGCTTATACAGTGGTGCCGATTCTGTTGTACACCGAACTAAACTAACTAAACTATCACTAAAATTCCTTACTTTTGGCTATGAGAATCTTAACGCTATTCTGCAAAATAAAATCTCTAAATTTAAAAATAATTTTGACACATCTAAAATCAAATTTGGCAATTGCGACTCCACGTGGTACTTGTTTGCCGTACCACGTGTTTTTTTTTAGAGCCAGAGTCGCGCATTATTTTGCAGCCTCGACGTGCTTTGTATGGAATTTTTCACTTTTTGTATGGAAAATATGAATAAATTTTTTTTTTTTTTACCAAGACGTTGGATTTTATATGTTCCAGGGTTTTATAAAGGGGGTCGAAATTTTCATTATTTTTGCGATAGGACACACCGTTTTCGAGATATAAGCAAAAGAAAAGAAAAAAAAGATACAGTACTGTTTTTGCATCTGAAGTCGAGGTGTTGGTGTGAATTTTAGTTCATGACAACTAATTTTATTCCACACCTTTTTAATCGCGATTAAAAACAGGCAGATTTAGTTACGACAATCAAAATTTTTGGTGAAAAACGTAAAATTCAGAATAGCAAAATTGCCATTTTCACTAAATTATAATCTCAGTGCCATCTTAGTGCTGTCAAACTAAAATTTGGTTAAGTTGTGTCACTTTAGTCAATTTCAGAATGGGAAATCGTCGTTTGACAGGAATAAACTAAATTTTGGTGATTTTTAGTCTAGTTTAGAGAAGTTTGTGACAAGAGAATCGGCACCAGTGTTGTCTTAAAATTAAACTTAACAAATGTGTAGCCACCAATTTTCCACAGATTATTATTAATAAAAAAAAAGCTGTTAGCAAACGTTAACTGTAGCAGGGCTAACTTAATGCAGAAGAAGTTGAAAGAAAAAAAAGAGAAACAATATTCTATAAAAGATATAACAAACAAGAAATTCATGCGTGACGTATCATACAGGTCCCTAGCTTATTAACAATGATACCTACATTGTGTAAATCATATGTAGCCAAGTGTCTATTTTCTTGTAAATGTTGACCTTCAAAAGTAACACCAGGGGCCGTACTATGACGTGTTAATTCCATCATTGTTCCAGCGTGGAAGAGAGACGGAGCTATACATGACCGATAGCACTATCTCTTTTTCTCAACGGAATCATGATGGCATTAACAGGTACAGGTACAGTACGGCCCCTGGAATACATGATTTGACTTTAAAAACCGTGAAGAATTGACACCAACTATAATTTAATCTATTGATGACAAGCAACATCTTCCAACAAGAGTAAAGCCTATACCAACACAAAGAAACTTGTACAAGCAGCATATTTACCTATCATCCATTCAAGTCACGTACACTGTCGTAAGCTACGAAACCAAAAATTGCAGCAATGCCGAAACAGTCTTGCCAAGTGACTTCATTAGGAAAAACTTGTGTTGTTTCCGCCGGTTGTACTCTGGAGCCAAGGTAAACAGGACTGGTGTCGGTTTGTGATTTTTGCTAAAATCTCCTAACTAGATGATACTTGGGGTTGCAAATTTTAGGACGCAGTTATGCATGTTTAAACGTCAATGATAGTTGAAGATTTTCTGATATAGTACTGCAGCGGCCAGCAAAAGAGGTATTGATGGACGAACTGAGACATACACGTAACATACACGTACATACATATACGTAAGTCCATCAATGCCTAGTTGTGGCCAAGGCTTGTATAGTACTTTTCTCAAATAATGCGTGGAAATTAAAATACAATTACTTTTCAAAATCAATGACGAACAACGAAGAACAATAATTTTTCTCGCGTTAAAGTGTTCATTTGTTTTTTTTTTCAAAAAACAGCTTTCTATTTGCAAGCCAGTTCGAAATTTAAATAAAACCTTTGATAAGTTACCTCCTAGGTTGCCATGTTTCGGAGTAAAGGATCGTTCAATTTTTAAATTACACGATAGATATGAGTTTACTATGTAATTTATTTGGCCGCTAAACTACGACGGATATTGGTGCCGATTCTGTTGTACACCGAACTAAACTAACTAAACTATCACTAAAATTCCTTACTTTTGGCTATGAGAATCTTAACGCTATTCTGCAAAATAAAATCTCTAAATTTAAAAATAATTTTGATACATCTAAAATCAAATTTGGCAATTGTGACTCCACGTGATACTTGTTTGCCGTACCACGTGATTTTTTTTTAGAGCCGGAGGCGCGCTTTATTTTGCAGCCTCGACATGTTTTGTATGGAATTTTTCACTTTTTGTATAGAAAATATGAAAAAAAAAAATTTTTTTTACCAACACGTTGGATTTTAGATGTTTCGGGGTCTTATAAAGGGGGTCGAAATTTTCATTATTTTTGCGATAGGACACACCGTTTTCGAGATACCTATAAGCAAAAGAAAAGAAAAAAGATACAGTACTGTTTTTGCATCTGAAGTCGAGGTGTTGGTGTGAATTTTAGTTCATGACAACTAATTTTATTCCACACCTTTTTAATCGCGATTAAAAGCAGGCAGATTTAGTTACGACACTCAAAATTTTTGGTGAAAAACGTAAAATTCAGAATAGCAAAATTGCCATTTTCGCTAAATTATAATCTCAGTGCCATCTTAGTGCTGTCAAACTAAAATTTGGTTAAGTTGTGTCACTTTAGTCAATTTCAGAATGGGAAATCGTCGTTTGACAGGAATAAACTAAATTTTGGTGATTTTTAGTCTAGTTTAGAGAATTTTGTGACAAGAGAATCGGCACCATTGTCGGATATGGATTTTTATACAACTTTTGCCGGCCGCTGCTCGCATGTATTTGGCCAGTACAGAAATTTCTATTTATCTCGAAGAAGGTTGTCAAAATAATGCTCAAATTTCCAAGCATGTTTGACAAAATGGTGTATCCTATCATATCTCTGGTGTTGAATGGTTTATCCAAAATGTAATTCTAAAGTAACGGAAAATAGGACAACGCACGCTGGTAGTTTTCGAGAAGTTTATTTCTAAGACAAACAAAACATTGTCCCTGAAACATATGGGTGCTAGATCTGTTCTTAGATAGATATGAACAGAACAAGCACCCATGTAATTCAGGGACCATATTTTGTGGCCAAACATGTCTAACGAATTCCAAAACGTTTCCAAACTTTTGTAACAGTATGAAAATTATAGCCAAAACGAAGTACTAAGTAACAAACTTTCGACAACAGCCCCAAAACTTCATGCACTAACTGCGTTTAGGTGCTAATTCAAGCCCTTAATTACTATTTATGAGTCCGAAATTCATCTCCATAAAAAGGACCAACTTTGGATTGTAACTTGGAGAGTAACTATCAAAATCGTTACAACTTAAGCCATTCATTACTAACTTAATCTTGAATACAGCAAGCAAGTCAAATATTGACAGGAGGGTGTCTGGTGGAGTGCGGGTGTGATAAGCCGTGAAGGGTCCAGTCTTATTGGATGAGCACACAGGCAATCACGGCCGGAATCAGCCGCCCAACTGGCCGTTTCGCTCCTGTCACGTAGAACTGGCTAGATTATGTCGTAGATGCGACAATTTTAAAGTGTTTTCAACGTCAGCTATTAAAAAAAACACAGACACTAATAACTCAGTCGCTCTGTCTATCAAAGAGACCGATTTTTATTTATTTATTTATTTATTGTACACCACAAAAAACATAACAACAAAAATTAAATTGAACATTACTTAATATACAATTGGCGGCCTTATCGCTTTCTGCGATCTCTTCCAGGCAACCTTGGAATGGAGGCAACCTGGACATAAAATGGGGCTGTTGTTGGTGCAAATAATAAGTATGTATACAATACACCAAAATAGATACACATAATATGTGTATCTATTTTGGTGTAAACGAAGGTCTAAAAATCTAATGTCCAAATGTATATATTATATACATTTGGACATTAGATTTTTAGACCTTCGTTTAACACCATATTACAATAGGACATTTCCATTATGTTTAATTAAGTCTTTAGTTACTTGTAACAACCATTCGCTTATTAGACACTCTTTAAAAGTTGGTATGGCCCACAGAAGTGGGGCTTTTGTAGGCACCTTGCACTGATGCATCAATTGCACGATGTATCTTGGTCATTCCCAAAGCTCTCAACAAATAGAGAGAAAATAGAAACTCAAGTGACCATTGCTCATGGAACCTTTGTCACCACTGCACAACTATTTCAATCTTTGCCACCGAACCTTCAGTCCATTTATTTGCATTGGTAATTCATAATAATGTTACTATTGCCAACTCGACATTGTCCAGCTCCCTTTGATTGTCGGGCTCTGGTAATCGTGTTTGTGTCTGTCCAAACTATGTTATATTGATTTTTGTTATTAAATAACACGCTTTAGTTGTCAGGGGACGTATTGACCTTTCGATTTTGTTATTTCCATGAGCCGAGAGTTGTTCCTCGTTTGTTTAGTATAGCCGTAATGGTTAATTGTACGTAATGAAAAGGTTCGTGGGTGGTCGCGAATTTACTTGTTCTGACATAATTGTATTATTTAAAACGACAGTTAAGGCCACGGCCTTTCATTATTGGTTGGTAGACGTGTACTTACATTTGACATTTCCCTCAATGTTTCTAGGGGAAAATCTCTTTGAAAGACGAAAAGATTTTCCGTTTTATGACATCCCGTTAATATTTGTGAGAATCAATATCTTTATTTATTTCTTATCGCCCCCTCCGTGACACCAGTAGCTGGCGTCCGTTTGTCTCAAAGACAAAGCTGCTTTTCTTGTCTAAACCTCCAACGATAAATCCATTGGTGTCCAGTGCAGCTTATGCGGAACCCCGCTGCTTTCTCTGCCAACACAACAGCCATATAAACAACTGAAAATCACCCTTATCACAACTATATAAGGTCTTCACCTTCTGAAAAGTTATCTGTGTATATCACGCCAAAAGCAATACATTTTTTGAAGTTGGATCAATGAAAAATGACCTTTATTTCTCAGATTTAAAGGTGAATTTGTCGGTATAAACAATTTGCGATTGTGTCATGTTTCCGATCATAGTGAGGGCTTGTTTGTCTTTGCTCCATGTCGACTTTAAAGCAAATAGTAAAAATATTATTATTCTAAAGAACTTTGTTGGACAATAATATAAAACAAAATTGACTCATCGTCACCATTATCATCATTTCTGCCGAAAGACGTCCACTGATGCTGATCCCCCAAGCACCACCACTTCAACCGGTTCTCTGCTTTCCGCATTCAGCGGATTCCTGCGGCCTTCAAAAGGTCATCGGTCCACCTCGTGGGAGTCCTTCCAACGGCTTCCAGGACGTTGTCGCCAAAATTGACTCATCAAACAATATTCTTTTGTAAATCTGGCTCTATGGCTTAGGTAACAAAGTCTATAAGAAGGACAGAAAATGAGAGGACTTTCACACAGAAAACTGAGAAATCACCTTATTTTTGAGACGACGAGACGAGACTTAACACGATGAGGTTTTCTTGTTTAGTTGAAGAGTTCTTATGGCCACCTTTCGGCTGCATCATCAGACCAGCGCCACGGTACGAGATTTTAGTATACGCAGTAGGACGGTTTTGAATATATTAAGGGAAATCCTTAATATATTAAAACTGTCCTACTGCGTCCAGCTCCTAAACTAAAAATAATCGCTGGCCATACATACATGGGGATGTTGGAGATACCCTTGGAGAGATGCTTCTAAAATTTTGCTTTGGACTTCGCTTCACAGACCCCCTTTTTTAAAACCTTTTATAACAACAAAATATTTAGTTTCCGCATTCCCCAATAGTAGGCAAACATACTCGTAATTAGCCGTAGGGCACTATCCATTGCGGGCGACATCAAATAGTTAGGAGGCGTGACGGCGACGCGTTTGTGATGCTACATTGAGCACGATTTGCGAGCGAGCACTTGGGTGCGCTCGGCAATGTTCGGTAAACCGATTTAGGAGCCACGGAAAATTTTAGAGACATTTTTGCAGTTTTGTGTCGTTCCTGTGTTATGACTTTCTTGGTGAGCAGAATACACAGCTGCATTTGACACTGAAGTCATTGGAGCGTGATGTGAAGATAGTTCAGGATGGACAAATATTTATTATTATTAATTTATTCAAATTACAATTATAACACCTTCACAGACTCATCCAAGGCGATGTTAAAAGTCACAATGTCTAAGTACACAAAACAAAAAATTTAATGACCCGTAAGCAAATTTACAAAGAATTATATAGGTACTTAGTAATATAACAATTATTATAAAATGACAAAGCTTTTAATACTAGACCTCCCTCAATTATTATTGGTGCCATTTGGATGAATTTCGGCAGGTGGTTTTCGGTAAACAGAACATTTCGGTCATTAAAGCAAGTAGGAGTTTGGCCTAAGATCCGGAGGTCCTTAGGCTAAACCCCCCATGTTGTCTTTATTTCACATTAATTATCGATACGAACTCTGCCCAAGCCTATGATGCCACTACTCCCTAAAAGCATGCTGACTACACATCATGTAAATCCTCCCAACCCAGTACAGTACACACCACACTCAGTATTTCATCAACACTGGAAATGCTACACACTTAATTCGAAAACTGGAACAATACGTTTGTTACATATAATTTGACACAAAACAAAGCGAAAGTTGTTCGTGTATCTGCTTAGCATCTCTGCAGAAGTTGCCGGCATCGGAGGGAGTATGATACACTGGCGATAAATTAAGAGGAACAACAAAGTTGGCGCGGATAATTACTACACTTGCGTGTCCATTCACTTGTACTTTCATTATACTTGGGGCGCGTTTTCGTTGTTGTGTCAAGGTCTTGTGGTGCTTCGAAGGTTGTTAGACGATGTCCATAATTACAATATTGTACGCCGTATTCTTAGCAAGCATTGCTATCGTCTATCGAGTATACCATAGTAGGAAATCATCGTAGGTGACTTCTGCCAAACATGAGTTGGTTCTATTACTTATCACATGGTTCACTTCAGAACATTATTCATGTCAGACAGTTTCAGCGCTAACAAATTCATTAGGAATGTCTTCAGAAAATCTGGGAAGTTGAACCAGCTTTTTAGCTGGTGCGCTAGATGTAACATCAACAAAAATGTTTGGCTTTTAGCCAATTATTTCTATGTTATTAATAAGTTTTTGCTATTTTGGACCTCCACTCCTTCCATAATACAATAAACGAACCAAATCTAAAGTCAGTTTTCGTATCGTGAATATAACGGAGCTATACACCAGTAGCGACGTACCAGTAGCACGTGTACGTAATGACTCCGCGAACTGTTTGATTTAAAGTCGCAACAATTGTGTTTACGAGCTGACACCCCTGCCTGCCCCCCCTCCTCCTGTTGCCCTGCCCCCCGAATTAACACTACCGATGATAAAGCTACACAAGTTTTGTTAAATGGACGGTGTTGGCAACCGGTGCTGTTTTCGGATAATATTGTATGCGATAATCGAGGATTCAATGAAGGTATATATTTGAATCGTTGTGTGAGGGGAACTATACAGGGTTTTAGCTGAAAAAAAAGCTTGCCCTTATGGAAATAAAAAAAAAAAAATTACTCATCCTAAAATGCCATTAGGATGAGTAAATTTTATTTTTTTAAACTTTTATGAAACAAAGATCTAAGTATTGTAACGTTACATTTTCCCGGGAGGGGGAAAATGTAACGTCAAGGAGGAAACTATCACCAGAACTGGATGAGTCCCGGCTTAAAAGAAAAAGTAAAAGAGGAAATGGTAAAATAATTTAATTGATGTTGAATTGGCCAGGGAAACCGGGGTAAAAGTTGAAGGTCCAAGCGTTTCTTCTAAAGAGGCTCGCAGGTTGTAAAGGAGGGTCCTCGAGTCAGACCTCCACGTCACCGACCTCGGAGGGGCAGGCCGTGGTAAAGAAGGCAGGCAGAGGGCTGAGAACTACCAGCCGTTGGCGTCACAAGTTTACTGCAGACAACGACGTTATCCTACTATATATTGCGTAAGGTTATGTCGGAATTGAATCTTCTTGCGTCAGTGTCCAGAACTGACGCCAAGGGTAGCCATCGCCGGTCTAGCGACTTTCAAACGATGTCCGGTGTAAAAAGACGCGTAGACTTGTTTGTCTTCAAGCACAGCCCACACTATCAGAGGGCACAGCCCTCCCACCGAGCGCTATATAATTCAGGACCTCCTGCCAAGGCGAGCACCAAGAGTAAACTGGTCTGACGGCCCCGGCTCCCTTCCTTTTCAGATCGGTTGGCATTTAATATTTTTAACAATGATTCTAGAACATAAAAGAAGAACACTAGTTTATAACAAGGTCTAATACCTATACAACCTAACCTACTGGCAGCTCTAGCAATAAATTAAAAATAAATCCTAGGCTTGTAGCTTGAAATATAGAGGCCTAGGAATGCTTAAACTACAGACAATGGCCATGCAGATAATTGGAGAGAACGTAATATAAAAGATCTAATTAAAATAGCCAAAACGTAAGTAAAAAAATACGAACATTACAGTATCTATACCGAATTGGCAAATTCGAATAGCAAGTACAGACGTTGTGTTGCAAAATAAAATAAAGCGTAGCCCGAATTTAAATTCACTCCTATACAACAAATATTATTTTTCTTCCCCAACAAGAAGTTTGATGTTTTATCAGATACAATAGATAAAAACTTAAGTAATACCCATTTTTACAAAAGACGTCGGGTAATAAACAGGTATTTGTCAAACAACTGGTGCGAATGAAGGTAATGCTTCGTGAAATACCGAAATGAAATATGTATTAAATCCAGGGCCACAGAGATTAAGCTGCTGACAGGAGATCAGATATTAATGAGGGCGAACACCCAACGAGAGCGACGCGGGAAACAAGAGATTTTCAAGATGACGGAAAAGGTTACATGATAGTTGGGGTATTATTTTTGTCCTAATCTGGCAGGGTTAACCACTAAAACTAGATATTTGTGAGGGTAGAATTAAAATCAATCAACTCAGCCCTTCGCAGTCCACCTCTCCCAGGCTGCGCCACAACACCCTGATCTCCGTCTTCCCCATCCAGTATGTCCCAGCCACTTTCATAAGGTCGTCGATTCATTTAGCTAGGGGCGTCACACGCTACGCTTGCCGATATGCGGTATCCACTATAGGGCTCGTCTGCTCCACCGGCCATCGGTCCTTCCACAAACATGGCCAGCCCACTGCCACTTCACATCTTCCTTACTCTGATTGGATAATTAAAAGTACAAGCTTGGTACAATGTCAACACTATTTGGATCATATCTTTCTAGCCATAGCTCACAATGAATAACAACAGCTGCTACTTTATGCTTACGTTCAATGCACTCGGTGAAACGTTGCTAAACGATTCTGAAAATAATATATAATCTTTCGTTGTCAAATCTTTATTGAAGACATAGATGCGACAGTTCAGTTGTGTATATTTCTAATTGTTCATCTTATTTTGTTCACCTATACCTACATAGCGTTCGACTCGCTCCCACTGGACGCTCACTAGGTGAGCGGGGAATCAAAGAATTTAATCTACAATGAAAGAAGTTGGAGGTTCTTTGTGCGTGTCACCCGCCCCGACCCTCGGAGCTGGCGTGATCTAACACATGGAGCAAGGAAGTTCTTCCTTGCGGTTTTTGAGGAGATATAATAATAATTATAATACATTAATTTATTTCAGAATTAGTTCTTAAGCATACATGTGAAATTATTAGATAAACATTACAAAAGTCACCAATAAAAACATTGTAAAATAAAATAAATAATTTTACAATAACCAAAATATTATATGTCATCTTAGGCTAAATTTAGGTTTGAATCCGGAATGCTCAATATGCAGCCTGGTCCAGTACCGCATTATTGGGCAATCCAGTAGTTGTTCGAACTACCTCGTATACGGCGCATCAGGGACCCAACTCTCTTGCGAATATCGGCCGCAAATCCATCTATATTTGCGGCCGCAAACATACCTGACGCGCTACAGTAACGAGGCAGTTCCATCAGCGCCCTGAAGGCATTATTGTAGAGAACACGCAGGGTGTCATACGATAAAGGTATAAAAATAAAATAATTAAAGTGTACCAAATCTAGAAAATAAGGGTTTGTAGTTAAAATGGCTCCCATTATAACTACTAACTCTTCAAACCATATATACACTAGGTTCGATTCTCGAAAGTGGCGTGATCGAGCGAGGAAGTTATAGTTTGTGGTAAATGATAAATGTACCGGAAAGTTTTTCTTTTTTAGAGTTATGTACAATATTGTATCAACCTATATGTAACCAAACGTTGATTGCGAAATAATAATTTCTTTTTCACTACCTAATAATAGGCCTGTTTCACCGTTGAATTGTTTCCTAGATAAATTAAATGAAAAAGAACAGTTTGCACACTTATCAGAAATAAAGACCGGGTAGCTTATCTGTCCGATTTGTTTCCAAAGATGTAAGTGCTTTGAATATGTCATTGTTTTGATTGCAGCTATATTAGTTATTTGGGCGTGTTAGATATGGTTTCCGTAGTGTAGCGGTTATCACGTGTGCTTCACACGCACAAGGTCCCCGGTTCGATCCCGGGCGGAAACATTTTTTCCTTTTTTTTACCACCCGCCGTTTTAGAAACACGTATTTCTGAAAATACCTCATCCACCACATCGTAAATCTTCGCCACCGTTCCTTACAATTCAATATCATCCCTTTGTTGCTGGTTTTCTCTTTAATAAATGCGGCGAATCCCCAATTTTAGCTCGCATAATATTGTCACCTCACCACGCCCGCGCCACAGTATTAGTAGAGAGGGTAGTTGACTTTCATAGGCTCTTTGTAGATTTTTGAATCGGGAAAAATGCCATTTGAATAGACGTGTCCTGAAAAAGATTGGCTTCTGTGAGTTATCGCGGCTTTTAGCTTGCGAGTAAACTGTTTGGACTTTGAGATCGGATTTTTTTATGACTTGTTACTTTGTAAGGATTGTAGAGCCTAGTATTATGCAGTTATTAAAGGAAAGTGAGTTTTGATAAAATGACATTAATTATGACCAAATCAATAACTAAACAATTCTTACTCTATCTATTTCTAGGAGGTATATTTAAGCATGTGGCAGCATTTACATCGCCTCATGCGAATTATGCATCATACCTGACGTCACGCAAAATCTTGTATCGCACAAGCAAAGTTTACCGCGCAACTAGCATATATACAACGTCCCGACATCAACCGTCGTCGGGCAGTTGGCCACCAGACACGACACCCGTCTGGTCGGAAGACCCTCCCTTTTCTATGAAGGTATGAGGGAACTGTAAACCCTGATCCTCATACCTTTATAAGCGAACCTACATAATCAGTTATTGTTATTATTAATTTTAAGAGAACGTATTGTCCCACTGCAGGACAAAGGCCACTCTACTCTCTTTCTAATTAGTTATTGTGAATAAACAAATATTTCTGGCATATCACGACTATTATATTCATTACTGATTATTTATTATTGAATAAATTGTATTGATTTTTAGAATCTCGTCAGATTTCAGTAGAATTTTACTCAGCTAGTAAAATTCTACTGAAATTGACGAGATTCTAAAAATCAATACAATTTAATCAATCCAAACCATAACACTGCCGCCCATAACAGTTATAAAGTTAAAACAAGAGTTTTTTACGAGTTAATTAAAATATAGGGAGAGCCAATCAGAGGCATCAAACGTCAAATGGGAGAACTTGGCGGTACACTGCGAGTATCACTTGAATACTTATTAATTCGTTGCGGGATTTTATTCGTCTGTTGCCCTTTGTTGATTACTGTATTACAAAATGAACCGATCTGAAAAGGAAGGCTTTTCAGATCGGTTGGCATTTAATATTTTTAACAATGATTCTAGAACATAAAAGAAGAACACTAGTTTATAACAAGGTCTAATACCTATACAACCTAACCTACTGGCAGCTCTAGCAATAAATTAAAAATAAATCCTAGGCTTGTAGCTTGAAATATAGAGGCCTAGGAATGCTTAAACTACAGACAATGGCCATGCAGATAATTGGAGAGAACGTAATATAAAAGATCTAATTAAAATAGCCAAAACGTAAGTAAAAAAATACGAACATTACAGTATCTATACCGAATTGGCAAATTCGAATAGCAAGTACAGACGTTGTGTTGCAAAATAAAATAAAGCGTAGCCCGAATTTAAATTCACTCCTATACAACAAATATTATTTTTCTTCCCCAACAAGAAGTTTGATGTTTTATCAGATACAATAGATAAAAACTTAAGTAATACCCATTTTTACAAAAGACGTCGGGTAATAAACAGGTATTTGTCAAACAACTGGTGCGAATGAAGGTAATGCTTCGTGAAATACCGAAATGAAATATGTATTAAATCCAGGGCCACAGAGATTAAGCTGCTGACAGGAGATCAGATATTAATGAGGGCGAACACCCAACGAGAGCGACGCGGGAAACAAGAGATTTTCAAGATGACGGAAAAGGTTACATGATAGTTGGGGTATTATTTTTGTCCTAATCTGGCAGGGTTAACCACTAAAACTAGATATTTGTGAGGGTAGAATTAAAATCAATCAACTCAGCCCTTCGCAGTCCACCTCTCCCAGGCTGCGCCACAACACCCTGATCTCCGTCTTCCCCATCCAGTATGTCCCAGCCACTTTCATAAGGTCGTCGATTCATTTAGCTAGGGGCGTCACACGCTACGCTTGCCGATATGCGGTATCCACTATAGGGCTCGTCTGCTCCACCGGCCATCGGTCCTTCCACAAACATGGCCAGCCCACTGCCACTTCACATCTTCCTTACTCTGATTGGATAATTAAAAGTACAAGCTTGGTACAATGTCAACACTATTTGGATCATATCTTTCTAGCCATAGCTCACAATGAATAACAACAGCTGCTACTTTATGCTTACGTTCAATGCACTCGGTGAAACGTTGCTAAACGATTCTGAAAATAATATATAATCTTTCGTTGTCAAATCTTTATTGAAGACATAGATGCGACAGTTCAGTTGTGTATATTTCTAATTGTTCATCTTATTTTGTTCACCTATACCTACATAGCGTTCGACTCGCTCCCACTGGACGCTCACTAGGTGAGCGGGGAATCAAAGAATTTAATCTACAATGAAAGAAGTTGGAGGTTCTTTGTGCGTGTCACCCGCCCCGACCCTCGGAGCTGGCGTGATCTAACACATGGAGCAAGGAAGTTCTTCCTTGCGGTTTTTGAGGAGATATAATAATAATTATAATACATTAATTTATTTCAGAATTAGTTCTTAAGCATACATGTGAAATTATTAGATAAACATTACAAAAGTCACCAATAAAAACATTGTAAAATAAAATAAATAATTTTACAATAACCAAAATATTATATGTCATCTTAGGCTAAATTTAGGTTTGAATCCGGAATGCTCAATATGCAGCCTGGTCCAGTACCGCATTATTGGGCAATCCAGTAGTTGTTCGAACTACCTCGTATACGGCGCATCAGGGACCCAACTCTCTTGCGAATATCGGCCGCAAATCCATCTATATTTGCGGCCGCAAACATACCTGACGCGCTACAGTAACGAGGCAGTTCCATCAGCGCCCTGAAGGCATTATTGTAGAGAACACGCAGGGTGTCATACGATAAAGGTATAAAAATAAAATAATTAAAGTGTACCAAATCTAGAAAATAAGGGTTTGTAGTTAAAATGGCTCCCATTATAACTACTAACTCTTCAAACCATATATACACTAGGTTCGATTCTCGAAAGTGGCGTGATCGAGCGAGGAAGTTATAGTTTGTGGTAAATGATAAATGTACCGGAAAGTTTTTCTTTTTTAGAGTTATGTACAATATTGTATCAACCTATATGTAACCAAACGTTGATTGCGAAATAATAATTTCTTTTTCACTACCTAATAATAGGCCTGTTTCACCGTTGAATTGTTTCCTAGATAAATTAAATGAAAAAGAACAGTTTGCACACTTATCAGAAATAAAGACCGGGTAGCTTATCTGTCCGATTTGTTTCCAAAGATGTAAGTGCTTTGAATATGTCATTGTTTTGATTGCAGCTATATTAGTTATTTGGGCGTGTTAGATATGGTTTCCGTAGTGTAGCGGTTATCACGTGTGCTTCACACGCACAAGGTCCCCGGTTCGATCCCGGGCGGAAACATTTTTTCCTTTTTTTTACCACCCGCCGTTTTAGAAACACGTATTTCTGAAAATACCTCATCCACCACATCGTAAATCTTCGCCACCGTTCCTTACAATTCAATATCATCCCTTTGTTGCTGGTTTTCTCTTTAATAAATGCGGCGAATCCCCAATTTTAGCTCGCATAATATTGTCACCTCACCACGCCCGCGCCACAGTATTAGTAGAGAGGGTAGTTGACTTTCATAGGCTCTTTGTAGATTTTTGAATCGGGAAAAATGCCATTTGAATAGACGTGTCCTGAAAAAGATTGGCTTCTGTGAGTTATCGCGGCTTTTAGCTTGCGAGTAAACTGTTTGGACTTTGAGATCGGATTTTTTTATGACTTGTTACTTTGTAAGGATTGTAGAGCCTAGTATTATGCAGTTATTAAAGGAAAGTGAGTTTTGATAAAATGACATTAATTATGACCAAATCAATAACTAAACAATTCTTACTCTATCTATTTCTAGGAGGTATATTTAAGCATGTGGCAGCATTTACATCGCCTCATGCGAATTATGCATCATACCTGACGTCACGCAAAATCTTGTATCGCACAAGCAAAGTTTACCGCGCAACTAGCATATATACAACGTCCCGACATCAACCGTCGTCGGGCAGTTGGCCACCAGACACGACACCCGTCTGGTCGGAAGACCCTCCCTTTTCTATGAAGGTATGAGGGAACTGTAAACCCTGATCCTCATACCTTTATAAGCGAACCTACATAATCAGTTATTGTTATTATTAATTTTAAGAGAACGTATTGTCCCACTGCAGGACAAAGGCCACTCTACTCTCTTTCTAATTAGTTATTGTGAATAAACAAATATTTCTGGCATATCACGACTATTATATTCATTACTGATTATTTATTATTGAATAAATTGTATTGATTTTTAGAATCTCGTCAGATTTCAGTAGAATTTTACTCAGCTAGTAAAATTCTACTGAAATTGACGAGATTCTAAAAATCAATACAATTTAATCAATCCAAACCATAACACTGCCGCCCATAACAGTTATAAAGTTAAAACAAGAGTTTTTTACGAGTTAATTAAAATATAGGGAGAGCCAATCAGAGGCATCAAACGTCAAATGGGAGAACTTGGCGGTACACTGCGAGTATCACTTGAATACTTATTAATTCGTTGCGGGATTTTATTCGTCTGTTGCCCTTTGTTGATTACTGTATTACAAAATGAAAATTTGAAAGTTTAGAGCGATACAGATGTTTTTTAATTGCTATGTAAATAACCATCGTTTTAGATGATGTTTTAGGAAAATAAATGGCCACGTTATAAACATTTTCTAAAACTAAATTAACTACTTAAGCTTTGGAGGTTACTTATCGCTTAAAAGGGAACGATAAAACGATGTCCATTGCTATTTGGGTAGGCTTTTTACTATAGCATCAGTTATTCCCGTATAGGCCTTCTACTCCAAGACAATCTTCACTATGTTATTAAGGCGTGGTGAGGAGCAATTTTTTTGGTAATTGACAATAGCGCATCGCGGCAACTAATAAGGTTCAAAACATCGATACGTTTGATGTTAGTTGAATCGAATAACCACCAAAATAAGAGCAATTTTGCAGTTTTCAGTAAACTAAAAAATTAATGCACGACTCCGTGGAATCATTTTTAGGTATTTCTTTATGTGAAGAAATCTTACATCTCAAGTTCAGTATTAATCATTTTTATTCACTTTTCATACCACAATCAGGTAATTAACAATATTTCATTATTATAACAAAAGTAACACGAATCCACCAGATATGCTTACAGTTTAAAGCCTCGAAAATACTCGAAATAGACTGACTCTCTCCAAGCAAATCAGTTACCAACTGAATGTTACCCACTTGAAACGAATGTGAACACTCAGCCGACTATATGACCAATGAGAGCAGAGTAAACAGTACATACAATCACTTGATTAACTAAAATATGTTACTGAGGATGACGTCAAGAAATCTGTACTTGCGATTACTTCTTCAGCAATCGGTAATGATAAGTTGTGTTCTAGAATGATATCTCTTATCCTTTCCTCATTACTTCCTGTCCTCACTCCCATCTTCAATCACTCATTTCCCTCTTGGAATTTTCCGTCAGTTTGGAATCAGGCTCACATTATACCTCTACCTAAAACTAACGATCCTTCATTAGTATCTCACTTTAGACCTATTTCTATTCTCTCATTTCTCTCTATAGTTTTAGAGCACTTAGTTCCTATGAACTATGTGAGATGATGATGATGATTTTATGATGCAAATAAAAAAATAAAAAAATGTGACTGACAATTATCATTTTTCTTAACGTCAAACTCGATAATATCCCCTTTTCATTCCGGTTTTCGCCCAGCTCACAGTACTGTATCCGCGTTTTTTAAACTAACTGACGACATCCGCTGGGCAATGGAGAATAAGTCCCTTACTGTTCTTTATTGTTTGAGTTTGGTAGCGCTTTTAACTCAGTGGATTTCGACATTTTACATCCCGTATCCTCAAATCTATCAATTTCTCTTCTTCCACTCTAGCCTGGTTCAGTTCTTATCGGGGCCGCTCTCAGTGTGTTTTTCTTGCGGAGTCTTTCTCTGATTGGTGTAGCCTCATTGATGGCGTTCCTCAGGGTAGCGTTCTCTCTCATCTTCTCTTTTCAATTTCTCATAAACTTTGTTACCAGAGCAATCTCTTCTAGTTTCCATCTCTACGCAGATGACTTGCAGCTGTACCGACATTTCACTGTAGCTGACGTGGATTCTGCAATTGCTGCAATAAATCATGACCTAGCTTGTATCAGCGCTTGGGCGGAGTGTTTTGGTTTGCAAGTTAACCCAACTAAATCCCAGGCCATGATCATAGGCAACAGATTCGTTCGCAATGCGGCTGATGTTGCATCTCTGATGCCTTTATATCTCGATGGTGTTCTCATTTAATAACCGCCAAAGATCTGGGTGTAATTATCGACTCCAATCTCTTATGGCATGCTCAGGTCAATGAGGTCAGTCGAAAGGTACATTTCTCCTTTCATTCACTGAAATGCTTTCAAATTCTCCTGCCCTTGAAGACTAAAATTTTTTTGGCACATACAAAACCCAACTGAGCGGTGTCTTACGTTTGGGCAGCGCCATAATAAATTATACATGGAAGTCAACTAAAAATACATCCCTAATTTATTGCTATAAATAATACCATACCTCGCTAATAAATCGACTGCCCATCTCGATTAACGGACCATGAAATGGATTCACTCGATTTTTTTTTAACCGATATTATTAACAATTACGGGACACTAATTTCGCAGCGAATGATGCATCAATCCTTGCCGAAGGTAGATTAACTCCATAATACGCGGCAGTCGGTGACATATTGTATCATTAATCTATGCCGAGGGGCTGGCCAGTATCACCTGGCTTACATGTAGCTATATAATGTGGAGCTGCACTATTGTATACTGAAATTGGAACTGGATAGTGTGATCGATCTTGAAAGGTAATGATTGGACATAGCTTATAATCGAATAAGCAGTTTTGTTTAGGCGAGTTTCCATTTACACTCGTTCTTTTTCTTTTCGTATCGATTGTAAATCAATATTATATTGTTTAGACCCAGTAGGTGGCTACGTTTATTGCACTCGATAAAGATGTTTTTTTTTCACGCAAACTTGGTACATGTTGCTCTTAGCTCACGAAATTGAAACTTTCTCCTCGTTCACTTCCAATAACAATGCCTTAATTTAGTAGAGATGAGAAACGTACTCATTATTGATTACTTGTGGCATTTATTTTAAAAGTTCATTAAGGTTTTATTATATCACAGCTTTTATATAGATAGATTAATCCCAAGGGGGACTGTAACACCTGGCTTGCATATATCTTTATTATGTACAGCTTCAATATTGTATACTGAAATTGGAAGTAGATGGAAGGTAAACAATCAGTGTGGTCAATCTTGCAAATTAGCGATTAACTGAGGCTTATAATGGGCTATCTCACCATTCAGTCTGTAGTTTTTCAATGACATCCTATAGAATTTATTACATTAAAGAAAAATTTATAGTAAATGTGGACACCTGATTCAGTCTACGCCTGAATTGTTGAAGGGTCACTGTTGGGTGTAGTTTTCTTTTTCAAGGGGGGCATCCTATTTAATGCAAAACTAAGTGTTAATAGATCTGTGGCTGTGGTGAAGGCTGGTTTCAAGAAGTGTTAGACGAATTCTTAAGTATTTTGTTCCAGCAAGAATGTATGAGATTAGCGAGGCTGCACATTGTATAATATGTGTGTCTCAAAAATCGTTGATTCCTTTTAATATCGACGATAGCATGCTGAGTTTCCCACAGGGTTTATATATGCAGATGCGATCCTGTTCAATCTAGGGCCGCGTAGGCTAGACGTACGTTACAATATTAATTATTCATCGGATCGAGCGAATAAACCAATTTCATGGTTCTTTGGTCGCGATTCGCAGCGGCCCGCCGCGGCTTATACAGCGGGTGTCGGAATACCTTGGCCTGCAAGTACCGCGATGTTTTTTTTTAGATTTTTACTTAAAATAATATTAAAATCGTTTATTAATATAAAATGTGGTAGGAACAAAAGTTGTTACATGCAATTTCAGTGCAAAGACACATTCGGCCATGTAATGATGGTATGCAAATATTTAAAAGATAAAGTAGGTATGTTGTAAAATACAGTAAAGGAGAAAATATAATATTTGGCTGAATTAATTTTACTAGTCTATGAACGAAAAGAACCATTTATTAAATTACATACCAATTTAAATTGAAATGTTACACAAATACATTGAATAGATAGTAAGGTAAGTAGTTAACTGAATTAACAAAGCAACATAAATAATTAAAAAAAATACTGCAATACGTTTCTGAAGTGATAGGACTGACATGATTTTTTATTGAGAAATTCGCCAACTGAATAAAAGCTATGCGATATTAATCAGGTTACCGTAGTACAGGCTCTACCCCGTTCGGGACCTGAAGACCTTGTGTGGACGTTGTAACATATAAAAAAAATAATAATGCGTAGGTGATAGTGTTTTGTAAGGGTTGCATAACAAATACAAATGTCATGAGAAAGGGTCACAAAATGGACTGTGCTTGTGGCACTGCACTGTACGTTTTGCGATCTTTTGGCACTTGACGGACATTGCCAGGGCCTGTTGTTAGAAAATATTTTGTGAAATTGTATTGAAAACACGGCGGCGTTAGTTCCGATTCTTGTCACGCGCCTGAAATTCGCAGTAAGTAGGTACAGTTGTAGAGGGAACAACATAAAAACAAAAAAAAAAAACAATAAAAATAAAAAATAAATCAAATAAAATTTCAATCAAAATAAAAAATCAGTAAAATTTAAAATTCTCCTTTTTAAATAAAATTCATAATGCACTCTTGCGTCCTCGTGATGTATAAACAATTGCAATTCTTCTGGTTTTTATTGTAGTAAATACAAACTTCTGTCATAAAAAAAGTTTTTATTATTATAATGTATGTACTTAGTGCTACGGTACTACTTATCTCAGTTAAAACGACGACGACAAAAACTGTTATTTCGAGGTAACTGAAAATTGTACTCGGGATTCTACAGGGTCATTTAAGAAAAGTTAGGCTATATAAAGATACGACAGTTCTAATGTTATCAGTTAGGAAGCTTATTTTTCCCTCTATTTTTCACAAAAAGGTGTAATAACCTTTTATTAATAAGCGGAAAAAGTGATCATTGTCACCACCTATGGGTAGTATCGATACATGCACGATAGCTGCACGGTTACTGACAAACTGACCGAACTGACGGTTTCCACGCCGTCATTCGTAAGAAAACCGCGTCGCTGTGGTCTGGGTTGCGGGCGAGTGGCAACAGCATCCTAAAAACTATGGCGGAGAGTATCGACTCTCCGATTATTAAAAGTTTTGTGAGAAGGACAATCACTGAACATTAATCTGGGGATGTCCTTGTCACCATACTATTTACTCTGTGTTCTCTATTGTATTTCAGCTACTAACACTAGAAATAAGTCATTTTGTATTGATTACTAACACGATGGATCACTGTTGTCCGAAAAATAAAGAATATAATAATTATATAATATAAATGCGTGCACTGACTGGACAGGTCCTCTTAATCTGCGTGGTTCTATCCTCAGAAGATCATTTCAGACACCAATCTACATAGTCTTCACATTATCTGACCAAGATTATGTCTGGACTTTAAAAATAACTGTGACCTCTGAGTTTGTTTCGGCCTTTCTTCTCAGAGTAGTCAGATAGGAAACGCCGACCTCATCTATTTTTTTAATAGGATTGACGTGTTAAAGTGTTTGTACAAACCTACTTACAGAAAAAATAAAAATAATAGAATAATCATTTATCACGGCGAACATAGCCTACCAACACCGAAAGTTATAAACAGTAGGTATCTACTGTAAAATTAACTAATCTCGGAGGATTAGGCAGAGGAGTATCTATAGTAGGTACACCCACATTTCGCCACATTTACCTACTGTCTCTCAATCAATTAAGATTTTATAAAAAACCACAAATTGCTCCTAGAAATTATTAATGAAAATAAAAACCATCACTAATTTGCGGAGCACCCTATAGAACAATAACTAAACGTATCCGTTAAGCCGAAACCGCGCGATCAAATTTGCAGCGTCAGCGCGCACGCAACCGCCCGAGCGAGCGTGTGACGTCACTATTCAGTATACATACGATAATTGTACCGCATAGATTTTACGCGGACTAATTGAAGCTAAAGCATCTATTATTGTCACTCTAGAAATAATCATAGCTTAATTAAAAGAGGTCACCTATTTTGCGCCATACGGCAACTGTTTCGATGACTATGGATTTCACCTTAAATAATTATGAGGTTACGTGAGATAAAAGTGTAACAAAAAGAGACGGTGTGCGGTATTGCTTTATGAGATTTCAGAAATAAATGGCTCAGGAACAAAAAGTTTCATAGTTTCGAACGGAAGTTTGCATGCCAGTTTAGTTATATCATCTCAGTTCAGGAGTCGTAGGACTGTTAGAGTTATGCGGTGCCAGGATGCTTATGGTATTAACAGTCTACTTGCACTGTTAAATATGGGAGACGAACATTTATTTAGCTATAAACATACCTCAGCATAAGCAGGCAGTCCGGAAATGGCCCTAATCCAGAGCTGGACACTCGTGTAACCCAATAAAAGATACAGCGCACCTCACACCAAAAATTCAGCACCAACAGTTCATACCCACGCATTTTAATCACCAAAATAAACAGTCCCAAAACTTCTATACATTCTATTAAATTAAGCCTTTCGGTTTGAATATGATAATGCTCGTTAATTTTTATCCGCTCTGCCGAGCCCCAATTACCCGGGCGGGTGGATCCGACGGATTCCAACGTGATGCGATGGGAACCGGTCCACCCGGGTGTCTTCGTTTTCACTCTTCGCTGATTCTCTGACTTGGGTACCCTGATTTAGACAATTAAATTAAGTTTTGGGCTAGAGTTTGGTGGATAGGTTGGAAGGGTGGGCTGTCAATATGTTGTCGGGCTGTAATGGTGTTTAGCTCGTTGGTAAATGTAAAATCTGTATATCAGGTGGAAGGGTAGCAGATGATGGCTTTATTATATTAGTTATTGGCAAGGGATATTGTTACTTAGCCTAAATTCCCGTCATGCAATCTTCATAAAACTGGACAAAATCACTAACCAGTGACCAAGACAAAAGCCGACCTTTTGCAGTTTTCTGGCAATCTTCTACGATCCTGATATACTACAAAAACATTCCAACTTCAAACTAAGATATTCAGTTTCAAAACACAATTTCAAACATTTGCTCAAAAATATGTAAAATTCAGCAAAGTTCAATATTTCATGAATGATTTGTGTTCGTCAACTCGTGCGCAACGGCCCGTGAAATCGCTCACATCGTAGTACCTACGTGAGTCAGAGCTCGTGATCTAAACAGCATGCAAAGCTTCGCTCCCGATATGATTTATATTTAGGGGCGGCTGTCCAATCGAAATTGTCCGAAATATCTCGAAATAAGGGAGCAATTTTGTATTGTTTAAATATCTGCGGTTAGCGGTTTATTCATAAAAAGTGGATTGTAACTTAGCTACTTATTCGAGCAGAATGATCTCATTATCCTGTCTAGCACCTCTGATAACTTTATGACTTATTTTATTTTTCCTTATTTTAGTTGTTAAAATGTTTCACAAAATGGCATCTTAAGAAGCGACAGTTTGTTCAAATGAGCGCGTCTTGTAGCCTACGTTGATAAACACAAAATCAAAAGATTCGTATTCCAACACTATTAGAAATAATAAATGACGTCATATTATATTGAAAATATCCCCTTTAGTTACAGGAAACCTCGCCGCAGTCAGTTCGCTGTAAGTTGTAATAATTTCGCCGAAATCCGTAACAACTCTGTAAGTAATTTTAAGGTATCTCGAATGGGCAGGGTCCAGTTCCGTCCGTTCCAGATTTAATACAATATTTTAGTTGTCAACTCTGAATTGAGTTGTGCATTTTATGGTTTTCGTTAATTTTGCGACCGCCATCGTTCGTAGTTTGTTCATTACATTGTTTTAAAACGGATTACCCACTGAGAAATATATTTATTTTGAGGATGGTTGGATGGATGGTACTTAGGAGGTTATTGGGTAGAACGAAGTCATGTAAGTATTTGATAGTAGTTAGTCTGAAATGTTCAACCCGCCTTGCGCAGGCGTGTTAATCAATGCTCAAGCCTCGTGCCTTCTCCGTATCAGAAGAGGCCTCTGCACTGCAGGGTTCATTCATAGGTTAGTGTTAATATTATTTTGGGTCAACTTTTTGGCAATAATGCTAGTGTATTTGAACGCCAATTACAAATTCTATGCCCCTATTTTAGTAGTAGTATCCAATAGTAGGACAGTTGAACCAGTAATTCGATAGTAGGCAATGTAAGTCCCTTATTACTGCCTCTGCGCTCAAAGCTGGGGGCTGTTGCTTTGTGCTCTGAAAACGCAATTAGTGTTGCTGGCTAATATCAAGGTATTGTGTAAGTGACCGCGCACATGTACGATGATACTCGTATATGCGTTTCCGGGAAACTACCACAATAAGCCCGAAAATATTTAGTTAAATTCATCGCCTTGAAAAATGAGATACTCGTAACTTGCTGCAATCACCAAATTATTGAAGAGGTTGGTGATAATCACAATGACGTATTCATTGGTAACGTTTTCGTCGGTGTACTTTTAAAAGCCATGTCACACGGGAGTATGCCTGAATTTTTGATTTCTACTATGGAAGTAACATCATCGTCTTATGTGAACTTTTTCGTTTGCTGATGTTCTACAGATAAATGCAGTAAGAGCATGTCATGAATGACTTTGTAAACCGTTTCCTTCTTTTACTATGAACACAATGAAATAATGTTGAAGATTGTATTGGGTGGCAACGCGCAACCTGTAACCATGGATTCAGTACATGATTCTGAAAGTAAGAATCGTTTATTTAAAAAAAAAATTGCTATTCCATACATATAGACTGCGTAGGTATTGCACTTTTCTATGAAATAGCTGATATTATTTTTGAAAACTGACGAAATATTTCTACGTTAGGGGGACTAGAATTATGTGCTGAATGGCTACTGTTGCTGCTGGCTACAGTTTGCGCGTCCCTGCCACCCTGCATAAGTAAAGGTACCATTAATAAAACGACTGAATCGCTCTATCAATTAAAATAATAATCCTAAGAAATCAACGTCTAACAAATACCTTGATATTATCGTCATTCGTTGCCAATCATTGTAATAGATTTTACTCTATGGTTCCCTAAATAAAAAAAAAACTAAGTTTCCCATACTATAATCCTTCTCGTAAACATATAAACAGCAACAAGCGTAGGTGTAGTACAGCTACAGTTAAATAAATGCAGTGTCAAATGATAATGGTAATCCGTCACATGCAATGTGTCGGTGTCGCGTCCCACGGGATTTATTGGGGCGAGCAAACGAGCGGTTCAAACGCTGCGTTTTTTTATTTATTAAACGCTATGTTATGAAATGAAACTTATAAGTTTTTAGGCATTGACTTCAGTGTATATCTGTGTGTGTGTTAACGGTAGTTTTTGTGGAGAACTCATTTCTGCTGAAGACTGAAACGTTTACTTTAGATAGAATTCACCTCAAAAATGTTGCACCACATCGCTCTTTCTTTTTTTCCCATCAAATCAAGAGGAATTCTTACTCATTTGCCATCTTCTGGTAAGGTTGAAAAAAACCTTTATAATTTTTCAACTTGTTCCTTTTATTGAAACGTTTAGTTTTATTTATGGACGAACAAAAGAAGTCGGACGGAACTCTGCTAAGACAAAACTGAGTCCCGTTTATTTATTTAATTTTTAAAGAAAGCGTACAGACTAACAACTATCATAAACAGATCAGTTTTATTACAGACATGTTTCATTAACGTACCTATTAAATTAAAATAATTTCTTACATTCATTATCATAATCTGCACCATCCATAGATTCTTTCAATCCATTCCAAAATCATGCGTAAAAATTCAAATTAAATTGTAAGTAGTTTTAAAAAAAACGTTGCAATTAACCGTTCGTCTGCAACTCATAAATCAAAGGAAAATGTGGAAAAGGGGTGCGAAATGACACGTGTCGCTGTGTGCTGATTGGTCACATCGCACCCCCGGGTGCTGGGGCCGCGTGCCAATTATATGCAATAAGGGATAAGCTGATTTCGCTATGTGTCGAATTTCTGCTACTTTCCTAGGTAACAAGTGACTGATGTGTGAGACGGTACAGTTTTTGTTTATATTTTGTAAAGGGTAAAAACCTACTGGCAATTTGAGATTTTCCGAACTATCGCTATGTTTAAGATTTAAACAAGTGGATGGCGCCGATTCCCTTGATCACAAACTAAGCTAAATTTAAGTTGAGTGCATCTTTTTCTTTCTATTTCATTATGAAAAGGACAGAAGATAAATATTAGTTTAGTCCTGTCAAATTAGTCAGCACCTGACGTAATTTGATGTAATTTTAGCAGTCAACTTTTTAATCACGTCTAAACTTATATTGAGTAGTGTCAGGCGCTGATTAATTTGACAGGACTAACTTTCTGTCCTTTTCTTAATGAAATAGAAAGAAAAAGATGCACTGAACTTAAATTTGGTTTAGTTTGTAAACAAGGGAATCGGCACCAATAGGGCATAATTTAGATATTGTTATGCTTTACAAAGAAAATCTGAGCCACATGTGACTGTTCCAAAACTACCCTTAGCTGAAAAAAAAAACGTTTTTATTAATTTAATAACAGTGTTATGATCGGCTTTCCCCATCTTAAAAAAGCTTTTGAATATTATATTCAACATTGACTAGCCATCCATTTTGTATCTCTAACTCATTACATTTTATTGTAACAACACTTGATTCTACAATATAGGAGGCAAACATCAGTAGGTACCCTGATTTGTATAAAGAAATGGGTCCCCGGACATTCATTCTCCAATTCAACCACGTTGTTTATCGAACCGTAAAATGATGTCCAAATGGTTTAACTATTCTCGTAAGCAAATACTTCGTCCGATTAAGTTATCACAAAGTGAGTATACTAAACCCAATTTTATTTAAACGGGGTACAATGAAGGACGAAAAAGAGCAAAAATGTTCGTCAACAACACGGTAGCAGAGGAAGGGTCAATTTATTTACGTATAGATAAACCCTTGGACAGTTGACAATGGTGACGGTCGGACGGATCAGCCAGTGTAATTGGACCCGTTTTATTTAGAAATCGAACGTAATTTGAGTCTTTGTTTATTTATTATTTGACTAACTTCGTTGGTCTTTTTGTAGGGTTATTAAAACAACAATTCATCATGATTGGACGCATTCCTGTAATGTTTAGCAAAGGGTTCATTTCGCAGGTTGGTACACAGCTTTTTATTTTTATATAATAAACTAATAGAATAGAATAACGTTTATTGTCTCCTAATGTTACAGCTAGTAGTAGTAAGTACATGGCAAGCAAAGGTTTAAGCGTCAGCATTATGCTTAGGTCCCCTAGCGGGTTGCTAAGCGCTGGTTTTCAGCGTAAACCCTTATACAAACATATTTTATATGTAACTAAAACTACACAATAGCTTACGCTTAAAACAACAAGGTTTAAGACGGATTTACCAAAAAAAGACTGGTTTCATTTTGCTTTTACTTTAAACTAGTACATGTACTGAAAATGATATCTAACACCAAGCACATCAAAATTGGACAAACCTACGTACAAAAATGCGACACTTGTATAGTAATACCAAGAAACTTATTTAGTATTTTCGCATGATAAATCCTCAAAGGGCCAGCATACACTGGCGGGAGATACCGGGCATAAAGCGAGGGTCGGTCCCCAAGAGGTCCTATTGATACTGTTAATGAAATCCGTGACCCCCGCCCGATAAGTGCGTCTTCTTTATACATTTTTATCTTGGCCACTTTTGAAATGAGACGACCAGTATTTGAATTATAGATAAGTTTTTAATTTTAGAAAAACTTTTTTTTAGTAATCAAGTTGACAAACTAAACTTATTTTCTATCTCTTCAAGAGTTGATAATCCCTTGCGCTAAAGCCGTCTAATTATTATTTTATCAACGAAAACAGGATGATGCAAAGTTTGCATAAAATCTATCTTTCGAATTATACAACATGACCCGGAATTAACGCACACCACCATTTTTTTTTTTTTTTTTTTTTTTTGTGGGTGGGAAATCATCAAATAACTTCTCCCGCTCTGGGCAGAGCAGGAGGGCGTGTCAGACTCTTACTGACTAAAACCCACCCGTGTTCCTTCAGTTGCCTGTGCCAGGGGCCACGGTAACCCTCTTGGACTTTTCCGCAACCCTAGCAGGCATCGGTCCTAGCAAACCCCGTCATTGGTGCTGACATCTCTTTGAGGCGCGCGTGGAACACAACGCGCCGTCGACCCGGGCCTGGTCCTTATCGAACGGCGAGCTGCCCATTGCTCGCCGTTCGCAAGCCCGCGCCTACGGTGGCCGGGAATCGGCCTGCGATTCCCGACGCCCAGGGCGTCTCCTGCGGCGGCTAGGGGCGTGAGGGCGCAAACTTTGCCTCTCCCTCACGCGTTCCGCCTCCTCCTTCGCGAACATTACTGCTTCGCAGAAGGAGGTGACGGCTTCCCAAGCCCTCTCGCTCCGTACCATGGCCTGGACCAAGGCCGGACGCGAGAGATCGCCACCGCCAATCGCCTCCACGAGGACACGGCGGTGCTCCGCCCAAGCCGGGCAGACCTCCACCGTATGCTCCACCGTGTCCTCCGGGCGATCCACACAATGGTGACACCCGGGCGTTTCCTCCCGCCTTATCCGGAACAGGAACCTCCCGAAACAACCGTGTCCGGTGAGGACCTGCGTCAGGCGGAAGGTGAGGACGCCGTGGCGCCTCTCTAGCCACTCCTCAAAGAGGGGACTTATCGCCGCAATTGTGGCGTGCCCAGCGCTGGGTTGCGATAATCGCACTCTCCATGCCGCCCTGAGATCCCGCCGGAGCTCTGTCCGCTGTACCGTGATTTCTCGCGGCAGCGGAGCTACGCCCCGGCGTTTCGCCTCCTCGCGCCACTCCCAAACGTGCGCGAGGACTTTTGCCTCCAGATCCCATGGCGGTAATCCGGCAAGGAGGCTCGCCGCCTCACCGGAGACCGTACGGTATCCCCGGACCAGCCGGATGGCCATGACCCTTTGGGGCGCGTTCAACCAGCGGGCTGGCTGCCGCCTCAAGGAACGCGCCCATACCGGTGCCCCGTAAAGGGCCATGGACCGCACGACCCCCGCGTAGAGCCTCCGGCAGGAGGCGTTTGGCCCCCCTAGATTGGGCAGGAGCCGCTTTAAGGCAGCCGCGGCCCTTTCCAGTCTGGGAGCCAAACGTCGGAAATGCTCCACGAAGTTCCACCGGCTGTCGAGGACGAGTCCCAGGTACTTCATCGTCGACTCGACGCCGATGTGAACCCCTCCTACCGTTATTTGGGAACCCGACGGTGGCGTGTTCCGAGGACCATGAAAACACATGGCCTCGGACTTGTGCAGGGCCACCTCGAGTCCCAATTCGACGATTGTCGCAACCCCGCGTGTCGCTAGTTCGGCCGCCGCCTGGTGCGACCTCCCCTGCGCCAGGACTAGCGTGTCGTCAGCGTAACAAACCACGCTGACGCCGCTGGGGAGGTCGGCGCGCAGCACCCAGTCGTAGCCGATATCCCACAGATGCGGCCCCAGGACCGATCCCTGTGGGACACCGCACGACATCTCTTGCCGGTTCCACACTCCCTGGTGACCGGGGTAGATGACGGCCCTGTCCGTCAAATAGGCCTCGACCACACGACAGAGGTAGGTCGGCATCCGGTGATACCGGAGTGCCTCCCTGATGCAACTCCAGGGCAGGGTATTGAAGGCATTGGCGATGTCTAGAGACACCGCCAAGACGACCCCACCCCGGGCCACAGCATCCCCCGTCGTGAGGGCCCGCACGCGCATGATGGCGTCCACCGTAGAGCGCCCCCTGCGGAAGCCAAACTGGCTCTCCGCCAAATCCGGCCCCACCCGCACCAGCCGCCCGACGAGGCGGTTTGCAATGACTCTCTCAAAGAGCTTGCCCACCTCGTCGAGCAGCACGATGGGCCGGTAAGCGGACGGAGAGTCCGCTGGGCGCCCCGGCTTCTTGATGAGAACGCACACCACCAAACACGCCAATTATAATACACACATCAAAAGTGTCTAGGGATCAAGCATTTTTATGCGGATTTCTTGAGATTAAGATGTGGCTTTGTAATAAATTTATGATTTTATAAATTTATATGGATCCTTTTTGGTGCATTTCATAATTTGAATCAGGAACTGTGAATCAAATTCGAGTAAAAGATGAAAATCAGCTGTCAATATTTTCCCTATAAAAACATACAACGCATTGAAGACATTATTAGTGCTACTGTTTCCCTACTACTGATTAAAACCAACGTTATTATGGAGCGGCGACGTCATTTAAGCAGGGAAGAAATGCTCAGAGCCGTGGGAATGATAGAAGCTGGTTCCCGGCAACGTACTGTGGCTTTAGCTCTGAATACAAGTCAGAGTGTTATCAGTCGACTTTGGACACGTTACCGAAGCACTGGTACCGTGGCTGAGCGCCATGGAGGACGGTATCGCTGCACCACACGGAGACAAGACCGATACATTCAAATCTTAACTCGAAGAGCTCCAACAATAACCGCCATGATGTTAGCCGTGAGGCTTCATCACTCTTCAGGGAACTTAATTAGCGACCAAACAGTCAGAAACCGCTTGCATGAAGTGAACCTTCATTCCCGAAGACCGCTACGGGTACCACCTATAGCAATGCACAATCGTAGGATTCGATATCAATGGGCTCTTGAACACAGAAATTGGGCAGAAGAACAATGGCGTTTCGTGTGCTTTTCTGATGAGTCTCGTTTTGGTATGAGACTGGATACAAGACGTATACGACACTGGAGAACCCCTGGACGCCAACAGCGATTAAAATCCTGCCAGGAAGTCCATCCTTATAGTGGTGGAACCATCATGGTATGGGCGGGTATTTGGATCGGCGGAAGAACTGAGTTGATTTGGATCAGAGGCAACCTCAACGCTCAAATTTATGCTGAGACGATTGTATCAGACGTCATCGTTCCTCTACAAGTGCAAATCGGTCCCTTATTTCAGTTAATGCATGATAATGCACGACCGCACACCGCAAGAGTTGTAAGACAGACTCTCGCCGCAGCTAACATCAATGTCCTGCCCTGGCCTGCTCAGTCGCCAGACTTGAACCCGATTGAGCATGCATGGGATATGCTACAGAGAAGAGCTCTGCCGAATATGGAGGGTATCCAGTCGCAAGAAGACCTTTTTTTGTTGTTGCAACGAACATGGGCGGCCATTCCACAGCGTGATTTGGATGAACTCATTTTGAGTATGCCAAACCGATGTTCTTGTGTTGTTAGTGTTCGCGGTAGAAACACGGATTATTAATTGTTTAAGTTACCCAATAAAATTTTAAAGAAAACTGTTATTTCAGTCTTTTTTTCGAACTTTTGTGTTAGTGGTTCAAATGTCAAAAATCCCTTTATTAGGAAAATGGCAAATTTCTTTATTAATGCAAAGGTGACTTGGTTTATCGTTACTGTGACAAACGAAAACACTTTATTTTATGAATCCTTAAAGAAAATTTTAATTAATATCAATCAGGAGAAAAGTTATTGCAAAAATATATGTTGATCCCTAGACACTTTTGATGTGTGTATTTTGTTATAATCATCATAATACATACACTGAATTTTTATTATTGTGTGTAAAACTTTGTATAATTATCAAATTAGTTATACTGGTTGTGGGAGAAAATTGTGGTCACATTACAAATCTACTAACGCACTCAGTTGGACACGTATAAGGGTCTAGCGTTGACGTTAATTCATCCATTTTGGTTTGTTTCGACTGTACAGCGGAAGTGTCACTGTAATTTGGGTAAGTAATATAATGATATAATTACAAAATCTCTAATATTTACAAGATATAACAACTGAATCTATAATTTTATTTCATATAATTAGCAGTTAATAAATGATTATTATCATTTTAAAATACTTAACAAATTTTTATAAACATAACATACATCTATACTTAATAATAATAGTATCTATACTAATATTTTAAAGAGGTAAAGTTTGTGAGGTTGTAGCAGGTAATCTCTGGAACTACCGGTCGGATTCCAAAAAGTCTTTTTGCATTTGATGGCCTAATTCTTGAGGAAGGTTATAAGCTATTAAACATCACGCTACGGCCCTTAGGGGCCGAGCAGAAAGAAAAAGAGTTAGAAAGAACGGTATGCGAAAACGAAGTAAAAGTACGGGGGTACAATCACGCGGACGAAGTCGTGGGTAAAACCTAGTAATATTAAAAAAAGATAAACTTTGTGAGGTTGTAGGGGGTAATCTCTGGATCTACTGAACCGATTTTTTAAATTCTTTCAGCATTTGGTAGCCCAATTCTTGAGGGTTTTAAAATCACGCTATGACTGTAAGGAGCTGAGCAGAAAGAAAAAAGTCAGAAAGAACGCATAGCGAAAACGAAGTAAAAGCGCCGGCGGGCGATGCGATGCGACGCGGTGGGACAGGGGAACCAGAAATTTGACGCGCCCGAAGTCGCGGGTAGAAGCTATTGAATATATAACCGATAGATATACCACTCAAAAGACATAAAACTTATTTAGTCTAATATGATTAAAACGCCTAGTTAAAAACACAAAGCAAAATTGCATATATACACATTATAATTTAGTCAGTTAGTTACTTAGTCAGTTGTTATTTTTTTTTGTAATTTCTGTCATAGTTAGTAACCTGAGTAGATATACCTAGTAACTGATTACCACCTGCGAAGATAGCACCAATAATAGAGGGGATCTGGCTTCTAACCTAACCTATCCGAGTGTCGAACTGCTCTGAATCGGGGTGTTCACCATAATGATGACCCAAGAACAGGACAGGAGATATGGCGGACAAGTCCAATTATAGGCCCATTTCCTTGGCGACAATTACTGCCAAGGTACTTGACAGTGTGCTCAACTCACATTTCTCCAAACATATTAGTTTGCACGACGCCCAGTTCGGGTTTCGGCCTGGGTACTCCACAGAAACTGCAATATTTCGTTTGAAGCGTACTGTCAAGTTTTATACGGATAGACATACTCCTGTGTATGCCTGTTTCCTGGATCTCAGTAAGGCCTTTGATCTCCAGTAGATCACGTTCTGTGGCAGAAGTTAGCAGGGACCGGGGTGCCATCGGAGTTGGCATCACTGTTGAGGTATTGGTATCTCTACCAGGAGAACCGTGTGAAGTGGCCGGGTGAACTTTCGGGTGCGAGCAGGTTGGAGTGGGGGGTGCGACAGGGAGGGTTAAGCTCACCCTTGCTCTTCAACCTGTAGGTAAACGCCCTGATTGAGGAGCTCACTGAAGACATGGTGCTGCTGGCCGCCTCAATCGGAGCTCTCCGGAAGCTACTCGCAGTTTGTGAGTCTTTTGTAGCTTCACACGGTCTCATGCATAATGTAAAGAAATCTGTTTACATGGTTTTTATACTCCACCTGTACAACCACTTATTCTTAATGGTGAGTCTTTAAACGGAGTATATAAGTTTAAGTATCTCGGGCACTGGGTGACCGATGATTTAAAAGATGATTTTAATATGGAGAGGGGACGCCGAGCGTTGTCAGTTTGGGCGAATATGTTGGCGCGCTGATTCTCCCGGTGTACAGATGCAGTCAAAGTTACCTTATTTAATGCGTATTGCACCTCACTATACACGGGGAGTCTGTGGGCTAACTACACGCAACGAGCGTACAATACTCAGCGGGTCCAATTTAATAATGAGTTCAGGGCGCTGTTGCGGCTGCCACGTTTCTGTAGCGCATCAGCAATGTTTGCTGATGCACACATAGATGGCTTTGTAGCTTAATGCCGCAAAAAGACCGCGTCATTCATGAGTCGGTAGCGTCGCCACAGCATCTTGAGTGCCATTGCTGCTACGCACGATTGTCCCCTGACATGGATGTTAGTGCAGCGGACCAAGTCCTTGCTTACTATTTTGTACTAGTTTATGTCTCATGTATGGATCATAGTTATCTGAATAAATAAATTTTATTGTTATAATGATGGTATCAATATATATTTCAACCGATAAACCTAATGATTTCCGGTTAAATAAACGTTATATCCAATAACGTTATATGAAATAAGTTTTAGAGTAGGTATATAAATGTTATATGTAAAGAATTTTTTTTTTTTTAAAACGTTGCCCCGCACTAGGAATTTCACCTGTATCGTGGGTGCGTTTAAAAACATTTAAACTCACATGCACAAACAGCCAGACCCGGAACAACTACTTGCAGGTCATACAAATATTTGTACCGTGCGGGGATCGAACCCGCGACACGTAACGCAGCAGTCAATCGCTTAACTACTGCGCCAAGCGTGTCGTCAAATATCAACAGTTGGTATATCTCACGTTTATTACATCTTGTAAACGATATTAAAATTAAAATATACCAAATAACTTTATATGTTATGAGACGCACCCCTGTAATTTACGTAGTTTCAATTAATTTTGGGATAAATATAATTTATAATAAAAATTGCATAAACCATTCAGTAAACGATTCTAAACAAACTACTTTCATAATGTGCATCAATTCAGTTGTCGCATTGTATAATTTTTCTATTTAAGAAAAATATCGGGTATTTTCAAATTCATAATTTATCTATCTGCCTGTATTGTTTCCCGAAAACGAACTTAAAACTCTTGTGCATTTTAAATGTTCAAGACATTATACAGGGCGTCCCGCGGATATGCCACATGGAGGGAAAGTACCTTGGATATTTTAGATGGAACATTTTACTGAAAGAATACATTATTTGAATAAAAAAAACAATTTAAACTGCATTCATAGACATTTAAATAATAACATGGTTGAACTAAATTGAAACGAATAAAAATAATCAGCCCTTAGCTTTATCATATCGCTCGAAAGGCTTCATCATAAGGATTATTTTGTCATAAATAAAAGCAAGACCATGAATTTTAACATTTTTAATACAAAATTATTTAATTTATCAAATGCTCAAAACGAGTCCCTTCCTTTTGAAGAAAAAGTCGCACTCTTTTGATTATTTCGATTTGTTGCATACAACCAGGTACCTACTAGTTACGTATCTCTTTATCATTTTATCATGCTCTTAAATTATATTAGGCAAATGATGCGTTCTTCTCAAGTGGGTACATTTATTAGTAATAGGTACTTATGATAATGTCAGTTGTCTATGTCCTTACGGAAATGTCAGCTTTTCATTTTTCTGAACAAAATTTCACATCATATGTTAAAAATTCATGGTCTTCCTTTTATTTGTGACACCATGTTATTTAGCAAAAAATTCTCCTTATGATGAAGCCTTTCGATCGCTATGATAAAGCAGGTTGATTATTTTGCTCATATAACGGGTTCGATTTCCGGTTCAACCATGTAATTATTTAAATATCTATGAATGCAGTTTAAATAGTTTTTTAAATTCACATAATGTCTTCTTTCAGTAAAATGTTCCAGCTACAATATTCAAGGTACTTTCCCTCCATGTGGCTTATCCGTGGAACGCCCTGTATATTACCTACCAGACATTACCAAATGCATAGAAAATCAAATTCACCCATCATTACCTTTAAAACGATCAATTCTAAAGCAGCATTCACACTATTGAGCAACTGCGCGCGTTCATACCGACCATTACGCATTCAGGTGGCGTGCGATATGAAATGTGCATTTACACATAATGTAGACTAATTGTAATGCAAACGGTTACGTAGCAAGAGGAGGCTGATAATTGGCAGCCACCTACGTGCCCATTGCGCTCGGCGAAAAACACGACAAATCGTTCCCTCTGATGTGAATAATAATTCCCTATTTGGTTTAATCATATTATTGGCGTAATGGCTTAATTAATTTTTTTGCAGGATTTTATTGGGCTATGTTTTAACTTTCATCGAATTGAAACCAATGTATTTTGGACTTTTCTTTTATTTGGATAATGCCAGCTACTACGCTTCGCTACTAGCACGGAAAGTAGTTGATTAGATGTAAACAAACATTTCTGCATCCGTATCAATAATCATAATTTTCAGCGATGTTTTTTACAGCCATGAATCTGCACTGTTCTTAACTATTAGTGTCAGCACTTTTTATCGCCAAATTACATAAGGCAGTCCCCCAAAACGCCCGCCCTTCGGCACTTCCTAGTGCTTTAGACGGGAAGAAGAAGTGGAGGAACAAACTCCCCAGGATTTACGACGATATAAACAATATACCTCCGTAAATCTGTATTTGGTTCATCCCTTTCCTCAGTCGCGATCAACTCAATATTTATGTTTCCACATTAGCTTAAACTCATAATTAAATTCAAAGTTTTTCACACGTGCTAATTGTAACGAACGCCGTCGCGGCGCGCCCACAAATTGTATTATCAGACCTCAAAGCTCAGACGTCTGTTTGCGCTGCCTTCGTTTGACGTTGCACTAACTCGTGTGTTGCAGTATCGCGTTCTGATGTTGACTTGAAAACTGAGTGAATTGTTCTTTAGGTTATTTATACATGCTTGTGTTATTGTGAAATTTAAAATGGTGAAAAAAAAATACCGTACAACCCAAAATTTTAGGGCATGTGATAACTATCAACTCGCACTGGGCCTACAGCCCACTCAGAAACTGAATTAGACCACGCAGATGGAGAGCAGGCCTGAGTCTCAGAACTAAGGGAACGTTATTGGCTGATTATTTTGGTGTGGTTTCAGTGAAGACAATTCCTTATTTTCGTTTTCAATCCCCCATTTATTCATTAAAGAGTTTATTTATTTAACACTTTAAGCACACAAATGTACAGAGGCGGACTTAATGCCATAGGCATTTTCTACCAGTCAACCTTTGGGTGATGCAGAGATAAACTGTGGCAGGTGCAAATTATAATGACATTTTAGGATTAAATAATTTAAAATATGTAGACACGTATAAACTTATTTAGTCTATAAATGCATATAATACATATAACTAATTATATATAAATATAAGCACAAATAAATGTACATAAATACACGAGTATGTTAAAAACAAATAGGAGTTTACTATGTTCTTTTCATAAAAAAATGTTGTAAAAATAGAAAGAACCCTTCTAATAATATCAATCAGCGATAAATATAATCTGTTTTCATCCCTTGTTGTTTTCCCCTGTTGCGCTTAGATTCTATTTTAGATACTAGGATAATCCGATATTACTTTTAACGAATATGTCAATCACGTATAGAAACATGTTTTGTATTAAATGTGAACTATTGTTAAAGATTAATGAGAAAATTTATCTATGAGAGGATTATTGATTACCTTTGTTGGCAACGTCTCTTGTGGATTAGATTGATAGAGTGATAGCGGGACAGTACAGTATACGACATTACGTTTTTAATTTTCATAGAAGGGCTGTGGAGCTGATTTTACCAATATGTCATGGAAATAGAAAAGTCACGAGTTTTACCACAAAACCGATGGTACGAATCTATTCTAAAACGCTAGCACGCCTTTTCAATTAAATTTTTTGTCGCTCACTTAATCAAAACAGAATTGCAACAAAGCAGGAATGCTCGTTACACGCACTACCTCGCTTTGTGCATGAAAAAGAAAGAAAGAAAGTCACCAGCCCTACATCCACATGAATGCACCTCGACAATAGCCAATTTGACACTTTAAGTGACAATGAAAAACTTAAAAAAGTAACAATCAGGGTTGTTCCCACCGTCCCATTGTACGCTACGGAAGCTAGCATTTAAAATTCCATTAGGCACTTTGACTCGAACTGGTAATAATTGGTGTAACCCTATTGACTTTTCATATTGGTGGCACTTGCGTTGCTTGGACTATGTGATAACCATTTTAGCCTTAATAGCCTAATCGATGGTTGTTACACTACCATTTCTGTCCTAGGGTGTGAAACGATTGGATTTTTATTGTAAGTTAAAAAGCTTTTCAGAGCAATTTTTCAAAATGAGATGCTTTAATTGCAAATGTTTTCTTTAATATTACTTACTTCTCTCTATCATATTACAACGATAAACAAGAATATATCGCACGCCCATTAGAGTGGAGGAAAACAAAGCATTCTAATTTCCCCTTCAATAGAGTGTGAACATAGTTTTTTATATTGCCAATTAATTTTTCAGTTTCAATACGACTGACTGACCACAGCCGCAGAACAAAATGTGATGTCGCTTGTCAAATTAGTGACGGTTGTGACCGGCCATTTTGCTTTTTTAAATTTCGAATGCCGCATGATTGGCGACTGTTATTGAGCGCACGCTTTGGGCTGGAAACGGATGCGTTCAGTCAGTGAGAAAAGTTTACATGATATTTTGTCCCATTATTTTGTTTGAAGGTGCTTTTGTTACCTATGCAGAAAAAGGGATATACAAGTTTGCTCCAAAAATAACATAAAACTGTTATTTGTGCGTTTCAACTATACTCCTGCACAAGTTTAAGAAAAAAGCTATGTATACGACTACTAAACCCAATATAACTTATAAGAACAAACCCTGACCCCATTTTCATCTCAAAATTAATCCAATCAGTAAAGTTGAATAGCTAAAATAATAGTTTTTGCCTTTACAATATCTTTATGGCCATCGTAAAGTCTCCCGTTCGTATAAAGCTTATTTATTGTTCCAATTAATGGAAAATTGGCGTAATTAAGATCGGACGTCAACCAATTTTCGTCAGTTGTGTACCTTTAATTTATACAGAACTAAGGGAAACCGATATTGTATTCCATATGGATTGTAAATACGTTAATTTTTGATGTCTGCCCTTCAAAATTGCGTATTTATTTGCAAAAAAACAGCGCTCACTCACTCTTCTGAACGCAGCGTGGTGCATGCTAAACTTTGCCTTTCTTGGCAATATCGCAATTTATGTATTACCTATACGTCATAGAGTGTGAAAATAGTTCAGATGAGACTTCACTAAAATTTGTTAAGACTTTCCGGAGATTTTGAATATTAATAGTCGTTTTTTCATGAACAATGCTCATAGGACAATGGTTTACATATTTTTCTTTACATGTTCTAGTTTTTCATAACATTGTATTGTGTGTATTACACGTAATGGAGATGACAGCTCGGCGTTTTGACCTTCCAGTTGTTTGGTAAAATTGTGTCTGGGAACCTTTAAATAAAAACCTAATGCGATTTAGAAACTCACCTCCCTTCCTAGATGCAATCAACTCACAGGTATAAAATCGCCGCGTTCTTGCAAAAAAAATCAACTGTGCGGCCACTTTAAAAAAAGGCGAATTTTGTACGAAGCACCGGCGGCGGCGGCGGCACGGGTTCGATGTAATTTAATTTCATGAGTGGCCTACCAAGCCTCGTACGCTGAATCGTAATAAGCAAACTTCGGAACAAGTTTGATAAGCTTTCGGGGCAATTACCAAGATTAAATAGCTGCCGGTAAGGGCTTTCTTAATGTAAACGTTGTACGTTTTAATGTTATAGTGAGGTTTTTGAGTTTCATTGAGAGTTGTTGAAATGGGTCTTTTGTGGGGTAAAGTCATGTATTGGTTTCATAAGAGGCTAGACCGATATTGGATAACAGAAGAGTTCTGATTTCAAAAACTATCAGCTACCTACACAAAAAACATATTTCTGATTTGCGTAGATGCTATACTTACCTTGCAAGTACACTGTCATCTCACGCAACAGAAAACAGCATTTCAACAGTAATATTCTTCAAAAAATGCCATAAAATATCAACGGTGTACTATTCTGTAATAGACAGGATACACAGGTACACCGTTGATATTATGGCATTTTTTGCTAATAAAAACCAAGAAATTTCTAGCTCGAATTACCTTAAACACACAAACAAAGACAAGTACACAGGCACTGATAGTCAAAATGTCCCCTAGGTAGCCAATTAGTGTGCCTCCCGTCCTAACGAGCTGTCAAACTTTTTGTACGCGCACCCTTTGTTTGTCGCAAACTGGCCAATAATGGCGATACTCGCGTATTTCACTTTTAGACGTGAAAATATTGAAAATGTTAGAATGTTTTATAATGCAGTGTTGAGTAGTTGAAAGATGACATTTCTTTTGTTGGGGAAAACAAAAAATAACAGGGGCGGTTTTGGTTAAAGATAAAAAAATGGACCTCGGCAAACGACGAGCAAGTAAATCACTATATGACAAAACGAAAATAAGATATACGAATAGAAGAAAAATGCGTAGAAGACTTAAATGGTATAAAAAATTTAGAATTCTGAAGACAGACTCCATCCAACTAAAAACGAACGTTGGCTATCTTTAACACATAGGCATTGTCGGCTTACTAATGAAAAAAATAGCCAAGCATAATTAAGTGATGATCGTCGCAAAATTCTAAAGCCGTTTAATAAAAAATAATTCACAAATAATAACGCATATTGAGAGAATTCGCCAGTTTAAACTAAAATGTTATATTCAATCAAACGTAACAAATTGAATTGTGCGGAGCCGGTCCGAGCGGGATGGGGTTTCCAAACAAATGGTGGACCAACGAACCGATGGCACCGTCAGCTTCCTTCAATATTTCTTATTTACATTTTGATTTATATGCGAAAATATTTGCCGGAGAATTATGGGATAAAGTCCCTGTGAATTTGTGCTAAAGTATAACGTTTAGAGTGTGAGAGTGTTTAGTTTTGTTATTGTTTCCACGTTCATGTTGCTGATTCCCACGTTTTCCTTATATCCGTCTAGTGTTGTCCGTGATTTTTATAAAACTCCACTTTAAGAAACGGAACAAACAAAGAGTATCTGTTTTTTCCACATTGTTATTTTTAGCACTAATGATTTTTATTAGAGTTAAAGCAAAGAAAACAAAAACAAAATTATCACTCCATAGTAAAGCTTCGCTAAGCGCAGACTGTCCAAAAATAAACGTGACCTCAATAAGAAGACGAAGTATTAAATCCGCGTTAAAGATTACAAGCTACTTTCGTTCGGCAATAAATTACTCGTTGCGACGCCGTGCGACATCGTGCGATACGCTGCGAATGGCGGCGAATTAGCGTGACGTCACTTTGGAACTTACCTAAACGATAATGACGAAATTTAAGGAATGTTAAGGCGAGGGCTTAAGGGCTGAATAGATTTTTAATGTGATGTCCGTTGGGTATTATTTGTTAAATATTGTTTTTATTTATGATGGTTTTCTTGGGCGCATTTGGAAATTACGAAGTAATAAGATTGTGTGGAATTTTTATTGCCAATCAAGTGTTAACGTAATGCAACAACGTTATTATATTATGAACGCTAGAACTATGAATAAGCTTTTCTCCATAAGTATTGAAAACATAAGAACAGATACAGAAAAAAATACGAAGCACTGATTATACATTGGGGACTTCACGTGGTGCCATAAGCTCTAACTTAGAAGTAGCTAAAGAATTCGTAAATTTCTTTATAATATATCATCTAAAACGACGGAAGCCTTAAATTCCTCAACCGATTTCTCAATCGATTTATTAAGAGCGAACGTTCTAGGCTGGCCAGTTGAATTTCAATTGAAACATGTAAAACCTATGATAGTTATAAAAGCATTTCGGCAAATAAAAATCTAATGGACCAAGATCTATGGTGAATGTCTATCAAGGTTTTTGCATCCATAATCGAGTACTATAGCATCATACTTAGCTGTAATATCTAATTTGTGTGTAGATCACGGACTATTCCCGGATTTAATGAAATACATTAAGGTTATACCACTTTTTAAATCTGGGGACAGCAAAGACCCCAACAATTATAGACCAGTATCCGTGTTGCCGGTATTCAGTAAGATGTTCAAAAAGGTAATGCTAAGTCATTTTAACACCAACAAAATCTTATACGGTTAGCAATATGGTTTCACCAAAGGACGTAGTACGACTGACTCCGGTGTCACTTTATTGAAAGGGAACTATATTTTCTATCACCAAAATTTATATTTGTCATCAAGTTGTATCACCTAATAAATAGATCTATCGCCACGAAATATTTTCGTTCTCAGATAAACAAAAATTGTTCCCAGGTTGATATCTCAGGATTTTAGGTGATTTATTGTGGAACTGATTTTGCATTGTTTGGTGACTACATTTTGGTGACAGATCTACTATTTGGAGGACAAACCTTATTATTTAAGAAACACAAAACTAATTAAATTGGTAATAGCTTAAATGATACCCGAGACAAATTACCAGGAGAAACTGGATGCAATCTGGACTTTAGGGCACCCCGACTCGGACAGGTTAGGTTAGAAGGGGATGGCGGGGTCGAGAGACCCCGCCATCCCCTTCGTGGTTATTTTTTTATAAACCACCCAGAAGTAGGAGCCCCGCGAAGCGGGGCTCCGTCGACCAAGCCCTACCGTCGACATATTATGTATATCAATCGATCCGTGGTGAATAAGAAAACTACTACTATTGGTGATCTCTTTAAATTAGTTTGCTTAAATACTTATTAGGACACACCTATTATAATACATACAAAAACATTTATTTGGTACTAGACCTTATATCTCAGGATTTTAGGTGATTTATTGTGGAACTGATTTTGCATTGTTTGGTGACTACATTTTGGTGACAGATCTACTATTTGGAGGACAAACCCTATTATTTAAGAAACACAAAACTAATTAAATTGGTAATAGCTTAAATGATACCCTTATTGAAACACATATTTGTGAGGAGGCCCAAGATGCCTTAGGTATCTTTTGTGACCTTTCCAAGCCGTTTGACTGCGTTGATCACGAAACCCTACTCTTAAAACTTGAGCATTACGGACTAGGTAAACTCGCACTTAGTTTAGTAAAATCCTATTTATTTGATAGACAACAAAAAGTCCAAATAAATGGTGTCAATTCAATTTATTTAAAATTAAAATGGGTGTTCCACAAGGCTCGCTATTAGGTCCCTTCCTCTTTTTAGTATATATTAATGATTTATCCCACTTATTAAAAAAAACAACCACAAATAGTGTTATTTACTGATGATACTTCCTTAATTTTTAAGATAAGTGGACGTGCATCAAATAATGCCCTATTGCAGGTACACTGCTAATAATTTAGTATAAAATGGGAAAAAAAACTAAATGCATAAGATTTGCTTTACCGAATCTTAAAAGTAGATATTGTGACATAGTATTGATTAAAGAGAAACTAGAATTCGACGATAAACTGTTTTCCTGGGGATCACGCTCGACTCAAGACTGCAATGGGGTCCGCATTTAACATCTCTTGCAGGACGGGTACGTTCAGCAGCCTAAGCTGTAAGAAAAATCGGTCAATTTACTAATGTAGATACCGCGAGGCTAGTCTATTTAATTTATTTTCATAGTATCATGTCTTACGGTATTTTATTATGGGGACTGGCTGCCGATATTGATTCTATTTTTATTCTGCAGAAATGAGCCATCCAAGTAATAGGTATATGGGTGTAGTGTATAATCTCTAAGGGAACTGCATAAAGAGATTAACACCATGTCCGGTACCTTGTCAATATAACTATGAAAACATCATGTATGTAAGCAAAATAAATATTTTCAGTAAAAGAGGTTTAACCAATTAGTTCAACCAGGTTTCAGACTGGCTAAAGTAGAGTCATCCTTCATGGGGTACAGTTTAACATGTTACAATAACATACATCCCCACATACTCAAACTGAATAAAACGAAATTTAAATCTTGCATAAAACGCACACTATACAGCCACGCATAATATTATAAGTTGGGGATTACATCACTGACAAAAATGCTTGGCTCAGCGCTGGTCCTGCTCCACAAGGGCGCATGAAGTAATTGATTAGCATTCGAAAATATTGTTGGAGCTGATGAAGATTGTAAAAACTATCTTTGTAGTTCAATCTTTTAGTATTGTATAATGGGTATCATCTAAGCTATTACCAATTTAATTAGTTTTGTGTTTCTTAAATAATAGGGTTTGTCCTCCAAATAGTAGATCTGTCACCAAAATGTAGTCACCAAACAATGCAAAATCAGTTCCACAATAAATCACCTAAAATCCTGAGATATCAACCTGAGAACAATTTTTGTTTATCTGAGAACGAAAATATTTCGTGGCGATAGATCTATTTATTAGGTGATACAACTTGATGACAAATATAAATTTTGGTGATAGAAAATATAGTTCCCTTGTATAATTGCATTTGTTTTTGCATATGTGTGAGCACTATGTACTTTCTATAAAGCTTACTGGGTTCGTCTTTCATTGACTTGGATGTGCCCTGGCGGCTGAGAGTATGTCATGCTCACTCAAATGTGTCACTGGTGGTGGCGTGTGTGTTGGATCATTATGTTCTCTTCAAAATGGTTGAGCTGAATGGTGCTGATCCATATGCCATGTTCGTGAACGGGCGCCCTCAGTAGGCACTGGTAATTTCTTAGCTGCCACGGCTTATTTTAATTCCTGAATTGTTTTTATCTTTTTATTACGGATGCTTTTAACGTGCACGTCTTTCTACATCGTTGTCACATATATAGTTTCTACATGAATGATGTAACCACTTTTTTGTAACAATGTTTTCATTTAAAAGAGTGTCCATGGAGTTTCTTGCCCGTTCTTTTCCATAGGTATCTACGACGCTTTGGAATGGGCAACTAGCTTCATCTTTCTGACTGACCGACCGCGACCCTTTGACAATTCAAAAGTACCTGTAATTGGTTTATTTTAAATAAATCCTTTGAGTTTGATATTCAAACATAAACTCACACCTTCGTCCCATACGGGCGGGAGAAACTACAGAACGCCACCTGCTACGATCCTTATATACCTACTCCTTTTTGCCTCGTTTACGTTCATACATAGTCATACACGGACGCCGCCGCGCCGGTTGCGAGTACTATGCACCTGACCTTTCTGAAGAATATCACCAGTAAGGTGATACTATATGTCCACTATATGTCCTCCTATAGCGTCCCGGCGTTTCCACTCAAAATACTACCTAGCCTATAGATTGTTTTCCTTCAATCAAACTGAATTATGAAAGAGATGATACAAAAAAAGGAGCATTTTATATCCGCATTCAATCCGGAACCGTAATCGTTGCAGTTTAAATAAAATACATCGCTCGCATAAAATGCCACAAAACTTAAACATTTATTCGCGATCGGTATTGACAAATTAAATCGTTATTAATTTGCAAGCGTTCGGCGTCAACCAGCCGCGCCTTGAATTCATAAACACTGATTGTCAAATATGTGTCTATTGTCTCGTCTGGTTTAATTGTTTAACCGTTTACACGAGGAGTGAGGAATTAGTGAGCGATTTTAGTGCGTAAAAGTTTTTTGAATCCAAGCATACCTATTAGCTGTAAAGACGTATTCTTTCACTATTCGATAACACTCACATATCTACCAGACAATGTAACTTTGTTTGTCAAACACTTTTGGACGAACAAAGTTAAATAGACTTAAAAATTCGATTCGTTTATATACTAAGCAGTATTCTATTTACTATAATATTTACAAGTCTATCGTTATTTCTCACAATGTTGGTTTTCGCCTCAAAGTCTCAAAAACTATCCATCTCATGTATCATGTAAAATTTCTCATTCCTGATAAAGTCAAAGTCAAAGCATTTATTTCAAATAGGCACATAAAAGGCAATTTTGAACGTCAACATTTACATTGATTCTAGTCGCCCCTTCGAAAAGGTAGTTTCGTATGGAAAAGAATGGGCAAGAAACTCAACTGTTATTCTTTTAAAATGTGTTACAATATTTTGTATGCATTAATTATATAATTATATGTGAAGACGATGCATCTATAATAAAAATTACCCTACCACAATAGGTAAAAAGAATTTAGTAAATGTAGCAATAATAAATAAGTTAATTAAGTGATAGAAACATGGTGTTCACATATTTACAAACATTGTAAAAGTATACGATTTCCCAAATTATGTAAACAAGTAATATGTCAGTGTGTGAGTTAAAGTAATCACAGAATGTAAATCAATGTCATAAAAATAATAAACTATACAATTAAAGTAGCAACAAGTTTGATTTTGTCTAGACCCTAGAATGTCCTATGGAGCTGGACCAGCATGTTTCCAAGCATTCTTATCTTGGATATAATCCTCTAATTTGTAATATGCTTGTTTACACAGTGAACTTTTTATGAGTTTTAAATTTTCTTTCATTTAATTGCAATATATGACAAGGTATTTTGTTGTAGCATTTAACACAGTACCCCATAAAAGATGTATGTACTTTAGATAGCGAGAGAGCCAAGCCGTCGCTATCTCTTTACATTATTACTGATGTAGATGTAGTCACATTATGATTGACGTCACGACGTCTAACAACGACCCCAACACCCAACAATAATCTTATCAACCGCCCAATTCCCAAAACGCAAATTATTCGTACAATCCTTGCGGCCCAAAATCACAGAATATGCATAATTTAGATTTTCACAGCGCAATCTAGTACGTAGACAAAGCAAAACAGTGTGTAATGATGAAAGTTATACTTGTTCGTCACAATCGTCAGCCGCTACGAATATTTGCATACAGCCTGCGGGAGTCGGGGCGGGTAGATAGTTTGCACTTAACTATTTTCATTTACAACTCATGGGTATTTCTGACTTGGTGATTTTTTGGGTGTTTGTACTTTGAATATGCTTAGTAGATAAGTTAAATAAGAGAAGGCTTTTTGACCTCGTGTCACGCTATTAGTCTTTTAGCTTTCTTACATAATGATTTTACTATCTGGCCAATTCAACGTTTTTCAGCTAACTCAGAAAGGTTTCGGCCAGTTGATAAAGTGTGTGTAAACTAACTCTTTATACATTTAAGAAAAGTGTATGTTTCTAAACTGTTTCCGCAGTGCAACATTCATGTCGACCTAGGCAGCTTTACCCAGGTATTTGGTCCGTGTGGGAATACCGAAATCCGGAAAGGAAAACCTGCCACCCTCTTCAAAATTGTTAATATACACAGATCGATGTCTCGAAAGATCTTAGCTGCAAATAATGCAGTGAGAACTTAAAGATTCAAAATACGGGATTATGTTAATTTTAAGCTACTTTACCATTCAAATCCTATCTCGGGGTGTCTGGATTCGGCTCTCAGAATTCGTGAGTTTGGTACCTGTCGGTTTACTCTTAAGAATACTGTTGAGTACCGGGTGTTTACATTGCTTAAGATATACGGGATTGTTAGCAGGAACAACTTCCTAGAGTTTAATTATATTATTTAACTCCAGCTTAGAATAGAAAATAAAAAAACAGATATACCTACACGTTGTCACAATAACGTTTTGCACCATAGCACTTAAACCATCAATTTCTGTCATCACTCCTGCTAACGTAATTCAAACAATGACTAAACATTTTAAACTAATCTAAAAAAGTCCTATACCGTAACTAAAGCCATTAAAAAATAAATAAAAAACTTATCTGGTGACCTTTTAATTTTTTCACATGGGTCTTTCGTTGACCCGTGCGAGGGGCGCTATCCTAAGGGTCCGGTTCTATGGTCACCCTATCACCCCGTCACCCCGACGTCACCCCGTCACTGGTAGTTATACGCGTCAATTCACACATTACAAGGGTTGCTGATTGGCCACGTTTCTCTAGACCTTCGTTATTTTATTTAGTTATTAACTTTTGTTCGGTTGATCTCGTCACGGTGTTTTCGGATCTTTGTCGCCTGGTTCGTTTTGGGGTGTTAAATCAACGTTGATATTTGCCAATTTTGTGCGATTATGTGTTGTAAATTAGTCTGGTTATTAGTTAAGATACTTTTTGGTTATTAGTATTTTTGTAAGTTTTAGAAGTCTTTAGCAAAGTGTAACCAATTATAAACCATGTTTCTACCAAAATAAGTCTAATAATAAATCAACCAGGTGTTTACAACTTAAAGGTTCTTCAAAGCAGCTTCTTTATTTATATAGAAAAAAAGGTTTGCTATTTATAGGTTTGTAAAACGGTATATTGATGTCGGGGCTTAAAAAAGCTTTACACTTAGATGATCGGCTTTGGCAAACTTTTAAATTATGAATCCATGTTTTATTTATTAATCGAAGACTTTCTCAATAAGGGTGCTCAAAACGCGAACCCTTCTTCCAGAGATCTTATTTTAGATTTTTTCGAGTGAATCCATTAATAAAGAAAATAGAACTTAGTAACACGTAGGTACCGAAAAGACAAGCTTTTGAAATCGTTTCTTTAACTATCTTCGTTCAATCGAGTGGAACGACTCAGTTATCAATTCCTTATATCGAGAGATGAGTTTCCATAATGATGGCAATATGGCGCTCGCCTTGTATCTCCGCTTGTGTGGTGGTACAAGTTGTAAGATGAAGAGTGTTTTTCTAAGAAAAAGGAACGCTCGTGCAAGATTGCCACTATCGGTTGAGGAAACATTTTAACACTTTTACTGACGTCACGGACAGAGGGGTATTTTTTCGTGATTGATATGACGCTACGCCCACAGGCGGTTAATCTTACCAAGTCAAAACAGACAAACCGCCTATAGCCGTGTAAATTTACGTACATTACTAAAAGTCATGTGATCCAGTGTCTTATTGCACTCACTTAAAGCTTTCTAGTGTTAAGGCAAAAAAGAAAATATCGACGGACCGTTATTTTACAGGTGCAGTCGGCTCTAGAGAAACCTCACCCTTAGACATAGTACACATACTTGGGAGGGGGTGAGATTTCTCTGCTCTAATGAGTATTTTGAAAATCTTTGTATGGTTTGGAAAATTGCTCTGAAGAACCTCCCTCCTCCCTTGGTTCCTTGGATCAAGTTTCTCCACCTTTAATAGTTTCCCTGTTCTAGACTAACCCATCTCAATGAGTCACCCTAAAGGTACCTATAGCAGCTAGGACGTTGACAGCATTATTTTTGAGAGCCTATTTTGTAGATGACAGTGTAAAACAGGGCAGGTTTTTTATCCACCTTAGACCACGCGCAGTCTTAAGCCGGTCATTTGGCCGTAATAATCGTCCAGTGTGCACGTGAAAGAAACAGGCGGGGCGTCCACCCTTTATTATCTTCATTCGCGTGTAATTGGACAAGACGCGTCGGGGACAGTTAGCCAGTGTGCAGTGGGGAAGGTTCAAACGGATTTATACTTTTGAAGGACGTTTAGGACGTTATAGTTAAGTATAATGTTGCAAATGATATAAATGTTTATGTTTGGGTTTTTGGACGTGTGTTTAGTCACGATACGCCTGAGGAACAGATTTTATAACAAGGTAATTGAAATAAAAGTTTTCCGAGTCCAAAAGTGTTTAAAATGGTGAGGTGAATGTGGGGTCAATACCTCCATAAGTCTCATCATATTCTATATTTATTGGAATGCTAGTTTAGTGTCTTTTAAACTTATGGTCTTACTTTTTCCTCTATATATTCATCATCACGATAACTTTTCATTGTGCTCTCGACAAGTTCTTTCTTCTATATAAATGTATTTCAATTTTTCAATTGCATCACAGAGATATGTTGGCAATTTTAAAACTCAATGAAAACATGAATACATTGCCAAGCACTTCCCACTTCGCGAACACAGCAAGCATGGCAACTACCATGCAGCTTAAACTGAATTAAACATTACATTTGATTGATACGAGTACGCAAGTAAGAGCGATTCCATTACTCGCACGCAATCTAAGTTGCAAGTTGTGGGTCACAGCTTAAGTTGAAGTTAGATCGTTCCTACGTTTGATCAGATTGAAACTGTTGAAGATGCTTTTACGTTATGAGTTTAGAAGATCCTTTGTTTAGCTGACTTGCAATTTTGGATTATTACGTTTGGGAGTGGATTTCAATTAATTTTGTGTGAATATCGTTAAAGTTTTTTTGTAAATAATACCTTCAAATTATGCTTAAAGCTCATAATATTTTTTTCAAGAAGAACATCACGATAACATACAGGGTGGCAGGGACATCGCCGCGCAAACGCGCAACCATAAATTCAGCACATTATTTTAGACCATCTAGCGTAAAAAATTATCGCTGGTTATCGACAAAAAAATCTAAAACTGCAATACCTACGCGGCCAAAATGTATAGAACAGCAATTTTTTTTAAAATAACCGACGAAGAATTCTGTCACAGGGGGTTCAGAATACCTCTTCCTCCAGAAAAGGAGGCGGAACGCGTGCGGTAGAGGCAAAATTCGCGCCCTAGTCGCCGCAGGAGACGCCCCGGGCGTCGGGAATCCCAGGTCGATTCCCGGCTACCGTAGGCGAGGGCTTGCGGACGGCGAGCAACGGGTAGCTCGCCGTCCGATAAGAACCAGGCCCGGGTCGACGGCACGCTGTGTTCCACGCGCACCTCAAAGAGATGTCAGCACCAATGACGGAATCAGCTAGGGCAGATGCCTGCCAGGGTTGCGGGAAAGTCCGAAAGGGTTACCGTGGCCCCAGGCACAGGCAACTGAGGAAACACGGGTGGGTTTTAGTCAGTAAGAGTCTGACACGCCCTCCTGCTCCGCCCAGAGCGCGAGATGTTATTTGAAGACATCCCACCCAAAAAAAGGGGGGTTCTGAATCATGTACAAAATCCATGGTTACAAGTTGCGCGTCGAGGTCCCTGCCACCCTGTAACTGAACATCTAAAAAAAAAACTCAGAGAGAGATAAGCAGCTGTGACTTGCACCGACTTTTTTATGCAGATCTATATAAATAAAAATGAAATGCTGGCCGCTGCTGGCCTGGCTTTCAGTTGGCCGAAACATTCCAGCACTGAGTTGCTGGATTCGTTTTCTCCTCTACCCATCGTTATATCTCCTGACAAGGTTCATTTTGTTTATATGTATGTATGTATCTATGTATTAGTATTTATTCTTGTATTTTATAGTCATTTCCGAACTATCTATCCCGTATGTTGCACCTGCCATGTTTTATATCTGCATCACCCTAAGGTTGACTCGTAAAGTATGGGCGCGTTCCTTGAGGCGGCGGCCAGCCCGCTGGTTGAACGCGCCCCAAAGGGTCATGGCCACCCGGCTGGTCCGGGGATACCGTACGGTCTCCGGTGAGGCGGCGAGCCTCCTTGCCGGATTACCGCCATGGGATCTGGAGGCAAAAGTGCTCGCGCACGTTTGGGAGTGGCGCGAGGAGGCGAAACGCCGGGGCGTAGCTCCGCTGCCGCGAGAAATCACGGTACAGTGGACAGAGCTCCGGCGGGATCTCAGGGCGGCATGGAGAGTGCGATTGTCGCAACCCAGCGCTGGGCACGCCACAATTGCGGCGATAAGTCCCCTCTTTGAGGAGTGGCTAGAGAGGCGCCACGGCGTCCTCACCTTCCGCCTGACGCAGGCCCTCACCGGACACGGTTGTTTCGGGAGGTTCCTGTTCCGGATAAGGCGGGAGGAAACGCCCGGGTGTCACCATTGTGTGGATCGCCCGGAGGACATGGTGGAGCATACGGTGGAGGTCTGCCCGGCTTGGGCGGAGCACCGCCGTGTCCTCGTGGAGGCGATTGGCGGTGGCGATCTCTCACGTCCGGCCTTGGTCCAGGCCATGGTACGGAGCGAGCGGGCTTGGGAAGCCGTCACCTCCTTCTGCGAAGCAGTAATGTTCGCGAAGGAGGAGGCGGAACGCGTGAGGGAGAGGCACAATTTGCGCCCTCACGCCCCTAGCCGCCGCAGGAGACGCCCTGGGCGTCGGGAATCGCAAGCCGATTCCCGGCCACCGTAGGCGCGGGCTTGCGAACGGCGAGCAATGGGCAGCTCGCCGTTCGATAAGGACCAGGCGCGGGTCGACGGCGCGTTGTGTTCCACGCGCGCCTCAAAGAGATGTCAGCACCAATGACGGGGTTTGCTAGGACCGATGCCTGCTAGGGTTGCGGAAAAGTCCAAGAGGGTTACCGTGGCCCCTGGCACAGGCAACTGAAGGAACACGGGTGGGTTTTAGTCAGTAAGAGTCTGACACGCCCTCCTGCTCTGCCCAGAGCGGGAGAAGTTATTTGATGATTTCCCACCCACAAAAAAAAAATTAAAACGCCTTTGTACAGAATATTTTTTACTTGTGCGTAATTTTTTTATAAATAAAGAAAAAAAACTTAAGAACGGCTGGACCGATTTGGCTATTTTTTGTGTTTCAAAATGTTGGAAATAGTCTGTATGTTATGTCTGAATGTTCAAATTAGGTTTTTTAAAGAAAATGTTTAAAAATGCCCGGCTAATTGGAAAAGTTCTGGAAAAACAGAAGGTGCTTTTTTCTTTGGGGTTTTTGTATGAACTCAAGACCATTTTGAAATTCTGACCGAACAACGTCTCTGTCGGAGCTGCTAGTATAACATACAAAGTACTCCACCTTCTTCCGATCGTACACAGGATTGATTTACAAAGTCACACATAGTTGCCGATGTTGCCGAAAAACAGGAATATTAACAAAGAAGTATCGTTTCTCATTACTGTATTTATTTACACTGTTGTTTAAATAGCGTAACAAACACAAAAGAGTGCAATGTTATAATATTAGGTACTAGTTTTGTTAATCTTTAACGAGGGGGATAAAGCCGCGTGAGAATCGAAGGGACAGCGTGAAGTTTTTTTTAAAATTTAATCTTGTTTACTAATAATTAATTTTTAAAGGAAGGATATATAAGTATGGTTATATGATAAACGAGTATTTGAGACAATAACAATAAGATGATGATGTCATGATCAGTTTCGTAGATGCTTTTATTTTACACAAGCTTTTAATTAACTTGCAATGTATGTATGTTTGTCCGGGTGGAATCTTGCAACTGAATTTTAAATTACTTATCTTTAACCGATTGAGCTCAGATTTGGTATACCTACACGCTTAATATTATGGATGAAAATGCATGCTTAATTATGTAACGTCATTCTAATTCCAATATGGCGGATCATCCAAGATGGCGGACTAGTTATTTTTTCTGCACTACCACAGTATGGGTATCAAATGAAAGGGCTTGCTGAGGAGAACACGAAAACTAATACAACATCACATTAAATCCAACTTAAATAAAAAATAGAAAACTTTTTAAAAACAAGCTTTTATTTAATTGCCCTAAAAAGAAGAAAATAAACTTTAAATATAAACCAATCAATTTTGTACATGTATTACACAATTTACCATTAATTTATTTTTTAAACAGTAGCAAAAGTTTGAACCCGGATACTGGTTGTCGTAATATAAAACTTGGGACCACCCAGATGATGCTCCAACATGAGGGTTAGTTACAACGAGTAATATTTGCATTAAAAATGTTTTCTTGGGTCATATCTCTACTCTGAATTCTACTCCCACAATAGAACTATACTCACCTTATCGTACACGTGCTGTAAGAATGCTAAATTTAAATGGTTGCAACCCAAAAATTATGACCAAACGGAAGACCTTTTGTACATACAGTCGTAATAGCTGACATATCAATTTAAGAAAAAAACGTAGCATGCGCGCACCAACTCACCCATTTTCAGCACACACCCCACACTTCACACACACTCACACACACTCACACCCAAAAGCACTTAAACCTTTTGTCATCAAACCGTCTTTCTAAATCATAATAATTTTAGTTAGTTAACATTTTTATAACATTTTACTTAAGTTTATAATAAATAAAAAAAATATGTATTTATTTTTTCAAATTCATTTACTTCAACTAAATAAATGAAAATTTTTGCCTTACTTGAGAAGAGACTGGACCCCACGACACAGGGAATCCTAGTGTGGGGTCCAGGCCATTTGTAAAAATCTAGCACATATGGCTCTTAAGTAATCTGTTACTAGTTTTTTTTTATATTGTGCCGTGTTTTTTCTGAACTGAACAAAGTATTTAATTATTTTCACGAACCCCACAAAACAACCGAATATCTGAGTACACTGAACAGAAACTGACCCATCAACACAACTTGACTCAAAACTTGAATGGCATGATGACATTACCATGATTAACGGCAGCTATAATTGAGCACATAAAGTGGTATAATGAATGTAGCGGTACTACCTCGCCATAGTTAACGACCGCAAACAGTATATGAATCGACGGGACGCAATCAGCTACATTTTGTTTGATTTGCAATACATCTCGTTAACACCACGACCAATATTGCCAGTTAAATAATCACTATCATTGTTGCGATCCATGTAAAAGTGCTTTTTATGTGTTGTAGTTTATTATGGAATCATATGAGGGGCTAAACGGCCGTCATACACTGAAACAATTCAAAATAAACTCGACTGAAAGTAGCCATTTAACGTAGAAAGTAACCAACCATTTTAACAGGCTAATTCAGTACTATATGGGAATACTATCCTCGTATTCCTCGTGCTGGCTGAAAAAGAGACTAACTGACGAGAAACGAGTATTACAGGAGACATAAAAAAATTACAAAAACTCTGTTCATCACAATCATCACATTACATAATCAAGACACACAATCAAACAAGGAGCGCTGAAAACGTACAATAAAAAGCATGGTGGACACTGCGCAAAAGTTAACAGCATTAACTGGTTACTCAGTTACTCAGCTGAACTACTGCGAGCGAACGAACCCATATAAATGAAGTGAAATCGAATGAACCGATGTGTTATTGTCAACGGTTTATTGTTTGAATTATGTTCAAGCGGTTAAACTGTCACGGGGTGAGTAGAATACTAAGCTTTGTTGTGTAAGTTGATTTATGTATTTTTGGTAAGGGATATTTTTATGATTGTGCTGTCTGATATAATGATGTGAACCTGGCGCGCTTGAAGACATGTAATAAACTCGTCAATTGAAAACTTATAAATAAGAGTTACTTACATAATATTTTTATATTTTGCAGTGTTTATTTTTTATACAAAATATAAATGATAAATGATTTTATTTCTATAAGTAGGTTTGAACAAACACTTTTACACGTCAATCATATTTTTTTTTAAACTCGATGGGGTCGGCGTTTCCTATCTGACTACTCTGAGAAGAAAGGCCGAAACAAACTCAGAGGTCACAGTCTCTTTTAAAGTCCAGACAAAATCTTGGTCAGGTCATGTGAAAGCTATGTAGATCGGTGTCTGCAATGGTCTTTTGAGGAAAGAACCACACAGATTGAGTGGACCTGTCCAGCCAGTGCACGCAATTGTCAGTAATCGTGCAGCTCAACTTAGACTCAAGGAGCTCAACGATTCGACGAACAATACCAAAGAAAGGACATTTGAGTAGGCCGCATAAATTACTCAAACTGCCAGATCATGATTACGTTGAGAAAAATACAAAAATAAATATAATTATATCAATGACCGACATAGTTCTCACATTCACAATAATGAGAATAATATTATAATAATCTTTGAGGACCATGTAGATTTGTGTCTGAAATGGTCTTTTGAGGAAAGAACCACACAGATTGAGTGGACCTGTCCAGTCAGTGCACGCATTTGTCAGTAACCGTGCAGCTCAACTCAGAACTTAAGGAGCTCAACGATTCGACGAACAATACCAAAGAAAGGACATTTGGGTAGGCCGCATCAGCTACTCAAACTGCCAGAACATGATTAAAACTGCAACAAAAACACACATAGTCCTCACATTCACAATAATTTAAAATAATATAATACTTTAAATAGTAAATATTAGTGTCATTGTATATGTAAATAAGTATAGATACTTATAGCAAAGATTATAAGTAGAAATAGTCAGCGAAATAAAATAAATTAACATTGCCTGTGCTTTATTGGAGCAACTCAATCCCAAGCCTTTTTGTCCTCAATATAGTCTTTGACAGTATAATAGGCATTCTGGCATAATTTCCTTTTTATAAATGATTTGAATTTATTAAGGCTTAGTGCTTGAATGTGGCTAGGAAGTTTATTATAAAAACGTATACATTGGCATCTAAACGAGCCACCTATTTTCTTGAGCCTGGTAGTAGGAACAACAAATTTGTGCTTGTTCCTAGTATTTAAATTATGGATATCATAATTTAAATACTAGGAACAAGCTAGCAGACTTAAAAAAAATATGAATAATTTGTCATGTATGTAAAAAAACAGGAAAATAATCATAGGACATCAAAAAATTCGTCCGCATCGCTGTCAACAGGAAAAGAATCATAGGGCATCAAAAAATTTGTCCGCATCGCTGTCAACAGGAAAAGTGCTCAAAAGGCTGGCAGCATTGCCACGTAGTATGGCGATGCTGATTCTTTGGTTAAAAAATAGGCCAGTCCTCTGGTCACGTGAAGAGTCAACCAACCGCTTGGCGATGTCTCGAAAATCAAGTGGGTACTCGGACCGCATGACCCTAGTGTTACAAACCCAAAAAAAAAAATGAGTTAAAACATCTTTTGGAGCATTTTCACATTGTCATTTTTCGTGGGCGTGATGGGAAACCTTTGCCTGTCATCGTAGCCAAAGATGCTGATAGAAAACTTGTCATGGGTTTCTTGACATATTTCTACCCCAGCTTAAATCAAAGTAGATAAGTAGGTATAGTAATAAAATAGCCTATTATTGCCACGTTGCAGGGCAAAGGCCTCTTCCTACCTTCATACAACTTATAGGAACTAATTCCTGTAAAAGAAGATAAACGTTCAACAGTTTAGGCCAATTACATCCATTGCTTCACGCACAATGAACAACCATTTCCGATATAAAAGTTACTCTCTCTCCCACAAAACCATAGTTCACAAATACTCCTGCACCTGTCGGAAGGTATTCCTCCATTCCACAAAAGATACCCGCTTCATGAGTGGTTGGATCTGAACACAAACATTCAACTATGCAGACGGTCCCGTCTAGATGCACTCCATTTAATTAATGCCGATTTACTAGTTAGCAGTTGTTAAGCGGATGTGTGGGGTTGCTGCGAACTGGACCGGCGGGATGCGTTTTGTGAGACTGTGGATTTGTTGCAAGCTTCGGTTGGACATTGAAAAATAAGATATGACAGGAGTTTTCACCTATTTTCATAGCACTGCCTTCAGTGGCATCGTACCAGTGGTCCTTATTTTGAAAGAGTTCGCCGTGTGTGTTTGTATCTCCATAAATGCGTTATATAGTAGAGTAGAACGAGAACAAAAAAAAATCGACATTACTTTTCCTTGTGTTTATTAATAATTTTATTATCGTTTATTTCAGGTATTTGTACCAATAAAATTTAAAGATTTGAAAAGAAACAAACAATACAATAAGTCTTTACAATATTAATTTTGCTTACTACACTTCCAGTGTTTAGAGAGCTCGATGATCTTATTGTGTAATCATAGTTATGTTGTTACGTTACACTCTAGTGTGTGCGAACGCTCATAGTTTATCGACTTGCTCGTGTTAGGTAATCTAATAAAGTCGATGCTCTCGGATGACCGGCGGAAAGAAGGCTGGGTTGGTTGGAAGTTGCCTTTCAACAATGCTTTTAAATAATTCGAAGAGAATAATTAGCATTTTATACTTTTTATTTGAAACTCAATAACATTTTCGAATTGACAAAAAGAAGTTATTTTATTTTAAAGAAATGATGTACTTACCATGATCTGTGTGAGAATAGTTTAAAAAAAATGCTGTAATGGTAAAGTAGCACCAGCGTAAAGTACATCTTCATCATCATCATTTCCGTCGAAAGACCTCCACTGCTGGACATTATGCCTCTCCCAAGCATCGCCGCTTCGATCCACCGTGTGGGAACTATGCTTACCTTTAGAATGGGTAGGTATCAAAATTACATTTACATTTTACACATTACCACACGAAACAGACTTAAAAATGAGAATATCCAAATCCTCCATCAAACGCCGTATACTCAGCTAACTAAATAGTGCCAGTTTAGTCATACGTTCCTAGTCATACATACATCATCACACATATTTACAGCACTCACACCGCACACAGACACGCACGCACACACTATGAATATTAATAATTATGTCACTCTCTGTATTTCTTATTTTCTGTGTACTTCGTAATTGGTGTAGGTATTGTTTGGAATACTAGTTTTGTTATTTTTACTGTCAGCTGTGAAGCTACCTTTTAGAAAATAAATGATGAATTAGTTACCTAAAACATTCCAAACGATTAAAACCATTTCACTCCTCAACAAATATGAGAACAATTCTGCTGAGTTGTTTATCCGTACAATGAGATAAAACTTCCTAATCTCCGGGCTATGAATAAGATTCCATTAAATGTTGAAATTCTCGCCAATTATTTAGGTGTAGTACAACTTTTGAGCAACTAGAATAAAGCCGAACAACTAGATATAAGCTGCGTGTTTTAATTAATATTAGTAGCGGTTGACTAAAGAGGTTTTACAGTAATTAATCACATACATCATTAGAACAATAATTAACAACATCACAATAACATAAAAAAACAACAATCAAATGCAACAACTTTTTTTAAACTAGTTATCTCTCGTGGCATGTTTATGTCGTTGAAGGGGACTAAGGATTATGGTTCAGTAGCACCCTCCTTTGCACTATTATCGCCTACCTACCACGTCCATTTCCTTTTCTGGGTAGTGATATACACATACACATAAAACATACATTCACACACTCATAAACACACGTATAAACACACATTTATACAAAACACACTCTAGTTTCCACACACTGCCCTAAACACGATTTTTACTTTTCTTTTTATTGTTTTTATAAAAATGTGTAACTTATATCTACCTAATTAGCACAACGAAACAATTGTTAACTAATCGAGGAAGAGCGAGGTTTATCCCATCACAAGTATCTTAGGATTACTTTCTGGGAAGCCTCGGCAACTTAATTGTATAGATTTAAGATAATAATAAACACATTTTTTTTTGATAATTGCCGGTCGATTCCGTGAAAATCTCACCGTGAAAACTTAGGTGATGTAAGCTATCATTCCTTTTCCTATCTCAATGTTCCACTTGATGCTAGGGCTTGACACTATTGACAGCTCACTTCAAGCTCACTTCACCTATGTTTTCACGGTGAGATTGTTACAGAATAGCTCGGCTGTGCTTAGATTATCAACAAATGAAATCGCACATTTCATACTGCCGAAATAACTTTGAAGTAAGTTAAAAAATATGATATAACAATTGATTCATGGCTCCGCCTATCTGAAAAGTTTTAAATCTTTCGTCCTAAACTGCCACTCTGAAAAAAATCATCCAAATCCAGTTATTTATTTAGCCAAGAAACAGTAAATGGAATGGTGTTTATTTCTGTCAGTAGATCTTTTAAGACACTTTTACGGGTGCGCCAAAGTTCACCTAAATTTCCAACTCCGATAATTGGAAATCCGAAAATGTTCTTCCTAACATTTTTCATCCTAACAATCACAATTCCTAACTACTCTGTCTCTAATGTTCATAATTCCGAAGCATTCAACTTCATAATGTCAGTAGCAATAAACATCTATTATACTTTTATTTGTTTCCCTATATTTTCTCAACATAACCATCTTTTATACTATTATTCAAAGTCATATCTTTTTTGTTTAGATTTCTTTTTATTCATAATAATCAGTATTATATACATTAATCATTGTAAGCCCTAATTATCACATGCCATAATTATGATATGCCATAACATAATTTGCCATCGACATCGGGTGTGTAACGGTTGTTTATATCAAGAGAAATTGGATGCAATTGGGACTTTAGGGCACCCCGACTCGGACAGGTTAGGTTAGAAGGGGATGGCGGGGTCGTGTGAGCGAGCGAAGCGAGCGAATAGACCCCGCCATCCCTTTCGTGGTTATTTTTTTATAAACCACACAGAAGTAGGAGCCCCGCGAAGCGGGGCTCCGTCGACCTAGCCCACCATCAACCATGCACAGAAAAAAAAACCTAAAACTATAAATATCATCTTCTACCCACATATATTTTTTATAACACTTGGTAAATGTTTCTTTCTGAGTATGAGTGAAAATATTATGGTAATTATGTTTAGGGATAAAAGCGTTATGATAAAAAACAGTAGGAGTTTAAATATATTTACATTAATGATATTAATAATTACAATTTTCGGAAACATGAGTGTTATGAACATCGCCGGTAGCACTACAAATAGTAGGTATGAATGAAAACTTTAGGATGAAAAATTTTAGGAAGAGTGATCATTCGGATTACAAATCGTTAGGAAGAACAATTTCGGGTAAAGAACTTTAGTTGAGCCAATATGGACCCCACTTTTACACGTACATTTTATGTTGACATATTTTAAAACTAGATGGCGCGGCTTTACAAGCTGACTTATCCCTGAGAAGAAATGCCGAAACAAACTCGGAGGGCATGGTCTAAGTCCAAACATATTATTAGGATTTTATGTGAGTCTAACAATGCAGGGCTACGAGTATGTCTGGAAGGGCTTTTCGACGAAAAAACCATTGCACTTTATAGTGGACCTGCCTCAACACTCCCACCAGACGGCGTGCAGGCATCAGTCATCGTGTAACTCAAACTTTAGGAAGCTCAATGACCAGAAGGGCAATTCCCGTAATTTTAAGAACGTTCACAGTCTGTTCTCAGTCTCAATCTGTCAAAAATACAATCAATTTACACCATTGAGATAGGAAAAACATGGAGGCGCCGCATTATATTTGACATACACTTTGCATACAAATATGAGTGAAATACGATACAGACGGTGAAATATCGTTTTGTCTCATTCTTTCTAATGAAATAATCGTATGTGATAAAAGAGACAACAATATTTAAGTGGTTGCTCATTATGGTAACATTTTGTCGTGACGTAGGGACAGTTGTAGGTAAGTGCCCTATCAGCCATCTTATGCGACATCTATTTAGTCTGTGGCGACGAGTTTCGTGGTAGTTGTGCTGTCAAATGGTTGTTTATTTTTTGTGTTATTGAGATTTGCGAGAATATTACGAGGAGTTTACCTTTAAAAATGAATGTAAATGTTGGAAAACAGCAAACCAACATGCCTGTGTGTTGTATTGTGAAGTGTGGTGCAAGAAAGAATGGAAATCAACCACAATTGTCTTTGCATAGGTTAGTAACCGGTTTTCATGCAATATTACATACATTCATACACGTTCGATGAACAAATTGTTACTTAATCGTGATTTTATGGCTAAAGTACATTTGGTGAGGTATATTTGGGGTCATTTTCATATAACAGACCTATTTATTAATTCATTCGTTTGTTTACAATAATATGTCATAGTGGAATAGTGTTGTACCGTTGCTGTAATAGTTTCCGAAACTAGTTCCTCCGCTGAAACGATATCGGTACAATCAGTGATGTTAATATAAATCGTTCTGCGTGTCCTAATCGGTCCGAGTGACTTTGCTTGGTCACAGCACCGGGAGACCGTTCCACAGAGTTTTATATGATGATAAATAAAATAAGACATCGACATTTTGTTATTTATTTTAGTTAGATATTAGCATCAGCTCTAACCAAAATGATTTATTGATCAAAATACTTACCTCTTTTATAGGTTTCCTAAAAATGAAGGATTAAAGAAAAAGTGGTTAGACGCTATTGGTGAAGAAAATATTAATCCGTGACAAAGAATGGTACCTCTGCATTCACTTTGAAGAAAGCTGTTTCAATAGAACACGTCTTGATGTAATGAGATTACATGATAACTGTTCCCACAGTATTTTACCTATTTTTTTTTTTTTTGTTTTACCCGCACCAAAAAAATACTCTGAAGAAACTGACTGGACAGGTCCCACAATTTGTGTGGTTCTTTCCTCAAAAGACCATTTCAGATAGCGATCTACATAGCCTTCACGTGATCTGGTCAAGATTTTGTCTGGACTTTAAAAGAGACTGTGACCACGGAGTTTGTTTCGGCCTTTCTTCTCATAGTAGTCAGATAGGAAGCGCCGACCTAATTTAGTTTTTACAATACGTTTGACGTGTAAAAGTGTTTGTACAAACCTACTTACAGAAATATCACACAAATAAACATAGTTTAAGTAAAAAAAATATTATTTTTATTTTTACTCCACAACTCACTCTTTAATAAATAGTTAGGTATGTTACACAGACATGTTGTATAAAAAAGTTTTTAATTCTGTACAGAAAAAAACACTTGATATGAGTTTTATTCTCAGTTAACAGACTCATCTTTTTCTGTTACAACAGATTTTTAAGTAAGTACATAAATTATGAACAAAACGTGATATTAAGTAAGACTCGTATCGATACTCGTTATAGTAACACCAATATTCCTTGATTGCCACAACCCTAGCAATGGCAGCCATTTTATGAGACATTATCCGTCTTATTACAAAACACGATCTAACTTTAGCCCCAACCTACACATTCGATTTAGTTTTTGTATTTGGAACTTTATGCCGACTTTAGTAAAGTTCTTAATACAAAATTGACAATCTAAGACCGGACTAAGTTGATAGTTTTGTAAAAGGAACTGTATTTCGATTTCAGTTATGTTCTTATTTCAAAAACAGGCTCGATGGTTTAAACCATGTCAAAAGAAAAACCTTGTTTTGTAATAAGGCCGTATGAGTTGTAGGTAGGCACCTTTTTTTTGTTGATATTTCCAGTCCATACTATTATAAGTCAATGATTTACACACATTTTTGACAAGTTTTTGACATTGATTGCCGCTGAGATGAGATTGAGACTTGAATTTGAACGTTTTTTTAAGTACGAGAATTGCCCTTCTGTTACCTACACAATGCTACCATAATAAATAAATAAATATCGTCTGACATTGCACACAGCACCATCTAGTTCCAAGTTAAGCACATAAGGCTTGTGTTATGGATACCAGATGGTTGATACACTACTTAAATACATTTTTTTTTCGTAAATACATATTATAAATATACATCCATGACTCGGGTCCAAATGTCCATATTCATCATACAAACATTTGCCCCTACCGGGATTCGAACCCAGGACCATTTGGTTTCGCTGACTACACTTAGCCACTGTAGCCACTACACCAAACGTGTAGTCTATAATATCTGCAGCACATTTGCGTAGGCCGTATAAAATACATTCAAACCGCCAGACAGTTATAAAGTTATGTATTTAATCTAGCTTGCATGATACTCACATTCGCAATCAGTTTTCTCTTTAAATGTTATCAAAAGTATAATGACTTATGCCAGGTATAGTAAAACAAACAAACAGACAAATTCATTATGTACACATTGACAACATTAATGGATAGGGATTCTCCGAACACATTAAATTATTCAACTTATGAAATTAATCCGTGCCAGGTAATTGTCATTAAATTATTACTCGCAGCGTATTGACACCAGCCGTCATTTTCAAAATGAATTCGCGTGTGGCTGACGAGTACCCATGGGTCATCGTATATTCACGCTTCATAGCTGATAGAATATTATGTGTTATTTTATTACTAAACTAGGGGTTTCCTGCAATTTCACCCGCGTGTATTTCGGTTAAGAACTTACCTGTTAATTTTCCTGTATATATTCAATTTATAGTATACAATCTAATTAGCATATTCAATAGCTCGTTCCAACATAATCCTTTCTTAGTGCACCTCGACACCTCTTATCTCTTCTAAATAGACCATGTATAGTTGTATTAAGAGCGTTCATCACGAGCGGGCTGGCAACTTTGCATTTCTAGTGGTTTTTCGTGATTATTTTACTAAATTTAAACCAATCTACTATTTTTTTTTCCGCCAAGCACTAGATCGTTGGTAATTATAATTATTTTTTGCATTTACTCTTAAATGAAAATATTTATTAATAATAAGTACTGCAAATAGAAAAAGTGTGTGAAAAATGTGTTTTTTATAAGAAAAAACCAAAATATAATTGTAATAAAATTGCATACAAACTTATAAATAACAACGATCTAGTGCTTGGCTGAAAAAAATAGTAATTTGATGTAAATTTCAATAAATAATCACGTAAAACCACTAGAAATGCGACGTTGCCAACACGCGCGGGATGGACGCTCTTAAGATCGTTTATACCTTATGAGTGGCAACGTCGCAATTTAGTGTCATTTTTCGTGGTTTTCAATTTTTATCATTTAATCGGAGCTATATTTTAAAAATCTGTTTAATTAACTTTTTAGAATAATGTGAAACCTGTGTAAAAGGTAGGAAATCGTTGCGTTTACAGTTCTATTTATATGCAAATAATACATTGGAAACTTGCAGGGCGTTATTTTCATTGTAAAATAACTGTAAGCATTACGGTCACTTACTTTTTAAACACTTTCACGTAATTCTAAAAAGTTAATTAGACAGATTTTTAAAATATAGCTCCGATTAAATGTTAAAAATTGAAAACCACGAAATATGACACTAAATTGCGACGTTGCCACTCATAAGGTATAAACGCTCTTAAGCTGTTCAGATTCAGCACGTTCAAATAATAAGTGGTGTTCTTTTTAGTGAGGTAATGTAACGAATTATCATTGCTTTTTTTCCACACTAAGAATTTCTCCTTTATCCTGGGTGTGTTTAGAAAAACAAATCAATAACCCCAGCGGGATCCATTGAGCTAGGATAAGTCAATGAATGGCGGGATCACATTGGTCACAGATAATAAAAACATATACAGATTATTGCATCTTAATTTATTAAAATATAAACACTAATATAGTTTTCCTTCGTCATTATGCTCCCTGTATTTCATTTAAATAATTATTGATAAACAGTTAAAGATAATTATTTGATTTTAGTCCGGTTTTTTTTTGCACTTCGTTCACTTTAATTCAATCTTTATTTTATTTCCCGACAAATCTTGGTCTATGGTCTACTCAACTTACCGATTGTCAAACTAGATTGTAGCTTTGTAATTTTATTTTTTTAGTTTAGATAATCTTGTTTGCAGGAAGGATACCTTTTAAGCTTCTGATAATAAAAAATAATAAATATTTGCAATAGTTTAGTTAAGTTCGGTGTACAAGAAAATATACCAATATACCTAATTACGACACGATTTTTTTATTAACAATCTGCTTACTTGTTGACGTCATTTGGAGTTAAAGTAGTTTCATGAGCTTATGCTAAAATAAACTCAATGTTATAATTATTGTAAGCGCTAAATATAGCAAAATAACGTTAAGAAACCTACAAGCTAGAAATAGTTTTGGAATCAGCGTACGACATTTTTCTTTGCATAGGTACCGAATTTTCACCGCGCCGCGCTTTTGTTTATACCCCGCGCTTTTGTTTATTATTTTTTTATTAGGTAATTATAATTGTATTGCATGTACCCATAGAGCAACACGGACCACCGGCGGACCGGGTCCGTGTTCCGGTCCGTGTTGCTCTATGCATGTACCTATACAGCCATATTCTGAATAAAATCTTTTACACGTGACTATTTTTGAAACGAAACAATAATGGATTTTCATAAGAAATTGCTGGTGGCTCAAACTGACCATCAACGAAATTCCATACAACTTTCCTGGCGCCTATTCAAGTAGCGCGGAAATGTCGACTTCGCTCAAAAAAGGGTGTCTAAATAATGACCACATTACAAGCATTTTTGAGTAAAGATTATTTCATAATTTATTTTATTTATTTAGCGAAAAGAAGAAATACAATACATGTTACGTTATTGGGATATTACAATTGTGCTCAATTTTTGTGAATAATGACCTGTGTCAAAATCCTGTGTTATAGGCGCCATCCATTCGTCCATTTATTTTACAAAATTTGGGACCTAAAACGTGTACCAGCAGCAATAGTGTGTGAATAAGCGCGTGTAATGGGGAAAGTGTATGTGTGTGTGAGCATGTGTGATGCGTGATGTGTGTGTGAGTGTGTGATGCGTGTCGTGCGTGTCGTGCGTGTTTAGAGAAGTGTGTAAGTGTTCGTGATACTAATACGTTCTTTATTTGTATTGGGGTTTCATCAGTGATTCTGTTACAGCATAATCTAGGGTGAGGAGGAATTCTTTAGTTATTTTTGTATTTTTTAATACTCAATATCTTTATTGCTTTATCATAATGTGTACATATTATGTGGTAACTATATAATTGTGATCATTATGGACGCTGTAGGGCACAGCAAAAGGGTAGGAGAGAGGAAGCCCTGTTTTAGGAGTTAATGAAGTTGTTATTGTAGGAACAAGTTTTAACTTACATAAAGTAAGTATGATTATATTATAATCATAGTCAGGAGATCGCGAATAAGACATTTCGCTATTCTATTATTTATGTAATAAATACGTATTGTGTATGTATGTATTGCATTTATTTATTTGTGTTTGTTTTTTGTATTTATGTTTTTCATATTTAAGTTATTAATTTGTTCAGTCGTTCATTTCGTTTTAAAAATTTAAAATTGTAGTTGATTTTTATGTTTCAAGTTTTTTTATTTAAACATTAAGGCTGACAGTTTTGTTAGCGTCTTGTTGAAGGGTTGAACTATCCCTAAGTATACCTTATTGTATTGATTGTGATCAGTAGAAGTGTAACTGTAGTCTATTTAAAGTTACATAAACTAATTATCCGTGTAAAAATGGTCTGTGGACTTATTTTAAGGGCTACTACATGACCTGAACGCAAGTTTTATAATCCCTAAAAGTATAATATGATACACCGCAGTAAACAAAATTAGAAAATATATGATATTCTTCAGGATATATGCTACTTAGATAGTGTGTTGAAAACATAATACAACTAATTTGGTACGATAGACAAAAGTCACGATGATACCTCTAACCATTACTTTTAACGATTGAAAATCATACTATCATACATGCAATCATTCCGATTTTTTTTCAAATTCTTCTTCAAGCAACATACTAACGTGATAGTGTTTTTCTTTTTAGTCCAATCAATCGATTTTTTGTAAATAGAGAATTGCTTCATATTTTGCACTAAATCACCAGCTTTGTGTCATCGCACTTCTCTTTCTTTTCTATGCAGTCCGACAGTGACCGCGCTTTAGCTGTTGTCAGCCCCTTAACCACTTAACACTTATTTGCAAAAGTGCACTACAAAAACGCTTGGTGTATATAAAATGATTTTGTGGGGGATAGTGCCATGATGAGAAATGGGAAGAAGCATTGACAAGATAAATGGATCAGATTTGAGATGAGATGATTAATTAGCCGATGGAAGTGAGTAGCCTTGAAGAAATGTACAGGGTAAGTGGATGAAGGAACTTTCTGACGACTTGTTACTTACTTTATCATGTTTATTATCTGTGTTTAATTAATTATATAGGGTTTTATACAGGGTTATTGGTAAAACACCATCAACCTCTTAAAGGGTCATTGTACTCATCATTATGAACAACTTTTACTGTGGGACCAAATACGAGTATGAAATCACGAAAAATAAATCTGCTGTTCCCTACATTTATGTTTGCAGAAGTCGTCAAAGTGTAGGGACTAGCTGATTTGTTTTTCGCGATTTCGTAATTGGACCTACAGTAAAAGTTGTTCATAATGATGAGTACAATGACCCCTTAAGAGGTTGATGGCGTTTTACCAATAACCCTGTATAATTAAGAATTATTTTCACAATTGAACCTACTTAATAACTTTTCTTATTCTTACCTGTAAAAATTTTGAAGGGTTGTCTTCTATCAAGTGTACAGTACACATTTACGAAATTAATTTTTATTTGTTTTTAAATTGTCAAACTTTAAACTTTTAAGTGTCGATAATAATAATATCGGCCAATGGCCTGATGGCCGAAAGCCTCGATCAACATCTTTCGAGGCTCTCGTTAGGCGGTTGGATCAAGGGCCTGATTCAGAAGGCAGTACTCCTCGATACGGCTCGTATCGTGAGGAGGTTCCTGTCTCTGGAGCCCTAACCACCGGTAGCTTGGACTTTGCTCCTGATACCGGCGGACTACTATTTTTATATATTTAAATGTTTTTTTTTAAAGTTTTTTAACAAAATATTTAAAAATGTATTTATATGTAAGAAAACAAATAAACGGAATAATAATAATAATATGAGAGAACATCTACACAAGGTCTTCAGGTCCCGAACTAGGCAGAGCCTGTACTACGGTAACCTGATGACTGATATACATACTTATATACATATACACACCCAGACACAGGTCAAACAGACATGTTCATGCACACAAATGTTTGACTTGTCCGGGGATCGAATCCGGGACCAGCGGCTCAGAAGGCAGGGTCGCTGCCAACTGTACCAACCGGTAAGTCGACACTTTGTAAGTGTGTATTTTATACTTTTTTTTTGTTGTAATGTGTGTTTTGTTTATGCAAAATAAACAATTTTTCTTTCTTTCTTTCTAAACGTAACAAAATAGTTACCCAAATAAACTGAAGTGACACAGTGAGTCATTTTGAATCAAATATATATGTTGGCAAAAGTTGTTATCCTCTAAAAAGCCACAAAAAGCAATCCATCAAATACCAAAACTTTTCAAAAGGTTATTTTATACAATTCGCTGAATTTTATTTATTTTTGTGCTAGATATAAAGTTACCTGCGTTTTATCATTTTTTTTAAGTCTTCTTCAGCGTAGGCCTACTGAAATACAACATGGTTAACTTGTGGCAGACAGGGATAGGTTGATGCATTTGTGGGATGATAGAAAGAGATGCACATAGAGAACGCAATTCGTCTCCATTGCACGAGCGAATGCACCGGCTGCGTACGGTTAACAGATAAAATAGTGCAACATAAATGTCGGAGTTAACAGTTTTTTTTGTGTAATTTGTTGCTTAAATTAAACTGTGCTGGCTTTACAAAATCCTCTCTTTTATTATTTCATTAACTGTTTATCACGAGGATTATTAAAAAAATTATTGGACATATTAAAATACTACGAAAACCATTGCCTTAACTTCTGAAAATAAATTAAACTTGTATAGCGTTAAATGCATGTAGCGTATGTAGATAAATAAAGTAGGAAGTATTTTTTAGGGAAAATACAAAACAGTTTTTTCTTGAATATTTCACGTTTTTGTCATAGATAACATTACATAACATTAGGCGCCATAATCATCACCAAAATCTATTTCAACATAAACATTGCAATATTGCTCAAAATACTGAAGCCCAATGCACCTTGCCCTGCTGTCTGTACCAGCCCACACGTGTGGCGCAAACGAGCCGGCCTTATAATGAATAGCCGTCGCCTGCCACCATATTTCAGCGAATTAACAAATGACCCGCTGTCATTGTACGCGCGGCGCACAATTTTTCTGCGCACCGTACCTAACGGCTTGATGTAGGTGCGGTCGACGGAACTGTTACGTTTACGTTGCTGCTGTTGGTGCCGCCGAATTAATGTTGGGTTTATGGTGTATACGATGTCTGGTAAGGATTGTTATGAGTGATACTGGGCTTGTAATTAGACAGGAACTTAGATATTTCAGAAGACTTTGGTAGACACCATGTCAGTGTGACTGACAGTGATGATTTTGCTTGAAAAAAATGCGTTAAGATATAGATAGTTCAAATATAAAGTATGCCCGCGAAAATTACAAAAAATAGGAAGGGCTAAATTGAAGATATAATCTAATTACACTAAAACAACACGGTTACTGACAAATGCGTGCACTGACTGGACAGGTCCACTTAATCTGTGTGGTTCTTTCCTCAAAAGACCATTTCAGACACCGATCTACATAGTCCTCAAAGATTATTATAATATTATTGTGAATGTGAGAACTATGTCGGTCATTGGTTTTTTTATATTTATTTTTGTATTTTTCTCAGCGTAATCATGATCTGGCAGTTTGAGTAATTTATGCGGCCTACTCAAATGTCCTTTCTTTGGTATTGTTCGTCGAATCGTTGAGCTCCTTGAGTCTAAGTTGAGCTGCACGATTACTGACAATTGCGTGCACTGACTGGACAGGTCCACTCATTCTGTGTGGTTCTTTCCTCAAAAGACCATTGCAGACACCGATCTACATAGCCTTCACATGATCTGACCAAGATTTTGTCTGGACTTTAAAAGAGACTGTGACCTCTGAGTTTGTTTCGGCCTTTCTTCTCAGAGTAGTCAGATAGGAAACGCTGACCTCATCTAGTTTAAAAAAAAACATGATTTACGTGTAAAAGTGTTTGTTCAAACCTAATTACAGAAATAAAATCATTTATCATTTATAAGAACAAACAAAAGTGCAAAGTTTGAAAGTAAGAATGAACCACCCCTCACCCATTTGCCTACTTATCGTAATCTGTGAATTGTTCACTCCATTCACTCAAACCCCACTTTTTCAACCACCACGAAGTAAACCTTACAAATCTTCCAGCTAATATTTAACCGTTGACACCTGAAGTTTATTCCGTTTTTCGATCCAGACAAAGCCGATTTTCCTCTGGTTGGAATCCAGTTGAGTCCCAGTACTTCGGGCTTTCCCTGTCGGATTAGGTCCGAGGAGCTTTGGTCGAAACCTATTACTGATTTATAGACAACGGTTTTATGATCAGCTGGTTGATTTGGATTTTTTGGCTTGGAAATGGTTATGGATAGCACAATGGGAGACATTGAGGGGGATACTGAAGTTGAGAAGGACAAATATTAACTACGTTCAGTGAGCGCCGATGAAAATGTTAAAATGTATGCTATTGGACTTATTATGACAACTTTCTGCTTTCTTCTTAGTGCTTAAAAATCTATGTTATTCCATTAATAAGTTACATTTCAAATTATACAAATTTAGTATTACAAGAATATAAATTTTTCCAACGGTAAACCTTTATCTCTCTCGTACTAACAAAACAACATTGACTTTACTGCTAACGCGTCATAATATAGTCTAGGTTCTCCAGAAGTTGTCTAGCTATCTAATCTGTTGAAAACATTTGTGTAAGTTCTGGGTGCCCCGAGGGTTTCTGTCCTAATTCGGGTAACGCCTGTGCACTCAAAGAGCACATGCGCAACGGTTTCTACAGCCTCTGCAATGCAAGCCCTGCATAGAGGACTGTCCGTTATGCCTATTGTGTGGAAGTGTCTGTTTAGTGAACAATGTCCCGTGATGGTCCCCGTCACCAGGCGCAGAACGTTCCTGTCCAGGCGTGATAAACGTCTGGTTAGCCTGCCATCCAAGGATGGCATGGCTTTCCTGGACTGCTTGCAGCCTGGTGTCGAGGTCCAATAAAGATAGTAGGTACTACTCATATCATAATGCCGTACTAGTATCAGTCTTCATTTCTTGTAACTTTAATTCGTCTTTAAGCGGGTTACATAGTCATTTGGTCAGCCGTATGCGAGCAAACCGTCACCCCTCTCACCAGAGGATGGCCCACCAAATACTGAATCAGCCTTGCTAGAGATGGTTACCAAAAGTACGGCTATCTCTTGAAATATTATGATTTTGTTTCCGTACCAAGAGCTGGCGGTACCAGAGCAGGCAGTGGCTCTCCGGGGTGACGCGTACAACACCATCCGTGCTCTCATCCCCACGTCAGAGATCAGGAACTTCACTTACGCTCTACACTCCTAAATTACCAAGGTGAGTCTGAAATAATATACGACCCACAAGATCTCATAAATAAAAATTGGAAAGTATTATTTATTTAGACCAGTTACCAAACAACGTGTAAAAGAAGAAAGAAAGAAAATGCGTTTATTTGCGGTAAACATGACGCAAAAAATAACACAAACACAGAAAATATGAAAAGGTTGGGGGAAACATGCGTCACATCTACGCAAAACGGCTATCGCTCAGCATTATGCCGCGACCCTATGCAAGACAGAGCCCCAGCGCTGGTTTTCAGCGACAGCCGGCGCTGACGTAGTGACGTCGTCCGGTGAGGCAAACAATAGTTAGGACGCTGTACCAGTACAGCGTACTTACGAACGTTGCACTAAAATAAAAATAATATAAATGTTATAGAATATACTAAACAGACATGTAAAAGGAAATAGACATGCTACGAGAATATCATCCTCAATAACGTTTTACACTTTATGGCAACATTTCAAAGCGTCTTATTTGACGTACACCCAACATCAACATACATATACCAAAGAAACGCTATGATGTAAGGAATTACAAAATGGCCAATGATGTAATGTGTTACTAATATTATGCAAAAGTTATGTGTCAGTGCTACAAGCGTTGGTGTGTGAATGTGAAAGATGAGATGAGATGGACCCAGTAAAAATACCAAAACCTTGGAAACTGGAGGGTGGAGGGTGACCCGACATGCCAAACATTTCCATAAAGAGCTTTGGAGCTCCAAAAACAGGAAGTTATGAGAAAATAATGTAAGTCAGAGTCACGAATAGAATTAGTACAACATAGAAAAACATAACTTAAATAAATAATACGATTGTTGGAATTAAATTTAAAATCTGATTATAAATGAATGAATTGAGAAATAATTATTTAGCATTATACATGGACAAGCAAAGATCAAAATGTATTTCAATAAATAGGCTGTCAACACAGAATTAATGTGGACAAGGGAAACGCCGCCAGCAGTCCCGGCAAACGGGACTGAATGCCATGCTGCAGCGCTGCTGGAGATCCAAAACCAAGCACCGCAGGCCATGACCCATGAGGTGAGCAGAGAATAAAAATAATTATGAAAATTAAAAACTCATTGTTCAGAGAGTTGTACATGCAACAATAACTTCCTAAGTTGAAATTTAAATGACTGTTTTGTTTTTAGGCCTCGCATTGGCGGTGGAAGGTCGTTCCAGCAGCGCGTGGCCGCAAACCTGAAGCTACCTCTGAAAGCTGCGGTTTTATGTTGCTGCATGTTTAGCGGGCCAACAACAGAACGAAGACCATATTTGTAATGAGCTTGTCGCCAAGTGAGTTTTTCATATAAATAGTGCGGCTTATGGGTTGTTACAATCCCGAACATTAAATTCGCCAAATGAAGTTTCCGCCTGGCAGCCATTTTTAGTGTCTTGAGTTGATTTATGTACGGTGTCACATGATGCCTGCGAGGGACAGAAACACAGAAACGAACACAGGCATTCTGGATTCGCTGAATTGACCTATCTGTCCTACCAAGCAGGCAGGGCCCATAGACAGTGTCACAGTAATTGAGCTTAGATAGGATCAGACTGTCAACCAGTTGTTTTCTAAGTGGTACACTAAGAAAATTTCGTATACCATATAATACCTTAAGCCTATAAAAACAATTCCTGAGTACGTTTTTTAAATGAGCCTCGAAACGCAGCTCTGGATCTAGGATTAGTCCCAGACTACATGCCTGTTCTACTCGCTCAATGATCTCACCCTTAATCAGAATCTCTGGTTTGGCAGACAGTATTGCAGCAACTTGTTTTTTTGTACCCAGCACCATGAACTTGGACTTCAGAGGGTTCAGAACTAAAGAGTTCTCTTCAGACCAGGTCACCACTCTATGCAGGTCCTCATTTAACTTTTGCACTGCCAACGCTGTATCATCCCCTTTAAAGGATATGTACAACTGGATATCATCAGCGTACATGTGATACTTGCAGTTTACAAAGGATCCGGTAACATCAGCACTGTAGAGGATGTACAGCAAAGGCCCCAAAATCGATCCCTGAGGGACTCCCCTAGACACCTGGAGTGGAGGGGATGACACAGTCGATCCGTCTTCCCTGTGGATCTGCACGTACTGCGACCTGCCAGTCAAATAGCTATTAAACCAATCCACAGCATCACGGTCAAAGCCATAGTATGTTAGCTTAGACAGCAGTAGACTGGTATTAATAGCATCGAAAGCCCGTGAGAAATCCAGCAGGACCAGGATCGACCCCTCCCCTCCATCACGCGCCTCCAGGATATTGCCCACTACATCTATCAGAGCCGTTGCAGTGCCTCTTCCCTTACGGAAACCTGACTGAAGATCAGGGAGAATGTTGTTAGCCTCCAAGTATTCAATCATCTGTAGATACACTACACGCTCCAGAATCTTTGACAGGCAGGGCAGTATACTAATTGGCCTGAGATCTTTCAAATTGGCCGGATCACTAATTTTAGGGATAGGGCGAACAATTGCGCGTCGCCAGAGGCCAGGGAAAGTGCGCGATTCTATTGACCTGTTGATGATATCAGTGATGACTTGTAGGGTAGTTGGGAATGTGAGTGTTAACATTTCCAAACTGATACCATCAACACCCTGAGCGTTAGATCGTAGACTCTTGACTATCTTCAGAATTGTCTCCTGGTTGGTTGTAGTGAGCGAGAACTCGGCTGGACTGTGTCTGCGAGAATAGAAGCAGGACATTAGTGAGACATTATCATTACAGCTTCCTGGTACAGCTTCCGGTGTGAGTCATTAGTTTGTAGTTCCAAGCCATTTTCAAAACAGTAGGAGTGAGATAGTCTTCTATATCATCGTTATTTCGAATATAAAATAAACCGATTCCGATTTCCGATTTTTAAAACAATTCATGAATACACCTTAGTTTTTTGTCAAGTTCGTTTCGTTCGTTCGTTTATTCTCAATTGCTAACTTGAGAATCTGGGAGAGTAGACTTCATAGGTGGTGGAGTACCAAAATGAACATAGTATTAAAATACAAAAGGATTAGGTATCTATCGCACCCTATATTTTAAATAAATAACATTTATTTATCCAAAGTAATACATAGACACAAGTTGAGCACAGTGTTATAATTGTTTGTACAAAAGTTACAAGGCTACAAAAATATATGCAAATATATAAACCCTGTCTTTTAAACTATGTAAAATTTCTAGATTTATATCTGTAATTTTTTGGTGTACATAATAAAGAGTATTTTAGTCTATTCTAGTAGGTCTTTAACTTAAGAGACAGTGTTCGGGCAGATGGTTGCGTAAATTAATTTGTACCCTATAAAAGACTGAAATAGTGTTGATCTGTCTATCATTACATGGTGAATAACATTATCTGTAAATTAAACATTTCATGTGAACACTTCCTGCAGTTGTGATTGAATTAAAACAGTTTGTTGTGTGCTGTTTGTGGGTGTGTGTGTGTATGTAAGTATGTGCGTGAGTGAGTCTGTGTGGGTGGGTATTGTATGCATGTAATGTATGTATGTATATGTAAGATACCTATAGATGTTTGTATTGTTCCTTTTTTTATTAGTGATATATCAGGCGATGTAAGTTAATAAAGATTCTGTTTTAACATAGTCCTGCTGAATGAGCGATGAGAGGTGTTAAAGACGTGAATGCTTAGAACGTAGTATTGGTGTCTTGCAAACGAGGTTTTGCGTTATATACCAGGGGGAACGTATGTACATACGTATCCTGAGAACAGATCGAAGAACATAGAGCTGTCGAATCGTCAGAACTTAACAGTCAGCGTACCTATAATTGCGTTGTAGGGTACCTGTACGATTTCCTTGTAATGATTTTAAGTAAAGCTCTTTGGGCCCTCTCTGCTCTCTGAAAATATGTCTTCGCTGCTCCACCCCACACTGTTATGCAATATCCCATTATCGATTGGCATACAGTGAAAAACTATTTTGAGAACGTCGATACTACCAGATTCCCGGAGATAAATATGTGGATGAGACGAAGTGTTCGAGTAGTTAGTGTATCGAGTGGTGCGTCCAATCTTAACGTATCGTCTATATGCACACCCAGGTACTTAACACTATCAATTCCAGCACTAGTTGGACACGAGTACGATTTTTTCTGATTCTGACACGAGTGAGCTGTTATGGCGAAAGTATTTGGGGGTTTGGTGTTACGTCGGATTGCAAAGGGTAGATAATAGGTTTAACTTAGATTTAGTGTCAGCAAGTTCTGATTTAGCCAGTTCATTATTAAGGACAATACAGACTCCTCCTTTATTTTGACATCTTCCCACGTAGGTTCGTAAACTATTATAGCTGTGTCATCAGCATAATATATGCATAGATCTTACAAGCTTTTTTTTTTTTTTTTGACGATGGGAAATCATCAAATGACCCCTCCCGCTCTGGGTGGAGCGGAAGGGAGTGTCAGACTCTTACTGACTAAAACCCACCCGTGTTCCTTCCTTGGCCCTTTATGTTCCGTGTCAGCGGTACCCCTTTCGGATGATCCCGCTTTCCCGGCAGGCTAGGGCCCTAGTGGGCCCCCTCTTCGATGCTGACATCTCTTTGAGGCGCGCGTGGAACACGTACGCGCCGTCCAGCACGGGCCTGGTCCTGATCGGACGGTGAGCTACCCATTACTCACCGCCCGCAGGCCCGCGCCTACGGTGGCCGAGAGTCGTCACGCGGCTCCCGACGCCCGGAGCGTCCACCGCGGCGGCTTGGACGGGAGACTCTCTCCCTCTCCCGTCCCGCCACCTCCTTCGCTAGCATGACTGCTTCGCAGAAGGAGGCGACTGCCTCCCACTCCCCCTCGCCCCGGACCATGGCTTGAACCAGGGCCGGGCGTGAGAGGTCGCCGCCGCTGCCGATCGCCTCTACGAGGACACGGCGGTGCTCCGCCCATGCAGGGCAGGCCCCCACCGTATGCTCCACCGTGTCCTCGGGGCGATCATCGCAGTGGTGACACCCGGGCGTTTCCTCCCGCCTGATGATGTGCAGGAACCTCCCGAAACATCCGTGTCCGGTGAGGACCTGCGTCAGGCGGTAGGTGAGGACGCCGTGACGCCTCTCTAGCCACTCCTCAAAGAGGGGTCTTACCGCCGCTATCGTGGCGTGCCCTGCGCTGGGTTGCGACAGTCGCTCTTTCCATGCCGCCATGAGATCGCGCCGGAGGTCCGTCCGCTCCGCCGCGATTCGCCGCGGAAGTGGGGCTTCCCCCCAGCGTAGTGCCTCCGCGCACCACTCATACAGGCACGCGAGGACTATCGCCTCCAGATCCCACGGTGGCAGTCCGGCAAGGAGGCTTGCCGCCTCGCCCGAGATCGTGCGGTAGCCCCGGATCAGCCTTACGGCTACCACCTTTTGGGGCGCGTTCAGATAGTGGGCGGCTCTTCGCCGCAGTGAACGCGCCCACACCGGGGCCCCATATGTAGCCATGGACCGCACGACCCCCGCGTAAAGGCTCCGGCAGGAGGCGTTTGGACCCCTCAGGTTGGGCAGGAGCCGCTTGAGGGCGGCCCCAGTCCGTTCCAGTTTGGGGGCCAAACGTCGGAAGTGCTCCACGAAGTTCCACCGGCTGTCGAGCACGAGTCCTAAGTACTTCATCGTGGACTCGACGCCGATGTGAACCCCTCCTACGGTTAGTCGGGATCCCGATGTTGGCCTGTTCCGGGGCCCATGGAATGACATGGCCTCGGACTTGTGCAAAGCCACCTCGAGACCCAACTGCCGGATCCTCTCCACGACTATCGCAACCCCGCGTGAGATCTTACAAGCTCAGATCGACATTCTACATAGGTCATCTGTATAGATTTGAAAGAGTGTGGGACCTAATATGCTTTCTTTTGGCACACTGTAAGACACATTTCTTTGTCACTGTAATTTGAGTCTATTTTAACTCGCTCGGTGCGACTTCTTAGGTAATCTCTGAAGATCTCCAGACCTGTGCCACGTGCACCTAACTAAAGGTATCGATATGGAAAGTGACAACTTTAACATCCGATCATAAGAATTTTGCCTCAACTCTAATTAAAACGTAATGAAAGATTAACAACAACTGAATCACTAATGTACCTTCAAACATATCAAACTACTTCACGTAACAATGTTATAAATAACAACCCTTGCTTATTCGCCGCCATTTTGTATGCATGGCAAAACACTTAGCAATATTCAAATGGAAGCTCCGATCTAAAGCAATTTATTGTTTGACCTGAACTTAATGGTTGCGTGTGATATATTGAATTATGATTGCGTTTAATTATAGGTAATACTGGCAACCAAACTTAGCTACAAGACTTTTTGATAAATAAATATATTCTTTACGTTATTTAATGGGCCTGTAAGACCAAAAAGCAAGTTTTATAATCCCTAAAAGTAAGTTTATGATCCACTGCAGTAAACAAAATGAGAAAAATATATTATGATATTCTTCAGGATCTAAGCTAGTTAGATAGTGTGCTGAAAATATAATACAACTATTTGGTACGATAGAAAAAAGTCACGAAGATACCTCAGAAAAATTCTTTTAACGATTATAAACCATAATAATATACATGCGATCATTGTTTTTTTTTTCAGATTGTTCTACAAGCAACATATTAACGTGATAGTGTTTTCATTTTTTAATCCAATCAATATTTTTTTTGTAAATAGAGAATTGCTTCATATTTTGCAATACATTACCAGCTTTGTGTCATCGCGCTTCTCTTTCTTTCTTTCCTATGCAGTATGAAAGTGACCGCCATTTAAAAAAAAAAAAGTAGTCAACACTTCACAAAACCATGTAAAATTATGAAGCCTACCTGTAACATCGAAACTTCTTCAGATAAAAGAAAGATAAATGAAGAAATATGTTTTATTTGGGACACGCACAGGCAATACAAACAGTAAAAATAATAAAAAGGAGCATTTAAAACTAACAAAATTAACATTAAAAATAACAAGAAAATATAAAATAAAAGACCTGTGCGAGACCAAAAAGGCTCCAATCTCAGCATAATGCTACAATGTTTAAAAAATAAATACCGCAGCGCTGTTATCCTGGCAGGGTAGATAAGTACTAGGACCTATGGCTATTGTCTGAGATGTGGCTTTGCATATAGAATCGTTTCCGCCAAAACACATTCAGTTTTTGCAATTATCCGAAACGCTAAATCTCATGTGACATGATATAATTTGCATTGAAGCACAAAATGGCCACTGTTCATTTATTGAAACCTTATTCTCAAATTACGAAACGTAATACACAATCATTGCTAACTAGCGCGCCACGTGACGTACACGTGTTGTCCTGCAAATGGATGCTAATTACAAACTAGTGGACCAAATTGTGAAGGGGTTGTCATAAAAAATTGCTTGCGTCAAACTGCAGCAATTAGACTAACACATAAGCTCCTAGGGTACAAGTTTATTAGTTTTAAATAATATACCTAAGTATGTCGTAGTGTCAGCCAGCACTGATCCGCCATCCTTATTTTGATTATTAAAACGGCATCTAAATTATTACTAAACGGAAACGACAATTACTGCACTTGGGTGAGGTCGAATAATATGAAGTGGCAACACGGAAGTGACGGCTATCGCTTGTAAGTTGACATATTTTTTTGAAGTTTAAAAACGTTTATGTCAGATGTAGGGCTGACTGAGCCGACTTTATGTGGAGACGCATAATTATGCGAAACGTTGTCCTGTCATCCTATACCGAAATCACCGCGTTTCCATATTGTAATCTGCATTGCTTGCATCTGCCTAATCAAGGGATACTTTTGTAATTAATGAACTTTAGGGCATTAATAGACGTCTGTACTTAGTGTTTTGACTACCGTAAAACGGGGCTAATAGGGATGCAGGGGTTAATCGGGACGAAACTTAAAAATGGATTTTAACGATGAAATAATATAGTTTGTTGCCAACAAGGGCACTTAATCGTTAATTACAATACAGTAAACACTTTAGAGTCCTTTTTCGGCTGCCTAAAAGGACTCTAAAGTATTTACTGTATTACGACGATATTATTTCAATGTTAACATCCCTTTTAAAGTTTCGTCCCGATTCACCCCTGCATCCCTATTAAACCCCGTTTTACCGGTATTATTTCGGTTACTCATTATCTCCGACCCTCCTGATAACAAAGAAATCCAAATGCCTTCGTCAAGTACATTTATATGTACCTTTATTTAAATTACATTAAACACTAGTTTACGTTAGCGGCTTCGCCCACGTGGATGTCGGAATATATCCCACAGGAACATACTAACGGGCTTAAAAGTGGTTATGTGTTAAACCAGGATATAAAATACCCATGTGCCAAATTTCATCTAAATCCATTCAGCCGTTTTGTGCCAATCCAGAACATACACCCAGACAAAAATACTTCGTTACTATTTTATTATATTTAATTTTATATATAAATTCTAATAATAGAGTGCACAATGGCAATCATGGCTTCTACGTGGAAAATTAAACAAACAGATATTTTGTTTTTATTAATTAATTATTTGGACCTCCAACAAAGGAAACACAATACATAAAGTTATTTAACTATGCTCCTTCAAATAAAGGATATCACAGCATTCACGAAGTAACAACTACTGGAAAGCAGAATAAAACAAGAACCCAAAAAACCATTTACAGATCGTTTTTCTTTGCTTCTTACCAATAAACTAGAAACTATTAAGATCAGCTTCAGGTCCATAGTAAACACCAGCAAAGATTTCGTAGCGACCATGTTGAAGATCCCAAGCGACTTCGAAATAGAATGGTCTATCCACAACTAATGTTGGTACATTGTAATATGGCATTTTATTTGTCTGTTCGTTATCAAATAAAGGATCTGTGGACATCAATTTTATTAATATTATTATGGCTAAATAATAACAGTCTCACGGGTAGATTGATCAGGTTAAGCTACGCTTGCCGTGGTTGGGCCCTAGATGGGTGACCATCTTAACATACCAAGACCCGTCTATGCCTCGAAGCCGTTGGTTCCGGCTGTCATTCGTAGATCTTTGACAGTCGTTACGGGTAGTCAGGAGCCTGAAAGTCTGACAACCAGTCTTACAAAGGGTATGTATCGTGTCACACAGTAACTCGGTTGAGGATGTCCGATAGGCAGTCACTACATTTGAGTATTTAGCTGCATCCGATTAGACTGGAAGCCGGCCTCAACATCAGGAAAAAGCTAAACAGATGATATTATTATCATAGAGCGTGTTTCGATAAAAGATTAGCAAGTACAACCTTATGTCTGTCGTTAATCGTGTTTAGGTACAGTCAAACGTATGCCCATTGGAACATTTTAATTTTGAGTCCTATTACGGGCAGACAAGACACTATTTGGTTTTCAAAATATTACCTGCGAGATCGCTTCACATAGTTTTTTTTTCGTGTTTCATACACTTCTCTGATAGGTTATAATATATTTAAAACATTTTTACCTGGTATAGTTCTGCTTGCACCCATTTCATCGAATTGGACAAACACTTTTTGTTTAACTTTACTTAAAGAAATAGTTTGGTTTTGACTTTCTGTCCTAAAAATTCCTGCCAGATCCGAGGAATTGGTATCGAAAACTGAGTACAGCCCCAACTGAAAGTAAGAATATGAATATGAAGGTAAGAGATACTCGAAAATGTTAAAAAGATGCATTAATGCTTCGAAAAAACTTAATTATTTAAAAGAGATGAATGCCTCAAAAAATAAAACGAAAACGATGTGGTTAATAATCAATAACTTTACTTAACAAAATATAAAGAAGATTAACTTCAAATTAAATAACACAATTATTATATATCCGCTACAAGTTTACACTGCATTTTATGATTATTTCGTATCAGTGCCGGTGGGAGTAGATAACAACAAAAGTGCGGGAGCTGCGGCGCCAGCCGTGTGGGGCTACTGCATCGGTACATTCGGTCATACGCCCGCAATAAGATCCATGTACTTACATCGAACCGGTAACTGAGCGAGAGGTTTTCAATATTACCTATACGCGGAATGCAAAATAAACGTAACTTTGGGGTGGATGATATCCAGCCGCTATTAGTAAAAAAATACGTAAAGGAGCTAACATCTCCTCTCACTAAACGAATAGATATTACAACAGAAAAACTTAAAATTGCGAAAGTAATCCTAATAACTATAGGCCTATTGCACTATTAGACTATTCCCCACTATCTGTAAAAAAATCGAAAATGAATTGGTGCAAAAAATAATACTTTAGATATAAACTAATTCGGTTTTAGGAAAAAATGCTTAACTACTTGACCAGTATACGGCTACGTACACAAAATTTACAGTTGCATTAACTAACAAATTATGGTATTGGACTATTCCTAGATATAAAGAAGGCGTATGACAAGGTGCCACTTAAAATTTTATTATAAAAATTTAACGGAGCAGGTATTAAGGACAAGCTTAAAAAAAAACATATTTACAAGACAGAGTACAATTCATAGAAGTAGTATAATCTAACAGCGTTAACCAGGAAATGTACAGCATGGGATCAGACATGGCTACCATTAATAATTCAATACCCCAGGGAAGTGTTTTAGGATGCACCTTATTTATAATATACGTAAATGACTTGCCAAAAATGATACGTTCGTCGTGTATTTTGTTCGCTGACGATGTTTCTGTGTTATTTAAAACGCCTGCAAATGTTGACCATTTAGCTAGTTTAATAACTTTCACAGAAACTTAGCAATGGTTAAACGAACATAACTTAGAAATAAACTTATCAAAAACTAAAATATGCCAATTATGAACTTACCAAAAAACCCCAAAAAGAAAAAGAAATAATTAGAAGAAAGAAAGGAATTTACACTTGTAGGCTTAACATTCGACTCAAAACTAAATTGGAAGAAACATATAGAAAGTACAAAAGCAATCCCAATTTATTTACGCGCTAAAAGCATATTGAAATGCAACACAGACTATAAAACCGCCTCATCTCCCTATTACGCGTACGCTTAGTCGTGGCTAAATTATGGTATCATTCTGTCGGGAGAAAGTACTGACTTTTTGGACCTCTTTATTCAGCAAAAGAAACGTATCAGAATATTAATGAATAACGATCAACGAAAGAGTTGTAGGCCACACTTTATTAAACAACAAATTCTTACACTACCAGAAATATACTGCAAAGTTGTATATTCCTTTGAAGAAATAGGCACCTCTTGAAATCTAATATTGAGCTAAATGAAAACTATAACCGACTGAACAAGAATAGATTAATACTACCTATCCCAAACTTGAAAGCATACCAAGACTGGCTAACATAATATTCAATAAGCTACCGGGAAGTTAAAAAAAATCTCGAAACAGTTGACATATTCTTTGTTAATAAAGAAAAGCTACTATACCATTAAGGAATTTAAAAGTGAGATCTTGTGAATCGATCGACCTTGTAATAAATATGCACGACATAAATGTGAAATTAGACGGCACGGTTGGCGCAGTAGTTAAGAGATTGACTGTTGCGTTACGTGTCGCGGGTTCGGTCCCCGCACGGAACAAATATTTGTATGACCTGCAAGTAGTTGTTCCGGGTCTGGCTGTTTGTGTATGTGAGTTTAAATGTTTGTAAACGCACCCACGATACAGGAGAAAAACCTAGTGTGGGGCAACGTTTTTAATAAAAAAAGAAAGAAAGAAATAATAAATGCCTATACTATATATATTACATATATGACTAAAATGAATGAACGAATTGATAATACTGATTTATTTTAAAATAAAATGTTATAACTTACTGATTAATGTTTAGTACACACAATGTAATACATTGTAAGAATTAGAATCAATATTATATTATGTAATTTAATACATATACCTAATTTCTGGTGCCCATAAAGGGTACGTGTCTTAATACTGTATCATTTAATTTTAATGCTTGCCTACTAACCAGTGTTTTACATGTTAGCATAAAAAAAACATAATTACCTATCAAAGCCGGTTTTTATGCAAATTCTAATATTCATCGTTTGGCCGACTAGTTACAGTGAGTAAAATAAAAGGACGTAATTGCGACAGACAAACATGAAGCCAGTGGGACGACTTGGATGAATATTTATGGACAAAACTGATACTTAGGTATATGCCTTTTTTGACCAACAATGAGAAAACAAAATATGATAAAATGCTGTGCATGTAATAATCCGGATTACTTCTTATGGTAATATTTTTTTTTTAAGTTGTCCGGGATGTTGAAAAATTTGGGAAAAACTGAAAGTGCATTTTTGATTTTTGTACAAGACCATATTCAAAAGGCAAGAAAACGTCTGTCAGGTCAGATAGTAACTAATAACAATAATTTACCCCTTGAAGAAATCCGGTCCAGTCTACGAAAGTTTTAATTTTAAATCTTGGGATTGTAATTTTCATAAGTTTTATTTCTGATTTTTTTGTAAGGCTGCTAACGAATCCTTTTTCGTTATAAATTTTTTCAACCACATTTCCCAAGCCTTTTGGGTTATTTGGTACAACAAAAGTCATAGATGACCTAGAATCCATGAACCTGAGTGTTAGAACCTGTAAAAAAGAAAACATAAATAAATTGTACATTTAATGTCGAAATCTAAGGAAAGGCACGATGCTACAGACTAGAGAAAAAGATAGAGTAAATAAATTATACATGATGGAAAATATAAAAATAACGAAATAGACATAAATAATTATAAGTAATATTATTCGATTGTGATTGGCTGCATATAATTAAACAGATTGTTTAGACGATGCAGCTTTTATTGTTGCTTCTACTTATGATATGCCACAGGTAATTAAATCGCATCGTGTAAATCCAGTCCCGGCATTAGGACGATAGAATAAAAAAGGATCATCGCGAACTATATTGTGTTCATTAACGTTTACCTCACAATCACCACCCCTGTTGTGCCAGAATTCATCCATTTTGGTCATCATTGGTATTCTTGAGGTTTTCCCATCAAGATGAGTAAATCTCGTCAGCTTCGTCAGTTTATAATCAAACGGAGTCTCCCATGTACCCTGTGACGTAGTTAAGAAAACTAGCATCAAATAAACGTGACGTAATTTTAACGATGCTCAAGGAATTTAAAAGACAGTCATGTACGTGACGGAAAAATGACGTGATCAAATAGTCATTATCAATAACATCTACTTAAATTTAATAAGTCTCTACTAAATATATAACGTTAAGTTTTGTTACGAAGTTACTCGGAATCACTGAACAGGTCGAAAAAGAGTGTCACTGGCTGATTATTGTCACTCTAGCAGTGTGTCGCATCGATGGTTGCATAGCGGCAGTCTTCTGATGACAGAGATGATGTCGGGGGAGCCGCTGCCGTACCACGTCCACGACGAACTGCTATATTCTGACCCAACCTTGATGAAATTCAAGCTACTGAACCAGTAATACATATATAATTATATATTTATAAATATTTATCTATTTATGACCTCTGATAACGAATCTTTTTATTCTGCCAACGATTCTAGCGCAAATTCTAGCGATGAAAGTTTTTGTTCTCTCGCAGACACCTTAGGTGTTCTTTTACGTAAAAAAATTTGCCAGAATTCTGGCCGGCTATTTAACGTATGCCACCTCAATGCTCAGAGCATTCCAAGTCACTTCAACGAACTTTACGACACTTTTACCGACAATAACGTTCACGCAGTCCTGATTTCCGAGACGTGGCTCAAACCTAACCTGCTTTCAACCACTTACTCACTCCCCGGTTTCATTCTCCTTCGGAATGACCGGATCGGCAGGAGGGGGGGTGGTGTAGCCATCTACCTTCGTGGTGATTTCCCTTTTAAAGTTCTTGCTTCTTCTTCACCCAATGAATCCGCAGAGTTTCTTTTCCTTGAGGTTTGTGTCAAAGGAGCTAAAACCGTCCTTGGTGTCGTCTATTGCCCCCCTTCTATTGATTACTTCACTGAATTTGAATCGGTACTAGAATCTTTGGGTTCGCAGTATGCACACCACATTGTCATGGGGGATTTTAACACCAACCTCCTTGCCCACAATTCCCCTCGGTCCTCTAAACTCCTACACCTTATCGAGTCAGCCAGTCTGCATGTATTGGATCTCCAACCCACCCATCATAATATAGCAGGAGATGACACTTGGCTTGACCTTATCCTCACCTCTAATCCTTCCTTAGTTTCCTCACATGGTCAACATGTTGCTCCTGGCTTTTCCCATCATGACCTTATTTTTCTGTCCTATGTCCTTAAACCCCCTAAACCTAAACCCACATTCCAGTACAGGCGTGCCTTTGCACGTATGAATAGCGAGAGGCTTCAACGAGATGCATCCAATATTGACTGGTCACCCCTGGAAGCAGCTGTTTCAATTGACGAAAAAGTTAGTTTTTTCAACGATGTTGTGGTCAAGCTATATGACACCCATGCTCCTGTCAAGAAAATAAAGTTGAAGCGTCCACCTGCACCTTGGATGAACAGGGGAGCTCGGATGGCAATGCGACGGAGGGACCGCGCGTTTCGGAAATTTAAAAGGGATCGCTCGGAGTACAATTGGAATCTTTTTAAGGCTGCTAGGAATCGGTGTAATCAGATGATACGCAACGCTAAACGCCGCCATATTCTAAGTAATATCACTTCTTCTTCTCCTGCCGATATTTGGAAGTTCCTTGGAACTTTAGGCATCGGCAAATCACGACATTCAGACCTTCCTAACACAATTCGTTTAGACGATCTAAATCGCCATTTCTCCACAGTTCCAAATCTAGATAGTCTAACCAAATGTCAAACACTCGACTACCTTGCTGGTCTGATGCGTCCTAGTATCGACCCCTTTGTCTTCACCCCAGTCGACCCGGCAGAGATCAAAAAGATTATCCTGTCCATTAAATCCGAGGCCGTGGGCTGCGATAATATTAGCCGCCATATGATTGTGACGGCTCTTGATCAACAATGCCCAAATCAACAAAACCCTGCAATCTCCCACATCATAAACTTTTCCCTTTACACCGGTGTTTTCCCTTCTCTGTGGCGTAAAGCCCTTGTTCGGCCCCTGCCTAAAATATCCAATCCCTCTCTTCCTAGTCACTTTCGCCCAATTTCCATCCTTCCTTTTCTATCTAAGGTGCTCGAGGCCAGCGTTCACAAACAATTCTCCCACTTTATTCACCGCAACTCTCTCATCAGTCCATTTCAATCCGGTTTCAGGCCCGGGCATAGTACCGTTACAGCTCTCCTTAAAGTGACCGACGATATAAGGCGGGGAATGGAAGACACTAAAGTTACAGTCTTAGTGTTAATTGACTTTTCCAATGCTTTTAATACCGTCAGTCACGAAGTCCTTTTATCCATCCTTTCCTATCTTATGGTCTCTCCGGAGGTACTGAAGTGGTTTTCTTCTTATCTTCGGGGATGTCAGCAGTCTGTTTATGCTGGAGACTTGTTGTCAAATTGGTGTGATCTTGCAGCTGGCGTTCCTCAAGGCGGTATATTATCTCCTCTTTTATTCTCCATTTTTATTAACCTTATCACCACCGAACTTCAGACTGCGTATCATCTTTATGCTGACGATTTGCAGCTTTACTGCCGGGCAAGTGTTGGCAACATATCCGATGCGATTGAGGAGCTAAACCGGGATTTAGATGTCGTAAAAAACTGGTCTGATCGATTTGGGGTGGCGGTTAATCCCGCAAAGTGTCAGGCTATCATTGTGGGGAGCCCCTACAGCATGAGGAAACTGAACGGCTTAACTGTGCCACCTGTAATCTTCGACAACTCAGTCATCCCGTTTAGCTCTGATGTTAAGAATCTTGGTCTGCATGTCGATACTTGTCTAGACTGGCGAAAGCAGGTCACGACTGTAAGTCAAAAAGTCACCGGAACGTTGCGGTCGCTCTATCGGTTGAAAAACCTTCTCCCATCACACATAAAAGCAATGCTTGTACAGGCCCTTATATTTCCTATAATTGACTATGGTGATGTGTGTTACTATGACCTGAATGCAGATCTCCTCAATAAACTTGACCGCCTTCTCAATAACTGCATTCGATTCGTGTTCAATCTTCGTAAGTATGACCATGTATCTGCACACCGACTGCATTTAAAATGGTTACCCATTCGTCAGCGCAGAGAGTTGAGGGCTCTGTCTACGTTGTTCTCTATTCTGGACAAACCCACTTCCCCTTCTTACCTGACTTCCCAAATACAATATTTATGCACTGCCCATAGTAAAAATCTTCGTTCCACCAACAATCGTCTTCTACGATGTCCTTCTCACCGTTCTGGTTTCATTCATTCTTCTTTCTTTGTCCAGGCGGGTTTTCTTTGGAATGCGCTCCCTCTGAAAATCAGGGCAGCAACCAGTCGGTTATCTTTTAAAGTGAAGGCACGTGAACATATCCGTCAGAAGTTGGCTGAAACATCCCAGCGCTGAGTTGCTGGATTTGTTTTCTCCTCTACCGATCGTTATTTCTCCTGACCAAGGTTTATTTTGTTTATATGTATGTATCTATGTATCTATATAGTAGTATTTATTCTTGTATTTTATAGTCATTTCCGAGCTATCTTTCCCGTATGTTGCACCTGCCATGGTATATCTCTGCATCACCCTAAGGTTAACTGGTAGAAAATGCCTCAGGCATTAAGTCCGCCTTTGTACAGTATTATTTTTTACTTGTGCATAAAGTTTTAATAAATAAAATAAAAAAAAGTTTTACTAAATAAATAACACGATGACCACTTGTAGTAAAGGCTATCCTGCGCCGTTATATACACAGTCATTACATAACTATATTGGTGATGTGATTATTAAAGATGAAGAAGACGATGATGATGGATGCTTAGTTGAACACAGCTGTGCATTGATGACGGAGAATAATCACTATGAAGCCATAACTCCACACTCAATCACTAAAATATTAAAATTACCACTTACTTTAAAGTGTGCGCCAGATACGATAATCATTTTTGTAGTTTTGTTGATATCATTACTGTCCACAATGTCTGTTGTTCTTTTAAATGTCATAGCACTAAGCTGTAAGATTCATAGGTGTGATCATTATCGATTTTGACTGTCGTGAGACACATACATACATTATACATAACATCACGCCTGTATCACCCGGGGTTAGGCAGAGGTGTACCAATAGTACACCTACATATAGCCGGTTATGTTTCAGTACCACGTAATAAGGGGCGAGGTTTTTGTCATCAGCCGGGCACAAATCCAGACTCTGGGCTTCTATTGAGACATTCCTGATGGAAAAGCCTAATAACTAGCCGGGAATCGTACCCTCGTGCTCTTAGCAGCGCCTGCGTCCACTCGATCAACGGGACATGACCCATGAATATGAATAACTAAGAATCTTGGAACAACTTTAAAAAATACAGCCATTTCAAACAAAAGTTCAATACTAACATCAAAAATTTACGAAACACTGTTTTTATCTGTGCTTTGTTATAGTACACTACTGCAGCGGCCAGCAAAAGAGGCATTGATGGACGAACGTGTAAAGTAACGTGAACGTGTAAGTCAATCAATGCCTAGTTGTGGCCAAGGCTTGTAGAGTACTTTTCTCAATTAATACGCGGAAATTAAAATACAATTACTTTTCAAATCAATGACGAACAATAATAATTTTTCCTGCGTTGAAGTGTTAATTTGTTTTTTTTTTTCAATAAACAGCTTTCTATTTGCAAACCAGTTCGAATTTTAAATAAAGCCTTTGATAAGCTACCTCCTTGGTTACCATGTGTCAGAGTAAAAGATCGTTCCATTTTTAAATTACACGACAGATATGGATTTCATACAACTTATATTTGGCCAGTACAGCCATTTCGATTTATCTCGAAGAAGGTTGCAAAATAATGCTCAAATTTCCAAGCATGTTTGAGAAAAAGTTTTTTATGGACCTTATACATGTGTTATTGCTTTTGGTGTAGCAATGAACAAATAAATATCTTTAGTGTTGTCACAAACAATATTAAACAAGATGGCAGGAACATTGACGCGCAACTTGTAACCGAGGACTCAGTCCATAATTCTAGACCTCCTAGCGTAGGTAAACATTTCGTCAATAAAAAAATATATGTACGGTTTCATCAAAAAGTGCAATACCTACGCGGTCAAAGTCCTACAATACAGGAGAACTTCCTAGTGTGGGGCAACGTTTTTTTTTTATAACCGACGAACAATTTCAACGCAGAATCATGTAGGTACCTACTGATCCATGACACAGTATGCGTCAGTATGCGATATAATTGCTACCCTGTATTTACTTACCAAATTGTTGATGTGTGCAATAGCTGCATTAGGATAATTAAAACCAACTTTTTCTACTTGCACTCCATCGTTTTCAGATGAATTTTGATAAAACTTTGGGTCTATATCTTTTGTGTAATTCACGTATATTCTGTTGGTAACCGTCAGGTCCCTCATTTTCATCATCTTTATGTATGGTGCGATATTTGCATAGCACTTACTTAGCTGAAAACAAAGTACAAACAAAGTAATAATAGTACCGTATTTTTATCTAACGAAGCGACGCGCGCTTTACTCGTGGTTATCAAGTGTACAAGCATGCTTTGAATCTGTGCTCAATCTGGGTTCAGAAGTAAAAAATAAAGAGGTGAATAAACTTTAGCAGCGCAAGTAGGTAAGTAGTTTCTTATCATATCGAATCATCGGCATTTAAGTGATGTCGTTAGCATTATAAAAATTAAGAAAACAGATTGTGAGATAGATGTTATGGCTAGAACGGTAGTCATCGATAATATTATAAGTGAAAAGAGGTTAATAGGTTACCTACGCATTATTCGATATTTCAAAACGGCATGTGGACGACTAAACGCCGACAGACTGAACACCGACGAGACTTTACTTCGACGGAACTCTTCGCCGACAGGGCATAATATAATATGCATACATAATCAGATACTTACTATCAAGACCACAGACCTGTCGGCGAAGTGTCCTGTCGGCGAAGAGTCCTGTCGATGTATAATCTTGTCGGTGTTCAGTCTGTCGGCGCGGCGTAATGTCTGTCGGTGTTTAGGCGTACACTCAAAAACTTACGGCACACTGACGCACACATAGACAAGGTACCTAATATTGTAATGTCATAGTGTATTAAATTATACGTGGAAGTTGGACGGCATGTCGTAATTATCGGAAGCGAGATTTTGTAATTTGGAAATAAGCGAATTTGGAATTAATAGTTTTTTCCGTTTTCTCGACGCTTATATCAGGTGTCAAGAGAGTGTGCTGTATCCCATATTTTCCAAAGTAATCAATCGCCATCATTATGCCGAAAGTGATTAAAAATGCTGGCAGGGATATAGTCTTGAAGGTCGAATACGCGCGCAGACTTATATTACGCGTACTTTAGCCTCTCCACTTCTGAAATGACGTCTAATAGAGATGTATTGTGATTTGTAGAAGAATTAATGCTGTGCCGACCTTAAATACAACGACAAGGACAGAATTAGGAAAACAACTGATAGTTTACATTGACTTGTGGCTAAATAATAACAGCCGCGCGGGTTGATCGGCGGTTAAGCTACCTTTGCCGCGGTCAGTTCGTGGATCGGTGACCGTCCATTAAATATTGAGACCCCTTCGTGGCTCAAGAAGCACGCCAAGGGGCTGAAAACAGCTAAAGCGCGGTCACTGTCGGACTGCATAGAAAATAAAGAGAAGCGCGATGACACAAAGCTGGTAATTTATTGCAAAATATGAAGCAATTCTCTATTTACAAACAATGAAATCTATTGATTGCACTAAAAATGAAAACACTATCATGTTAATATGTTGCTCGAACAATCCAAAAAAAAAAAAAACAGAAGATTGCATGTACTTAAATTAGTATGGTTTTAAATCGTTCAAATAAATTTTGAAAGGTATCTTTATGACTTTTTTCTATCGTACCAAATATTTTTTTTTTAACTTATATTATGTTTTCAACACACTATCTAAGTAGCATATATCTTGAAGAATATTATATATTGTTCTAATTTTGATTACTGCAGTGGATCATATACTTTTAGGCATTATACAACTTGCGTTTAGGTCATGTAGTCCCCTTAAGTCGTTGGTCCCGGCTGTCATTCGTAGATCTTTGACAGTCGTTACTGGTAGTCAGAAGACCAAAAGGCTAACAACCAGTTTTACCAAGCGGTATCGTGTTACCCAGTAACTGGGATGTGGAGGTCTGATAGGCAGTCGCTCCATGTAAACTTCTGGTATTAAATGATAAATGATTTTATTTCTGTAAGTAGGTTTGTACAAACACTTTTATACGTCAATAATATTTTAAAAACTAGATGAGGCCGGCGGCGGCGTTTCCTATCTGACTACTCTGAGAAGAAAGGCCGAAACAAACTCAGAGGTCACAGTCTCTTTTAAAGTCCAGACATAATCTTGGTCAGATCATGTGAAGACCATGTAGATTGGTGTCTGAAACGGTCTTTTGAGGAAAAACCATACAGATTGAGCGGACCTGTCCAGTCAGTGCACGCATTTGTCAGTAATCGTGCAGCTCAACTCAGAACTTAAGGAGCATCACGACTCGACGAACAATACCAAAGAAAGGACATTTGGGTAGGCCGCATAAATGACTCAAGCTGCCAGATCCTGATTAAAACTAACTGAGAAAACAAAAAAAGTAATGAACTACATAATCTTCACATTCACAATAATTAAAATAATATAATCCTTTACAAAGTAAATACTCATGTCATTGTATGTATAAAATTCATCAATGTCAATGTGTATATAAATGTTCGAACATAATCTTTAAGGACCATGTAGATTGGTGTTTGAAATGGTCTTTTGAGGAAAGAACCTGTCCAGTCAGTGCACGCATTTGTCAGTATTCAGCTGCATCCGGTTAGACTGGAAGCCGACTCCAACATTGTCGGGAAAATGCTTGGCAGATTGATTGAACTTGAAGTTTACTTACAACGACGTCGTCTCTGTATCCTAGAAGTAACATCAGCTCTCGTTTGGCATCACCCGTGGCTATAGACGCTAGCTTGCAAAGCGAAAGGCGCACCAGATATTCCGAAGCTGCTACGTTTTGATTCGGTGTCACTTTTACTAGGCTCTAAAACAACATATATTTTTAGTAAGTTACTAAAAGACATAAAATTGCAACTTATACAAATATCAACTTTAAACTCGGGTACACTAACTTGATTTTTGTATTTAAAAAAAACTATCGTTAAAGGCATAAAATAATTTTAGTTGCAATGGAAACTAAACCATATGCAATTAAGATAAAGTTTTTAATCCCAAAGCATGAAATTTATCTCGTCTCGTTGGGTTTAGTTTATTTAGATGTTGGCTTAATTTTACCAATTTTTTTTTTCACTTGAAGACACAAACATCGGTGAAGCTCTGGCCCGTGTACTAGGAGTTTTTGTATCACAAGAGCCACATGCATTTTAATAAAATAATAGCTGTCTGATAGGACAGTGCTAGGATATAATGTTATCATAAAAATAAAAACAAAATAATACAATTACCAAAACTAGTTTTTCACTCAAACTATTAAATTGTATTTCATTATACACCCTTGATATTAAAAAAGTAAATATTAAAATTCTAAAAGTATTTTGCTGATACATGATACTGCATTTACGAAAATATGAAAAAAAAACCGCGCACATTTTGTAGGATATGACTGCAGCTAGAACCTAATTAATTAAGAAACGGATTTTATGGAGTCATAAAATGATTAATTTTCTTTTTATGTGGTTTGACTCTTACGACAAATAATATGGTAGGAGTTAAAATTAGCGTTAACTAAGAATAAATGACGATCGCAGACTTTGATTGTACCTTTTATTTTTTCTGTGCCTTTTTCTTGTCTGTTTTAGGGTGAATTTCACCCAACTTTTATACCTAGAATAAGTCTTACCCTTTTTCTTTTTTAGGGTAGGAAATCATCAAATAACTTCTCCCGTTCTGATTGGAGCGGCAGGGCGTGTCAGACTATTACTGACTAAAACCCACCCGTGTTCCTTCAGTTGCCTGTGCCAGGGGCCATGGTAACCCTTTCGGACTTTCCCGCAACCCTGGCAGGCATCCGGACAGTGGACCCCGTCGTTGGTGCTGACATCTCTTTGAGGCACGTGTGGAACACAACGAGCCTGGTCCTCATCGGACCGCCAGCACGCGCCTACGGTGGCCGGAAATCGGCGTGGGATTCCCGACGCCCAGGGAGTCTTATCCTGAGCATACATTTTGAATTTTTGACAGATTTTCCCTAGTAGAACTGTCAGATGTCAATTTTATTCCACGGATGAACGATATCTGACTTTGGCAAAATCAGCCCTAAATGTGTATACACAGACAAATTCCTAAAATATCACCCTTAAATAAATGACACAAAATCAAACCTGCAAAAATATTTTTCACGAAACAATTTGGATGATCAATCTAGGTTAGTCTATGCAGAATCTGTTTCTCAAAGAGTGAGGCGGTAGATAAGCTGGTGAGAATCTAAGCGAAGAGATAATGTAACCGAGGTTCCCGTAGGACGGGCCGCTTTGACGGGTGAATCGAATAAGTCGTCGGCAGAGAGAATAGTAATAAAATTGAACCGAGCGCCTGCCCAGATGTAGCTATGGATTTATCGCCAGCTAAACTTTGAGGCACACTGGATGCAAAAGTATTTTGAAAAAAAATAAACACGAAACCTACATTTCATTCGTGTTGTAACTATCTGTTATGTCAATAGGTAGTTATGTATTTTAAATAAATTTAATTGTGACAACCTGATCTATCGCGTGTAATCCCTGAAAATAAAATGGAAAAGTATGTTCTTATAGCGGTAAACCCAGGGCATTAGTTCGCCAGTTTTGGCTCACTTTTACGAAGACCTAGGTTCTTTCACAATCTTTTCGACGTCTTTTATATTTCAATGCATCAGTCAATAATGTTGTTATTCAGACGGCTGATATCCGCGTTCGTAAGATCATTCTGGGCGCACGTGTCAAATTTAATCATTTTAACACGTTGCAGGTTATTTAAGGCCCTAGACGATATTAATTATTTATTTATTTGTTTATTTTAAAAACGTTGCCCCACACTAGGAATTTCTCTTGTATCGTGGGTGCGTATACAAACATTTTAACTCACATACACAAACAGCCAGACCCGGAACAACTACTTGCAGGTCATACAAATATTTTTTCCGTGCGGGAATCGAACCCGCGACACGCAACGCAGCATTCAATCGCTTAACCACTGCGCCAACCGTGCGTCCGTGCGTGCGTGCGTATTGTGTCTCGTTCAGTGTCCTTCAACAGATGCATAGAAGATCGGCATGGTTTGTAAGGCAACACTAAATTAAGGTCTTAACCGTCCATGAAACCCAAGCAAGTTGTCAAAGACTTCACATGTATGTACTCGTGAATTTATTCTCCTTTCTTCCATTTCCTTCCACCCAGTGTGCCTCGGTCTTCTCAGGTCTTCTTCGCTCGCTCGCTTACACATTCGTCGAGCTGCATCCAATATGTTTCCTAGCATATTGTCTTTAACAGCTCCATTATACCGACGATAGATTGTGCGGAAACCTTCGCTTCTGCCGCCGCCTCCCAACATATTGCGACGAAAGAAATCTTTTTCCACATCCTCGATGAATATTTTTGTTTGCTTACGTACCGCGTATTGGGGAAATGAATAATGAAGACGTATTTGTCGTCTAAGTATTGGAGGGATTTGTTAGGCGCGGATATATGGTTCTGTGTACAGACTGTCTGCATTTCAACTGACTGTGAGAAAAACTAGAGCACTCTTCTTGTCAACAACAGGCCTGTAACGCCGAAGGAATCAGGTACACTGGATAGACCAAGTTGATAAGTCTCATGTGCCTGTTATTTCAATATCTCGGACCCTTCATAAAAGGTGATGATCAGAAATAATGTATTTTCTCAGACGAAAACAAGTATAAAATGTGTGTATATATGCGGAGGAACAAATACTTTTACATCGGTTTCTCTCAGATGCCTGCATTTTTTTGCAATCAAGTAGCCAAATAAAACTATTTTTTTTATGAACCTACCTTTTATCAAGATGAGCTCCGGCTTCCCATCTGATACTTACAAAAACAAACCACTAAGTGAGGACTGAGGACCGACAAAGTCAATAGAACAGCTCAAATATTTTCCTTCAGAATAAAGTAGGTAAATACCCTTTAAAACCATAACCCATGAGGTTTCATCTGGGAGCCGCGCTACCATATAATTGAATGAATATTCACGTTTCTTAATCAATAGAGGCATTACTACCGAGGTCCCACGGAAGCAACCAGCCGCCTGTGAAATTGGACTAGTATAGACAAGGATAGATGTATGCAATATGGGGTAGAGAGAAAGGGACGTGTATAGCGGAGCGAGCTTTTATAAATCATTTTTCCTGGCACGGAAGAGATTTAGGCTGGTTGCATGGTTTAGATTTATATTGAGTGTTTGGTCACTTGACATCATTGTTATGATGAAGTAATGAACGGTACGATAGATATGTCATAAAACTAGAAACACTGGAAAGCGTTTTAAGACGTCTTCAAAAATCCTCATAGTAAAGTAAAGTATTTGCCATAGGCAAGTACTGTTTCTACAAAACATTTTTTATGACGATATCGATATTGCAGGCAATATCCAGCAATATTGTGTCAAAAAGCTAAGAAAATCCTTTGTCGACTAGTTGTAACATTAGCTCGCATGGAACCAACCAGCTCAGTCGCAGCCGTCCAACTACCCTTAGTTGATAAAACGCTGAATCGCGATTATTTCTCTTTGCGTTTAGTTAATCAATTATTGTAATGTTGTTGGCGGAGACGTGTGCACGTTTGTGGCTTAACATTTTTACTTAACGAACGTTGCATAAATCCTATTATCATTTACAGATATGTCTTGTATGTAACCGTATAAATTAATCAAAGGAAAAATTGGGGACGTTGTTAATAATCTTGCAAATAATGCATCTGTGTGAGTGACATTTTGTATTTGATATATTATTACAATTTGTGCATTCACAATAAAACATTCTGATTTTTTTTTCACATCTCATCATAACCATGAAAACAATTACCTGTAGCCAAAGGTACCGTTCCTATTGCGAAGAGGGATTGTAGTGTGAACACCGTTCGAGCACAACTCGTCAGCAGCGTGGTCGTTGTATCAAGCAGTAGTTGTGCTGTCCTATTGCAATATTCGCAGTGCGTAGATCGCGTGCGCAATCTATGCAAACAAAAATCGCTTTAAAGCAAAACCCTCTAAAATATTCCTAACTCCACAGAAACGATAACAAAATCCTTCATTCACTAAAAACGCAATTGGAAATCGTTGAAAAACATCGTAGAATTCAGTTGGTGACGTCTAAAATGAGTCACGAGGGCAGCGTCCAATCGGGATCGTCCAATCAATCTCGTAGCGTCCGATCACCTGAAAAAAGTAAAGGAAGATCGTCGATAACCCAACGGTCGCTTGCTAATAAGTTTGCGCACTCTTCCATAGCAGAACGAAATTGGAGCAATTCCCTTTTAAAATTCGCAATTGGTCGATCGTGAGCGATTTTATTGCCCTTTTTTGTTTTTATTCGCGTTTTTCTGTATCATAGTGTATTTTTTTGACGTTTATTGTGAGATAGGTGGCATTTTAATCGAGTATTTTGACATTTTGTGGTCTTGTCTTCGATCTCGCCTGATGTAAAGCGACGAATGAGGCCTACAATGGAATGAGTGTGCCCAATTTATGCCCGTTCACTCTTGCTTTGAAGGCTGAAGGGTAATACGTAGAAGTGAACACCAACGGCGCCAGGATAGTTGCAACGCCGAGAGCAATGTATAATGTTTTAATTATAATACATTTTCAAAATACGGGGTTTATTTTCCAACTAGTAAATATGAAGCCTAGAGAGTCAAACTAAGAAATAAACGGCTCGACCATTCCTTATCAACATTCCACCAAACTTCACGCTTTTGTAAAAAGATTATAACCAACCATAACAACAACCAGAGTTTCCCAAAAAAAGTAAATACGGACCAAACAAGAGACGGTCTTAATTCCACACCATACATTTTCCATCGAAGCCAATACAGTCCCGAAGATAAAGTCGCCATTCGAGCGAAAAGATACGAACAGGGAATTTACAAAGAGAAGCCAAGGGGTCCGGCTAAGCCCCTTTCGGACGCCAATAGATTTATTGTTTCAGATCGGCGACCGGACAACTGTGTATTATATACTGAGACGATACGCGTCGGCCCGCGATGTCACGAGCTCAGGTTTTTAAAGAAGATATTTTTATATGATGTTTATTTTTATGCGAGGTAAGCCGACGTGAGAGTTCTTAGATACTTTTATCCGGAAGACGTGAAGGTGAATTTGGCAATCAGTTTTTGGCAATTTGTGGGAAATCAGATCCTCATTTTATTCCTACCTGAACCTTATACCTATTATTTATTTTTTTCAGGAAAAGCAAACAGTTTCACAATAAGAGATTGCCATATTATATTAAATATTACAATTTAGAACAATTGTGGTACCCACTACGTTCTCCATAGATTACAATTTAAAGTATTTAAAACTAGCTAGTAAAACTGATACAATCGTACAATAGTCACTGTCCCAGAACTCGCATCTGTGTTTTTAAATTTATAAAAGAAAAAGTAAATTTGTGTGCGTACATTATTAAACATTACGATGTATATTACTTTGCTGACCCTTTAGGGTTGCATGGATTTGCTTCATAAATGCTTTTTCAATAAGAAAAAGAATGTCGATTGAATTAAACTCATTATTATATGTCTCAGCCAAACGATGAAGTGGTGAACGCGAGCCAGCGTTGGATTTACAGAGGCCAGTAGCAAATAGACGTCGAGTTCCTTACGTACATGAACTGTACGAGGAACCAGGTAACACAGACTCCTAACTAAGTCCGGACAATCAAAATTATTGCGGCACACATTGAACAGAGTCATAACTTCCAGACGTTTCCTTCTTGACTTTATGGTCAGAAGAAGGAAACTTCTGGAAGTTATGACTATTATCATGGAAAAGGTTCAAAAATTATTTTCTAAAACCCTATAGAAGAGTTTTAATAGATCATGCATACACATTACACTACACACCACCCCATTTTTCAAAGTTAACTATTACAGCTATCATCGAACTACAAGACACACAATCATCTCACAAATTGCTATGCAAAACCTTAATGCCAATATTATGATGCTTAACTCCCAGTATTATTATGTTGGCTACATGATCCACGCGCCTCGCCGGGACAGTTCGGCGTGTATTGAAATTCAAATCGTCTTGAACATGGCCGGTGATAATGCAAAGTCCACAGAGGCTATTGCTACAGTATATCAATGAGAGAGAAGTATTCCAGTAAGAGGATTTCAGATTTGCACTCGTGTTTGGAATTCTGTGCATAAAATAAACATGTGTTAGCTAGGTGTGGTTAGATTTGTTTGATTTTGTAAAGGGCCACTTTTACAGGTATTGTGGGATTCACTCGTTTAAAAATGTGTATTCGAGATTCATGATGCTCAGAAAAAAGAGTTGTTGAAGAGTCTAATGCAAGTGTTATTTAATTGAGTGGAGCAATTTTTTTTGTCCTCATGACTTCAATGACTTCGGAAATAGAGAAGTGGTATACAATACATTCTTAAATCTATCTCCGAGTGGTTTTGGTTCCAAAAATGTAGCCCAATGGAACAAGATGACATCAACCATTAAGGTCAGGATGGTAGCAGCGTCCAGTTAAAAGCAAATACTGGTTCTATAACCGGCTGGTATCTGGTGGTACAAGGCGCCAAGTGTGTTGACAACTGAGCCGTCTCACCTTTGAGAACATAACAATTTCTGCAGCCTGTCCATTATTTCCTGTCATTCCCAGATTAGAAGACTCTATTCCTTTCATAAAAACATCAATATATTATTTCCTATGTGTACAAACTATTTTGCTGTCGATTCCCCATTACGCGTACACACCTACATGGACAGCACAATGTAATGAACTCAACATAATACGCGTGCATCGGACACTGAATGGCCGAGGGGCTGGCCATCAATGGCGAAGTGAAACGCCAGCTAATGGTAATGGTCGTTTCATATACAAATGGGTCTTTTACTAAAACTGACGGGGGAGGAGATACATTTTATTTTCCGCAATCGGGGAGGATGAAAAGATGTCTGTGTCTGTGCATCAGTAAAACGGGAAACATTAGTATTGGATTTTTTTGAGCGTATTCAATGAATTAATTAATCCGTGCTGAGCTGGGGTGAAAGAAAGACCTATAGTAATGTAGTTATACGTTCATTTCGTTTACAGTCGGTGCATGTTGTGAGTCGACGGAAATGCGTCATTGTGTTTCTGACAATATTTATGTGCCGTTGTAAAATCTACAGGCTCAGCTTTTTGTATTTCTGGTGACTTTTGCTTACGCTGCGAATACTTAGGCTAGTCATCTTCACAATATCAAAGCGGTGACGGAAAATGTGCTAACTTAGTGTATTTCCCAATTCAGATACGGTTACTTTAGTTGCAGTTTAGGCTGAAATTTTTTTAGATTAAAAGAAAGAAAAATAAATATTTTTTTACTAGCTTTTGCCAGCGGGTTCGCCCGCGTGAATGTCGGAAATTATCCCACGAGGAAGTATCGTATGGGATAAAAAGTACCCTATGTGTTAATCCAGGTTATAAACTATCTGTGTGCCAATATTCATCCAAATCCGTTCAGCCGTTTTTGCGTGAAAGAGTAACAAACATCTATCCATCCATCCTCACAAACTCAATTCAAAACAACAATTCAATTTCAATTCACACAAACAAGAATTTCCTTCTTCAAGATTCAGCTAACAACTGCACTGGAATCATCATCATCAATTTAGCTGAAAAACGTCCACAGCTGTAAATAAGCCTTCCCCAAGCACGGTCAATTCGACCGGTTCTGTGCTTATGGCATCCAGCAGATTCCTTCAGCCTGCACTGAAAACGAAACATACACGCAAACATACGTACGAAAAAGAAATATAAATTAATAAAAAGGTATGAGCAAAAAAGGAGTAAATAATAATAATAATAACCCCATAATACATCTGCTCATTTTTCATGAGCTCGACAAATTAATGCGTAATACCCCGTGGTATGAGATCAAATCTTTTTTCATTCGAGATTGAAAAGATTATTCAATGCAATTGAAAGATTTTTCATCTTAAGAGGTCACAAATCTTTTTAATAAAATCATTTGGAATGTGAATCGAATTATGTTTCTGTGATATTATAATGTCGAGGTGCATTGAATGAATTATTGTTATGAGCGCCCATTAGTTAAGTTAATTCGGCGGTTTGGTTAATAAAACAGTAATTATGTAGGCATGAGTGCATTCTTTGGAATTATAGAGGTAATTTTGTTGTTTTTAATAATACATCGATTAATTAGTGAACGATATTGCAAACAGAAATCGGAAATTAAAGGCTTAAAAGCAATTTTAACGCGAACTTGGTTTGTTTTTGGAAGCGATAATTACAAAGGCATATTTATTCAACCATAGCATAGCATTCATCAACGATTTAGAAATTGATCTAGGTTTATTTTCAAATAATCATAATTGGCTATCAATTACCTTCTATTATATCTTCGGGATATAAAAGTACATTAATTACCAGAATTAGGACTCACTTGCAACAAACACGATCAGTCCCCCTGTCTACAATATACCTACCGAATTTATAATTTTAATCTTCCCGTCTTTGTAATTAAACACTTAAACAAAATTCACAAATTTACGGCAGTCTTATAAATATTAATACTTATTAAGCAAAAGTATCCTGTTTAATATGTAAAAAAGAAATTGAAAAGATAAATGGAAAAGTAAATTTTCCTAAACCAGAGTGGAAATCTTTATCGCGAAGTTTATGAAGTATAAAACGGAAAATATTTAAGAAATAAGTTTTTTTCTCTTCTTCGGAATTCTCGATTCGTTCTTACATTTCGATTTAACAAGTTATCACAATTTACATGATGAATGTTAATCATTACGCGTAAATAAACCGGGAAATGCTTTTAAAACTTGCTAAGATTTTCTTCTTAAGTTTTCTACATTTTAATTTCGAGTGTCGCTTTGGGTATTATTTTTGATATCTGCGGCTTTATTTGTTTTGACATCTGAATGCTTTTTATAAGTTTGAGTTTCTTATTGTGAGATGGAAAGCTGGTTTTGTAATTAGATGGAAGTATAGGACTGTAATTATGAAGGTTAGCTTTAGTAATGGTTCTCTCACTGGCATTTTTTATTGTAATATTGATGTTTGTGTTTATTAATTTGGACAGGAAAAGTTGTATGTTAATAACGTCAATCTGAATTGTACATATTTGCACGTGTAATCAAAAGTTTATAACAAAACACTATTAAAATGTTAATTGTTAGCAAGCACATTTTGCTCGTCATGTTCATGATGGGCGAGAGCACCAGTTGTTTGCAAACCAATTTGTAAAATTTTTTTTGTTGATAAATCGACAAGATAAGGCAACTTGTCATCCTGAAAAATACTCGCCAGGAAAACATTATATGCCTAACCTTTTCCCAGCTACGTTGGGGTCGGCTTCCAGTCTAACCGGATGCAGCTGAATACCAGTATTTTACTCGCCAGTAAAACATAGACATAATAATATACATCTGTACCTAAATAAGTAATTTGTCGAGTAATTCTACAAGATAGTTCTGATATCGTCCCTTCTAGGTCTTTGCTTGCTTATTACTGCCAAACCGCAGTTTAAGTTTTTTTTTCCACTGTATTCACAACACATAAAACGCACTATCGACGCCCATATTTCGACGTGGCGCCCTAATTCCGTGCAGTATTTATTCTGTTGATACATCGCGTGGGCCGGAAATAGCGGCAATGTCAATATCCGGCACACCGGCACACGCGTCCAGCTGGCTGTGTTACACGTAGTTATTTAAGGAAATATCCAGTTAAAAGTGTTAGTATTTAGTGGGAACTAGCTTTTAATAAAATAGTAAAAGATAGACTTGTTTCGGAAAAGTCCTTTGACAGTTACACTATCACTGTGATGCAAAACCAGGAGTGAAATAAAATTTAAGAAAAACTTGAGAAACGAACGTCCTTCTTACACTTTAAGAGTAGCCACCTTATCGGTAATTATATTTTCGAGCCGTTTGGGGTTGAAACCCTCGGGCCGTGGTGTCAGAGTGCTCTTGGTTTGTTCAACGAAATCTCCAATCGGCTGGTTGACACTTCCCGTGACCCAGGGGCTGGCATTTTCCTTGGCCAAAAGGTTCATTGCCATACAATGTGGCATTGCCGCCAGTCTCTTGGGTACATTGCCAGTCGACAGCGATGCGGAGGAATTTTTCGACGCGATATTATAATTTGTTAATAGTTTTAGTTAGGTAAGGTTTTTATATTTTAATTTTAATAGTTAATTTAGCATAAGGATTATTATAAATTTAATAATACAGAGGTTTAAGAATATATTAAAGTTCTATGTTTATCTACGTAAGTTTTATTTTGTACTTTGGAGTTAATTATAAGCTTTTTTTAAAAAGGTTTTTACTTAAATGTTATTTTGTAATTTTTTACTTTGAGATATCATTCCGCCTGATGAGGGATTGACACTATCGACAACTCACTTCAAGCTCACGTCACCTAAGTCATCACGGTGAGATTGTTACAGAATAGCTCGGCTGTTCTTTGTACCTTCACTTGAAAGGTACTTGTAAAGACAATTCCAACGAACCCAAACACGTCTTCACACAAGTCAGGGTGTGAAGCCAACCGAGTTGCACTACCCAAGTCATACCATACTTTATAACGGGCTAAAGGGGGTCTCCATACAAGAAACGTGTTATTTTCGGCGTTTTTTGTCTTGTGATACGGGACCCTTCGTGTGCGAGTCCAACTCGCCCTTGGCTAGTTTTATTTCTTTTAGTTTTACACTCAACGTTGCAGATACTTATTACTTACTAAATACGTTTAGCGCTAAACGAATTCAAATCATCGTTCTATTTCAGTCAACCGTTTGAAGATGATAGAGACAGAATGATGTTTAACGCTAGACGCATTTTGTGGTTTGTGGTGCAAAGGACCCATAATATTTAACAGCAGGTAAAAAAATGATATTTCAACATCCGGACCTTACATAAAACAGCTCAGATACCTACATAACGGCGCATACTCTCAGATGCTACCTAAAGCCGTTTATACCGATCCAGGTCGTTCCTACAATAGCCAGTTAGGCTTTCGGTGGCAGAGCAATTTGCATATTGAGAGGCTCAGTGGCGCCCCCTCCGTGCACACAATGGCCGATGATTCGATGACGGAGCCGATGATTTGACGATTGGTAACCTATTAACGTATTCAATTCGTTTGTTACAAGTGAATACTGATTGATTGATTGATAGGGTTGAGTTTTGATTGATATTTTATTGTTTTAATTTTGTTAAGTTTTTGTTTTTTTTTTGTGTGATTTTTACTTATGAGTACAGTGTCATTATGAGCCGGCGTTAGTTAATTTGAAACCTGCTAGCACTGTGATGTTTTGGTAAAATTGAGTAGGGTATTATGTTTCTGCATTGATGTTTGTATTGTAGAACCACGACATTTGAAAAAGTATTTTTCTCGGCTTGTACGTTAATAATCATATATAAGTATGCTTTGTGTCGTCACGTCTGGAGATGTCTTGATTAACTTAACTAACACATAGTTTCGTAGATCATCTTCATCTGATTCTCGTAGTCATAGTAACGACCTGCGCCGAAATGATTCGGCTAAGTGAACTGAGTCGATAAGCGTGATGCGCAAGGGTGGTGATCTTATCACTTCAGCCGATTCTCGCAGCCATAGATAGAGATTGTATCTTGTTAGGAATGCATTTATTTAATCAGTAAACAATAGGTCCATAATAACAAACAATGTCCATGCGCATTTTGTAAGTTTGCACGCACAATATTAAAGGATTTACCATGTTATTTTAATACTGTAGACTTCTTATCAACTGTCCTGTTATCTGTAAATAAAGAACTAATATCTGTATTTTTTTTCAAAATTTTAGCCTCTTACGTTTCGGAGACAATTTTATATATTTTCTTAAAATAACTCCAAAATTTTAAAATTATACAAAAAAAAAAAATTAAGACACAACAAGTTCTTTCATTTGATAAGTCATACGTTAAAGTTTGCAAAACTTTTGTTTTTAATTTTCTAGTTTGCCCCCAAAAAGTGACCATCATATTCAAAATTCATTTATTTACGTTATACATCCATGTTTGGGTTACAGAAATTCATATGTGTACTAAATTTAAACTTGAATCAGTCCAATAGATTCGGAGCAAATCGGCTTTTGCAGATGGACATACAGACAGACACATGAGTGATCCTATAAGAGTTCCCTTTTTTCACTAGGACGTACGGAACCCTTTTTTTTTTTTGTGGGTGGGAAATCATCAAATAACTTCTCCCGCTCTGGGCAGAGCAGGAGGGCGTGTCAGACTCTTACTGACTAAAACCCACCCGTGTTCCTTCAGTTGCCTGTGCCAGGGGCCACGGTAACCCTCTTGGACTTTTCCGCAACCCTAGCAGGCATCGGTCCTAGAAAACCCCGTCATTGGTGCTGACATTTCTTTGAGGCGCGCGTGGAACACAACGCGCCGTCGACCCGGGCCTGGTCCTTATCGAACGGCGAGCTGCCCATTGCTCGCCGTTCGCAAGCCCGCGCCTACGGTGGCCGGGAATCGGCCTGCGATTCCCGACGCCCAGGGCGTCTCCTGCGGCGGCTAGGGGCGTGAGGGCGCAAATTTTGCCTCTCCTTCACGCGTTCCGCCTCCTCCTTCGCGAACATTACTGCTTCGCAGAAGGAGGTGACGGCTTCCCAAGCCCTCTCGCTCCGTACCATGGCCTGGACCAAGGCCGGACGCGAGAGATCGCCACCGCCAATCGCCTCCACGAAGACACGGCGGTGCTCCGCGCAAGCCGGGCAGACCTCCACCGTATGCTCCACCGTGTCCTCCGGGCGATCCACACAATGGTGACACCCGGGCGTTTCCTCCCGCCTTATAGGACGTACGGAACCCAAAAATGAAAAAACTAAATGGAGTTTCTGACAGAACTTTCGTTTTGCTGTTTAAAAAAAAAAACCCTAACTAGTAATGTTAAGACACTCATATACTAGCTTTGTAAGAATTTAAAATGATGATTTAGCATAAAGAACATTATTAATATTTATTTATTCAATTTTATTAATTTTAAGAAAACTTACAGCTAATACATTCAAGTAGACAGAAGTAATATGTAGAAGAAAGCCAATTACAAGTTTCCACATAAATAAACTTACGTATTAAATTGACAAAATTGACAAAACGGTACAAACAGCGTGAGAGTTAAACATAGAAACAACTGAAGAGAACAAATAAAAATAAAATACTTTACACAACAAAGTTACACTTCAAAGAAAAGGTTACTTAATTTTTTTTTCTGGACACTGTTTGTAAGTAAATCTAGCTCAACATCCCGGCGGCATACCATATTGAACATTCGACATGATCTTATGACTGTAAATGTAATGCTTGGTCAATCCCTAGCACCAGTGGGATGACACTGACAGCTCACTCCACGCTCACTTCACCTAAGTTTTCACTGTGAGATTTTTACAGAATCAACATACAGTCGTCATAACTAACTTACAAACTTTTTAAACTTTATACCTAGCTCGAATATTTATATACTTTTTACTTACTGATTAAACCGAAGATTCCAGTTAATTATTCTCAAAATCATCAAAATTAAAACAAATCAGTACCAAAATTATCTACCACAAATATATCAGGTGGAACTATGCGTTATTAGTTAGCTCGGTTGATTCCAAACGCCGGTAGATAAGCCAATTGCTCTCATGGGCTCTGTTATACCATTTCAGTGTTATCAACAGTACACGCACGTAATACTATGGAGGGAATTATTGGTCATATTTGCAGCTAGTTTTGTATGTCAGGTAGGTTAAATTTATGGTAAAATATGGTCTTAGATTAGGGTATTATGTACTCAATACTCAATCATTTATTGCATTCCACAATGTATACGCTTAGGAGGTAAGTAAACATTTGTCGTAACCACAGAACAGATAAAAAGAAAAGAGGTTTTATCTGTTCTGTGGTCGTAACAATCATGGACCCTGTCGGGCACAGCAAAAGAAAAATTTTAAGGAAGAGGACTTATTTATACATGCAAACTAACTTCTTCTAAGTAAAATTTAAGGTAACATTTGAATAATTATTAATTAATCTAAAATTATATTATTAATTTATATTATTATGTCTTGTCTATGGATTTGTCGATTAAATATTCATTTATGCTATAATAACGCTTAAGTAGTAATATTTTCTTAGTTTATTAATTTGTAAAAATAGTATTATTTTTCTCATTTCTGAGTACCTCGGGTAGTTTATTATACATTTTTATCGACATAACCAGTGATGTATGAGAGCAACCAAAAATCGAAGCGGTACTTAATAAAAGGATGTTGTGGATAGGTGGCTGGCAATAAGTTAAAACATAGTGGCTCAAGCTGTACGATGCAGGGATTGATAGATTTTATATTTGACAAAACAGGGTAAACGCCAATGCCCGTTCTTCGTAAAAATTCTTGGACATACGTAAAACGTATGATGTAGTGTTTCTATTCACTACACAAAGACTACTCTATTCAATTACTTAGTTAGACTATAGTTTTTCGTATTCTCCAACAATAGTTGACCACAACGAGCAAAGCTTTCCGCCCCGACGCCGTAACCTTGACAACGGCTACGGCAGTTGTCCAGAGAACAGCAATTGTACAAAATTGCTCGAAATCCCCACGCCCAGCGGTATTCGAACAAATTTATAGAGTGGTGCCCGCTCCGGACGGATGGACGGACAAAAGATGCATTTACATAACAAATTGAAGGGCTACGAATGTGCTACGCTACTACGCCGCTACGCCGCGCCGCGCCGCTACGTACTCTCTGTGCTACGACGCTTACATACGTTTGTGTGTTCATAGATATTGTTGTTACAATATTGGGTAGCGCTAGTTAACTTACGATACTAGGTTGTCTGTATGTATAGTGTTAATAGTGGTATTCGTTTTTGCAATAATAATACTGCTATTTGGAAAACTGGTGATAAATGGGCTATTATCTATTATGGGCTGTTATCAGCTAAGGTGAACAAAGCATTAAGTAGCAAGGTGGTTTTCCCTGTAAATGATGCCTTATATCATCAAGTCTAATTGGACCGTGTTGTGCAGAAATGATCCAATCCACAAAAACATAAATAAAGGTTATGTTGGTTTAAAACATAAGCTAATTTTTCTTGTGACTGTCTACTACATCATAATACATCATGTTATGTATAACCTTTTATAAAGAATTGAATATAGATTTTTGCATTAATTGATGTTTATTAAAAATACCTCCATACTTATAGATAAATTAAAAAAGTAACCATGGATCATTTCTGCACAATACGGTTCAATTTTAAAATGAATTTTATATATGCAATGACATGAGTATTTACTTTGTAAAGCATTATATTATTTTAATTATTGTGAATTTATATACAGCGTGGCGCTGCAATGGTGACCTTAATTTAACACACATATACGTTTTCACATTTTCGTTTCATGACAATTTTTTATTTCCATTAAACGTTATTATTTACAGATTTATTAAAGAATTTAGGAAATAGCATCTTAGAGCAACCTGTACTTAAAGAACTGTCGCGCAGCGGTCATTTCCCTCGGTCACGGATCATAACTTCGCATCAATGAAATTAAAACGAATAAGCAATACTATTAGGATGAAACAAATGCATAGAGTAGGCGAATTTAAGGAAATTTTCTTTGTTGGCGAGCAGCGCAGGCGACGCGCGCTCTCCCTTCCACCCACCCGCCGCACCGAACACGAATTCTTTTTTTGCTTTTCTAGTGCTAGTCGAACCCGTGTCCTTGACGCACTTATTTACACTAGTGCGCATAATTAAGTCGCGAAAAAGACTCTTAGCTATTGTTTTATTTATTTCTTTTTGTGTAATTAGGATAGTAATTAGATCATGGTACTGCGATAAAGACACTTTGATTGGTTTTCGTTTTCTTATCTAGTAGGTACGTTTACACCTCTTGCGATACGGACGCATTTATTTGTGCTATTAGTGCTTGTGTAAACTTATGATCGTGATGGCAGTGATTAGTGATGACAGTTATTACTAATAGTAACAAGAGAGGGTGATGTGATAAGTGTTTGTACCACTTGCGCCGCTCGGTTTCTTTGATAATATGCCGTCAAAGAATCGGACCGATCACGAGTAGGTACAAGACGCGATGCGCGGTTGCCAGCCCGCGAACCGACACATTGCCGCTCCGAGTTAACGTAAGCGAGCTAGGTAAGTAATTTCATGAATGAATTTTTGCAAGGGTGATCCCAATTTTAATGACTTTTTTATTATTTAGTTTGTTTGAAATTTTTTTTTTTTCAGTTTACGTATTATTTTAACCTATCAATATTTATATGGTTAATGGGCACTAGCCCTACCCGTGTATTAAATTAAAGTCACCATTGTAGCGCCACGTTGTATATATATATATATTTATATTTTTTTTGTGAGGACTATGTGGGCTTTTTTGTTTAATCATGATTTGGCAGTTTCAGTAATTTATGCGGCCTACTCAAATGTCCTTTCTTTGGTGTTGTTCGTGAAATCGTTGAGCTCCTTAAGTTCTGAGCTGAGCTGCACACATGCGAGCACTGACTGGACAGGGCCACTCAACCTGTGTGGTTTTTCCTCAAAAGACCATTTTAGCATTTCAGACACCAATCTACATGGCCTTTACATGATCTTACCAAGATTATGTCTGGACTTTAAAAGAGACTGTGACGTCTGAGTTTGTTTCGGCCTTTCTTCTCAGAGTAGTCAGATAGGAAACGCTGACCTCATCTAGTTTTAAAAATATGATTGACGTGTAAAAGGATTTGTACAAACCCACTTACAGAAATAAAATCATTTATCATTTAATTACGAATTTTTTCAAATCGTTATCATCTCTGAAGAAAGATGTTCATTGTTGGACAAAGGCGTCGTTTGAACACGTAGTGGTGTTCAACTTTTTGTTAAATGATAAATGATTTTATTTCTGTAAATAGGTTTTTACAAACACTTTTAAACGTCAATCATATTTTTTTATAAACTAGATGAGGTCGGCTTTTCCTATCTGACTACTCTGAAAAGAAAGGCCGAAACAAACTCAGAGGTCACAGTCTCTTTTAAAGCCCAGACAGAATCTTGGTCAGATCATGTGAAGGCTATGTAGATCGGTGTCTGAAATGGTACTTTGAGGAAAGAACCACACAGATTGAGTGAAAGAAAGAAAGAAAGAAAGAAAATGCGTTTATTGGCATTACAGCAAAATAAATACACCTTAATACTATAAAAACAGAATACAAAAATTATAATGCCAAACGGGCCTCAGCTCAGCATAATGTCAGATGACAACACAATGTGTACCACCTGACGCTGATTTTCAGCTGCAACCCACCTGTGGACCTGTCCAGTCAGTGAAAAACTCCAGTCAGTGTTAAACTTATTTATTTCTTTCTAACAAAACTGAGCCACAGTCTACGTGTTACAACCCGGTTAAGTTCTGCTTACACTATAACCTGGTATAACATATGGAATGCGCGCTCCATGCCTCATTAACGCTGCTCGTGGTGTTTCATTAGCCCAATGGCTTCTCTTTCCGCCCCATAGATTTTTATGTTTATAAATAGAAAAGAGTTTTTATGAAGAGGTCTTATTAAAAAGTAAGTTAGTTTTATAGGCTTAGGTAAGGCTTATTTTGTGTTTAGATGAGGCCTCATAAACTGTTTAAAATGAGATACTGTAAGGCAAGTAAAATACGCTTTGTCAAGTAAAGTTTTGGCACAGCATGACTTGATTTTTTTACCCGCATTTGAACCCACAGTTTTCTATGACTTGCGACTGGTTTTCTAACATTCATGCAGAGTCGGACCTAGTTTAAAATCTTCACCTTTACCAAATCTTTTGAATAGATTTTTTTAAATAATCCTAAAAGATGACTCAAAATCTGTTTTCCCCGCATCGCCAGTAAAATGTTACATTACAAAATATTGCTTACACATTATCCTCCCCTCTGTTTTATCTGAATTTTAATGGTCGAGAACTAACCATTAATAAGAGAACCCTCTTAACAAATGTCTATATCCCGCGATCATGGCGTGTAGGAATCTGTACGGCGAATAAATATTAATAAAAAAACACTTATGCGACTAAAATCACTGTGGTTTGGGAAGCCGTGATTTTGGCGACACTGAAGTTGCTAGGGGAATTTGTCACGAGTTAAATATAAAGATTTTTGTATGATCATTCTGCATGTAATATCTCTTCATTATATCTTTTGGATACCCACCGCTCTTGAAATACGGAGTATTATGCATACTCATATCAAATGAATACTCTCACTTTTCTTATTCTATCTTATGTCGGTGATTGGGTATTACTTGTGCAGTCGTTAGCGGACGCGTAACTGTAGGTCCACTGTTTGTAAGCCTAGGAGCCTTAGGCTTAGTGGGTATTTTTTGCAGAACCACCTTTTTAATTTTTTTTTGACGGTGGGAAATCATCAAATAACTTGTCTCGCTCTGGGAGGAGCGGGAGGGCGTGTCAGACTCTTACTGACTAAAACCCACCCGTGTTCCTTCAGTTGCCTGTGCCAAGGGCTACGGTAACACTTTCGGACTTTCCCGCAACCCTGGCAGGCATCGGCCCTAGCGGACCCCGTCATTGATGCTGACATCTCTTTGAGGCACGCGTGGAACACAACGCAAGCCGGCGCCTACGGTGGCCGGGAATCGGCTTGCGGTTCCCGACGCCCCAGGCGTCTCCTGCGGCGGATAGGGGCATGAGGGTGCGAATTTTGCCTCTCCCTCACGCGTTCCGCCTCCTCCGTCGCGAGCATTACTCCTTCGCAGAAGGAAGTGACGGCTTTCCAAGCCCTCTCGCTCCGTATCATAGCCTAGACCAGGGCTGGATGCGAGAGACCGCTACCGCCAATCGCCTCCACGAGGACACGGCGGTGCTCCGCCCAAGCAGGGCAGATCTCCACCGTATGCTCCACCGTGTCCTCCGGGTGATCCACACAATGGTGACACCCGGGCCTTTCCTTTCGCCTTATCCGGAACAGGAACCTTCAATCGAGTCCGGTGAGAACCTGCGTCAGGCGGAAGGTAAGGACGCCGTGGCGCCTCTCTAGCCACTGCTCAAAGAGGGGACTTATCGCCGCAATTGTGGCATGCCCATTCCTGACCCACCTAGGTGGAACTTCATTCAATTTTCTACCTACGAGCTACGGCTGTGGTATGTAGTTAACGAGTCATTTACCGAATCAAAATACATGTAGTGATTTTACGGGTAAGAGTTGTCTTTTGATATAAACACATGACACGACGATACAGCCGAAAATTAAAACCTTAAAAAGGCCATGTTATGATGCCACCACACATACAAACAGGTAAATTTCAAGCCTACCTTGTAATTAAATTGATTTTACGTTAAAACGATCCATTAAACTCATTATCATTACGGTAACGCCTCCAGTTATCCGGTTGAAATTGAATCGTTCCGGTAATGAGCGCCGGTATCGGATGCAATGCCGGCACGGATTCGATGCGATAGGCCAAATAAAAAGTAATGGCTCCACACGGTTACTGAACTATTAAAGCATTTAGTTTGGTGATCATTTTGAGTCGTTCGAAGTAGTTGGGATTATTGTTTACCTTTTCCAGGTGATATAGTTATATAGGGTTTACCTATAATTTTGCTCGACATTCTCAAAAAGAAAAAAATTGAAAGTTTGTTGCACATTAAAATCCTTTGCTGCAGTTGATATAAAATGCCCAACTTATACGAGGTTAAATTAAATTGGCTAGCTAAACTCCGCAGACGCGATGAGTATCGCAATCTAAACATGATGAAAGAAAAACCACCACCTGAAATCCAAGAGCTCCGATTCCCCCAAAACACGTACCCACAATAGAAAACACATCCCAGCATTATATGCTCAAATAAACAGGTCGTGAGGACTTGAAGTAGCAGACCGCGGCACACCTGCGAGCCAACTTTGTCCCACAATTTAATTAGTTATGGAAATCGAGCCGGCCGCGCGGCCGTTTGGAGGTGGGGAGGGGGGGGGGGGGGGGGACTGGGGGCGGCGCGGGCGCCATGTAAATTGTTTTTGGACTTGTTAGTTTGTAGACAAGTGGATGTTTCTTGATGTTCAGGTATTTGTGTATGTCGGGGCTTAGTATGGGAATTAGATAGGCTTTGTTTTTTTTGAGAGGAAAAATGTTTTTTTTTTCTTTGTATACGCATTAAGATATTTATACTTTACTCTCCTACAATGAATTCAATCTTATTTTCTTTGTGCATGAAATAAAATTGATCTTGGTTTTAGTGTATTCAAATTCATGAATTCAATTACCCAATCATCGTCAACAGTCAAAATAGAGAAAATACCACAGAACAGATAAAGAGGTTAGAAGGGCCTTGTGGGCGGGGCAGGCACGCCGCACTTATGAGCAAACGCTCAAAAGTCAACCGAAATTTGTTTCACGGGCTAACAGTCGCGCTCATATTGTGACAACGTACGACGCTCCGTGAAAAACAAAGAATTATGCCGTCTTGCGCTATTATAACGTGTCGGAAAAGAAGACAGGTGTGTAGTGTAGCCCGGGAAGGGATTTCTTTTCACCGGTAAGTCCAAAAACCTTAAAATACAAGTGATATTTGTAATTATTACTATAGTATTATGTAGTTTGTAGATAAAAACGATACAATCGCAACAGTAGTTGCAAAATTATACATTGCTTGCAATGCATGGGTAGCATCTTGTACTAGATCAGTGATCGCGCAATGTATTGCGTTCACTGCGAACGTCGCGTACGCCTAGCCAAAGCTGAAATTCGGCGAAATCCATGCTTATCGATAGTGTTGTACCAAGTTGTAAATAATGTCGATATTAAGTATGTGTGTTTGATACAGCTGATTATTATCAGTAATATTATAATTAAAATAACTTTGTTTACTATCACCAATTATTGTTTATAGTGCATTTTTAATTTAGTTTCTGAGTAGGTTTTCAATCTCCGGAATATTAACAAACATATGTTGACAGCAAAGATTTTGCGCAGCTTCGTCGGAACTGAATTATTTAGCAACATTAGTAATCATCAGGTTGGATTATATCCTACTGCAAACCATGTTACAGACCTAACTAAGGCTATTATTGGAAAATATATTAATTTAAGATTGCACTTTATTTTGAAAAAATCGAATTTAAAAGATAGCAAAGCGCATGTTACTTAATAAATTCGTATTATTTCAGGGACAATAATAAAATCAGCATTTAAATTGAGTTTAAATTATTGTTCAATTTTAAAATATTCTAGTATTTTTTAAGTGAAAACTTCTTTAGGCGCGTTGAGCACTTTTTTTGGTGAACAAAATTATGGAACTCGCGTCATCGTCACCGAACGCTTTCCATGAGCTATATGTATACTATGTATATATGTGTACTTTTTGGGTGAACAAAAAGCGTGAAACTCGCGTCATTGTCACCGCACGCTTCCCATGAGCTTTAGGTATACTGTGTATATATGTACATAGATATATCTCCTTGCGTTATACATTATATATATATATATATAAATAAATTAGCAAAAAACCAAAGAAAATTTGAATTTCGCGGCTATGTTAGATGTTCCCCCTTAATTTGACAGTATTAAGGAAAAATTTAAATCTTCATTAAAAGAGGTGAAAGACACAATTAAAGGACTAGAAATAGGGACCAATTAGTTCAACCAGGTTTCAGACTGGCTAAAGTATGTAGATTCATCCTTCATGGGGTACTGTTTAAAATGTTACAATAAAATACCTCCCCACATATTCCAACTGAATGAAACGAAATTTAAATCTTGTCTAAAACGCACACTATACAGCCAAGCATATTATAAGTTGGGGGATTATATCGCTGACAAAAATGCTTGGCTCAGCGCTGGTCCTGCTCTACAAGAGCGCCTTAAACGAATCGATTAGCGTTCGAAAATATTGTGAGCTGATGAAGGTTGTACAATCTATCTTTGCATTGTATAAATTCAATTTCTTAGTATTGTATAATTGCATAGCACGTGTGAGCACTATGTACCTACTATAAAACTTACTGGGTTCGTCTTTCATTGACTTGAATGTGGCACAGGTAATTTCTTAGCTGCCACGGCTTATTTGAATTGCTGAATGGATTTTATCTTTTTATTACGGACACTTTTAACGTGCACGTCTTTCTACATCGTTCTCACATGTATTATTTCAACATGAATGATGTAACCACTTTTTTGTAACAATATTTCGATTTAAAAGAGTGTCCATGGAGTGTCTTGCCCGTTCTTCTCCATAGGTACCTACTACGCTTTGGAATGGGCAACTAGCTTCATCTTTCTGACTGACCGAACCCTTGACAATTCAAAAGTGCCTGTAGTTGGTTTATTTGAAATAAATGCTTTGAGTTTGAATTATTTATATGTATTTAGGAAGTCCACACTAATTGTCCCCCTCTTCCCGGAAATATAGAGAAAAATTGCTAACTTATAAATTACAGTAATTTTATCGATATAAGTAATCGACCTTTTGGTCGCCGTAACATGCGTGAGAAATAAATTACCTTTTGCGCGTGAGTGAGTGTACGTCAAACGCAGTGTTTGTATTAGTGTGACAACCAATAGCAAACTCACTATCTAAGTGCGTGTGGTTTATTTGTGTGTGTAATACGCGTACGTATTGGTCTCTTGCTTGTAGTGGAGTTAAGGAGTGGGAGACAAGCGGCGACACGCGTTCTAATACAAATCAGGAACTATTTCCTTTCTAACCTGTTTTATCTGTTCTGTGGAAAATACAGTATTATCTGCTGAAGCGGAGGTTACTTGTTATTCCAAAAACAAACGTTTTTAAGCCACTTGAAATAAAATACTACAGCGGAAACGTACATACTATTATACTACAACCACCAATAAACCTAATTCTTGCAACCCAAACTACGCACCTCATGTCCTACCATATAACCGTGTAAAATTATGCGACTCCACGCGATCATAAGACCAACATGAATCTAGTGTACGCAGAAAATACAGGGCGAGTCACTTTACAGCATCTCCCTAGACATCTTGAGTAACAAGCGGCAAACCCCGCGCCGCCACATTACACTACACAGGCTAACAACTGTATCTTAGTACCTACGTATACAGTGGGGATTGCGTTAGTAAAATAATGTTATTTTGTATAAATCCGACCACGTGTTAAAAGCATATAAATATTAACGTTAATAAAAGCAGTGGCTTAGGAGATTGATTGGTTTGCATGAAAATTCGAAAGGTAAAAAACTCTGACTATCGCCATAGATACTTAATCATAATTCTTTATTAATCTCCACATCATAAATTACATGCACTAGTTAATAAAATACACGATCTTAAACAGAGAAAAGTCTCTGAGGTAGGCAAGTTCTGAGTCAGAGATTCTAAGATAAGACTTGATATTTTACAAACTAAAACTAATATAAGCCTAAAATAGCAAGGTGGTAAAAGCTTTGCTTTGTAAAAGTGTTAAAATTTACATACATATTATTGAACATATATTGGGAAATTATATTCACTGACAAATACATAATTATTATGAGTTTGAAAGCAGTACGTATTTACAGTCACTTGTGAAACATTGAGCTATAAATGCCTCAAGATTCACCAATCATTTACATAAACTGTGATTTTTATTTGCTAGACCAAAATGACAGCTGCGATCGAATCAATTTTAGTTTTCTCTGTCTACGATTTAACCGATACGTTTTGAGTTCAAAGATGGAAAAACTGTCAATGTGTAGAATATGCTTATTGAAGAATGTACGAATGTATATAGTGGTCAACAGGAACTTGCACGAACTAAGTCGACCGCAGCTGTCATTTTGGTTTATCAAATTAAATATCAGAGTTTAGTACGTTATTGTGTCTAAAATGCTACGTTAATATCAAGTATCTACCTGCGAATTAGATTAAAGTTAGTTAGTTTTAAAGCTTGTATTATTATTAACTTTACAATTTGTAGTTACGCTATGTGGTACTATTAAAAATACTTATACCGCAAAACGCTCAGCTCAGTGCCGAAAGTTGAAAATCCAACAGCGACCTTTTATTTAGGCATGCATTTATGTATCGCCTAGTTTTAGTGAAAATGGGCAAAATGGAAAGTAAATGCTTGAAGTCCCCAATCAAGTTAAAATCATTGCAAACCCCCTTTATATACCGATTCTTGTACAGTTTCGTTGCATTTAGTTTGTATAGTGACTGCAGCGCTATCTATCGGTGGTTATGTTATGTCTCTTCAGACATTGACTTGGTTTCATTGTAATAATGGTAGAAGAAAAGTTTGACAATATTGATAAATTTTTACCTATATTTGCATTAGAATAGCATGAATACACGTCATATAAATAATCAACCCACATGGTCAGTACAACTCGTAAGGATACTGCCCCACTGCGTCCTCGACTAAATGTTTTAAGTAAATATGTCGTGTACATAGAACTGTTTGTGTAATAAAAATCGCTGGGGACTGCCCCTCGGACTCATACAATTTGTAATGTAAATGTTTGGAGCACAATCGTCATGTAGTTGCGAGTCGGCTTTATGGTCGGCCTAAGGATGTTTCGTAAATGTTTTGGTAATTATTGAGGATGATTTTAGATAAAGTAGCTACTTTGGTATTTCTAAAACACTGTGTAGCCAAATCCGAACTGATTATAGAAATAGGCACATCCTTTGTTTAAGTTTATAAAAACATTTTGTTTTTTTTTTTTTGTTTATTTGAGCGTAGAACCCATAAGTTCACCAGGGTGCTTACTATTTTGGTTTCCGAAGAGGCATCATCTCATGATTGCCAACGTCTGTATTGTAACAACGTGACTATAAGCAACAAACCGCTTGGAACTTTTCAAAAGAAGTACGAACAAAATATCAACCAAAAAATAAAAGTATCTGCACATCACGTCCAACGAGTGTAGTGCAAAAATAATCAAACACTAAAACTGCAATTCGGCTGCAGCCGGAATACGATGCTTCAATCAAGGCGCGACTAAGCGGTTCCCATTTCCGCTCATAGATGGCGCTGCGTTATATTCGATGGTTCCTATCTGAGCGCAATCACGCCTTTGACCAGCCATTGTGCTGAAAATACGAAAATGCTCCCAGGGCCGTTCTTCCGGCCTTTATTTCGGGTTGAAATCACAACGTTCGCTTTGTGCCCTGGCCTCTTGCACGTGATTTCGTAAATTTCTTTGGGCGTCGACGCAGAAGGCAATAATGGTCGAAGTTTGATTCCAACTAGTTCGGAATGCGGAGGCCTATATTCGGCGCGTTCGAACGAGAGCCGATTACGTGGAACGTGGTCGTCGATCACCTCTGCGATTCAATTGGTTTAGGTTTCCAGCGTTTGAAGTTGTTTTGGAATCGGATATTGAGTTTTGTTACGTTTGGCCGCGAAAAAAGTTTTTTAGTGGACGAATTTACGGTTTGTTTACTTTTTTGCTGTTTTTTGGTCCTCTTAAAATCTACCTTTTACTTTAACTAACGAAATAATTATGACCAATAAGCCGTTAGTTGCCAGGGTTTGTACCTATAACAAACAAAGTGCATCCTGAAATTGTTATAAAATGTAGATTGAATTTAGTATTCTTTCGTAAATGTTAACGTTTATTTATTAATGCGCCTATTTAAAAAAATGCTTCACCAATCAAAAGTTTCATCGACAACATAAATGAATTAGTAAGTGAAAAACCATTTGCATTCAAAATATTTGCCAACACAATCAAAAACACTATACCATCAAAACAGTGGAACTAAGTGCAAACAGTACTACAACTAAAACGTTGAATCAGTCTGTGTACCGTCCCTACTACGTCACAACTCGTGCCCAACTCGCGTCGCATGCACCAGGTATCAGTAGTTAGGGCTGGTGTGCCTACACCTATCCTAGACCTACGATATCAGACGTTATTCTGTCTGATAGCCGGCGAGCTCAGTGCTACACCGTCGGCGCCCGCCGTAGCACGCGCTTCACATTCCTATTTAAAAAAAAAGTTACAACAAAGTTTTTAAACAATATAAAACTCGCCTCTAATACTCGGCTGAGTTCACTCGACGACGTACGTTCGAATGTTAACTAAAATTTTCGTATAGAACTTCTCGATTTTTCTAATAGTTATTATTCTATAGGTGTTTTGAAAAGTAATCAAAAGTATTTTTTAAAGTAATTAAGAAGTGTTTAGGCTAGTTCTAATAGTTAAAAAGCTACTCACTGGTTGTGAAGTTATCGTAGTTGCATGTTAGGTCGTGGTAGTAAGTGTTAGAGTAGGCTCTTTGTATACGATTTTACTGTAGTTTGTAAAGTTATATGCACTTTGTATGAACTGACAATATCGAGTTATCGCTGTCTGTGGTATCTTCATTGCGGTAAGTTTAGATCAGATTATTTGGTAGTTTGTTAACTGTTTTCAAATTATTGGAATATTATTTCTCATACTGTGGAAACACAATACCTAATGCGATAATTTATTTATAAATTAATTAAAAGTAATTACGTGGTCTTAAATGCGTATCATACCAATATTTTTACCAACACTGAACAATGACATAGTTTTATTACAATTAATTTATGAATGGCTTCCGTATTCTTCGATGAATAAGTCATCATTCTTACGTATTTGAGACCTTGACAAACTACTTTTCGTAAACTTATCTTTCCTACTTAGTCCGACACGCGTGTGGCGCTTTCGTAGCTACGCCGGCTACACGTGGCTACGGCGTAGCCCTATCACTTAGCTACGCCGTAGCTATAATTATTTCGTGTATATTTTATCAATATTTATTATCATTCAAGGATTGGGGAAAGAAGAAAATATTTTTACAATAAACTATAAATGATAAATGATTTTATTTCTGTAAGTAGGTTTGAACAAACACTTTTACACGTCAATCGTATTTTAAAAACTAGATGAGGTCGGCATTTCCTATCTGACTACTCTGAGAAGAAAGGCCGAAACAAACTCAGAGGTCACAGTCTCTTTTAAAGTCCAGACAAAATCTTGGTCAGATCATGTGAAGGCTATGTAGATCGGTGCCTGACATGGTCTTTTGAGGAAAGAACCATACTGATTGAGTGGAGCTGTGCAGTCAGCGCACGCAATTGTCAGCAATCGTGCAGCTCAACTTAGACCTAAGGAGCTCGACGATTCGACGAACAATACCATGCTTATAAACTATAACTATGCTAAACAATTTTTTTCCATTGTCTTTATTTTTTCGTATACCTAGCAAAAATATTTAGTAAGCATTTATTGCTAAAATATTCTTAGATTACGTATATAATTTAATGAGTAAACATATATTCTTCAAAATTTACTGGAGGTCAATCATAAAATCCGGACTAATAATTGTTAGAAAACGCGAAAACATGATGTTTCTTATATTGAAATATTGAAAATGACAGTGAAGTAACCAGCAACAAGAAACATTAAAAATGTCATTTACTTTCGGAATTCGTAACAATGTACTTTGCAAACGCATAAACGTTCGTCGAATATATACTTATTTAAGTAATCATCCGAAATAATATCTTTAACACTTTTACTGTCTAGTGGCTTTCATACTAACGTGGGTCACACAGAAAGTTTTTAGAAAATTGAAAACTGAATGATCTAGAAGCCTGTTAATGCTTTTATTGCTTTTCGAAGTAGTCTTCTTTCCTTTCTAAGCACCGTCGCATGCGACGGAACCATTGAATGAAGCAGTGCGCCTACTCTTCTTCACGCCTTTTTCAAACGCAGTCACGGCCTCTTCGGGGTTCATAAAACTAATTCCTCTAAGTTTATCTTTTATCTTCTAGGACAATTGTTGCGAAATGACCCGTCAGTCCAAAGAATGAGGCAATCATCTTTGAAACAACCATTGCGCAGATTGTCTTTTGATTTCGGGTTCGTAACGTAACAATATATCCAGCTTGCATCACATTTGACGATTTCATATACAGCATTCGAGTCACCTCCGTCATAATTTTCAAGTATTGAGCGGCACCAATCCAAACGACGGCGTTTTTGTTCTTCCGTCAAATTATGAGGTATCCATCTAGTACAAAGCTTTCTGACGCCTAAATGTTCATGAAAGACTTTTTGTACTTGACTCATACCAATGCCTAAAGCTGCCCGAATCTGTTGATATGTCACCGTTCTATCAGCTTCTATCATTAGCCGCACAGTACTCACGTTATCTTCAGTAGTCGCCGTAGAAGGACGTCCTTCTCGCGAATCATCATTGAGTTTGCTTGGACCACGTTTAAACTCATTAAACCAGTTGTAAACAGTGGCACAGGATGGAGCTTAGTCATGAAATGCTAATCGAGGTCTATCATAACATTGTTGTTGAGTAAGACCGCAACGAAAGTCGTAATGAATAATTGAACTAAAATTTTCTCATTTTCTCAAACAAATGACATATGAATTCATTACACATCTCAACACATCTACAGATTTCCAAAGAGTTGCTAATTCGAAATTTAAATAAATTTTTCATCTGCTGCTTTCCTTACTGGCCTATGCTAAAAACTTTCAGTGTGACCCCCGTACAAGTAAATTTCAGGGTAATTATTTTATATTGTGGATGCATTGCTGTCAGTCATAATACTTAAAAAACTTTTTAACATACTTAAAACACGATAAAACAAAGGCTCAATAACACAGAACCTAAATAACCTCATAACAACAACATAATCATCTCATCCAATCTCCATCATCCCATACAATTACATAAATTGCCGACTCCATACAAACTTCCACCGGGGGGTGGACTCTGTTTACTTTCTCTTAACGAATATTGACATTGATTGGAATGTAAATCTGGCTGCATCAATTTCTTAATGAGTCCTTTAAATTAATTATAATATATGACGGTTTCGCAATGGGTTTGTGATTTTGTTTTATGTCGAGATGAGTAAATATGTATGAGAGTATGAGCAGATTAATTTTATGTTTGTCAGTATGTTATTTACTACTGAAAACCGGGCCTCGCAATAACTGCTATGCTAAAAGTCACAATATTTGATTGAAAAAAAAAACGCATTATTTACACTGACGAGCAATATACATGGTTATTGGTAAAACACCATCAACCTCTTAAGGTGTCATTGTCCTCATCATTATGCACAACTTTTAATATGGGACCAAATATGAAATCGCGTATTTCATTACCTGTGTTAACAAATAAAAGTGATTTGATTTGAAAAAAAAAACAGCTGGTTGACTACATTTTGACGTGTTCTGAAAATTTCATATTTGGTCCCATAGTAAAGTCCAAAAATCCAAATCATCCCAAAGTGCCTAAAGGAATCTAAATATCTTTTAAGCCACACAAGTTAGTTTCATGAGGTAAAAAAAAACTTCAAAAACAGGATTAAATTGCATATTAAAACCTATAACCTACCCATACTTAATGGTCTGTTCGAAATCATGGATAGAAAAAAGTTCAAAAAAATGTCACGTATCGTATCGTATTTTCATGTAAATTTTTTTTCTTATCGTTGTTTTTGTTATGCGTTATTAAACATATTTGAATCTTGCTTTTCACTTCAAGAAGCTATCTTGCGTCGTTTCAAAAATATTTCATGACAAGTGAGTAGATTTTTTATATCACTTTTCAGTGTAGAAATAATTTTAATCAACTGTAGTGTTAAATAACCATTCAAAGTCAAAGTCAAAGCATTTATTTCAAATAGGCGCATAAAAGGCACTTTTGAACGTCAACATTTACATTTAAATAGAATTGATTCTAGTCGCCCCTTCCAAAAGGTAGTTTCGTATGGAGAAGAATGGGCAAGAAACTCCACCGTTACTCTTTTAAAATGTGTTACATTAATTTGTATACATTAATTATATAATTATTTTTAATAAATTTTAACATTATTCTGAATAATCGAAAGCCAATTGAACACTATTTCAAACAGTAGGCTGTTGCAGATATTCCTATTAGATAAAACCCAGAAACCACTCGAATAACCTGCTAAACCATCAATTTAATTTGAAACTGTAGATATTTAAAGTAACTTTAAATTCCTGCATCTTAATTCCACACGAGATCACGACCACAACACGTATACGACAAAGTTAAAGAACGAAAGCTCCAAAAAACTTACTCCAAGTACAACAAATCCACAAACAACCCATGCTCATATTATTACGGTCTAGTACACGCTTATTCCGTATAAAAATATTTGCCAAGCTTTTAAAGTAATTACATCATTCGCGATGCCGTTTCAGACTGACTTGCGGTGTCGGTGCGTCGAATTTGGGAAGTGCGGCTTACTTTGGGCGTATTGTTGGGCTTACATCGTCTGATGTGAATAGATCAAATATGAATGTAGGTTTAAATTATATACTGTTGAAATGGTATATACAGATACTTTATCTGGCTGATAATTTCATTCATTTTTAGTTACCTACCTCGTAAGGTGGCTTATCTGGACAACGTTTCAATCTGGGGCTTATTTCTGAAAAGTTATTTCATACGAATAATATAGGACACTGATCGAAATAACAAATACATAGAACACCCAACAGCGATCCCAATACGTCAACCAACCGCTGTGATTGTGTTAATTTGACCTTTGATCGTTGATTAGACGATACATGGTCAGTAATGGGAGTTTATCAGCAGAAAAATTATGTAAATAAAAGCAACGTAAAGTCACGCATCAATCTGAGTCAAGTCAAGTTCTGAGTTGAGCTACACGATTACTGACAAATGTTTGCACTGACTGGACTGGTCTTCTCAAATCTGTTTGGTTGTCTCCTCAAACTACCATTTCAGGCACTAATCTACATTATCCTCGCTTGATCTGACCAAGATTATGTCTAGACTTTAAAAGAGACTTTGATCCTTGAGTTTGTTTCGCTATTTCCTCCCAGGAGTAGTCAGATAGGAGATGTCGAATCCATCTAGCTTATTATTTATTTTATAATATGCCGTGTAAAAGTGATTCCGATATTCGATTTACAGAATAAACAATTTCATTTCATTTTCAATGTACCAACATTTGAAAAGTATGCTCTTTCCAATAGAGTTACATCTTAAAAGCCACATAACATTGATGCGCACTACCTCTTACTTCTACGACCACTTCCAAAAGAAAGTATTAACCCTAATACTGCCGCTGTGGTGGTCAAACGGTGTTCTATAGTCGGCATCGCAACTTGGTCCGCAATACTCTATTAATCCGGCAACGAGCCACCTCACTTGAAATACATTACAGCACCTTACGGCGATCGTGCGCCGACTGGCAATTTCTCTGTTCACTTATGAATCAATTTGCTACACTTTCAAATTGTTTTATTTTTGATTTTTTTAAGGCCTATTTTTCGATTAAGATAGCTTTGGATATGTTTGGATAGCGTATAGCGGAGTGGAGTTAAAGAGCAAGGAATGGCAGTATGGAATATCATGGTTTAACATTTTTTTCACTTGTATATTCATGTCATCATATTGATTATATTATGACTAATGACGACTCTCAGTTTCCAATTAGGTACAAACTTAACTGCCCTACCCTATTTCAAAATGTCCACTTATCCAGGGAGAAATTAACTAATAACCTAGATTACTAATTACTATTACTGATGCACACGAAAATACCATCCATATTCCTATTTCATATTTAAAACACCATTAAAAACGAACGGAACTAAAAACTTCGCGCTTATAAATAATGGCGTTCCGATTTTGTCCGCCATTTTGCGACCGTCATTCGGTCCATTTCGCTGCAGGATGACGTCAGGAGTACCGACTGACAATACGGCGCGGCTGATGACGCAATTAAACCGACACTTTTAAGTACTCTGACGTAGAAAATGGCGTAAATTTTTATTTCTGTATGCATTTCGCTCGTTTCGGTGTGAAAGAAAGTGACTTATCATCGTCTGGCGCGATATCTAATGAGGGAAACGTTTAGTTGGAAGTAAGTACTTCCAACTAAACGTGTGGGGTCAGTTATCTTGTTTTATTTTAAATTTATTTACGTAACTACAATAGTCAGGGAACTAAATTTTCCTACAAAGTAAGCGTTTTGTTATGGAAATTTATGGGGAGGCCTATGTGTAACAGTGTGCCTTCCGGTTGATATGGTGATGAACCTTGCTCATGACTTCTATGGGCTAGATAACAAAGGCTTTCTTTGACTCCTCTTGTTATTCTTTACATAATATGTTTGAATGTAGATGTGGTGTGTGTAATGTGAGACGATGACAATAACAAGGATTTACGCATATTTCATCCTAATTTTGTTAATACTTCCTCTTGTGGTACAATGCATCAGCGACAGTAACAGCATATTATTGTGCAATCATGTTCTTGTCGGGACCCATTTTGGTCATTTGTTTCCTATGTACGATAGAAAATGAGAAAGAGATTTGGAAGAGCAAGTAAATACTCCAGACTTATAACATCCGTCCTCTATATCCTCCGATGTCCCCCCAAATACATCATAAACAACAAAACGTACAGCAAAACCGAAGGCCATCTGCGAATGTTAATTAAAACAATAAATTAAATACGCCAAGTGGGTAGCAATGAATATGTCACGACACAGGTCGGTATTAGCAATGCAGAGGTCGGCAACTATGGCTCGCCACCTTTATAAACTAACGCTGTATGTCGCTAATGTGCGGCAATGAAATTAGAGGTGAATAGTTAGATGGAATTTATTTGCGTAATTAGGGACAACAAGTGGGCTTAGCATTGAAATTTATGTTTTAGGTTCCAGTTCTTAGGTCTTGGTGGCAGCTTTATTGGTTTTAAGGTTAGGTTTCTGGCTGGATAGAGAAAATCATGATCGTTGATCATCTATTATGCATACTCCTTCCTGATGTACCCTTATCTGGGCGTATTAGACCAGCCCTGACCAGTTTGATAAAACGACCATCTGGCATAGCGCGCACACGATCATTCGGAAAAGAGGAATATTGCTTTATTTCTAAAATGTGCCTACTAGTGATCGAGAGCTTGCATTTAAAATGAAACCTCATAATATGGCTCTAGTCTCTCTCTAGAAGAAATACGAGGTAGAGGAACTGATAGTACGTTGCCTAAAAGCCTGAAGTCTGGCTGCTAGTTACTATAATTTTGCGACTGGCTGGTCACTTACAGATACCTAGAACTCAACTATGCTCGCGTTTTCCATGGCCTAATACATTTGTCCATGTGCGTCAACCGCGGTCGGCGGAAGACACCGCGCACCGCGGACGACAGTTAGCAGCATGTCGCAAAAACTAATTCAAACCGAAGGGTTCGCCCGCCCGCCATAAATTGTATCCAGGAACGCAAGGCGCGTGTTAGTTAACTATAGTTTATTATTTGGTGTCATCGGGACTGCTAGGGATAGTTTTAAAGGGTTACGAAAATGGTCGTCTCTAACTCGGATGGCAGTCAAAAGTGTCATGTTTTGACTTGGGACCTTCAAAACAACACAAACGTGAAACATAGGTAATAACAATAAATTAGTAGGACGCTTATTAATCATAATGTTAAAGTTATTCTGTACTTATTATCTGTTCACAAAATGGAACGCCTTCCTTTCCTAAAGTCAAACTAGACCAAGCCGTTCTAGATTTTCAGTGTCAATGCCAAACCCATAAAGTCACGATACAAGTCATAAATCACTTACCTTTACCAATAAGCACTCACAAACTGAAGCCCTATTTTCCATTTACATAATCTACATACAAGCGATCGCAATATTCTCAAAGCAATAGATAACATATCGCACGCTACCACAATAACCATCCGGTACACAAATCCTCCAACTATTCAGAATTACGATTTTTTTGCCTCCTCGACATATATCACTGTGGCCGTTCGATTTAACTGTTTTCTTACGTTCAAATTTATAGAGGTTGGAGCCGAATTATAGCCGCCAGGTGTTGGCTATAGTCTGCTACGCCACTAGTTTTGTTTTGTTAAGAGAAACGCTTTTAAATAAGAATATTTGCACGTTGTTTCGAGGTTTGTGGTAAATGTTGTGTGATTGTGTGACATTGAAGGGTTGTTTTTAAATCTGCTGATTATTTTATTTATGACATTTGGTGGTGGTTATTTCGTCACCAAAAATTTCTTACCTAAATACACTACTACATTGCATTTCGTCGATAAAATGCATTAAAATTAAGAAGTGACTCCGCAACACTAAGTTTCAATAAGACCACATCAATCTCTGTCTGTTCAGTAGTCCACTGCTAAATATTTAACCCTCCCAAGTAGGACCACGCCAGCTCATTATAAAGTTATGTTTTCAAATGTTTGATGAATCAATTCATGTTCAACTCGACCACAGCTGCACGCAAGTAAATGCAACTCACATTGACATTTACGTGCACCAAAACAACCCAGTCTAACACGCACCCGTGACAAGACATGTGTCACAGTACGCGCGTGCTACGCAAAAAACCTTTATATATAACTCAAGCATTTCTCCTTACAAAATATTCCCTTGGCGTCTAATTTATCACAAGGTGCAAAAACTCCCTCGAGTAACGTACCTAATGAAAATTTGTATCAAAATTCCTGGGCCGGTGTCGCAAAGCATGTTATCAACGGGAATTAATCATTCGCTATGCTAATGTTGGTGTAGTAAAGTGATTATATTCAAATTGATGCTTTAATTTTATTCATGCTTATAGGGGATATGCGCACCTATTTTCGATTCATATGTATAGCTGTTTGTTGCGCTCACGAATGCTCGGTTTCGTTACGGCTGGTAATTAACTAATGATGGTAGGAGGTAATATAACTGTTCGGTATATAGTGTGCTTAGTACATTATGTATTTTCGGCTTCGAGTGGGTTTTAGTTCACGGTTCACGTTTGGTACGGGACTTCCTTTCATTTGTTTGATATTTTGCTTACACACCAAGAGTTGACGATGGTGATAGCGTTGGGCCTTTAAAAACGGCTATGAATGTTAAGGTGTATGTCACGTTTGATAAGGAGGTCGAAATATATTCTAAATGGGCTATAATCCAACCCAAAATTTTTCATGCAATATCCAAATGCATTTTCAGGAAAATACACCAAAGATTTTAAGTAAAAGTACTACAACCATGGCTCTTTCATGGATATAGAGAGATAAATAACAAAATAATTCACATTTTTGTTGTAAAGCAGACACAGCAAATACATCTTAGCGCTTTGCAACCCTCCAGTGCATAAATAACGACATAATTGCCGCGTTGTTTGACAAACGACTAACATTTTGCAGAGTTTGGGAGTTAACTACCGGCACATTAATATTTCGAGCCTGTCGAGACATACCCTTGGCTTGCTGGTATTTGATGCCTATGAATGTTAATAGGGGGTTTTACAGGTTAAAAAGCATAATTCCTTGTTTCGTCACCCCTTTTCCCCTGAAGTCTTACCTTCAATAAAATTGTACTACCTACTTAGCGCATTGAGGTTACCTTTCTGGAATTTCTGGTTTAATGGAACGGAGTTTTAGCATGTTTTCTTCGATAGGGCTCTAGCAATGAAATGTATTAGATGGTATCAAGTATTTTTCTGCTTTGCTCTTGATAAAGACCTTCTTGTACAAACTACAGAAGTGTGACTATATTATAAGCAGACAGATCTCTGTCATATTTTTCAAGGTCCTTTTTTTTGAGGCTGGGAAATCATCAAATAACTTCTCAGACTAAAACCCACCGTTGTTCCCTCAGTTGCCTGTTCCAGGGGCCACGGTAACCCTTTCGGACTTTCCAGCAACCCTGGCAGGCATCGGCCCTAACGGACTCAGTCATTTGGTGCTGACATCTCTTTGAGGCGCGCGTGGAACAAAACGCGCCGTCGACCCGGGCCTGGTCCTTAACGGACGGCGAGGTACCCATTGCTCGCCGTCCGCAAGCTTGTGTGCGCAAGTGTAACTATATTATAAGCAGACAGAGCTCTGTCATATTTTTCATGGTCCTAAAATGTCCACTTCTTAAAACAGCGCCTTCTCATAATCAAACTATTGGATCGACCTTTTGACTTTATTCCCGGATAAGCATTGAAGGCTTTTTCTTACCAATACGCATCACTATTTTTCCGGCAGGATAAAAATATTAGGCTTGGTAAGTCAAAGAACAGCTCCTGCATCAAAAACACATCTACCGTACACATCCGCGTGCTATCAGTACCGTGGGTTCGATTCCGTGCATGTTACCGGTGCTCAGTGGGCCAACAAACTACCGTATTCAAGATGGCGGCTCAGCGATAGAATAAATCTCTTAGAACGTATGCGCGCTGATAAAGTATAGGGTTTATTGAATGTGCTTTGTTTTAGTGATAGTGTTGACAAATGTAGTAAAAAGATGGACGTGTCGATTGTGTGGGGATATTGATTTGTTCTACACATAGTACGAAATAGTTTTCTAGTTTTGTCCTATACGTCGTGGTGGACTCGTGGCCCATTGTCGATGAAACTCTTTTAACCCAACATTTGTCTCTTAGCTCATTGAGCTCATTTTAAACCGACTAAGTACATTTTATTTATTTATTTAACACTTTAAGCACACAAATGTACAGAGGCGGACTTAATGCCATAGGCATTTTCTACCAGTCAACCTTTGGGTGATGCAGAGACAAACAGTGGTAGGTGCAATTTATAATGATAGTTTAGGATTAAATAATTTTAAATATATAGACACGTATAGACATTTTACTGAATAATTTTACATGGATTTAAGCCAACTACTTCCTAATATTTGTCCGATATTCTGTAAGTACCATAATGTATTTTTAAACTAGTACTAGCAAATGCTAGTAATTTAAAAGTTAAAGTTTTAAAAGTCAATATCCATCATAACTTTAGAATCAGCTATATTCTCGTCGAGTTGTAAAATGAAAAGTTTAGTTTGATAAAATTTTCAACTGAATCATATGAATGGCTTTACCTGGCTCACCTTTGAGCTTTCAAATTTTAAGTCAATTTGATCATCTCCATTATATTAAGAGGGGACTTTTAAAACAGTGACTCATCAAAAGTCGTCAACTACGCATTTTGTACCTCGTATAAGTAACATTACCTACACAAAATAAATGCTGGGAAACGACTTTTAATTTGGTGTGAAAATTTGCTGTTTGCGGATGCATGCCATAGGGGTCGTAGAGGTATTTTGGTTATGATATAACATAAAAAAATTGAGTTCGTAAAATGACGGTTGGAAATTTGACCTGCAATATCTCCGTAACCAGACGGTTCTAAGGTATGGTCTAGCACATTTTTTTTTACTATGACGGGAAGCACAAGTTTTTTTTTTTTAAACCTTTCTTTTTAGTTTCTCCTGTATTGTGGGTGCGTTTACAAACATTTAAACTCACATACACAAACAGCCAGACCCGGAACAACTACTTGTAGGTCATACAAATATTTGTTCCGTGCGGGAATCTAACCCGCGACACGCAGCGCAGCAGTCAATCGCTTAACCACTACGCCAACCGTGCCGTCTAAGTGACTCTTAGCTTCGTACATAATCTTTGGTTAAATTAGTAGTAAAGATACTAGTCAGCCCTACTGCTATTCTTGATGGCAGTCTAGTCTTTTTCTAAGGTAAAACGGGCTGGTGTCCGCAACTCCACGTCAATGCGCGTATTTTGCGTATAGTCTTTTTCTAGCACCAATAAAATTAAAGAAACAATTTTCTAATTAATATCCTTTTTCGTTCCAGTAAAATGATATACACTCACATCCCATATCTTAACCTCAAATACATCTCAGAGTTCGCTAATCACACGAACTAGCAGGTAATATTCATCTATCCACGGAACAACTTTTTTTAAAGTTTAAAATTGCGCGCGGGAACGTTGCTCGCGGCCACTCCGCCGTTAAATTGCACAGACTCGAACCCACGGCCTGCCGGCTACCAACTTTACCAGTGAACTTCGCACTGTTATTTTGTTTTTGTAAAATGAGACCGTTTTTTTAGCATTAAATTATTGTTAAGGGTATTTAATAATTTTTGATGTGATTTTGTAGACGTGGAAGTTAGAGGCCTCTGATGCTGTAAAGTAAAAAAAAAAATAAGTTTTTTTTATTATTTATATTTGAGCTGTTGACTTTAAAACCAATGCTTATCTCTAATCTAATCTTATGGCCGTAAGACCGCATGCTACGTTACGAGTTTTCATGGCATTGTTTAAAACCTATGTCATAATTTTATCAGTCATATTAATTCCAGCGGGGTGAGCACAGCCTCTGTGATAGGCTTGAGTCACGTATTTTATCACGGTTTTTGTTTCCAAACTGTGATAAAAATGTATGACTGAAGCCTATCACAGTAGGCCGTGCTCGCCCCGCTGCAATTCTTTAAATAAAAATAATAGTTTAAAAAACAAAAAATACACGCTATTGTACATAACTGAACTAAAATGTAGAAAATAATTTTCAATAAGTTTGAAAAAGAATAGAGTGATAAACAAAAAAATATATATGTAAGTATATTATATTTATTTAAACTTATTGAAAATTATTTTCTATTTTTTAGTGCGGGTAACTACAAAAGCGTGTTTTTTTTGGAACGAAGTTCTTTTACGCTGCTTGAAACTTGAACTGGCAGAAATCGTCACGTAACGAAAAAGCGTTATGTCCCCTCCAAGCAACCTTCCTCTCTTTCTCTTTCTTACTGTCTCTTTCTATTTTATGCGGTTGAATGTGTATGTTTGTGTGAGTGTGCTAGTTTTGATATTATATCGTTGACCGTAAGCATTGTGTACGGTCAACGATATAACCTCAATTCTATACACATGTAAATATCATTTATACTATATTCTTTTTTTTATGTGTATCTTATAATTTTATTTGCTATTTTATATTTAATTTTGATTAAATTACTATTTTCCTAAAATGTTAAATTCAATTTATTAGTTTAAATTCTTACATAAGGTAGTACCTCCGCACACATTATAGTGCGCTGAATTCTCTTCTCTATTATCTCTCATTAATAATAATAATAATAAAGAAATATTTTTTTTATTCACAAAACATAAACTTTGACAAATAAGTATACAGAATGGTAAATAAACTGGAAGTACAATTATAATGATTGGGTACAAAAGGTAGGTAGTGAGGTCGAAAGTCCAATAAGAATAGGTACCCTGCCCCCCAAACTAGGAAAATCTTGTATCTGTATCATTTACTTACCCTCATGAGTATTTTCGAATACTTAACTATTCTATTAATCATATCTGCGAAACTGTATAGGTCAAACATTGTATTGCATTTGGTGCAGATTTATTTGAAGATTAATCTGTCTAAATTAAAAAAAAAAAAAGAAAACGCCTTGGCGGAAGTACTACCTTAAACATTTTGGCGTTGAAAAATAATAAAACATAACATAAAATATACAAATTAGAGAAAGAGAGAGTTGAATAAAGGAGAACTGCGCTTTAAGGTGTGACCAGAATACAGTAGTATAATTTATGAAAATCTACATTTTAAAACAAGTTTAGAGTCTAAAAAATATCGCAAAGAACTTCTAAAAAATCGTTAATCCTGGGGATCCTGGCAAGGATAATGGGACAGACTATTTAAATTATTACACTGTCATCGATCCTTGATATGTGTGCGAAGTTTCAAATCAATCCGACGTTTTGAACGGGATGAAAATCGAGTTCAAAAATTCCGTTACATAGATCCATAGATACATACCGAGCTAATAAAAGCGTGTGAAACCGTCTCAAACAAAACTCTTTGGAGTAATAAACAGAGTACCAAGCAAATAAACGTGCAGCCACCTTCACAGAAATACCAGCATCCGAGGTGAGACCAAATGTATGCACGTCAAGCTGTTTGCACTGACGATGGAGAACTAAAATTTATCTATCGCCAAACATATTCGCAAGTAGCATCATTTCGTTAACAACCTCTCATACAAATTCCAACTTTAGAACTCGAGAATTAAGGTGTATATTGGCCTGTGCGCTAATTTCTGTCGTAGTTGTTTATTGGCGATATATTTTTGGGAAGTGCATGCACTTTATAGTCAGGCATTCGAGTCAACACAAATCTTTGCGGTTCATATTTTAACGTATTTACTTTTAAAATGTCCTCGTTTATGTGATACTGTTGTGTGGTTTGTTGAATGTTCTGGTGTCCTGGGATCGTTTGTGTGCTGTTTACCTTGTATTTGTTACTTGAAAACAGTAGAACAAGTTGCAGTGTTTAACGATGTATTTGGTTTTGGTATAGACACCGTTATTTTTTCAAGCTTTTTTTCTTCTTGTTCGTGTAGGTACCTATCTTTTTATAGGGATAGTAATGGTCCTAATCTGATCCCTCTCACGCAAGTTAGCAATCTCAGTATGTGGTGGATTAAAAGTCTAGTATACTTGTGACAGCAAATGGTTTATAGCGATATTTTCCAACGTCTACGGAGCAGTCTATGTCAGAAGAAGAGAGTGGTGATGGAGATTGTGCAATAAAATCACTATTCAATGAAATCCTTTGAAGCAAATAAGATTACGCCTCGATCCCTGTGGGCAATTCGTTAAATTGGTATTTATTACCTTCATTATCCAAAATTGGTAATCACTCTAGTTATCTCGTTAAACAAACAAAGACCAAATGAATTCATAAACGAGTGACTGATTTAATGAATTTAGTTTTAACATTAACAATTTACGCATTCTCTGCATGTTAGCATTGTCTACATAGCCCTTTTATTGCATGTATTAATTTTCATTTAATTATACAACCAATTCATACTTAAACTACTAATACGTTCTGGTGTAATAACATGTATTGACTAGCTTTTTGCTTAGCTATATATATATATATATCGGGTATTTTATCCCACATGGACGTATTAAGTACCGGGCTAATGATATGTGTTAATCCAGGTTATAAACTATCTGTGTGCCAAATTCCATCTAAGTCTGTTCAGCCGTTTGAGCCTGATTGAGTAACAAACATCCAATCATGCAAGCATTCACAAACGTTCACATTTATAATAATATTGAGTAGGTTACGGCCTGTTTTTTCAAAAGTCAGATAATTTGTATCTGAGGAATAAATAATGTGGTTTGACAGGCTTTCTAAAAATATATCAAACTGTCATATTTATTCTTGAGATATAAGTTATCTGACTATTGAAAACTTAACTTAACTTAATAGGACCTGCCAGGGTTGCGGGAAAGTCCGAATGGGTTACCGTGGCCCCTGGCACAGGCAACTGAAGGAACAAGGGTGGGTTTTAGTCACTAAGAGTCTGACACGCCCTCCCGCTCCGCCCAAAGCGGGAGAAGTTATTTGATGATTTCCCACACTAAAAAAAAAGTGGCCAAGTGCGAGTCGGACTCGCCCATGACGGGTTCCGTAGCAGCAAGTAAATATTTTTATTATTATTATTACTTCGTTATTTTTATATTTCAGTTGATTGAATGAAAGGTAAATTGCGGTTTACGATTTCTGACGTATTAAAAAAAAACTACTCACTAGATCTCGTTCAAACAAATTTTCGGTGAAAGTTTACGTCAATTCTGTCGAAAGTCGTTGTAGAAATATGAAACGCTTTGAAAGTGAAGGCCACTCAGATTTCTTTTTTAGGACTTAAATAGGCTTTAGACAAAATGGTGTGCCTCATCGTTATACAGATCATATTACCACCAAAACGGACATATTTAATCTAAAAAATGTAAAACCATTCACTACTGGCCTTGTTATTTTAAAAAGCTGACCCAATTTTCATTCAGCGAAATACTATTAAATACTCCTTTTAAAAGAGTTAATTTTCCTGTTTCAGCCGTTGCCATTCACTGTCTGCCTATCCTCATTACGTCGAGGGTTGAATGTGGGCTCGTTTGCCCGACCCAGATACTCAATGAAAGTGTAACGTCAGCATTTTCAGTAGTCTTGTTCATTATGAAGTATTATCTACCATTAAAAGTGAGTGCCGTTTGTGCATACTGAGCGTTTCATTTGAGTTTTATTGTCAGGGTAGTCTGCTTTTACTAGCTTGATGGAATGGTCTGTTACAGAAGTAAAAAGCAAGAACGAAATGTATTTTTTTAATATTTAGTCTTGCGGTTGATCACAATGTAATAGTTAATGTGCCGGACGGGCGTGATCGCTGGGTTCCAGGGTGAGGGAGGTTGTAATACCCAACCAGGGCTATCCCGGTATGAGGTCGGGCGTCTCCCAATCCACAGCGGCGCTGACGTCCTACACCTATAAGTTCCAGGTATCTTCAAGATTCCCGACTGTGGCTTCGTACTGATGTCTTCGTGTTCCGGGGTACTTACTTATATGAAGGGGTTGATAAATAATAACACCAAGTTGAAAGTTCTTTAACTGTTCAGGGAGCGATTCGGGTCCTCTTGAGGGGTTCACTTGATGACGTATTTTGAGCCGTAAAGTTCCTTGCTGATGACTACGAAATTAGCGGTCGTGACGCGCCCGCTTAAGTGGCTCGAATCTTTACCGTAACGAGGACCGCGAATTTCTCCCTGATTTTTCGTTTATTTTTGTTACGTTTACAAGCATTCTTACAGCTAAACCTCCCTAGTTAGGCACCCTATCCAGACATGTCATACATAACCGGATTCCTTGCGTAATCCCCTATCTATTGACACTACAGGAGCGACTGTGTGTCTTTCAGCTGAAAAGTTATTTCATTACAAAGGGGAAAACGGGTGAAAAATTACTATTATCCAGTCTGTCAGGTGGATTTCCTGTGAAACCCCTGAACCGATATTCAATTTCTAAACGGGTACCTAAAGTAGGTCTATCGAACTAAAGAAATCTAGTATTTTCATAGATACATCTAGATTTTTCAGGGCGTGAAGCGCCTCTGAAGACTGTAAGAAAAAACGTACTATTTTGCCCCTGCTCGCAACCTGTGCTCATCAAAAAGGTGGACTTCCCATTTGACCACAGGTCCAAAAATTACATCCAGGGCTAGGTCTCGGTCTAGGCTACCTGGACGTACCAAAATACTATAGGGAAACTATATACGTCCCACCCTTTTGATGCTCACAAGGTTGCGACCAGTGGGTTAAATGAAAAACGACTCAATTTCATCTTCAATAGCTTTCTAGTACATACCATATGATGTCTAGGCTAGAACTATACCTATTCTATCTTATTACGCTATAAAATACAACATTCAAAAGGTTTTACTACCAATTATTCACTAAGAACGTTTCAGAACTCAAGACCCTATCTGGGTACATGGGCGCACGTAGTGGTACGCCCGCTGTCTATTAAGTTCTAAAACATTCTTAGCAGTAAATTACTAATAGTTGAACAAAATTACGTATGGCGATGTTCCGACACGTACATACATTCTATTTAAGAAATTAGGGAATAAATAAACTAAGAAACTACTATATAACATTAACAAAATCTGAGTATGGTGACGCTCCGTCGCGAACATCTCTCCCGCCGTGCAGTGCAGTGTCGACTCGTAGCGACGTCGGCGCGGCGCTGCATCACGCCGGTGAGCGACGACCGTAGTCGCGACGCTCGCCGTCGCGACGCCTGCGTTACTTCGGTAGTGGGACGAGCTTCTTCACCGGACGCTTTAAAGTGCCGCCAGCAGTGCGCACCTCAGCGGTCCGGACTTCACCGTCGGCCCCGGGGAACACGGCGACTATGCGGCCTCGCGGCCATGTGTTGCGAGGCAGCTGGCCGTCTGCGATGAGGATAGGGTCCCCCACCTGCAGACCGGGCCCGCGGCTGTGAGGCTCCCGCCGGTTTTGGAGCTCCGGCAGGTACTCTCTGACCCAGCGGCGCCAGAACATGTCGGCGAGTATTTGTGATCGCCGCCACAGTTTTTTCTGTCTATGTCTTGATCGGTGAACACGCCCACTGTGCTGTAAACTGCGGTGTGTCCAATCTATATATAATTTTGTTATGTGATGGTCGCCGTGTAATATCGGCGGTCGCTTCACATCGTCGGCCACTTCGCTGGTCGCGGATATACGACTCCTCAGCCGTATGACGTTGTCTATGATTTCTATTTGCAGCGGCCTCAGGCGACTGTCTTTCTCCAACGTCTTCTCTTCTTGCAGTCTCGCTATTTCCAGAGCGAACGACTGCTGCTGTACGACCTGTGCGAGTATCTTCTCCGCTTCTATTTTCCCGATACTGACAACTTCAGTTCGGGCCTGTGTCGGGTCTATGTTTTCTATTACTCGCGCGCTATTTGACACCCATTTTCTGAGCTCGAACTTCGCCTGTAGGTGTATGTTCTTCACCGTAGTTGCGATGCGCGTGGCCTCTTCTTCCGACCTATAGCTATCGAGGTAATCATCCATGTAATGATTACGTATTATGGCTTCCACTGCTTCTGGATGCTCATCTATGTGCCTCTTCGCGTTCCAATTCTTCGCGAAAATGGCTGTGCACGGCGAACTTGCCGCACCGAAAATGATGGACTTCATGCGATATTCATCAGGCGCTCCTTCCCTTCTATTGCCTCTCCATAAATATCGGAGGGCGTCTCTGTCTTGAGCTCGTACTTTCACCTGCATAAACATTTCCGCTATGTCTCCGGAAATGGCTATGCGGTGTCGGCGGAAACGCATCATGACGCCGGGCAGCGACTGTAGCAAGTCCGGTCCCGTGAGAAGGAAGTCATTCAGTGACAGTCCTCTCGATTTCGCTGCAGCGTCATGAACTATTCTGAGCTTGTCTGGCTTCATGGGGTTGAACACGTCGAAATGGGGTAGGTACCACGTCCTTCCAGGTGTGCTCGCTTTGGGCGCCTTCTCTGCATATCCCTTCTGTGTGAGGGAGTCCATCTGTTCCACGTATCTGTCTCGAAGAGCAGGGTTGCTGTCGAGCTTCTTTTCTATTGAGACGAGCCTCTTGAGTGCTGTCCCGTAGCTATCTGGCATTTCACTATTTTCATTCTTCCACAGCATCGCTGTTTCTATGTGACCATCTTCTAATTGTTGAGTGTGACGACTCAAAATGTCTTCTGCCTTCTTCTCCGGATCTGAGTCTGGTCGCCTCGGATTAATAACCAGCGACTCCAGGGCGAAGAATTCACGAAGCTGCTCGTCAAGATCTTCATCGTTGGACGTAAGTCGGTTGACGTAGTGCACCTGCTGACCCAGTATTCTTGTGTGCGCGCCGTGTAATGTCCAGCCCATCGTTGTAAGTGAAGCGACGGGTTGGTGCTTCGGTCCTCTGCGGATCTCACTGGCCAATAATAGGTGCCAGTTATCTTGACCAATGAGGATCTTCGGTGCGCCTGTGTCGTAAATCAGCTGATGTCTTAGGTCGTCCAGGTGTTTGCAGTTTGCTACGTCCTCTTCGCTTACTGTCTGTGTTGACAGGTTGAGCTTCGGTATGGTGCGCGCTCTGAACGGCACCTTACTCTTGAACGAGCTCGCCAGAGTGATCGTGATCCTTCTTGAACAAGGAGTGTCGATCATGGTGTCACCTATCGCACCTATCTTCAGAGGGTCGATAGGGCCCTCTGCCCCGACTTGCTTCGCTATATCTTCGTCGATTAGGGAAACGGTTGATCCGTCGTCGAGAAGCGCAAACGTCGATACTTCTCCCGCCGGTCCGACGACTCGAACCGGTACCATCTTGAGATATGCTTGACTAGAAGTTGTGTGTGAGCTGGCCACCGTTTCCTTTGCTTCTTTCTTCTGTTCTGGGGCAGCGGGCCTATCGACGCCCTCTGCAGCAGGCTTCTTGTTATAATGAAGAAGCCGATGGTGCTTGGCTGTACACCCCTTGACGTCACACTTCTTTGGTCTGCATGTGTGACCAGAGCGACGACTTCGCAGGCAACGGAAACAGAGGTTGAGTTTCTTCGCTAGCTCCCATCTCTTGTCACTGGATCCCTCTTTGAACTTCGAGCAGTCGGTTGCTTGATGTCCCTCTCTGTCACAGACACGGCATTTAGGGGCCGTCTTGTCCGTTGCTGTGTGGGTCCTCTGAGTGACGCGCTTGGAAGCCGTAGTCTCCCCGATGTTCTCAGGTGGAGCGAAGGCACTGCAGAAACGAGCTTGTTCGGTAACGAAGTCACTGAAGAGAGCGAGGTCCGGCAGCGACAGATGCTTCTCTGTGTACGTTCTGTACCACTGTACACGCAGGGAGTTCGGTAACTTCTCCGTCAGCAGTCGCATGAGTTCGGCGTTGATAAGGTAGTGTTCCTTCTTCAATGCGCGAAGAGTGACTATGCCGCTTCTTACTCGGCTTGCGAACGTACAGATGTCCTTAGGCGATTCGCTGCAGCGTGGCAGACCGCGTAGTCTGTCTGTCTCCGCTTGAGCGATTGAGTCTGGACGTCCGAATTGTAGCTCGAGCTCCTTCATGATGTCATCTGGTCTGGCATGTCCGATAAGCTCCGAACTCACTGTCTCCAATGCTCTTCCTTGTAGGCTTCTTCTGAGTCTAGCTGTATTCTCAATATCATTGAAGTATCTTCGAGTTGTTTTATAGATGGCTTGGAATGAAAGCCATTCTGTATGCGCCCCGCTGAAATTCGGGAGCGTCATTATTACTTTCGACGCCGAGGGGCTATTCGATGTCCACGGTTCTGTTTTCTTGTCGGCGAGCGACGCTATAGCGGACGTCAACTCCGTTATGAAGGAACGGAGTGAGCCTTCCCCCTTGGTGTCTTCTATTGGCTTCGTTGCCTCTGTATTCTTCACTTCATTTTCTGTAGGATTCGACGAAGGCTGCGCTCGGAGATCCGCTATACTGTTGACGTCCACCACGGGGTCCTGTTGCACTCGGCTTCTATTTCTATTGTCCCCCTCGGCGGCGTTGTCCTCCTTCGTTGGCTCAGGTTCGGGTGCCTCTTCAAGCCAGGAACGCACGTACTCTTCGTTTGAGTTTCTATCATCCATATAGCCATCGGAATCTTCTTCCTCGGCTCTTTGAAGTGCTATTTGAGCAAGTTCCAACCTAATTTTCAATAGGTTTTCACGTGCTCTTGAAATTTTACTATTTGTCCGCGTCGACCTATTCGCAGTCGACGGCGGCCTTCTATGTTCGTTACGGGCGTCACCCCGGGTAGTCATCGGCAAGGTTCGGCTGTACGTCTTGTTGAGAGCTTTCTTTGGTTGCTTCACTGTCCAATGTGAAGGCTTCACTGTGCTATCAGATGTCCCTTCTAATCTGTCTGTGCTCTCGGTAGCTGCTTCTTGTTCCAACTGTTCCTTTTCTATAGGCTGTGTCGTCACGGGTACGTCTTCGCTTCCCCTTGGAGAGACTGGGCGTGGCTGCAGCTGCGGTTGCTCGACCCCTTCAGTGGTAGATGGTGAACGTGGAGGCAGTTGGTGTCTGATAGCTGTAGTACTGCGTGATCTGTCCACATCCACTGTCCAAGCTTCAGGGGCTCTGCCTTGTGACCTTGTAATCGGCATGTTGAATTCGGTTCAGGTATTCAAACTTCAAGGCAGGGTATCTATGTTCACAGCACACTTTAACTTCACACTAATATGTCACTGTCTTCAAAGACGTACCTGTGCTTAATCTTCGGTGTTAATCCTTCAATGTTCAACACTAACTTCAAGTTCCACACTAAGTTCCACTATCTTCATACACAATTTTCAAGTTCAAGAACAAATCTTCAAAAGATAAGTCTTCAGGCTTCAGACTTCAACTTCCAAACTAAATCTTCTATCTTCAAAGACAATCTTCAAAGTCCAAGAACAAATCTTCAAAGTATAAGGCTTCAGGAATAAGTCTTCAGGCTTCAGGGATAATCCTTCAGTCTTCAAAACAAAACTTCAAATTCCAAATTAAATTCTTCTATCTTCAAAGTCCAAGAACAAATCTTCAAAGGATAAGTCTTCAGTAATAAGTCTTCAGGAATAGAATAAGTCTTCAGGTTTCAGTGATAATCCTTCAGTCTTCAAAACGAAACTTCAAATTCCAACTTAAATTCTTCTATCTTCAAAGTCCAAGAATAAATCTTCAAAGTATAAGGCTTCAGGAATAAGTCTTCAGGCTTCAGGGATAATCCTTCAGTCTTCAAAACAAAACTTCAAATTCCAAATTAAATTCTTCTATCTTCAAAGTCCAAGAACAAATCTTCAAAGGATAAGTCTTCAGTAATAAGCCTTCAGGAATAGAATAAGTCTTCAGGTTTCAGGGATAATCCTTCAGTCTTCAAAACGAAACTTCAAATTCCAAATTAAATTCTTCTATCTTCAAAGTCCAAGAACAAATCTTCAAAGGATAAGGCTTCAGTAATAAGTCTTCAGGAATAGAATAAGTCTTCAGGTTTCAGGGATAATCCTTCAGTCTTCAAAACGAAACTTCAAATTCCAAATTAAATTGTTCTATCTTCAAAGTCCAAGAACAAATCTTCAAAGGATAAGGCTTCAGTAATAAGTCTTCAGGAATAGAATAAGTCTTCAGGTTTCAGGGATAATCCTTCAGTCTTCAAAACGAAACTTCAAATTCCAAATTAAATTGTTCTATCTTCAAAGTCCAAGAACAAATCTTCAAAGGATAAGTCTTCAGGAATAAGTCTTCAGGCTTCAGGGATAATCCTTCAGGAACGTGACTTCAGGAATATCTCTCCAGGAATAAATTAGTGGAAACAGTCTTCCTCAATTCTTCATACTAAATCTTGAAGTTTTCGGGAATGTGTGTGTGTAATAGTCCCTCGGGAACATATCTTCGGGAACAAGTCTTCTATTTCAGGGGCAACTTTCCATATAAATCTTCGGTCTTCCAGAACAATTCTTCAGGAATCATGAAAACATCCGGCTCGCAAGGACCAGCAAATGTACTCCAGAACTATTCCTCAGGAATCATGAAAATATCCGGCTCGTAAGGACCAGCAAATGTGCCGGACGGGCGTGATCGCTGGGTTCCAGGGTGAGGGAGGTTGTAATACCCAACCAGGGCTATCCCGGTATGAGGTCGGGCGTCTCCCAATCCACAGCGGCGCTGACGTCCTACACCTATAAGTTCCAGGTATCTTCAAGATTCCCGACTGTGGCTTCGTACTGATGTCTTCGTGTTCCGGGGTACTTACTTATATGAAGGGGTTGATAAATAATAACACCAAGTTGAAAGTTCTTTAACTGTTCAGGGAGCGATTCGGGTCCTCTTGAGGGGTTCACTTGATGACGTATTTTGAGCCGTAAAGTTCCTTGCTGATGACTACGAAATTAGCGGTCGTGACGCGCCCGCTTAAGTGGCTCGAATCTTTACCGTAACGAGGACCGCGAATTTCTCCCTGATTTTTCGTTTATTTTTGTTACGTTTACAAGCATTCTTACAGCTAAACCTCCCTAGTTAGGCACCCTATCCAGACATGTCATACATAACCGGATTCCTTGCGTAATCCCCTATCTATTGACACTACAGGAGCGACTGTGTGTCTTTCAGCTGAAAAGTTATTTCATTACAAAGGGGAAAACGGGTGAAAAATTACTATTATCCAGTCTGTCAGGTGGATTTCCTGTGAAACCCCTGAACCGATATTCAATTTCTAAACGGGTACCTAAAGTAGGTCTATCGAACTAAAGAAATCTAGTATTTTCATAGATACATCTAGATTTTTCAGGGCGTGAAGCGCCTCTGAAGACTGTAAGAAAAAACGTACTATTTTGCCCCTGCTCGCAACCTGTGCTCATCAAAAAGGTGGACTTCCCATTTGACCACAGGTCCAAAAATTACATCCAGGGCTAGGTCTCGGTCTAGGCTACCTGGACGTACCAAAATACTATAGGGAAACTATATACGTCCCACCCTTTTGATGCTCACAAGGTTGCGACCAGTGGGTTAAATGAAAAACGACTCAATTTCATCTTTAATAGCTTTCTAGTACATACCATATGATGTCTAGGCTAGAACTATACCTATTCTATCTTATTACGCTATAAAATACAACATTCAAAAGGTTTTACTACCAATTATTCACTAAGAACGTTTCAGAACTCAAGACCCTATCTGGGTACATGGGCGCACGTAGTGGTACGCCCGCTGTCTATTAAGTTCTAAAACATTCTTAGCAGTAAATTACTAATAGTTGAACAAAATTACGTATGGCGATGTTCCGACACGTACATACATTCTATTTAAGAAATTAGGGAATAAATAAACTAAGAAACTACTATATAACATTAACAAAATCTGAGTATGGTGACGCTCCGTCGCGAACAGTTAATTTGAGGCATAGTCAATTTACAAAGGTTGATTTTACTTTCGCATTTTTTGCTTGCTTGTTGGCTACCCAGAACCATTTGTTAAGTACTGGGTAAGCTCACTCCACCGTCGACTCTGTCTCTGTCACCACTGACCTAGACTAGAGTCAAGAGCAAACCCATCTTAAATAAAAAATTGAATAAAAAATGTCCGCTATGAATTTACTTTTTTAACAAATATTTCTATCAGAATTAAACATCTTAAGCTGAATAGTTAAAGTCTGTTAAGTTATTAATTAACGATCAAGAATAATATTGGATTATCTACGTCTTTTAACTTTAAATTGTATAAAAGAAGCGGTTCTCTGAAGTCTTCAACGTCAGCAATAGTTAACGATCAAACTAATTAATTGTAGGAGCTGCGTTAGACTGTTTGTAAAGCTAGGAAATGCCTTACACTAGGTTTCTTTGATCCAGTAACCTATATTGCTTTTGAATTGAAAAAATAATCTTCAGCGAACTTATCAAATTTTGCCTATCCATATCGATGAAGTAACTATGGAATCATGATAACAAAACCTTTTGTGCTACCGTATTGTAAGCAAATAAATAACTTTATTTCTACTCCTTTAAATCAATGTGAATCAATTTGGTTGAAGCAAGCACCACAAGCCATGTGGCCGGCCATCGGCAAAAATTACGAAGTTCGATACAAACTGTCACCCCCTATTTACTCCATTTAGGTTTAGGCTAATTTTCAAAAAGCCTTCTTTAAAGCTCACTTTCGTTTTCGGGTGTTTTTATATATATATATATCTTTCTTTCAAAATAGTACATTTTGGAAGTGAACTCACGCTGGATTTTAGGCGTCATATTAGGCGCAAATAAACCTATTTTCTTTCTTACAAATGATCAAATGATTTTTTATATAGAATAGAGCTATTCCTATTTTCATTATATAACACTCAATAACCTAACAGTAAATTAAAAGCACCTATAACTAAAGGAGACCATTACATACAAGAGCGCATTACGCCTAAGTCTTCACTATAAAGCAAGGAGGGTTCCAACCATAATCATGGGTTTAGCAAGGAAACATCACGGCGTGATGTCACGGGACCAGCTAGAAGTAACCGCACATCCTTTAATGTAATCTCTTTACTGTCTTTTACGACTCATGGGGGTGCTGCCAAAGCTTAGTAACAAGTAACGAATAAGTTGAAATGTGACAATAAGTATGCGCTACATCTTTTACATGTTGTGGTACAATGAAGTACCTACAAATCAGTCAGTTATATACATATTTCATATTTCAACCCTGAAACATGCAGAAAAGAAAGAAAGAAGATTTTTTTTTTTTTGACCCAGGTTAAAGAAAATAGTTTTTTTTTTAAACGTTGCCTTACACTAGGAATTGCTCCTGTATCGTGGGTGCGTTTACAAACATTTAAACTCACATACACAAACAGCCAGACCCGGAACAACTACTTGCAGGTCATACAAATATTTGTTCCGTGCGGGGATCGAACCCGCGACACGTAACGCAGCAGTCAATTGTTTAACCACTGCGCCAACCGTGCCGTCAAAATTTATTTGACCCAGGATAAAGCACACAATATTACACAAAAACAGACTAACAGAAAGTACCTAAAATAGTATTGTGTGCCTCAGGGCTGCGCCAAATAGGCCCAGTTCAGCATAGATGCCAGACAACTAGTGCCTGACGCTGGTTTTCAACTGCAGGTCCGTGTTGCGTACAACCACACTTCGCTAGTTATGTATAGGGACGACTATACAAGGTGTTGTTTTGCATCCTCGTCAAATTCGTGGAGGTAACTATGCTAATGATTCCCGACACGAATCAATAATAAAATAAGTAGGTATTTATTTATATTTTTTGTATTTTTTGGAAATCGGTATGTGTAGGGCCCGTGTGATACCGCCCTGTAATTGCGCTGTAACTGTAACGCATGCACACAGCGACATAGTCGTGCGACACTGCCTACCGCATACGCAACGGGGCGATTTTGTTCTTTGAAAGTGGAGTATTCTGAAATACTGTCAAACTTAAACACCTAAAAAAACAAGTATGTATTAATTATTGAGCAGGATCGTAATTTTATTTGATTATTTATGTCTTTCATAACAGCCTCCTGAAATTTGACGAGGATGCAAAACAACACGTTGTATAGGAATATTAAAATTTTAAAAGAAGAACGTAGTTTTTTTGGGTATTTCCCAGTGGTCAGATTGACGGTTAGACTAGTCTTTCCAACGGGAATTTTTTGTTCCCGTTGGTCAGATCAGCTCATAATTTAGTAAAGTACTGTTGAATACGAAGAGGTTATAAAACTAGTTTTATTTGTGACATCATGGAATTTGTTGACACTGGTTGAAATTCTTTGCAAGTTGTTTCATGGTTTTATAAAACAAAATTTTCCTGTTTGTCATGAAATGTCAATCACATCTATATCAATGTGTACTATACTATTTTTTTAACCAGAAGTTGAGTAATGTGTATCGGTATTATGGATCTTAATTTTATAAATAGAAAGGGTGGAGTTGTCTTGCTTTATAATGGATATCAATTTTATAAAAACAAAACGTACACAAACGGAAACGAATTTTGGCTTTGCGGTCAGTTCAAAAGAATGCGATGCTTGGGATCTGTGACGATTCAAGTGAGTAAACTGGTTGTTACCTCAAGGAGTTAATTCTGTTATTTAGCTCGCAGTACGTTCAAGATCCTTGGTCATACCTTGATCACTTTATTGCCAAACTCATGTCCGTCTCAATGCCCAACTATTATGTAGGTATAGGTATATGCATGTAGATACGGGTCCCGACCGCTAGTAAGTGTCTATGTTTTTTCAGAACCGCAATCAACTTATTAAGTCAAAAAATCACACCTGCGTTCAAGATGTTGGCAAGAATGACATAGAAGTTTCATTCCATAACATGCGGGAACAAGCTTGCAAGGAGTTTCAACCAGTGTCAACAATTTATAAAGAGTATGTCACAAAATTAAAAGATTCCGGCTTAAACTTAACGAATATACCGTCTTTTCAATCTATTAAAAGTACGGTGTACCGTCAACGAAATAAAGCCGCTAAAGTTACCAAAATATTTCATAACAACCCTATTGACGTTGAAATCCCTGAAGAATTTCAAAATTTCATTTTAGCGGATTTTATTGACCAAGGAACACGTATAATTGTTTTTTGTACGCCGCAATCGAAGGAATATTTAAAACTAGTAAAACATTTCTTTTGTGACGGAACATTTAAGAGCGTGGCCTTTACATCATTTTCACAGTTATATAGCATCCATGGTGATATTGGAAGCAGCATTGACACCACTAATATTATACCATTAATTTATGTATTGATGTCCCATAGATCGGAAGAAAGCTACATCAGTCTTTTTAGCATGCTACGATCACAACTGCCGTATATGGAACCAAAACAGTTTACCCTGGATTTTGAAGTTGCTGTTTCTAATGCGTTAAAAAAAGTATACCCTGGTGCGGAAATAAAAGGTTGCTATTTTCATTTTTCTCACAACGTGTGGAAGCAAGCAAAAAAATTAAAATTGACAAAATCAAAAGCAACAAAACGCATAATTGCACTTTCGGGAATTCTGCCATTACTACCGCCACATTTAGTGGATGAAGGTTGGCAATATATAATTAATGATGCTCCTGATTCGGCCAACATACAAAAATTTAAAAAATATTTTCAAAAACAGTGGCTAGAAAAGTCTAATTTCAAGCAAACTTGGTCTGTTTTTGGGCAGAAGCACAGAACTACTAACTGTTTAGAAAGTTGGCATAAAGAACTAAATAAAAAAATTACAAGAAAAGGACCCGGGATAATCAACTTACTGAGAATTTTACTGAAAAGTGATTTTACGAAAATAACAAATAAACGGACAAAGGAAAATGTAATGAGAGACGAATTCATAATGTATTCACAAATGATGTTAACTAATGGAGAATTGAATGTTGGTCATTTTTTAGAACGTTTAAGATAAAATTGTGGTTTTGTTCAAATCCGCCCAATAATCACATTTCTTTAAACATAAAACAAATTCTCCTCTAATACTTTCTAGCCTGCTTTCTAACATGTACCTATTAAAATGCAAAACTGTTTTTACTTTCATTGTACTTTTTTTCTGTTGTTTTTCTAGCTGTCAAATAAATCTGACCAACGGGAAAAAAAATTCCCGTTGGAAAGACTAGTCTGACCACCAATCTGACCACTGGGAAAAACCCGTTTTTTTGGTTGTTTTCAGACAACGTGTTAACTGTTTAAAAGATGCACAGTACACTAACTTTTCCACAATCATCCAGGCTGGAGTAGTGGCAACGATAAAATTACCCTTACAAAACCTTCGGGGTTATTAACCTTTATTACAAGTCAGGCTGTTACGTAACATTACTCCCGGTCCCTCGGAAAAGCTTACCTGGTACAGTCATGAGCAATAACATAGAAACGCCCTTAAAATTCTAATTCATGTAGCAACATTAAATCGCAAAAAATAAGTATGCTAACTGTGTCCAAAAATTATGTAAACGTTAAATTGTGTCAAAATTAACTACACATTTTTGTCAAATTTTCGCAAACAATAGATTTCCAAAAAATAATATTAACTTTTAGTTCCGTAATGATGAACCCAAGGAAATTTCAAAAACATGTTTACAGTACAGTTTCGAAATTATGTAAACAATTACAAAGCAGCAGTTTCGAGCAGCTTGAGCTCGGAAATAAGCCTATTACCTAATTGACAAAATCAGTGTACATGAATAGTTATAGATCTTATTGGATTATTTATTTTTCGATGTTTTATCATTAATTTGCCTTATACCTAGATATTGTGTCATAGTAAGGTAAAAGTAGCCAATTATCGAGTGGCATCGACTCGCCCGTCGACTGTTTTTATTTCCGTGTACCGTCCTAAAACTATTGTACTATTAGATTCCTACGGCAACATTGCAAATCAAACAGAAGGGATAAGCGCGCATTACGGTTGTTTTTTGTTGTCGTACAGTACAGCTAGATGAATATTTCCTGTGTTATTGTGATTATTATTGATATCGCTATAAAATGAATAGTAACAACGTGCCATATCGTATTTCTACATATGACAAACACAAAATCGTTGTTCTTAAAGAACAGGGACTTTCAATAACAGACATTGCAAATGAATTGGGAATTACGGTGAGTTTGCAATTTTTTGTTGTTTTATTTTTATTTTATAGGCTTTTTAATTAACAAACAGTTCAAATTAATGTAATATCACTTTAAATTTGAATTAATTATTATTTCAATTATGTATAGTTTTTAGGATTCTTTATTAAATTAATAAGTAACAGTTTACTAAGATGCTTTCTTTTTTTCAGAGAAAAACCGTGTATTTGTGGCTCATGCGGTGGGAAGATAACGGTGACGTTGTTAGTTTTAAAAGTAGTGGTCGTCCACGAATAACTTCCGCGGCGCAGGACAGGCAGATCGTGAATAGTGTGATTAGTGATGGATTTGTGCGAATTCAGGACATATCGTCATCACATCGCGTATCATCTTCAACGATTCGACGTCGGCTACGCACAGCTGGCATACGTCACAGGATTCCGGCGCGAAAACCGCTTTTAACTGCACGCCGTAAACAACAGCGACTACAATTTGCTCGAGAATATCTGAACTACGATTTCAGCAGAGCCATCTTTTCTGATGAAAAAGTGTTTGTTTCTTCTGCTGATGGACGTTTGTCTTTATGGCGGCCTAATAACACTCGTTATTTGGATAAAAATATACTGCCATCAAGAAGAAGTGGCCGGATAAGCTTGGGCGTTTGGGGCTGGATGGCAGCCAGTGGACCCGGTGAATTGGTAGAGATCAGTGGACGAATGAATAGCGAGCAATATACCAGTATTTTAGACGAAGTTTTACTGCCTAGTCTGGAGGTATACTTTCCCGAGCTGACGCCTATTGATTTTGTGCAGGACAATTCAGGGGTCCATAATTCTCGATACACTCAGGCCTGGTTTAGTCGTTACCGAAATTGCGTGAATTCGTTGCCATGGCCGCCTAAAAGCCCAGACCTCAATCCTATTGAGAATTTGTGGGGGCTGATGGTCCAAGAGTGGGACAGCAACCAAGCTAGAACCAGAGAAGCCTTGGTCAGACACGTCCATGAGATATGGGATAGTTTTAGAGGCAATAACGTATGTAACAATATGGTTTCGTCAATGCAGGAAAGGTTGCAAGATGTTATAAACGCTGAAGGTGGCTACACAAGATTTTAATTAATTTAAGTACCGATACATTTTCTTTTTTTTTTCGCGGGTGGAAAATCATCGAATAACCATTGTGTGTGAGAGTGTCAGACTTCTACTGACTAAAAACCACCCATGTTCCTTCTTAGCCCTTGTGCCGAGGCCGCGGTATCTCTTTCGAACAACCCGCAGCCCCGACGGGACCCGCAGTCCCGACGGGAAGTACCGATACCTCGTATTTAAAATGAACAATAGTTATGTGTAGCGATAGTGACTTACTTGATTAAATTGTGATTTAAAATAAATGATTATAACTACGCTATTATATTTAATATTTTATTTATATTTTGGGTATTAATCATTACGTTTGGTAACGAATTACAACACTGATTTCGTAAGCCCTTGTTTTATTGCAGTAACCAACCCCTGTTTATTTATAAAACTGTAATTATTACTGTAATAAACTTAACAACTACCCCAAATACAAAAAAATGCCCTGAGAATGCCTTGTGGCATTAAGTCCGCCTATGTACCACTCTTGTGCATGAAGTTTAAATAATTAAAAAAAACAGGATAAAGTAGGTATACACTTTCAATATCATTTTAATGTATACATGACAATTCCTATAACACGTATACAGTTTGTATTACGTGTATATATGTTATAGAAATTGTCATGGATAGTTAAAAATGACATTGGAAGTGTAAACTTTTATTGATTTTGTTTCGTTTACATTACTGTGAAACCAATGTATACCCAGTTTTGACACAGTTTGATGGTTAGGTAATTTAGATGAAAATATCGTACACATATTTTTTGAATGGTAGAAGTTAAGATATTTTAGAAAATGTGACAATGTATATATATTATTGCTCGTGACTGTACATGTACTACCGTAAACCGGGGCTACTTTGATCAATATGGAACTTTGAAAGTCCATATCTTTTAAATTAGTGGGTATAAAAAAATACAAAAAATGTCTAATAATCGGTTTTTTTATCACTCTCGATTCCTGTAATGATAAGTGAAAAAATATGGCTTGAAATTGAGAAAAAAAATAAAAATTGGCTGATCAAAGTTAAACGTAGGATGGGGTTACTTTGATACCCCCGATTTTATTGCGTGATTAATGATGATGATGATTAAAAAGTAACTCCAATAACAATGCCAATTCAATTTAAAAAACCAAAATCTGCAAAACGGGAATAATAAATATGGACGTTTTTGTCGTATGGGGTGGGGTAACTTTGATCTAGTAAAGCTATTAATAGAGATATATTTACCTTTTTTAATTAAAATCGTTGACGAAGTCTCCGCGTGTCCTCAGAAAAGGATATGATAGTTCTTCAGTGTTGGTAACATCGAAAAAAAAATTACCAAATTGCGTTTCGTTTAACGCAATTCGCGATTTTATACGAAATGGAAGTTTTGATCAAAGTCATCCCGCAATTCAAAGTAACCCCGGTTAATGGTATACGTTATGCCTACGAAGCCTATTTGGTTTAAACTAACTGTGATCCTGTCTACCATAATGTATCATAATGTACCCCAAAAAAAACTGTGCGTCAACGTTAGGTCCACTTAAAGTAGGTGCTGAGTTTCAAAATTGGATTAACTAGGCTAGGCAAAAGGTCTTTTCTCAGATAGAGAAGAATATAGTGGTTATCACCAGCAAAAATATGCCTTCAGGGTCAAATTAAATTAGCTAGCGAAACTCCGCAGACGTGATGAGTATCGATATCTAAACACAATGAAATAAGAATTAAAAAGCTTTGATGTTTTTTTTAGGGGTCAACGACCGCTGGTAGTTTTGTTACTTGAAGTATGAGTTGAGGAAATATGTTTTATCGTTTTTAAATATCGATACTAATCTGTATGTAAAGTTTACATTGAAAAAAAACTGATTTTTAAACTGATTTTCAAGTGAATATATGGCGAATCCGATTCGAATGAAAGCGATCGACGACACCACAAAAAAAAAAATTTGTTTCTTATTGTTTAGATATCGATACCCATAACGTCTGCGGAGTTTCGCTAGCTTATTTAGTTTGATCCTGTATATTTGACTAACAACATAGAGAGATATCCTAACAATATGTTCCTTCACTTTAACTCAGTCGTATCTTAAATTTGTCAAAAAAAAAACTGTGCCTCGCTCTCCTAATAAAACAAGTTACGGTTTTTTTACACCAGTCACACTTTCTAAGACCAGAACCGAGATATAGCGATACATTAAAAGTTGGTCGGAACAATCGCACAGGGATATATAAACCGCGGCGAAGAGATCGTTTATTAGCACGAGTAATAAGAAAACTTCCGCAGAATCTTTGTGAATTTGCATTTTATCAGCCGAAGACTACAACTTAACTTCGTGGATGGTAGTATGTGAGATGCAACAATACGGTCTGGATTTAATTATACTTATTAATAATTCAAATATATATAAAATAAATAAATAATATCAGAACATTATTGTCCCACTGGAGCGCAAAAGCTTGCTCAAGACGGGTTCATCAAGCGATTTCGGACTAATATTAACTATAAAGTCCAGGTTTCCTCATGGAGTTTTCCTTCACCGATGTCAGTAATTTTCAAGATAAACTCAGAAAGTACATATCAATTAAAAATGTCACATTGATACCAGCCCAAATATAACACCACAACTTCGTGTATGACAGGCAAGGCCGTGAACACTGAGCCATCACGACATTCAAAAAATTAAACACATACAAATTGTTATGGTAAAAAACGAAGTGGTAAAAAACTAGTGGGAGAAAGGAGTCATTGTAATAAAGGGTAGGTTTTTGAAATAGCATTGACTCATATATAATCAGCTTTGTTACATTTGCTAAACATTGAAATGTTGACTTAGGACTTTGGAGTTTGATTATAAATGATAAATGATTTTATTTCTGTAAGTAGGTTTGTACAAACACTTTTACACGTATAAGATTTTTTTTTAAATAGATGAGGCCGGTGTTTCCTATCTGACTACTCTGAGAAGAAATGCCGAAACAAACTCAGAGGTCACAGTCTCTTTTAAAGTCCAGAAAAAATCTTGGTCAGATCATGTGATCTACGTATATATTAACGAACGTAGTTATTATTTTATCACTTACGGCGATTTTACTTTTTAATTAAACCTGTAATTATAAGTGACAGTGAGCAAATCACGCACTACAACCATTTATGTTATCTTTGATAGTAGTATAATAAACCAAGAAAACACATGAACAACAAAACAAATGCTGGTTGCAAATGAAAATAAGCAGTACCTTTGTACCCAACTGTTATAATTATGTCGGATCTTTACTGTCATATTTTACTGTGTGCACATAAATAATAAGAAACTTACACCATACACGTGAACCGAAACTTCTTCAAAATAAAGAATGAAAGAGATATAATGTGAGAGGCAAAGTTCTCCCTCTGTCTCTGTATATATCACGTCACGTCGTCACGAAACGTAATGTGCCTATACGTGACGCATCCTAGAAATTTCACTCTCCATTCTCGTCCCATTATCGAATCGCCGTCTAAAAAGTTTTACTTCAATAAATGAATAAACACAGAAAGTAAAAATGCCTTGCTACATTCAGCATAATAGCACCCACAGTCACCTTACACCGCGGCACGTTAGGATAACAATTTTCCTTATTTTTATCTCTTGCTTTTTATATTATTGCGGTGACAACTATGGGGGATGGCGACCCGCCTTATAATTTAACAGCACAATAGACCCGCGTAAATTGTATTCGCTTTGTCACTGGTTCAAAATGGTAGAGGGAATTGTCATGTTTAAAATGACGTTTTGGGGCGAGGAAGGTTGTAATTATAATAACAATGGATAAAGTCATAATCCTTAGTAGCCGGCGCTACGGTGAAAACCTACAATAAATCTAGTTTTCAGTCCCTTATTAGAGTTTTCCGTATCCCACTACTGATGATGAGCAGTAAAAATCTTCTAACTTTCATTCATCTATCGGCGTCAAAGCTCATAAATTAGACTTGAACACTTAAATGCTCAGTGACCGAAGAGCATCAGTTAAACTAACTAAAAACGAAACTGCTTACAAACTCACACAGTGTGAGCAAACATCAAAAAAGTATTTAAATTTTAATGACGTTGAAACCTCCTTACGCAGTTTTAAGCCGCGGGGAAGCAGGCGGGGTACAATTCCGCTCCAGTTATCGTGCGAAAACTTTCACCCAATCCGATTTACCTGAGTTAATTACATTTCATAGTATTGGAGCTTACAGCCACCCCACAGCGAATTGGCCACTGAGAGTCTCTACCCGACATTTTACGGCGAAGTCAACCGGCAAGATTGGCAGTGCACACAATTTGCAGACAGAGATTCTGCGAACTGATATATTTTAGGTATAGGAGAACGTATCTACTGTCGTATCTAACTAATGTTCTTCGCAAAGCCTCAGGCTGTGTGACAGCGGTAGCCACGCGATAGTAAAGGGTTTAATACCACTATAGGAAAAGAAAAACATCTCTCGGGTAGAATCCGTTTTTCTGATACGAACGTAAATGGTATCAGACTACGACTATGGGGATAAAAGCAACCGTTGAAATTCTGTTACCTATTCCATAGATTACATGCTTCTGTTATGCGTTTTTAAAAGGGCGTAACTATTATTGAGGATAGTAACACCTACATACTTTAACTACTTTGAACTGCTTCGACCACACCACGATTCTTTTTCAAGTATATTTTCTTTTGCTTCATTATAAGCTAATAAATTAAATACACAACTATTTTGGAACTTAAATTCTAAAATATAGTGAAGCACAAGTTGTGAGATGAATGTCTGTGAGATGTTGTGTCTTCTGTCATTTTTCCTCCAATTAAGTAATTCAACTTTTCATTGCCACAGTAAAACATATACCTTCATTCAAAACCGTCAAAACTAATCAATTTACGCCATTTCACAGCGACCTCATCAAACTAACTCGGAGAAATTCGTGTGTGAAATATCAGAAGTTGTCGAGATCTTAGCGGCGGGTCTTGGGGCCAGATTAAACCTTCGTAGACGTGTCAATTATCGACTGTTGCGAATTCATTATAAAGGATTTCCACTTCAAGTTTACTGACAATGTATTAATTGGGAGTTTTGGAAGCAGCTTAGATTTTTGTGGTTTGTAGTGAAGATTTATTGTTCTCTGCCGCTGTTGTTATCTTTTTGATCAATTATGCTGCCTGTGTTAATTTATTGTGACATACGGACTTTTAAATGATTAATTTGATAGAATGCTGTTCGTGGTTTTGTAGTAACTCTTCATGAAATTAAGCTTTTCAGCTTTGTTTTTCCTAGCCACTGTCATAAACTCACTTGCTATAAACAGTAAGTTTCCCTGCTCTACCCTTTCCTATTAACCTATGAGGCTGCTATCTTACACAAACACGTTTAAAACCATAGCATCATGAAGACAGTACACCTACCTTCTAATAACTCCATAATTTAGATATAAGCAGTGACAGGTTACAATGCCATCGTTTACGAGCTCCATAATCACCTCTTCCCTCGAAAGGTGAGCCGTAATTTACTCGAGCAATTAAACCCAATTTGGAGGCATTATATATTGTGATCAAGCGTTTCTTACAAAATAATTTTCGACCTTAAAGTTCCCTTCGAAATTAATACCTTCTAGCAGATTCCCTAATAATGAATGCAATAAAACAATCTAGTCGTTTACCCACCACAATATATGCCTCCCTTCCACGTAAAATGTAGTTGCAAGGCACGTTTTAAAATATATGGTCGGACGAAATTAAATGCGCGCACCGTCTTATTGCTAACGCAGTTTACGCCTAATGTGAATTATGAAGAATAATAGTGGCGTAAGTATCAGGTGGAGCTAGGGAGTTGGGGAAAATGGGGGGGGGGGGGGGGGGGGGTAATGCGATAACTAGCATGATCTTTGGGGTGAGAAAAATTGAGAATGGAAATGGAATTAGGGTCTATGTTAGTACCGATTGCAGCCAAAACAGTGTCACAGTGTACATACACTTTTTAAATAACAATGAAAAGTACATATTTCTACTATATTTCTATAAATTTCTCTAACGCTTACTTACAGAACTTACTTCATGAAATTATGTTTACCAGGTACACCAACCATTGGAAATATCTAAACTTTATTCGGCGTTGAACTGAACGATATACTCCTCTCGTTCACATTCAAAGACTTTCTCGCAAATATAAATCGCAATTGTCTGAAGAAATAGTAAAGTAGAACGATAAATTGGATAAAGAGGCAATACTGCCGTGCTCAGGGGCTGGTAATAGGCAATTTTCGACATCCAATCCCAGCACAATGGGACGACTTGCCTGTTTAAATATTTCTAAGAATCATTCGTTTTCAATATGACCTATGTCACAGTCTTTTAGATTAGCGGGTAGATTGATTGTTGTAAAGAAAAGAAAAAAAGAAATATAGTTTTATTTGTCACAGAAACACGTGCATACAAAAAAGATAATTAGCTCTAACAAATAGAACAGTAATTGAGGAAATGTTTTTCATGGGCGTAATTAAAGCTCATTTATCTTTGAAGCGTTGTATTTTTATTCGTGCAGGTGTAGTAAACACATTGGTGACTATTTATGTGGTTATTGCTCACTATTTATGTGTCTACTCTAGACCAGAAGGAATTGCATCGGCTCTTTGACAACGGTTATTATTATTATTAAAAGCCTATGGTGTCCACGTGGGCAGGGCAAAAGTCTCCCTACTCTCTTCCCACTTCTCTCTATTTAAAGCTGCTAAGGAAATGTTCTTGTTGAAGAAGTCCAGCTCATCCCGCTTGCCATTACAAGAGACCCATTGGGTTGTGGGTCTGGCCCATTGGTCGTCTGACATGCGGCAGATACGGGGGTCACACTGAAAGTTTTTAGAATAGACCAATAAGAAAAGCAGTCGATGAAAAATTAATTTAATTTTCGAATTAGGAACTCTTTAGGAATATGTAGATGTGTAATGAATTCAAATGTCATTTGTTTTAGTGTCTGTCGTGCGTCGAAATGGATTTGACTAGAGGAAATTTTCATTCAATGATTTAATACGACTTTCGTTGCAATCCCAGCGACAACGACAACCATTACAAAAATTTATACATTTTGCTTTCAGTTGCAGTTCTCTTGTCATTCAACTTCCAAAATTGTTCAAAACTAACATGTTTTTCCTAGTAAAAATATCCTACATACAATTCTTTACCACAACATCGAGTCAAATATCAAAGCAGCTTCGTAAAGCCCACAGAGACTGGTTTTGTACGTCGCATTGTCTGGAATTAATTTTCCTGTTCCGCTCAATGCATCTTTTATAAGATAGAGGAACAAAAGTGGGATGAAAGTGCCAGAGGAAAAAACTGTACTGACGGTTATTAAATTGAAGGATTTAATTTGTGTGCTCTAGGTGTTTGTAAGTATTGTCAGATTCGGGTAATTGGTGTTGACAGTGTCTGTTTGTTTTGTTTGCACTTTCAGGATGTTGATTTGTCTCGAGTAAATTGGGTGTTATGTTTCGTGTTTTTGAGAATTATCTTTTTGGAACCTAAAAGTAAATTATGCAATTGAAGTATGTTTTTTTTAAATTATTTATGTAAAAGTGTTTGGGTGGGAAAGGTACTCACATTAATATATTTTTCGACAGCTCGGTTGCTTGGTTCTTTATTTGTGACTTCCTACACCAAGACAATTTGTATTTAATCACGACACATCACCGGTATTCACTTATTTGCACATTTTAGAGATGCGCCTGGTCGACGTGTCCACTAGCGGTAGATCAGTTGCGGAGAGGAGTTTGAGTGAAGGTGAATGGAATGAGTTATAGGAACAAGGAAGGAATGGCCTTCGAATGAATGATTTATGTTGAGTGTTGCAATGTGTAAAATGGGTTCATTGTTTTTAAAAGAAAATGCGTAATTAATTAAATATCTTTTTAATCTCTATTTAGTTGGAACTAGCTTCTGTCCGCGGCTTCGTCAGCGTGGATGTTGGAAATTATTCTACGGGAAAATGCTACCGGGAAAACATTGTCTATATGCCTTATAACATCAGCAATCTGCCAGTAAAAGTCCGTCAAAATCGGTACAGCCGTTTCTGAGATGAGCCGGAACAAACAGACAGATACAAATTTAAAGTATGGTCATTTTGTTATAATTAAGTAAAAAGCTTTGACACAATACATCAATTTTATTTATTTGTATGTATATGTATGTACAAATGAACAATACAACAAACAAACAATGAATCTATACATACATACAAATATACAAACATGTACATGTAAGTATGTATATGTATTTGTATGTATGTATAGATTCATTACCTGCAACGGGTGACAACACACACTAGTTCAAATAGTATTTATTTTGCATCAGAATTTCAAAAAATGCTGGGCCCTCCCCCAATTCCTTCCAGCAAATCTTTTCCCGCGCCACATCGAACCAGCAATAATTTTTACAAACCAATTAATTATTAATAGACGTGTCGATAGGCCAGCGTCCTCTATTAATACAAACTATTATTATTATTTATTTCTAAAACACTTAACCTATATTACTCTTTGGTTTTAGCCACACAACGAAAACCTTTCAGGCTTTATCTGTGTGCTGGCGAGTCGTTCATTTAAGCTTTACAATAAATGTTAATTATATATTACAATGATACATTTAATACTTTTCAATGTAAATTGTATTGAAATTTGTAGGTAAATTAATACATACTTAAAACTACTACAACTTAAAACTAAAATACTAACTAACTTTAAACTTTGGTTAAATCCACATATCAACAACAATTTCACTGTAATTATGCATTTGTTTAAAAGTTTTAGCGGTGATAAAGTAAAATGCCGACTAATTGTGGCCGCATTAACTATTTTGTGGCACTGCATTACAGCCGAGTTTATTTCGTATTTAAATAGATTGTGCACTTAAATTCTTTTACAATCCCTTGCATTTGGAATTAACTTTTACTTTATTCTATTAAATACTAAAAGTCTGGAAACGGGTATCCATGAAAATAGGTAGAGGCAAACGTAAAATCTTTTAGGTATAAAATGCACCTTTTTCAGGCGTTATCATGAAAATTATACCAACTTATCCCAAATTATGTTACGTAAATTAGAATTTTTACGTTATTACTTTTTTTTCTTCAATCGTACATAAATGAAAAAAACATTTACGATTACAAACATTAAAAAGGATTAAAAAGGTATAATTTTCATGATAACGCTTGAACAAAGTGCATTTTATTCCTGAAAGATTTTAAATTTAAACTGACACAGAGTTATATTACCTTAGATTAGATACCTTTGATATTATATAGCTACCTTCAATTCCTGGACAATCCTCGTTTTCAATAAAAATGAGGAGCTATTTAGCTCACCGTTCCCTCCAATAGTTTTAGTTGGAACAGACAAAACGGATATAAGAGTATGAAAGACATTTTATCAAATATTTTAGTTGCTTTTAAGAGTTATAGAAATGTGTGGCGCTCAGGCAGTATGTTGGGAATTCTTGTGATGCTTTTAAAAATTATTTTGAATTTACAGCTGTTTTCCAAAATTATTATATAAGGATTTCTTTAATCACCTGTTATTTTTTATATCCGGTCAATCTACATAGTGGACAACAGCTTGAACGAATTGCACATGCAAATCATAAGTCTATTGAATTTTCCAGACACGATTTAAATAATACATTTTCTTTAAGAAAATAATTATTGTTAAAAAATCTCATTACCACATTTAGAATTTTAATAACTCCTTCTCATGTGCGAAAGGGCAATTAAATTTAAAACATCTAGTATTTACCAGACAATATAATTAAACCCTGCAAAATCGAATTCTAAGCCTTTGTGAGGTGTTGCATTAAGTGTTTTATCATGTCTAGTCTCCGCAAGACGTAGACACCTACCGCAGAAAGAACGAACACTCCTTGAGGTTCCTTCATTCATTCACTCATTCATTATGAACGACGAATTCCCTGCCATGGGTGGTGAAAACGCTGAGTTGCATGTAAAAGCATTTGAGAGATTTTTAGGATGTCTTTTGTAGAAATTCTTGGTGAAAGGACTGTGAAAGGGGTAGTTTTGTTTCTTTTCGAAGGTTTTTGGTTTACTGACTTTGTAAGCATTGTTTGGCTTTGAGCTAGAGTCATAATCTTTAGTAGTATTAACTCAAGCGTTAAATTTGGGTGTTTTGCTCAGTTTTTTTTACAGGTTTTTAGCCACATGATGTCCCCTCCACTGTCTAATTCACTTTTAACAAACTAGACATGGCTTTTGCCATGTGTGCTTTGCCCGTTGACAAACCCAAGCTTCATATCAACCAAGTTGGGTTTGTCAACGAGCTCACACTTGCATTTTTAGTTCAAGTTATTCGACACTTGAGGCGCTGCTTAATTTTTTACACATTTTTGGTTTAACTTTTTATTAAATATAAAATTTAGATAAGTATAAAAATCACATTTATGGTAATAAATTAACTATCATAAATCTTGGTAATATCTCCCGGTACCAAGAATCGTATAATCAATTGGTCCCGAAATACAATAAAAAGAGACTATCTCAACATCACAATATCCCAAGAGACTATCTCAACATCACATATCCCAAGAGACTATCTCAACATCACTTAGCCCAACAAAAAACTAAATTAAATTAATCAAATAGAGTATCATCAGCTATCACGAAAGAAAGTAGTACCTCATTCTCAGACTCCTTAGTCCGGGCATATCTCGATAATACTCTTTGTTACAAAATCTTTGGGACCATTAGTTTTATTGCATCGGTTGAGTCTGCGGACCATGGCCCGCCTGGGGCAGAATACTGGAAGTTAGCAAACATCTCGCTAAAAAGTAATTGATTTTTGAAAATCCTGTCTATAACTCCGTAGTCTTTGCGTAGAGCCGATCTAGGGTATCTAGGTTTTGCTATCGTAGTTTTGTTTGCATGAGCCAGTTTTCGAGACGTACAAAGGTTTTCGATGGAACTAGAATTTGGTTATCGCTTGTTGGTATTGCTTCTGTACGTTGTTAGTTGGTGGCTATACAAAGTGGCACACTGTAGAAGTGATGGTTTTGTATTCATAGAGGTCGTAATCGTATCATTTTTTTCCAAACCTGTAGACTTTATTACATTGAATTATGATACGCATTTACTCTTTGGAATAACCCGATTACTATTTTCATGAAACGCAACAAGCGTATGATATGATTATTATGGAAATTACGCTAATTAGCAAAATTATCCTCAGTTTCTAAGCAAAACATAATATACTAACGGTTACAAAGAAAATGCCTTCCGGATAAAAACTTAATGCATTTATAATAAAAATAGAAAAACTCTGCAAGAAAAATGCACTACAACCTCGTAATAATAACTGTATTTATTTGAGTGTTTACTTTTAATTTTAAAGAACTGGCAATAACTTGACTTTACCAGGATTTTATACGAAAACATACAGGTTATGTTGAAAATAAACATCGTGAGGAAGTCTGGACTTTATTTCTTATCTGAAATCGTCAACACGCAATGAGCTTGTGAGTGATCAAATCACAGAAATATTAAAAACTATATCTATGCGACGGGTTCCGGGCTAATTGTATTAAGCGACACTCTGAGCGATATAGACTTTTATACATATTTGGAATCAGCGAATTTTTCTGCGTCATTTGAGCTGGGTTTGGCGACGATCGGAGCACTTTTTTGTCGCTTAATACAACCGCATTTTTGGGCCCATTTTGGACTGCAATGTATGAAGTGACAAAAAATATTGGCAAATTTAGGAACTGTGTACTTAAGCTGACTGCCAAATACCAGGCAGTCGTTTAAACGTTTTTTCCTGGAGCAACAATTTACAGGCAACTTACGTTAAAGCATTTAGCCTGCCTTTATAAATATATAGAAATGTCGCTTCATACAATTAGCCTCTTTGTTAAATTCTTATCCAGTGTCGCTTAATACAATTAGCTTTACCTTGTAAATATACAAGAATGTAATGTATAACAATCAGTCGCATAAACTAATTAGCCATACATTAATAAGTTTAAGATATGGTATTTAAATCAATTAGCTTAGGTTTGAAATATGACCAACTCTTTGATTAAAGCACTTAGCTTAGAGCCATTATTTGCATGCCTAGGCGGTTAAGTCATTTAGCTTGGAACAAGAAATAATAAACGTAGGCGGTTAAGTCATTTAGCCTGGAACAAAAAAAAAGTAAAATATGGGTCATTTTGTATTAAGCGACATTTATCTTCGTTAAAAATAGGAATATTCGAAAAAAAAATTCTGATTATGGGGAATATGTTATAAAAACAGCAATATCCTTCTTTTTAAAAAAATAATGCGATTTGCTAAAGTTATATTTTTTTTTTCTAAAAATCGTAACTTTAAGCTGCTCTGGTGTAAAGTTTCAAAAATGTCGGTTAATACAAATAGCCCAGAACCCCTCGTATGGATCAAATACTAATCGGTAATCGTGCCCTCTCTGTATGAGAAGATGGTTTAGGTATACCCTACAGTGTGACTATAAGACTGGTATTTTGTCTTGAAATATTTTCATACCTCAGAAAAAATAATAATAATTATTACTTTTCGAGATCTATTGACAAGCAATGCTATAAATCCGAAAGAGTTTTCATAAAAAAAGATTGACCAACACTACCGTAAGATCACTTTAAATACTTACTTCCAGAAGATATTTATACAACAAATTACACTACGCTGTAATAAACTCATTTGCGAACACAGGGCGCTATAAATTGAGTCAGCCTGAATAATAAATGTTTTGCGGTTGTCAGTATTAGCACACTCAGACATCACATCTTGAGGTAAACTTACTGTCTCCGTGTACTCCTTAACATATTGTAGTTTGCTCATTTCCAAATATTTAAATAAGGCTACTAAGAACTTACTAAGTTATTATTTATTTATTGAAACTTTATTGTACACCAGAAAATACATTTAACACTACAAAACATACAATGGGCAGCGTTATCGCTTTCTGCGGTCAAAATAAACTCATAATTAACGAACTTAATAGACTAGATCAGATACATTTGGTTTTTCTATTAGGAATTACTCAGTAACAGCTCAGAGCCTGGATTTGTGCCTGGTTGATGGCAATAGGGTCGTCCCTAATACATGAGACTTAAAACAAAACTGGCGAAATTTGTGTGTACTGTCACTTATGCCTTACCTTTCGAGGAAAACCGGCGTGATGTTATGGTTAATAGACTTTTATAAGTAGGAAAAAAAAACTAGAAAAAATGGTAGATCTAACATTAGCTAGTTTGACAGCTACTAATCCAGTAGGTACTAATTATTTTGTTTATCGGTTCCGAAATAGATATAAACTTTATTTTTAAGCAGGTACCTATGAATAAAATTGTTGTCAGTGAAATATTGGTATAAGTTAGACGTTGTGTTTAAATTGGCAACTCATCTGGAGTTAATACCATCTCAAGGTGCCATGCCCTACCTACATGCCAATAAATTAAGAATACCGGCGAAGTCTGAGCACCCAATAAGTAAGGATCAAATCAGCATTTTTTTAGAAATAAATTGTAGGGATCGCTGGAAGTTTTTGATCGTTTGAATAATGCGGTGTTCATGGTTTTTTGATTGGTTTCAGGACATCAAACTTGAATAGTTAGTTACTTATTTTGGCAACCGTTCTGTAGCTGAAATTATGCGACATATTTGGGAAAAAAAATACAGTTGCTTGTTGAAGTTTGGCATTTTCCGTTCAGAAAAATGTGTTTACTTAGGTAGTAGGTTTGTCGGTACCATATCTGAATTATGTTTCTGAACGGAACTTCTCATTAAATATTGGATTAGCTCAATTAGGCAAGCGATCACAAAATGAGGCCTATTTAATTTTGATTAAAAACGCCTTTTTTTCACCGCTTTCTTGGTCACCCTGGCATAGAATTAACGTGCATTTGCAAGAGCTCAAGAATGGGGTGGGATAAAAAATCGCCATTTTAAATAGGTTCTGTGGCGTCAAGTGATTTAATGGTTTCTCCCGATTCTCATGCAGTGCGTGATACGACGATCATTTTTTTTATTCGTAATCAATTCGTGGTAGGTACCCTCACTTTGGTTTAATTGAAATTCTTTCGAACGGTGTGACTTGAATTTTGCGATTAGGTGTTATAATGGATTTAAAGATGTACCCCTAATCTTTATTGTCTGTACCTATGCGTCTCGGTATAGTAGGGCCGTACCTACACTGTTCTTCACCTTAAGTACCTACTACGCTTTGGAATGGGCAACTAGCTTCATCTTTCTGACTGACCGACCCCTTGGCAATTCAAAAATGCCTGTAATTGGTTTATTTGAATTAAATGCTTTAAGTTTGAGTTGGTAAAGAACTTGATAAATGATACATTGCACTTAGGAACGTACTTTATTCAATAAAAATTAAATATATGTTAGTATAAAACAGATCCGTGTCACTTTAAACATCTGAAAGCAGCTTTGCAGGCACATAAGGAATTTTATTATACTAACAATTGAATGGCAGACACAAACGAAGGCAAACCTGCAAGCTTTTTTTCGTAGGAAGCAAAGTTTCCCCCTATGTCTGTCTATCTGTCCATGTGTTTGTTGACACTTAGAACGTTTTCGAAGAAAGTTTCGGTGTCAGTATTAATTGAACGCGTACGAAGGAGCTGTCGGTTCTGTCTGAAAGCCTATTATGGCCAGGGTCAGTTTGAACTAATATACAATTTTGAAGTCCTATAATATTAGCTACTTAAGATGGTTTGCTAGATATTTTGTCTTTAAAAAGTCGAGGGTGATGCTAGTAATCGAGGATAAGTTTGTCGACTTTATATTCGCCAATCTAATGTTACTTTTTATTCTTCTGTTTTTTATTACATTAATAAAGACAGTCAGACAGTGATGCCTTCTCTATATGAGAAGAGACCTTTCTTCTGGAGTGGCACAATAATAGGCTGGGCAGTCCGGCAAATAATTATGGGCATGGCATCATCCCGTAATTAACCCGTTAACATCTAGGTACTGCTAGACCTGGGTATCGCAAATACTGCTATAGCCAACCAATAATGCAGAAAGGGGAATGCCAAAAAAATGCTTGAAATAGACAGAAACTACTAACAGTCCTTAATTCTATTTAGAATAAAATATGTATAATTAAATAATTCTCAAGTTTGTAAACCTAGGGTGAAAATATCACGATCACAAAAATATTTAACTTGATATCCGTCTAATCCATTCTTATTTTTTTGTTGGAGGTTAGTGTTTATTTGACATGAGTAATCGACATTCAGCCAAACAGGAATCATCAAATAATCCACGAACTATTTTATAGAGTTATTGCACAGTAGCCATGAATTTAATATAATTCGACCTATTTCTACCGTTAATCTAATTAAAATAATCTAATTATGCGTTTTTTCAAAATGGAAAAAGTATCGTGGCTGTATGAATCATATGTCCTTTGCCTTACTGACAGTTTGACATTACAGCATTTCAGTTTTTCGATTGATTAGGTACTTACTTGATCGATTCATGGTTTTGCGTTTGCGACTTGAGTTATATACATATTGCTTTTGAGGATATTTAACGAGAGCTGTGGCCATTTTTTAAGGATTTTGATTTTAATTTTAATTCATGCAAAATGATGAAGTACGTTGTTTAATACAGGCATGGATAACACCACAAGCTGTAAGTATTGTGATTCCCTAGTTTTCTTGCCTATTTATATGACTTGACCTTGACTTAACCTACATTATAGAAAAATGGTTGGAACTGGCTTCCACCTAGCTTTTTGATAATTATTGAAATTGTATTGCGTTCCCTACGATTTGTAGTGCAATTTGGCGTATATTTCATTGTTGTTCATTTTAAGCATTTTTTTGTGTGGTCGATGGGCATTCCCCTTTCCATAATCCTCACTCTTGGCAGACGAATTGGTGATTGCAGCTGGCCATAATATAGTAGACAAGATTTCGTCGGTTTGATTAAACTTTAGTAGTATTTATTGCTTTCTTTAGTTTTGAAAAATTAAGACCTTGTAACGGTTTTTACTGTATGAAGTCTTAAGTTTTAAAGAAATAATCAACAAATAAAGAAGGATTGCGCGACCATAACTTCCAAGGTGAACATTTCGTAAAATATTGTTTCAGAGCTTATAATTCTTTTTTCGACAATTTTTGACAAATTCAGTCTTCAATTGACAAAAAAAAATCGATCTCTACCCCAAGTGCTGAGATCTCCATGGCCGCGCAATCCTCCACGTTACGTTCGCGCAGCCAACTTAAAACCCTTATAACTTCTTCATTTCTACTTTGACAAATGTTTGGTTTCTTTCCTTCAATTTTGACCAATTCCGACAAAATTTTTTGGCTTAGTTTTTTTCTGTTTGGATAACATGGCGGAGCAATCGTAACGCACACGAGAATGCTGCTATCCTGCTGATGTTCCTCCTACAATGCGTATTTAGGGAACCTTCATCACAAGTGACTCAACACTTAGTAATTTAAAACTGCAGTAAGTACTCCCCCTTCGTTAAATACGCATGAAACTCACTTTATTCCGCGATGGTACAGCGCATACCTCAACTCCACCTAACACTGAGTTCGCTTAAAGGCGGTACTATGGCGAATTTCCACGAAAGCAACAGCGGTGCGGTAATTATTATGGTCTAGTGAGCTCAGGAGAGGATCGCTTCAACATCAACCTGTACCAGCGAATTTTATTAGGTGTAGGCTTTCAGGGGCATTGGCTTGCAAGCCTGGGTTATTTGCGATGTTCGAGGGTTGCGTGATAAAAACCTGTATAGGGAGCCAATTAGGTAATGTTGGTACTGCCGAACTCTTTTGTGTGGTGTGGTTGGTATCAATGTTGATTTGTTGCCAATGTGAGGTATCAATTTTGACATAGATGAAATTAAGAGTTATGAAAGAACTGCGGCATAAATAGCACGAAGAATAAAACCGTCTGGTACTCAAAAATAAGATCCGGATCCGGATCCGGAACCTTAACATAAACTATTCGTGATAGGAAACATAACAAAACTTCCTACATACAGAGGTCAGATCAAACATAAATTCCTTTTCAATTCACTATTTAATATCTGTTTTATATCTCCCGACTTTATCTGCCTTTCTAATGCACGCTGACGAAGCGAACTCCATTTTATTCAATAAGCCATCGCATCAAAGAAGTCCCATGGATGTATGGTTTTATTGACTCCACTGGCCACCGCAAAACCCCCTAATTTCACGCTTCATTTAACAGTCTTATGGTGTAGGATGGCGCCTCTATAGATTTGCCATTATATTGCTCAATGGGGAGGTCCACCCCAGTCATAAATTTTTCTCCATATCAAAAGCGAGTTTTGTCTCTTTTTCTAGTTTCCGTAGTTTTAATGTGGTGCTTGAATGACTCAGTTGTGTTGCTCTTATTTTATGTGAGAAATTGCAGGCAATCGTCTTTCCCATTTTATAAATGTCAAAATGCACACGTTGCTATCTGCCTCAGTAAAGCCACTTTTATGTATGAATTCAGCATTCAAACTTAGAGCATGGCCATCTTTATTATTAGAAAATTCAGATGAAAATGTGAAATTTAAGTGAAATAAAAAGACAGATAAAACAATTACAACATAACAGCCCCTTCGAGTGAGACACCTTTGAATGTAGCATCAAATTTTGCAAATGAACGCGTGTAATAAAAACGAACGAATAAAACAGGGAAATACAAAAGTCATGTGAATGAAATTCTCCCGCCCCTGCCAATGGTGCGTGGAGAAACTTCAATAAGTCCAATGCGTCTGGATTATAAACTTGTCTCTCTATATGTCTGCGAAAGACAACTGTGAAATATTCTTTAGACGATATAAAAGGATCACTGTCATATGTGAACCTTTGAGCAATATTGTTAAGGGGCGTATATTTTTTTGGAGAGTTGAGTGTATTGTTTATGTTGCAATTTAACTGACAAAATTAAATAGTAACAACTAGCCCTGTGGGGCTATGTTAATCAATGGGGACTTTATTTTTACAAAAAGGAATTCTGGGATGCCACTGTTTTGCCCAGCGAACAGAAATAATTCAAACGCCCCCGCTTGTTTTGTGTATGAAGTTAAAAGTCCAGTCACACGATCAGTAAAAGATAACGCTGAACACTATAGTCCTCCAGACCGTATTTCGGCCATGGCGGCCAATCTCAACAGAGACTAGCCTTCGACGTGGGAGATATTATAGTGCTCAAGTGTGAGAGTAGACACAGGTGCACTCTCTCTTCCCTCACTCTCATAGTCCGATGGGACGGCAATCCGACACGACCGGAGAGAGATCAAGCGCAGGACCAACGGCTTAACGTGCTTTCCGAGGCACGGGGGTATCACACCGCCAACTTACAAACTCCGGACTGTTACTAATAATTTCCTAATGGAAATGGCACTTTGCCCAACCTGTGAATCGAACCCAGGACTCAGCAGTCGCGCTTGTAACCACGAGTCCAACGGGGCGGTCTAACACAAAAAACGCCGAACACTAAAAAGTATACAAATAACTTAATGTTTTATCAATCAATGTGTTCCTGAACGTGTTGCGTAGACACTCACACAACATTCTATTCACGAAATCATCTAGTTCGAAGCTTTAGTGCTGAAGTGTTTTTGAAAATAAGAAATGCCTGAGTGACTTTAGTTACTGATAGTGCCTAAATCCACTTTCCTCTATTGATAGTTTCCCCCATTCAATAATCATGGACAGGACACCATGGCCCTATAAAGCGGACCCGTGTAAAGATATCCACCGTCGCATCGGTATCTGGAGATCTCACGTGGAATGGGGCAATTCGGTCCCCGTTCAATTCTCGGCAAGTCTTATCGGTGTTAGGATCTGTTATGTCTGGAGACTGGAGGTAGGCTGCTGGATACTTTGGGGTATTTGTTTTTATGTCACTGACGTTCAATTTAGAATAGTATAGCTGACTACAAAGTGGGTTGCACATAGAAATGTTTAAATGCAAGATATTCAAATAAAAGTAAAAATTGCATTGCTCAATCGTTTTGAAGCATTTGAAATGTAAAGAGGTCATTAAAAGAACTGCAATCAGAGACATGTATTTTCAATCAAGTGTGAGTGTGTGGGTTACAGTATTGAGTTGCTACACTATGGCAGCTACATACGTCACGGCGGCCATCTTTTGTGCGTGCCGCGGGTGCGTGCGTATGCGACGACTTTTGTCTGCGTTGAATCCTAGCCAGTAGAGGACAACACTGCTGGTGCTGTGTAGAGTAGGCTTTTTATAAAATTCAACTATTTTAGCCAATGTTTTCTCATTGCCAATTTAGTGATAAAACTGCCCAATTTTACACAAATTGTGCTTGCTCTTAGGCAGGTACATACTAGTTGTGTAGCTTCCAGTCAAGAAATATCATGATTTTCGAAGCGTTATGAAATGGTTGTCACCTTACAGTTACGCAACGTTCAAAAGCTTTTTTCGCGTGAAATAAAAATTGCAATTTATATTACATAATTTACATTATTTTCACTTTTTTATTTGTATTTAGCGTTTCACGAACTGTGTCCAAATAAACGTTATTCTTTCTTTCTTAAAATTTTGTGAAAATATATATTTCATAATAATATTTTTATTTTGTTGTTATGTTTTTTGTGGTGTACAATAAAGAATATATAAATAAATATGGTTTCGTAACATCACAGACTATCTATCAATGCTCTATGAGAAAATAGCTTTTGAATCTTGCGTAAGTGTAAGGTATTTATGCTTGTGACTGTACTCGTGTATTACGAATTAATTTGCTAGATCTTAGGATTATGACCTGGTTCATTATAAGTAACTAGCTACTGCCCGCTGCTTAGCACGCGTGGATATCAGAATATATCCCACGGGAACGTGCTACCGTGACAAGAGTATCTTATGTAACTCCTTGTAACATTACCTATCTGCTAGTGAAAGTCCCGTAAAAATCGGCCCTGCCGTTTAGATATAAGCCGAAGCAAACAGACAGACGGAAAAAAATTAAATAGTTTTTTAATAAGTACATACGCATAAACTTTTATATGCATTTAGTAAAAAGCTGTTATTTTGACATTACAAACTGCCACTTCAATTTAATTTATTTGTCTAGATAGCTTACTCACAGTACATAAAAGGATTTAGTCGATGATTTTTTGTGTGTTACTAAAAACAATTATAAAAAGGAACCTATTCTACACTTCCCAATATCTCAAACAGTAGATACGACTTCCTAGTAATTATCTGAATTTGCCACGGCCAACAGGACAGCGTAGATAAGGCACTAGTATAAATCTGACAATGGGCCATTTCCTAATTAATTGTGTTGTTACTTCCACCGTATTATGGGGAAGCGATGGTGATCGCTGATAATTGAGGTGCCACCTTATTTATGGGAGTGTGGATTTAGAAAAACTTCGTGTTCGCAGTGTTATATTGTGTAATTTGGTGATTAAAGGGTACATTTAAATTATATATAGATTGGATTCTTTGTCAGCTGTCAATTATTTTTGTTGAAGATTGTCCTAGGATTTTATGCAGACAGTCTGATTTGCATACTTCATGGTTTGAAATATGATCAAGAATGGATGAATGTAATATCCTAATAACGTAACATGTATTGTATTTCTTCTTTTCGCTTTTCGCTAAATAAATAAATAAATGTGTGTTATGCATAAAAAAATAGTTATTTAAAAATTATATCTATCGTTTATTATATTAAATGATCATTATATCAAATAAATAAATAAAATATTTTACAGGTACTGTACTCTATTCCCAAATTACAAATTAGAGCCTTTGAAAAGTTAGTTTTCAACCACGGACGAAAAAATAGACCAAATTTTCGTTTAAGGCCACAATGGCCGTAACGTCAACAAAAAAAAAAATATTCTAGCATGTAATACTAAAATTTAAAATTTTCCACTAACTTAAAGGGAAATTGAGCGTTGAAAATGTTGAAGTTTTTTATAGTCGGTAAACATTTTCGCCGGGTGTTTGTAGTGGAATTTTTACGCGTTACCCGTGTTAACTCAAATGATTACGGCTCGATGGACTCTTATATGATATGAGATATCTTGCTTCCCTGATTATGTTGCCTATATGTAGATTCTATTATAATGTAATATAATAATATCATCGGATTATCGCTAATATTATGTAAATATTTATTAAGAATATAAAGTAAAGGGATAGGACCGAAGTTAATAGGAATAGTTCAGGAAAACGTTATCTGATTGTTTTGATATTGATCGGCAAGATGAGCGATGATGGTGATGATACAAACAAAGACCCTTCATTCGGGTCCTTTTTGGCGCAACCGTGAGACACACACTATTGTTGTTAAAATATTATTTTCACTTTTTATTTTGTTATTTGTATTCTTTGTTTCATCAACTGTGTCCAAATAAACGTTATTCTTTCTTTCTTTATTATTCAGAAAATTACAACAACCTAATACAATGTTATTTAAAGCCTACTAGATAGGTTTTAGCGTAATAGGAAGTTATTAATACGGTTATTCAAGAGGTTAAATATCTCTACGAAATAAAAAATAAACATTTTAATTTTAGCACAAAGCTGCACGTAGTTGTTTAGAATTCTGTAAGTAACTAAAAAGCAAGTTTAAATAATCTTTATCCGGTTTGCTGCATCAAAATATAAAGCGTTAGCCTGGCTTTCCACTAATTACTATGTCTCGAAATAATACGAGAGTTCCACTAGGCTTGCACTCAAGAGCAAAATTAATATTGATGTACGGCTCAGAATATTATCCTTGGCCTTGTGGGGGAAACTAAAATAACATCTATAATATAATAATATGTATTATCACTGTGCTTCCTGTTAATAAGAGCGTATATATAAATGTGTGTTAGTTATAATAAATGAAAATTCGACAGAGAGTATCTATTTGAAATTGTTCAAAGTCAAAGTATTTATTAGTGTGATTTTTGGTGATACAGTGTGTCTTATGGTTAGGTTATGGTTACTCAAAAAACTACCCATTAGGGCATAACTATTTAACAATATAAGCATTAAAAATCGATATTACAAACAAATTAACAAACATTTCAATATTTACAATCCGTTTTATATCAAACATTTAGAATACAATTAATTATTGAAATTAATATTCAGAACACAATTAATAAGTCAAGTTTTGGAATTATCAAACATAAATACATAATTATCATGATGTCAAACTATTTCGTTTCGGTATTGTGAGCTATGGTTTATGAGAATATTAATGGGGCCTTACGAAAGGCTTTAAAACTTTAAGCATTAGACAATTTGCAGGTACTTAGGTACAGGAAATTAGGCAATTAACAGGGTCTATTGATTTCACTGGAAGGTCTGCTTCAGGCCAATTTTCTATCTAAAGTATTTTATATTCCACTGGAGAAACTGAAAACTGGAACTTCCTTGAACGGTTTCATTGTAAGTGATGTTGTTTTCATATGTGGAAGTGTCATCCGCGTACAAAATGTTGTAGGTATATCTAAGTGCCTTAGACTGCTACTACAGCTACCAACACACGAGATTACGTGAACTACACATAAGTAATCTCCAACAAAGACAATAATGCGTCATACAAAGTCACGAAAAAAATTAGATCGCCAAAACTTCCCACGTCGTACCCGCACGCACCATAAAGCACGAAAGACTATCCGATGGAAAGAAAAAAATAATAATTTAGAAAAAACACACTTTCCAACAGATAAAAGGAAACGCGAAAGTAGGAAAGTTTGTACAATTCGAACAGTGCTGGGCCGAAGGTAACTTTGCCAAACTACTTTTGATAGGATCCCTCTTTTGTCTAACTTAGTGTTTGAGCGTGAACTTAAGACTTCTATTGTGCTGTTTACTTAAGTGGTTCGGGATGTGGTTTCGGATACAACTATCGATGTTAGAGTGGATTAAATTCTAATTGTGTCAAAGGTACTTGCTTTGTGTGAGGTGTTCAAAATCTAGCAACTATATTACGTACGAGTAGCAGTCGGTTCGTCCAAAATCTGACACTTTATGTAGAAATGAGCGATTAACTATCTACGAAGACAAGCTATAGATAATAGTGGACGCCAAAAAAAGAATGATAATATCTGCTTTAGTCACTGAATCTTTACCTACACCCAATAAAAATGACACCTAACATACCATTATACGAGTAACTCACTAAACTTAAAACTGCTTGTCACAAACGTTCAACAGCAGACAGCTCACGATAATACACACATACACACACACACACAAATCAAAACAGGCCTTCGACAAGATTGCTAAGTCGGGCTGGGGCTACACGCGACCCAACTACCAAACAAGTTCTTTGAATTTGAATTTTCCGAAGTAAGTTGAAAAACAAATGGCGATACGGAATGCACCCAAGCTATGCGACAAAGCTTTGACAATCCTGGATTCCTAGCAGATCCAACTCCGGGCAGGTTGCATACCAAACATTTCAAGTAAATAAGATATTGGATAGTTTTGTGGCATCCTTGTGGATGTAGGTTTTCAAATTGTTAAAGTTTTTTTCTTGTGTGAGAGCTTTTATGTTGATTGGAATTGGATACTGTCGTGCGAGGAGGAAATATTCTTAGACATAAGCTTTTTGTTCAGTCTTGAGCCGAGTGCATAGGGTTGCGCTCGCGCCGATCGCGATTTAGGTAAAGTAACTTGGTAAAACTAAAAAAATATACGGAGCTGAAACTGAACTTTTAAATCATTTGAACATTAAAAGACTTTTGTGCTTTTGGTCATAAGCCTCGCAATACTTTTCGTAAAGTAACTAAGTTTATTAAAACAATAAACCCCATTTTCGATTGTTTCAGGTTTCCTTGTGTCTTCAAACGCTGAAAGGTGAGTTTTATTTTATATTTTCCTTTATGAAAATACTTTTTCACCAGAATTATCCATATTATTATTAAACTAGCAGCTATAAATACGGCGATTGCATCTAAATAAATCGTGGCCTCATCAGCGCAACTTTCATCAAACGCTTTTCTAATATCAAAACCGAACCAATTTACTCGACACTAAAACAAAGTTCAAAAAGTAATAAAAAGATAAAACCTTTTTCAATCCACACCGCATCAGATTTCATTAAATTAGAATTTTAAACTTAAGTATGGCTGGCGTTGTGTAAATATTTAGCTATACTGCCGTCGGGTGGCAATTAGCCCCTCAACTATTGAATTTACATTTATATCCCTCCACGAGAGCTACGTTAATATTAGCTCGTAGAATCGACACTTGAAATTCATTAGATTGTCGTATTCAGTTTGGTACTCGCTTTTAGCGCGGCGTTGGTTGAGGGTATTAAAATTTTCCTGATCGCCTTTTCACGAATATTTAGCGAAATGTTTTATGGAATGCTGGGTTTAATGCATTTTATGCTTCTATTAAATGGTCTGAAGATTATTTGGGAAGGGTTTAAAGTAAAGTAAAATAAAATTTATTTGCGTAATTTGTAGTAGGTACGTAGATACCTACGTTTACTAGATCTTAAATACCTACGCTAAGTACCTGAGAGAATTTAGAGAAAGTGAATTTGCAAAAACCTAGCTTTTGACACAGAAATTAATTCAGACCTTGACAGTTCTGCAATTTGGATCTTCAGACTTTTTACAGGAATTATCATTCTATGACTATAGGATGGAGAATTCTAAAGACTGGCTTAAAAAGCCTGCGGTAGGTACTTACCTAGTACGACTATGTTTCCCACAAATTGTTTTCAAAATGACAACACTTTTTACATCTTCTTGTAGATATTATAATATATGGTTGCTATACAAGGTCGACATTTTCCTTGACAATTTCCCCTCTGTCGGCGGGTAAAATGGGAAATATTTTGAATGATAATAATAACGTATTGGGGCCTGCGTGCGGTAACATCAAATTAGGGTGGATTTGTGCTACCCGTTGTCGTTTTCCTTCGCGGTTTCAGGGGCCTGTCGATGACAAAGAAAGCTTTTTTAGAGGTTTTTTTGGCCTTGTTAATCCTTTTTATGTTTTTATTTAAGGTACAGAGCGATTATAAACCATAAGCGCTTGCAGGCTTCGGCTGATCTACTACTATATCTTTCTCTACCTCTGACGTTTCACCATATTATCACTGACTGTGTTTGTACGCACTGCTTCTGGCTTGTCTTCCAAGTTACTCATAGGTCGTGAATTTTCGGGCCAAGTGTGCAAAGTTTTTTGTATGAAAAGTCGTACGTTTCGATACGATTCTAATCTTTAACGTCGTAAGATTCGTACTTTAGTGACACCTTCCTAATGCAAATTAATCCCGTGATTGATACATAAACAGAAATCCAAAGGTAAGGCGATTTTCACAATTACAAGTCACGGTGCATGCGGTTTCCTGGCTAGCTGCTCTTTTGAATCTACCTACGGAACCCAACGTTTTAAGGACGGTGGTTTTTTCGTTGTTTTTAAGTCGCGAGCAAGACAATTGATTTGTATACGTTGTGCTTGTTTGTATTGCCAATAAGGGGAGATTCCACTGCTTGACAAAAGGGTGATTTAGTTATGTTTGAAGTTGTTTAAGATTGGCTTAGGGTTTTTATTTCTAGGTTGATTGCGCTTTGTTTGTGAAAAAATGTTTACCTTTTAAATCATTTCCCTTGTCTGGTGTAACATTCGGTTGGTTGTCTCTCGTTTCTGCTTTTATGCAGTGACAGTCATTTTACTTAAATGATCCTTGATATTTTACAGGACTCTTGAATCTTCAATTCAGACAATCCAAATTTCAACGGGTGAAAATTTTAATAAAAATGACATGAACCTTATCGCACATTATGAGAGTAGACAACAACGTTTAGAAATGCGCTCCTACACAGATTTCCTGAATTTGATTTTTGTTTATGCGTAACCGCGTTAATTGCTCTCAGCACAAAAAAATGTTTGTCACAATCAAGCAAATTTTATCGAAATTAACGGTGTATTGTCCTTGTGATAAACGTAATAGGTTGTACAAACAGTGGACCAATGTTTGTAAAGGTTTTAATAATAGTCGTATTTTCATTGGCCTATGGGTTCGTACCTACTCACAAGTTTTTTGAATGATATACTTACCCTTAAAACTACCTTTTTAAACAATAATTTGAAACGTCATTAAGAAAGATTAAAAATTGAGTAAAAAAAAGGATCTTTCAGACTCTAAAGTTAAACTTTTCCGTAATTACCTGTTCAAGCACTTTCAAATACAGGATGTAAAAGGACCCATCACATAGCCGTCAACTACGCATTCTGTACGTCGATTAAAGTAAAATTGCACAAAAATAATTGCTGGGAAACGAATGTTATTTTTGTTGTGAACATTTGCTGTTTGCGGTAGCGCGCAATGTAACGCATGCAAAACATTGTGCTTATGGGTGCATCAACGGCACAGGGGTCGTGGGGGTATTTAAAGTTACGTTATAACATTAAAAACATTTTTCGTACAAAAACGTCAGTAAATATTGGAATTTTGACCTTCAATATCTCCGTAACCAGAAGGTTAGCAGGAATGGTCCGATACAAAAAAATATATAATAATATTAATCCTTTATTTCAGGCAACTAAGGCCCATAAAACACAATACATATATAAGCATAAAACAATAACAATAAACTAATACATATCTAAAAGTAAAGACTACTGCACACGAAGTGACGGCATATAACAATGACGGGGAGTAAAAGTGCCTCTCGGCTTCGATAAGTGTCTTTTTACCCCCGTTATAATATAAGTACCAATAGTATATTATGCAATTAGTGAATAAAGGACGGATTTAAAGCGAGGGCCATAGATGAATCACGAGCTAGTGAAGGATTCTAACGACTGAATCACGACCGTAGGGAGTGATTCATGATGATTGAATCACGAGCGTAGCGAGTGATTCAAGTGTTAGAATCCTGAGCGACGCGAGTGATTCATGGCCCTCGATATACATCCGTTTTATTCAAGAGTTGCATACTATACTTTATACCATGACTACGAGAAAAAGAAAGATTTAAGCGAAAATAAACATTTTATAAAGAAAAAGGAAGCTTAAATTAATTAAAATGCACATTAAAATTGGAACTATTACTAAAATTAAGAGTAATTTTCTTGTTATTATTATTAGGATGGTCAACTTGTGTAGCGATATAACAGTGAGTAAAAGTGCTAGTGCTAGTGTTTTATTCACTGTTTTCAGTGAATAAAATAAGCTTTTTAGAGGGGGAATGGTATAAACAATATTTTTACATTTCGTAAAGCAACCTTAATTTTATTCAATTGAAAAACCCTTGGCTATTAAGAATACAATCATCGTCCATATTTATTTATTAGACACGTTCTATCAAAGGTTGGATATGTACGCTAAGATTAGTCTGTTCGCTCTGGGTCTGCTAATGGTGTTTCAATGTAATCTGCACTATTTAGCCCTTCTCACAGCCCCGCGTGTCACACCGGATTTAAATAAGGCTATTTACGTACTGGCCACACTATTTTTGTGACATACAAGTTTGCTTATTGGCTGAAACGCATCCAACTAAATTTTTTTTTTTTTTTGGAAGGCCATGGTAGAGTTTTGGCCAGGTTTTGTAATTTTTTTTACGTGTAAAAAGGCAATTGAAGGAGTTTCCTTCAGACAGACATATGTAAAAGAAAATTAAGCCGCAATTAGACAAAAGTAATTTATTTTTACACCTACGTTACCGTAGATATTTTTATTTTCAGATAAATTCTCTATGTGAGCGTGTTGTTAATCGTATTCAGTATTGCTATTAACATCTATTTTTGTGTAAAACGCATGATAACTATTCTTCTTAATATAATTTACTATCATTACGCAAAATATTCAAACGCGTGTGTAAACGACCTACGTTCGTCTCAGAGCGAAGATTTGAATAAGCTATACAGTAGTGTGAAGAAATAGTACTAAAGTTGAGTTGTATGAACTGAAATACTGTGTGGTATTGACTGTATTACAGTGCTGATCTTTGTCATGAAGTTATAACATAAAAGTTATAATAGCATCCGTTGTTGTTTAACTTGACATCCATTACAAAAAACGAGAGGTATCGTAAGACACCCTCCCGTTTGGAACAATGTTCCTTTGGCTTTTGCAGACTTGGCGAAGGAAAGCTAAACCGAAAAAGAAAATCCACGGTGTACGAAGATAACAATCATGGCGGTCAAAATGTAACACTTTTTTCGGTCTACTAGCTCTCATTCGCCAGGTATGCAGAGTATAAAGTGCAATAAGGAAATTCGTTAAAAAAAAAGAGATATCATCATGATCTTTTTTTAGTAGGATATTAATAAATAATAATAAATAAATAAATATCGTCTGACATTGCACACAGCACCATCTAGTTCCAAGTTAAGCACTTAACACTTAAGGCTTGTGTTATGGATACCAGATGGTTGATACACTACTTAAATACATTTTTTTTTTCGTAAATACATACTTATTATAAATATATATCCATGACTCGGGTACAAATGTCCATATTCATCATACAAACATTTGCCCCTACCGGGATTCGAACCCAGGACCATTTGGTTTCGCTGACTTCACTTAGCCACTGTAGCCACTACACCAAACGTGTCGTCAATATTATTATTAGTTATGTGGTGACTTCAGTTCTGAGTTAGTTCCATGTCCTGTCAAGAAATAAGCAAGCCCTTCACGGGTGTCGTAAAAGGTGTCTCTGTCAAGAGGATTGGAAGTAGTGTCCTCCAGCCTTACTTCCAAAAACCCAATATAGAGTCCTAAATGTATGTAAATGTATATAATGTTTTTTTAAAATAAAACTGCGATTCCTTGAGACAGTAGTTTAAAGCCATTTCTGTTCTGAATGTTCATTGAGAGTCCCATAATTCTAGTAGATACAATAAAATATGGACATAATATAATCTGAAACAAAAATAACATTTTCTTTTTCTATTCCACAACACATACACCTACTTTCGACATCCTTTTCAATTCAAAAACATCTACAAAATCGAAATCAAATCGTCTTGAATAACTTCGATATAAAATACTCTGTCGAAATATGGAATTTCACGCGTGACACGCGGTGACATGTTGGAAAAATGACGTGTCAAAATGTAAGATAAATCTTTAGGTCGCAGTTATGTGCACTCAAAAATTGTTTCTATTTATCAACCCTTCTGATTGAACCGTGACGAAAATGCTGAAGAGTACACTCACGTGGAACGGTGGTAACATAGACATTTTTGAAAGGAGATGTTTTGTGTCAGCGGTTATTGAACTGGCAATCTAACGGTAATCAATATGATTATTTCTGTAGCAGTGCACGGAAAGTTCATGTTCTAAAGTCAGTATCTTTAAGCTGGTAAAAAAGAAGTGCACTTTTATATGAGCTTTTGTTGTGGACATGCTTGATGCACTTACTTTCTGCTAATGTTAACCTAAGCGATGACTATTTTTACCTAAGACGTAACCGAGTCAGATCTATTTCAAATGTTTGGCTGTAGTTCCGGCTTCATGTTGTCAATCACGGGAAACAAGCGTAAATATTAGTTGTTAGGCGTAACATTTTTAGTCCTGACTGTACATTGCAACGGCATCTGTCGGATAGCTGCAAAAAATGTTATGAACGATGGTAGAAGATCAGAAATACTATCAATAACAGTGTTGCCGCATCCACTTGTAATGTATGTGGGGGACATGACACCATCAAGTTTGTTTAAGACTCTTCTCTATACAGGCTGTTGTGAAAATGCGTAGTTTATTTTCGGCCAATGGCATTGATTATGATTATACTTATGTGTGTGTAGTGGAAGAAATTCAGAATGTGTTTGATAACTGAATTTTTGTATTTATTGGTTGACATAACTGCAGGAAAAGCTCATATTAAATTAGCCGGTAAGACCGGGTAGAAGTCAAATGAAAGCCCCAAAAAATATGACTGAAAATGCTAAGATGTAAACTATACTTAAGTATTTAGTGTACAGTAGACAATTGATGGAAATGGGACCTAAAAAAACAATTTCTTCTTATGTCCATAGACACAGAAAATTCGTTAAAACTGTAGCATCCCAACAGCAGAATGAGACACGTTCGTTTTTCAAAAAATCATTTCATTTCCATTGTGCGGGGAAAGGCCATTGTTAAAATGATCGATAGTATTGTCCACTTTCTATTAGTTTGGATTGCATCCAGATTTGAGCGTATCATCTATTCGTACGCGCCCGTGCGGGACGAATCGAGCGTTGAGTGAGTCATTTAGATTTATCGATTATTTGATGGTGCATCACTAGTATTGTTTGTTTTTTTTTGTACGTTATGGTGGAATAATGTTTCTGGGAAAATTATTGCGGATTTTTAGTTTCCGGGTATTTTTTAAACATGGCATGCTTACGCAGTAAAGGTAGAGCACAAAATACAAACAATCTATGAGTGTAATGATGTGAAGAATAGTTTTAAACATTAGAACATCAGACGAACGATGTCAAGTAGATTTTTGAGTACTCGTCACACGCTCAATATGGGTTAAAATGGTATTGTCGTAGCTTGCATAATGGCGTGCTTCTTCTGACTGAGCATAATTATTTCCCGAAACTAACGTAGAACATCTAATATAATATATCTTGCCTATCCACACTATTCCCACATCAATGTACTAAACATTTGAAATCTGTGTATAATCGAGTACACCAAACACTTGCAAAGAGATCCATTAACGATTACAATTAATCTGCCTGATGAATGTTTGCCAGGATGTGACCACTCAATTTGGACAAACATTTGGTCAAACCCCTCATGTTTGCTCTGCACTACAGGTCTAATGAGGTCCTATTGTGGATATTGGTTACCTCTGACATCGAGCTCTATTGTTCTTGAGGAATGTGTGGATTAAACGCTGAGAGCTGAAAAAATACTGCTCCTGATTATAGGGCGCTTCTAATAGCTTTTTTGGCAAATTGAATTGGAAAATGAGGGCGGTGTGAGTACTCTTTTATTGTAGGTAAGTATATATATATCCATGTAATAAATGACTGTGAGTGTGTCAAAACCAAAATGTTTTAATGTTTTATCAGTGAAAGAAACACACGCCTCTTAATAGTACTAAGCCATGTGATTCTCTTCCCAAAGCAAAAATCAATCTTACACATCAACTCTGGTGTGGATCTGGCTGGGTTAGATTTGGCTATTGGGCTGAATATTTATCACCAAGTTTGTTTGTAAATCCACGAACACATTACCCCGTATTTGCAGTTGATGATGTAATGGTGCCGATTCCCTCGTTCACAAACGAAACGAAATTTAAGTTGAGTGCATCTTTTTCTTTCTATTTCATTATGAAAAGGACAGAAGATAAATATTACTTTAGTCCTGTCAAATTAGTCAGCACCTGACGTAATTCGATGTAATTTTAGTAGTCAACTTTTTAATCACGTCTTAACTTGTATGGAGTAGTGTCAGGCGCTGATTAATTTGACAGGACTAAACTAAAATTTATCTTCTGTCCTTTTCTTAATGAAATAGAAAGAAAAAGATGCACTGAACTTAAATTTAGTTTAGTTTGTAAACGAGGGAATCGGCACCACTGTATAGTGGTCGCAGTTATTTTCCGACTTCTGTAAAAATAAAACCATGGGCTTTCCAGGTGCACCATACCCACATCTCCTAACCAAATAACACAACCTATTACCCATCAACAAATCAAAGTAATGACAGTCAATAAATATATATATAATATAATATATATCAACTACCACTAATATCAGTTTATGTCCGCCAATAAATCACGGCAGCGATTATATCGGCAACTTGTCAATAACTTGGCTAGGTAATCACTCAGGCGACTATCTGGCAGTCAGGTCACTGGCGCTTTGTTTGGCATGCTCTTATCACGGCTCGTATTGCAAACATGGGAAAGCTATGGACTAGGCGGAGTGTATGAATTAGGTTGGATATGGTATGTGTTGGTTGAAGTGTGTGTTTGAAGTGTTTGTGTTTGATTGAGAATCAGAATCAGAACCAGTGCTTTATTTGTAAACATAGGTCCAATTACAAGTGTGCGAGATGTTACAGATCCTCTATGTTTTGCCTAGAGGCGTACAAATATATGTAATTAACATCGTGTAACCGGTTGGTTCAGTTGGTAGAGACCCTCCCTTCTGAGCCGCTGGTCTCGGGTTCGATCCCCGGACAAGTCAAACATTTGTGTGTATGAATGTCTGTTTGGACTGTGTCTGGGTGTGTATATGTATATAAGTATGTTATATCAGTCACCTGAGGGGTAATTCCCATAATTTTAAGCACGTTCACAGTCTGATCTCAGTCTCAATCTGTCAAAAATACAATCAATTTCCATACATTTTTGACAAGTTTTTGACATTGATTGTCGCTGTGATGAGATTGCGACTTGAATTTGAACGTTTTTTAAGTACGAGAATTGCCCCTCAGGTTACCGTAGTACCTAAAGGCTCTACCTAGTTCGGGACCTGAAGACCTTGTGTGGATGTTGTCTCATATTTATTTATTGTATTTTTTTTACTTTTTAACACATATATAATCATAAGATATAAGGTGGTAGAATTAAGTAAACTTTCGCATTAATAATAAAGTCCATATTAATAGGTACATGCATACCAATACAGATTTAAAATACAACTAATTTCAATAAATGTCAAATAGATTAGGTTACATGTCATATTAATGCTAATGTCAAACCGAATTCAAAATCGTCGAACGGCGAGCAATGGGCAGCTCGCCGTTCGATAAGGACCAGGTCCGGGTCGACGGCGCGTTGTGTTCCACGCGCGCCTCAAAGAGATGTCAGCATCAATGACGGGGTTTGCTGGGACCGATGCCTGCTAGGGTTGCGGGAAAAGTCCCGAGAGGGATACCGTCGCCCCTGGCACAGGTAACTGAAGGAACACGGGTGGGTTTTAGTCAGTAAGAGTCTGACACGCCCTCCTGCTCTGCCCAGAGCGGGAGAAGTTATTTGATGATTTCCAACCCTCAAAAAAAAAAAGAAAATAAGTTTGGTGATGTAATTTTCTGAAGGAGTAATTATAGAGTTATCGCCCAAATATTCCTGTAGTGAGTAATATCATTTATTTATCAAAATTCTTTATAGTTCCGTTTTGAAATTGTCGTTTGTTCGTTTGTCATTGTTGTGTTGAATTGTCGTTGTGTTTTGAATTTAACGTCTTTATTTACGTTTTTGTTTTTGTAGGAGAGGGTCCGTTGTTGATAAGGACCATTGATGATCGATCATTATATTTGTATCTAATTATTTCGGTTTTCAAGTACGCCTTGTTCTAATAAGACTGTAATGTTTGTTTGTTTAGCCTTGATCGAAACGCATTAGGTAAACAGATTTTTTGTAACTGCGAGTGTGTCTGGCTTTCTTTCTGTGCTTTACCTAATTCTTGTAGTTTTTGTCGCTATTTTGAGTCTACGAGTATCTTGCATCTTACGCTTATTTCTAACGGAAAACGGATGCATTGACTTCCACTACGATGTGCCTAATTATAACATTTCCGTGAACCAGCTACCAAGATTTACTCTTCTATAGACTAAGCCTTAGACTAAAAATTTTTGGACTTTTATAGTACAAAACTCAATCTATAAAACAACTAAGTATTTAAACCACAAAACTTTTTTTTTCTTAAAATAAGCAAAACTTTATTTTTTATTTTTTGTATAACTTATATTTTTAAATAACTCACGCACGACCTCATAGTCACCTTCTTTACACTCGTAACCTGAGTTCTTACCGAAAGAACTATTATGCCGCATCCACAACAAAACCCGCTTACACGTCCCTAGGTGTACAGTACACACACACACCAGAAGCCCAACTCCAACCTGATTAATAGCATCCCGACACAGCACGTCCAAATGAATACTGTTTAGATCTAGATATTTAGACCGGCAGACATATTGATGAATGTAGTCGAGTGCCGAACTGTGCCGGCAATTTCTGCCTGTATAACTTAGGGTAGGTTCAACTGGATTTAAGATTAGGTAATGCTGGATTTAAGGGTCTTAGCACATTTGGAAGTAAATAGGGGTCGGATAACGGAGAGAAATTTGATTGGAATCTTGAAAGGAGTCTGATTCCATAAATGAAATTCTGTGGTTCAAAAAGTCAATGTTAATTTGACCGAATGATCGATATTATTTAGAAGACAAAAGTTTGGAAATCACTATTGAAAGTATTTTAAATAGAGCATCTGCAGTGTAACCATGTAAAGGCCTACAGTTTCAAATTAAAACAGAGCCCGCTCGAAAAACAACCGACACTCATATCTCTCGATCAGTTGAAATGAAGACACACAACTTGATATAATGAGCCCATTGACCAGATGCTATGCTATTATTACATGATATCCTGAACAAACATTAAGTAGACAAACGGCGCTCATTACAAGCAGTAAGTAGGTCATACTATGGTCCCGGGAAGCTGGCCGATCCTCCCCGAGATTGATTCGGGTCTTTAATAATAAATCTGGCTTTATTTTGTTTCTTTCTAATTAGCGTTAGTTATATTAAAAGTTCTCTTATTGGAACGGTCAAGTTGAGCGTCGAATCGTGCTAAATGACAATTTGTGTCTTGTCTATTCTTGATACGTTTTATCTATAAATAATTTATATATTTTTCAACTCTGGGTGTTGTGTTGGATGGACAAGATGATTGCAAAAGTAATGTTTTACTAATATCGGTAAATCGTAGTTCCTGCGATAAACTTCAATTACTGAACAGAAACACGCTACTTATAGCATTTAAAAAAATATATTTCTATTATATAAAAATATAACAAGGCTGATTACTATTACATAAAGACCCTAAAAAAAATCCTTTCTAACAACCGTCGTAGGTAATTTCAGGCTTGAAGGAAGCATAGGTCAGCGTTGGGCCCAAAATACTAACATTACGGTTCACTTAAAATGATTGCCTGGTCTTAATGGAAGCTATATCGTAACGTTTATTAAGACTGCTGTGAAAGGTTTCTTTGCTGAGATCCTGGCTAAGAAACACGAAATACCTTGACCGTATGAATATTGATATATGGGGTACCTGTGGTGCACAGTTGTGGGGCATAGTTAGTTCCAGTAGTACAAGACTACTGTAAATACTTCTTAATGTATAAAGAATTTACAGTAGTCTTGTACTACTGGAACTAACTATGCCCCACAACTGTGCAATTTGTTGGAAATCAATATTAAACAAGGACTTGATAGAGCGGTAGGAAATGTTGCACTCCTTCTGCAGTTGATGACTTCACAATTTTTTTTGCCTTCATAAACATATTATAAATAAAAAACGACTTCCAATAAAACACAAAAAAGTGAAAAATAACTTTAATTTCGGAAGTCTGTGTCTTTGGTTTTGTATTTTCGTTTTTTGTCACCGACTTCCGAAATTAAAGTTATTTTTCACTTTGTAGTGTTTTTTTGGAAGTCGGTTTTTTTTTATAAAAACATTTGTATTTTTCACTTTTTAGTTGCGGTACCTACCCCACAAAAATTCGTATATCACTACTTGCTATATAATTTTGTATAAATCAAGCTTGAATACTATGTGCTGCAACATGCTTCCAGTCTTGAAAAGCAAGCAACATCTACTAACTTTGATATAAAATGTGGGTGTACCCTGATATACTGAATACATCTGCGTAACCCTTTCGAGTGTACAGGCGTGATGTTATGTTGAGTGATTGCGTAAATAATGCATATTTATATAGCTATATAGCTGCTATCGAAGCAGCTATCTCGGTTGATTTGCTGTCATTTTTTTCCGTTGTCTGTCCCTGAAACTCATCATCAGATCTATATGAAATTTTAATGGGACCATTTCGGAATAAACCTCTTTCGAACGTAAAAATAATTTTGCAATTCCGTCTATATATGACGGAGTAAAGCCCGAACAAACATAAAAAAAAAATTAAATATTGGAATTTAAAAACGTCCTCCTTTTTGAAGTCGGTTAAAAATAACTTCTGCCCGCTGTTTCGCCCGCGTGGATGTCGCAAATTATCCCTTCGGAACCTGCTTATGACCTTCCCTGCCATCTATTTGCCAAACATTACCATGATGCCAAATTTTACCGAAATCCGTTCAGGGTTTAGGCATGAAAAGGTTACATACAGACAGAGTTACTTTCGAATTTATAATGGTAGTAGATACATAATTATGGATTAAAATCGCTTTTTGTTTCTGTGTGTGTTACCGCGTTGTTTTTCTAAAATATGCAACGGATTATGATGCGATTTTCACCATGATTTTGAGAATTTATTCTGGATGGGTTATACCTATTTAAACTAGTATTATAGAGAGAAAATATTTGTTTTTTTGTATGTTTGTTTGTTAAGCTTTCACGCTAAAATGGCTAAACGGATCTGAATGAAATTTGGCACATGGGTAGACCATGATCTGGTGAAGTACATAGGCTACTTTTTATCCTGGGTTGCAGACGAAGTCGCGGGCAACAGTTAGTGTGTAATACGTACATATTAAACTTGCATATAATAAAGATATCACGATGTTTTGTCAAGTCGTAAAAAACGTGCGAAGCAGGGCCGGGTCGCTAGTGATCTATAAAGGAAACCACCATAACCAATTCTGCATTAAGAAGCTTTCAGACGCCAATGAGCCGGTTTAAATGAATTTTACAGTATTAATACCCCTATTTTTCAATTACTTACTTACTTTCAATTAATAATTTAATGTCTTTGCCTTTCAACAACCTTTATTTGGACAAATACGTTAAATTTCCAAAAAAACACACCTGCTTTTTTCTTTTCTGGCAAGTCATAACATGATATCTGTGGTAATCTATATGGCCTGTATTATTTCTCATATCAACAAAAATAATTTAATTCGCTGGACATCAATATTTTATTTCTTCCCCTTTTCATCTATATTTCATTTATTCCTATATTTTTACCGTATTTTATTTATTCAGCTATATTTGATTACCTTATCGATAAACCTCTTTCGAGCAGTGTTCCGCCCGCACACATGAGAGCTCGCTATGCACATAGTCCCCCATTGCACCACACTCGCCACAAATTGAGTTACAAAACGATTCTTTGCTGGACCGGACGAGTGCCTCTCAAACTTGCACAAAGGAACCATTTTATTGCTGGACGCAACTAACCAGGGTTTACATTTTTATACAAGGACCTCGTTTGTCTTCAGTATAGAAGGAGTGCTTGACGTCGTGAAGAAGTTCATAGTAGTTACTTTGTGGATATTGTTTGCTGTACAATTAAAGTCATCATCGACAGTTGGATATCTTATCGAGGATGCTGAAGATCCAAGGGGGCTCGTGGCTAAGTAATAACATTCGCACGGGTCGATCGATCATGTTAAGCTACGCTTGCCGAGGTTGGTCTGTGGATGGGTGACCATCTTTACGCACCGAGCCGGCCTCGTGCCTCGGAAAGCACGTTAAGTTGGTTCCGGCTGTCATTCGTAGATCTTTGACAGTCGTTACGGGTCGTCAGAAGCCTGAAAGTCTGACCACCAGTCTTATCAAGGAGTATTGTATTACCCAGACACTGGGTTGTGGAGGTCAGATAGGCAGTCGATCCATTTAAAATACTGGTATTCAGCTGCATCCGTTTAGACTGGAAACCTACGCCGACATAGTTGGAAATAAGGTGGGTAGATTTATTGGTGCCGAAGACCCGTTCAATGAATTCATCAATTCACGTAAAAAGAGGTTCAAAATCCACGTAAATATCATAGCTTAAAATTAATATGCAGTTCTCTCGCTTCATAATTCTGTTTCTAAGGAAACTTTGAGCATCGTAGTTGAGCAGTGAAAGCTGGTGACGTCAGCTCATGTTCGTTACGGCGGTTCATTACGACTCACCCTGCCTCAAAAGGGCACCGGCAGGACTCTTCAACTGTCTTGTTGCAATACTAATGATGGAAAAAATAAACGAAACGCTTCTTTATTGAGGGTCCCGTTGATAGACGTCTTTGTGTTTGTTTGTTTTTGAAGTAAGAAGCAAATATATTTGGTGTTTTATTATTGAAATATTGGAAGTCTTCTTTTACAATAAAATGGTTTGCTGGGCAATATTTTATTGACAGTTGCACCCTCAACATATTTTTATTAGTAGCTTTAATATTTTGCTAAAGTATTTGTGTGGTAGATTCCTAAACGGAATACACCCAGTGAGAATGCAAATTAGAAAAAAAATTAACCAGTGCCGCTTCAAATCTGTCCACACACTCCATATAAAACCCATCTTCTAAATTGAACAGCCTTTTTACAAACAAGAGCTACTTCATAGCCGCTCCATTTTTGACTTCTTAGCAAAGTGAGTTTGGAGACAATTTTCACGGAGTTTTCTTCGAAAGTTTCATTATACCACGGGCGAAAATGAAGGTACGAATCGAACGGAGTTGGGAACAAAACCGATATATCTTCGAAGTTGAGTGGAACGCTTTCGGGGACTCCAGGGTTCGATTGTAGACTTTGGTAGTTTCAACTTTAAACTGCTTCAGAACCTGTTTATTTTGTAGCAGATCTGATAGTTTGATTTGTGAACTGTTGAGCTTCATACGTTCTACTTGGACTTTAATATGTTTTTGAAAACTGGATCTCTTTATATAAGTTGTGATTTGTTCGTGTGATGTGTAATGGAGGTTCTTGTAGTGTTCCAATTTATTTATGGGTACATTGTGCTATTGTGTGATTTTTAGTAAAGTGTTGCCAACAACACCAACATCGTTAACTCATTAATACATCATAGACCCTCTGTAGGTAACATTCCAATGTATTACAAAGTGTAAAAATACTCTAAAAAGACACTTCAAAAAACAAAAGATAAAAGCCCCGAACAAGCGAGAGAGCGCAGAAAAAACACTCGATATTCTGACAATCCTTACTGGGCCGTAATCTTTTAAACCTTGGTGCCCAAAATGTACCAAAGTGGACCTTCCGAGCTCTCTCCATAAAAATTCTACTACTTTGAATAATTTTGTTAGTTCTGCAGTCCATCACGCTACGCCTATGTAAATGGGGGTAGATTGAGTTTGAAAGTATATGTAGCGGATGCCCCTCGAAACAAAATACTCCTTTTTTGGGCAGGAAACTGTTGATTTATGGAAACAAGCGGTGTTATTAAAGTGTATACGTGTATCAGGTTTTGTGTACATTTTCCATGTGTTGATGCGTTGAAGATCATGTTTTCTAACGGATTTTTTTAACGAAAACCTTTGTTTTGTATCCCAAAATGATAGGCCGTCGTCGTGCCAGCTTTAAATGAAATTAATTTTAAGTCAAATACTCATTTTCCAGTTCTTCCATACCACGTGCGGCGTGCCCAAGCCAAATCTTTGATATGAAAACATATATAAAAGTACCCTGTGGATAAGTCGAAAAGCTTCATTAAAACCCTCCTCACTGCCGTAAACATAAGCACAGTGGTCCTTGAATACATACAACAACGTCGAGATCTAATTATCCACTATTTTTACAAGAACCGTCTAAATCAGGCGCCTGCTTGCCTTGTTAATAAAATGCCGATTCGGGAAAATTATCGAAAAACTGTCAGTTTCACGGCCCCCTCCCAGCTCAGCAGGGGTTTCCCTTCTAACCGTCTAGCGTCCAACTCATTAAAGATACTTAGACAATTGGGAAAGACATTCATTTGTCCGTGTTTGCTAAAATTCGGTAGGTATTTTTTTGTTTTATTACTTTTTCTTTTGCTTTTGTAGGTACAAAATTGTTGGCAAACTTATTTGTTTAGTTTAGGCAGACTTATTCATTAAGGAGCTTTCGAATAATGTTGAAAAATTATCAAAGTAGGAAATAAATAGGGCACTATTCAGCAATGGACCACACGCTAGCGAAGGAATTAATAATAATAATAAAATATTTATTGAAATAACTTAGAGTTACAAAAACAATGAAGCCTCTGAGCCCAAACTAGGTAAAAACCTGTATGTCAGATCTCAGCCCCTTCTCCCAATTCATTAAATTATATTTTATACCAACAAAAATTTTTACTGAACACGATAATTTTGAGCACATTTTTTTAATTTTTTTTTAATACTTCATTTCAGGTGTTATACAATACAGCTAAAACATTATACATAGTGGAAATCCCAAACAAAACACAACACCCATCAGGAGAAGCCTAAAACCATGCCTAAGTAAAGAAAGAAAGAAAGAAAGAAAATGCGTTTATTTGCGGTAAACATGACGCAAAAAATAACACAAACACAGAAAATATGAAAAGGTTGGGGGAAACATGCGTCACATCTACGCAAAACGGCTATCGCTCAGCATTATGCCGCGACCCTATGCAAGACAGAGCCCCAGCGCTGGTTTTCAGCGTCAGCCGGCGCTGACGTAGTGACGTCGTCCGGTGAGGCAAACAATAGTTAGGACGCTGTACCAGTACAGGGTACTTACGAACGTTGCACTTAAATAAAAATAATATAAATGTTATAGAATATACTAAACAGACATGTAAAAGGAAAGAATATAGGAAAGGAATTTAGTGTAATCATTCCGAAGTTTAAAAAAAGCAAGTCACTGGTACACATACTTTTTCCAACAACTATACCTATGTAGACAGGCTTCTTTACGAACGCGGGTCAAAGTAAGCACATTCGGCCTCCGAAAATCTCAAGCACCACTCTAGTGGCTTAGACACGTCGATAGACCTACAGTTAATTAGACTGTCTGTCCATGACTTGTGGAGACCTTATCGAGGACCCTACGAGTCTACATGTAGGTGTGTACTTAACGTTTCTTGGAGCTAATTAGGTACCTACACATATTTTTATCTCGTGACAGTTTTAGGGTAGACCTCGGTGGTCATCAGGCTGCTTCATCTATAGATTAGATTTAACAAAGCATAACATCACGCCTGTATTGCCCGATGGGTTAGGCAGAGGTGGACTACCTATAGCACACACACATTTTGCCAGTTTGCCAGTTAAGTCCTATATACAGGGTTATTTATAATATGTCGGCTATCCATTAAGGGGATGTAGGCGATGTCATTTGCAACCAAATTACTCGTATGATCCGTATGCAAACATCAACCATTTTCGAGTATTTTAACATTTTATATTTTTTGGCGGTATACATATAACTTTGAAAATGTATAAAAAAAAACAATGCGTGATGCTTTTAGAATTATTATTATCTGCTTCTACGTCAACACATAATAATTAACCATAAAATGAAAATATTCTTTAATATTTTATAAATCAGAGCACACCATTTTCATCATTTTGAACAGGTTATTTGACTAAAAATGGTTGATTCCTGCAAAAAAAACATGGATATACTTTATCGACAGAACATTCCAAAAATATGTACAACTTCTCAGCTATCGAACAAGATACAATAAGAGACCAGAGGAGCAATTCCCTTTTTTTTATAAGAACGTTCGCATTCTAGTCTCAGTCTTAACCTGTCAAATATTGTATAGCATTTACCTACATTTTTGACATTTGACTGTCGCCGAGTTGAGATTGCAACTTGATTTGAACGTAGATTGCCGTGATATTACTAATAACCCTGTATAATAGGAGGTCAACTTATTGACATCAACCGGGCACAAGTTCTAGACTCCAGGCCACTACTGAGAAATTCCTCATGGAGAAACCCTATTACACTTTGCCTGACCTGGGAATCGAACCCGGGACTTCAGGCACAGCAGTAGCGTTTGCGACCGCTAGAGCAACGAGGAAGATTCTTTACATAAAGTGCTTTAACTTTGTGATGTTTACATTTTTAAACAAACAATTGGATTACTCATGGACTCGTTTGTTTTTTATAGAAACACTTCGTACGAGTAATAATAGTTTTTTTTTTCGGAAAAAAAAACGTTCTCATTTCAATGTGCCTAAAGGAAAGATCATTCGAGACATAAAACTTTTCGTTTGCTAAGTCGACTGAATTTACTCGTTAAGAGAACTCTAACGAGATCACTAAATATCGATTTAAGTGAAGCCGGTACCTTTAAAAGATTACTGTTAAATAACTTTGCGTTAAGTAATTAAGACCTGTTCGGGATATTTCGGGAATTCGTTTTCTGTGTAATAGACTGCTTTCATTAAATTCCGTTGATCTATAGAATTATCTTGGATCAAAGGTAATTGGAATTCTTCGAGGTTATGTATAAAGGTATAATTTACAGGGTCAAATGTAACTTTGTAGGTAGGTACACCTTTGTTCGGTTTTAAGTATGGAAAGATAAGGCTTGTAGTATCTGGAAAAAAAAATCTGAAAAGGATAAAACAAAAAAGAGCTTGTGTGCTTATGACCACACGATAGATGTGAAAACATACGACTGGTGCCGAGTATACGCGATCCCAACGCCGTGTATACGCGATTCACCGTCACCGACCGACAGGAGCCGAGTATACGCGATTTAACGCCGTGTATACGCGATTCACCGTCACTGACCGACAGGAGCCGAGTATACGCGAGTCAACGCCGTGTATACGCGATTCACCGTCACCGACTGACAGGAGCCGAGTATACGCGATTCACCGTCACCGACCGACAAGAGCCGAAAATACGCGATTCAACGCCGTGTATACGCGATTCACCGTCACCGATCGACAAGAGCCGAGTATACCCGATTCAGCGTCACAGATGGCCTAATCCCTAAGCACGAAGTTCGTAGTTTCGGCCGAAGTGACAGACGTTTCCTACTCCATATCACTTACGGACATTAGATTAGCCCGGTGCCCTAACTAAAAATGTATGACAAAAAGATTTGACAGTTATCCTTACTCCCGATGTGTTTTTGCCCGTCCGGAAAAACTAATTAAACGGGAGCAGGGCTCACTTTTAAGTATCGAACTACTTTTGGACGAGCCCGTATCTTCGTTGACGTAATTAAAGACTAGGCCCCCTGATCCGAGCGTGACGGTTCAGTTTCGTTCACTGTTCAAAAAGAGCGCAAAGTGCGCCTAAAGCAGTTTTCACTGTAATAACACTTACTAACAAATCAATAATTATTTAGATTTTTTATGTCAATTATGATTATTATTAAAAAAAAAAAAACGAGTGTGCTTTAGACCACACAACTGAAGTAAAACTTCTTTAGCTCCATCCATATGCGTTCGCCTCGCCCGATCACACTTTTCGTAACGCTCTCGTCATGCATTCGCCAGCTTACTCCCCAAGCCAAGCGTGCCTAAAGAAGTTTTACTTCAAAAATGTTTTGTATTACTACTTGAACATAAAAGCATTTCTTTTCTCATGTCTGAAATGAACAAATTAATCTGTAAATGCTATCTAGAGTAGAATCCTCTATCCTAATTCAGTCGCTCCAATTCCAGCCAACAAACGTTTTATCCTATATTTTTCTTGTACTCACGCATGAAAAAACATGAAACTAAAGTCAGTAGATCAAACCGGCGGGAATGCAGCAAAATGGAGGCAAACGAACGCCAAACGTAACGCACGTACCCCACTAACAAGTAGAAGCTCAAACATGCGCACCAACCGGGCTAATTTTGGATCATAGAGTATCAAAATAAAAGCGGACTGGCCATTTTCGATTTTCGTACCTAAACATTCGAGATTATTACTGTTTAGATTTTTTTTTAAATAGGTTTAATGGCTGCGACAGCAACAAACAAAACAAAACAGCAACAAACGTTTCGTGATCATGTAGTTAAGGTATGCAAAAAAGCATATAGAAACCTAGGATTTGTCCTGAGAACGGCTAAAGGCTTCACAAATATGAAAGCTATAACGGCTTTGTATAACGCTTTAGTAAGGAGCCAATTAGAATGTAATGCAGTTATCTGGGCTCCACATGAAACTAAATATAGTCTCATGTTGGAGCGCGTACAAAATAAATTTATTAGATATAAATATATGAGGGAATACGGGGTGTATCCATTTTATCCGTTGAGGTATCCAACACTATTTATCTTGGGTATGGTCGGATACGATGAACTGAGGGTGAGGAGGCAACTCGCACTAGTTACATATATCTTTAAGATAATTAGAGGGAAGATACACAATGCGGATATATTGCGAAGGGTGGAACTAGTCGTGCCAGACGGGTATGTGGGTCGTCGTCGTCGGCCGCGGTTGCTGGAGGTACCGCGCGCGCGAACTAACTTGCTGCGTGAGGCGCCGCTGACGAGCGCGCTCCGCACTCTCAACCTCATTGCTGATGACGTAGACATATTCTGTTGCGCTTTGGGTGAATTTGAAAGAATAGCTACCAATAGAATTTGTTATGGTACAAGCACTGGGACAATTTAATTTTTAAGTGTACTGCAATATCGCATTGGGTCTAGCCTGTAAGGATATTTGTATGTTTGGTGTGAATAAATAAATAAATAAAAAAATAAATATATCCTTTCAAACATTCGGGTTGCTGAATTTTGGGCCTAACTTTTAAATATTTTTAAGAACACACAAACATTGTTCGCCGTTTACAAGTAACATGAGACCAAGGCAGTTAGGTAGAAGACAATTGTTTTAGTCTCCCTTTTACAGAAAGAAAGAAAAACATTTTATTTGGGACACGCAAAGGTAATACAACCAATAAAATAAAAAACATTAAATCTAATAAAATCATGAAAACAATAAAAAAAGAACATTAAAACTTTTAAGTATAACTAAGATTAAAATGAATAAAATGGAGAAAAAAAACAAATACCGCCGTGCTGGCATTCTGATAGAGCTGGTTTTCTCTCCTATTTATTATTGGTATTAGTTCATGCTGTTAAAAACATATTTGCCGGTCAGCAAGTTGTTAGCGGCACTTGTGCTGGAGGTACCTTCCGGACGATGCTTTATGCATCGAATGAAGTTAGACATTTTTCTCAAACATGCAAGGAAGAGCATTATTTTGACAACCTTCTTCGAGCTAAATCGAAATTGCTGTACTGGCCAAATACATGCGAGCAGCGGCCGGCAAAAGTTGTATGAAAATCCATATAAAATGATTAGCTTAAAAGAAAGACGTAGCCATTCTGACTTACTAATACTCCATAAAATTATAAATGGTTCCATCGATGCACAATTGGTAAACTATTTTAACTTTAGGTCTAGCCAACGTAGTAAGCGTCATCATCGTATTTTTGAATTGCCTACATCCACCTTAAATACCACATTTAATAGCCCTCTAACACGTATGGCAAGGCAATATAATGAAAGGTCCAACTTGACAGATTTTCCTATTGATATTTTCTCCATGAGTTTTGCTTCATACAGACGTTCCCTATTTAGACAGTGTGAAGAGTGCACGTCTATGTAACTCAAAGTTTGTTTTTGTAGTGTTCTAGGAGATCTACTAGAAACACTTTTTATTGTTCTCCTTTGTCTCTAATATTTTTTTAAGTTAGATGTCATGCATACCTGTTATTTGCATGGTTACTGAAATGCTAATTTTAGTTGATATTTTATTTGAATTGTAAGTGACTGTGCTGTTGGTGTGCTTATTATAAATAAATAAATAAATATCTGTCGTGGTTTAGTACTATACAAGCCTTGGCCACAACTAAGCATTGATGGACTTACGTATGTGTGCCTCGGCTTTGCCTCGGCCCACATTTACACGTTCGTCCATCAATACATATTTTGCTTGCCGCTGCAGTAATACTGTAAATAACCTATAAGCCAATTCTTTTAACTGTTTAAAGGCCTATTTATACGGTAAGTTTAAGATTATAAATCAAATCTGTTATACTTAATCTGATATTATTACTAGGAAATTCAAAATTCACGTTCAAGCCGCCTGGCAAATTTTGTTAATAATACTTTTGATTCGGATTTGAATCTAATGATTTCTAGTAACTATGTATTGACAAAGTTTATGATTATATTTGTGGAGTTGACATTTAAATCGAGAGGTATTTTCTAGGTACCAAACTATTTCGTCTATTAAACTCTGATTCACTGTGATAAATATTATTGTTCTAGCTGACCCGACAGACTGTCGGGTCACAATTTCAATACCTACCAATAGAAAAAAGCATCTTTTGTTTTTTTCTAATTTTCAATATCCCAGGCAACATTTGCAATTGTTTCCCCAAAAATTTTATTCGGACTATTAAGAACATTTTAAAATAAAAAAGTTGGCAATTCGGTCCAGCTGTTCTCAAGTGATGCACTTTACATTACGAACAGCATTTCATTTTTATTCATATGGAAGGTATTCTGTTTCGATCACTAATATCTATGCTCTGCTAATCAAAATCAAAAGTCATTTATTCAAACCAATAATACTACATATATTTGAGTAACCGTTCTGAATCAGATTTTCGTGCACGTATGATTTTGACAGTAAATATTAGTGTCCGCTTTACTAGGTTATTAAATCGAATCTTCAATGTTGTCTGTCAAACGTCCCCCAAGAGTTTTACCAGCAATAGGCACAAATCTCCATCACTGTCAAATACATCTGCATATAACCTGCTAATCTATGTCCAATATACCTTGTAATTTCTTACCTGCGTCTCATTAATTGTGGGCACGTAGGTACCACGTGACCGCTTGTGTGGTGAACTGGGGGTCGCGATGTGTTATGTCCAAAGTCGGGTAATGGCTGACTGCCTGATGGGCTCTCTGTTTTAGTGGTTTGGGGCTTTTGCTTAAAACGTGGGTTGAGGTGGAAGAGCTAAGACCAATTTTTACTTCTTTATGGTGGGTCTAATCCTTTTTTATCTACTTAAAAAAAGAGATTTTTTATGATATAAGTCCTATCCATCATAGATATAACACACATGTGATTTTGTTCATTCAGAGCTGCCTTTATTTATTCTAAAAGTTACAAGAGGTTTCCACAATAGAACTTTACAGTAACACTTTGGCAGAGTCATTCACGCAATGCGTCATAACTTGTACAATAGTTTACAAAAATCACGTGACAATTTTGGTGGGTAGAATTTAAAACCCAAACACCTAGAAGCTGTACAAAACCCTATATACAATACATATCAAACGGTGCTGGTTTTAACTGGGTGTGCGGCCGAGCGAATTTTGTTTGAGACCTCATAAATCTGTCACATGTCAAAGTAAGCCGCGTATCGAACGGGCCAGCCCTCCGGTAAATTATGAACTAACCGCCTTTTGCTTTGGTCGTCGCAGGACGTTGCACGTACTTTCAAAGCATGGCGTAGATTGTACTTAAAAATGTTGGGGATAGACTACCTTGCGGAATTTTTGTGGACCACAGCTGATTAAAAGTCTGAATGTGATGGCAACACTAAATTTGTACTGCCTTTTGTTTATTGGGATATCGGCATAATGTCACGACACAAAGTCTTTTCAAAGAATTGAGAAGTTTGACCTTGTCAAATTAGTTTTCTTTAAAGAAGAAAAAAAGGCTCTAACAAACTTCATAATTGATATTTTTGTACTGATATTTCATTGACGTCATCTGCTTCTTTGCCAATCATAAATTTGGTTAGCTTCTTTGTACCACACATCCTTTATTATATGATACGAACGAGGAATAACCTGCAAAAACACAGAAGACGGTGAAACGATAAAACGTTTTATTGCTTACTTAAAATTCGCCAAAAATCAACAATTCAATTCTATGCGAGTCATAAAGTGGAAAGATGGATTTCGAATTGAATGTCGTACCATGGGCTCTCGATTCTTACCACGTTTCTTTACTTACATTATTCTTGATCGATTTGACAGTGGCCCTCAAAACTTAGTAGTCAGTGTCGTAGTAAGTCCGAGTAAAAATCGTTTTATAGCATATTTAATCAACTTTCTTTGAAATTATAGTTTAACATTAGTAAAGCTTTTAACTTAAAAAAAGATAAATACAAAAAATACCCATTTTTAACTTATTGGCAAAAACTCAATCAACATTTATAAGCATGTTTTACTCCTTATTTACATTTTAGAAACTGTTATAGCCTCCTCGGGCTCTGGTTACAGCTTCGAGCCGGGTTATACTGAAGACGAGGTTTCGGAGGCGATGTTGGGAACAGTCTTCCATCAGGGCCTGTGTTTCTTCTCCATAGGAAACGACTAATTGGAACCATGAACCTAGCGCCTGACGTTTCATAAGTGCCCATGTAGGTTTATGTGAAATTAAATATTTCGATTTTGTATTTAGGGCCTTGAGGGTGGTCTGCGGCTTCTGACTAGCCTCCCGAGCTCATCCCAGGCGTGCTTGATCGGGTTGACAGGACTTCTTGATGGCCAAGCCGTCAAGTTCATACCAACCTCCAGAATGAACTCTTGTACGACCCGAGCGGTGTGTGGCCGGGCGTTATCCTGCATCAGTATCGATCCATCACCCATATTTGCTAAATATGGCCCTGCATACTCATTAAGGATCTCTTGAGCATATCTTTCCCCAGTCAGGGTACCATTTTCTATGGCCACTAGCTCTGAGCGACCTTCTGAAGAGATGCCAGCCCAAACGTGTACATAATCTCCACTGTATTGGACTCTTTCTTTGAAGCAGGCTTGAATGTATCGCTCACCTGGAGACCTGTACACTCTTCACCTCTCATCGGAAGTGAATAGTGAGAATCGAGACTCATCAGTGAACAAAACTCTTGCTCATTTTTCTTCACTCCACTGTGTTCACGGGCGTAGCGCAGTCTTGCTACTCGATGCCCTCTCTCGAGTTTAGAGCCACTGGCTGGCCTTTGGGGCTTCAAGTTTGCTTCAGCGAGTCTTCTTCTTACTGTACTGTCACTAATGTAGTTTCTTCGGGTCTAAAGAAGCTGTTGATGGACTTCAACTGCATTGAAGTGGCAATTTCTCAACACAGTGGAGACTATATAGTGGTCTTCTCGGGTACTAGTGCACCTGGGTCTACCATTACAAGGTCTCCTCAAATGGTTGCCAGTTTCTTCGTACTTTCGCTTCACCTGCCGCCGGACCGTTCTTAATGTTACACCCACATTCTTGCAGTACGACGCATACTGGTGCCTAGTTCCAGAAAAGCCATGATTCTTGCACTTTGGCTTTTAAATCAATGTTCATCGATCAAGAAATAAATGTGAATACAAAACCAGAAACAAAAAGTCAAAAGAAAGCAATTTGAAACGGACAGTTTTTGTTTATGAAGTTTTTTAAGCCAATCCTGAAAATAAGGCTATAAAAAATCTTATCGCAATCCTTTTTATTTCGAAAATATATCTTGTGTACTTTAGAGAGTATTGCAATTTAAAAAAAATGGTACTACGTTTTGAAAGCCAGTGTATTTTTATAAATATTTATATAAACTTTATGTAACGATACAAGGGCGGACTGCATGCCTTCTCTACCAGTCTACCAAGGGTCGTGGAGAGATAACATGTCAGGTGCATTGTTTGTTATGACAAGTGTCATTATACTGTTTCACATAATATACTACACAACAGGAAGCTATCGGTAGGGCTAGTTCTGCCTTACACAACTTAACTTAACAAATGTTAGCAGCAAGAGTAAATTCTTCAATAAAATACTTTTACTAAACATAGCTTCTTGCGACAATTCCATTCGAGTCATTTTCAGCCAACGGTAGGATCCTTATACAAACACTCGTAAAATACTGCCGATATTATCCGCGCAATAGGTTTAATGTCTTATGACGTAGACGGAGAGAGAGCGAGACGGCAAGTGTGTACTGTTCAAATAGCCACGATTACTTCGCGCAATGGAAGATCGGCTCCTCAGGGAATGAGACGGCTTGAAGAATGCTCGTCTTTATTTTACAGTGGAGAGTTCTTCTTCTATTTTAATTTAGTAAGATTGGCTTGTGACAGTGGTTATTAGAATGGCTTTGTGTTTGCTTTCTTTTTGTGGACTTGAAGTTGCATTAGGGAACTTACTTTTCCACGAGGGGTACAGTATTTTTATCTCACGAAGCGACGTGCGCTTTACTTGTGGTAACCAAGTGTACAAACGCTCTGTGAATGTATGCGAGAAGCCGCCGTGGGATCTGGAGGCGATAGTCCTCGCGCGCCTGTATGAGTGGCGCGCGGAGGCACTACGCCGGGGGGAAACCCCGCTTCCGCGGCAAATCGCGGCGGAGCGGACGGACCTCCGGCGCGATCTCATGGCGGCATGGAAAGAGCGACTGTCGCAACCCAGCGCAGGGCATGCCACGATAGCGGCGGTAAGACCCCTCTTTGAGGAGTGGCTAGAGAGGCGTCACGGCGTCCTCACCTACCGCCTGACGCAGGTCCTCACCGGACACGGAAGTTTCGGGAGGTTCCTGCACATCATCAGGCGGGAGGAAACGCCCGGGTGTCACCACTGCGATGATCGCCCCGAGGACACGGTGGAGCATACGGTGGGGGCCTGCCCTGCATGGGCGGAGCACCGCCGTGTACTCGTAGAGGCGATCGGCAGCGGCGGCGACCTCTCACGCCCGGCCTTGGTTCAAGCCATGGTCCGGGGCGAGGGGGAGTGGGAGGCAGTCGCCTCCTTCTGCGAAGCAGTCATGCTAGCGAAGGAGGTGGCACGACGGGAGAGGGAGAGAGTCTCCCGTCCAAGCCGCCGCGGTGGGCGCTCCGGGCGTCGGGAGCCGCGTGACGACTCCCGGCCACCGTAGGCGTGGGCCTGCGGGCGGTGAGTAATGGGTAGCTCACCGTCCGATCAGGATCAGGCCCGTCCCGGACGGCGCGTACGTGTTCCACGCGCGCCTCAAAGAGATGTCAGCATCGAAGAGGGGGCCCACTAGGGCCCAAGCCTGCCGGGAAAGCGGGATCATCCATAAGGGGTACCGCTGACCCGGAACATAAAGGACCAAGGAAGGAACACGGGTGGGTTTTAGTCAGTAAGAGTCTGACACTCCCTTCCGCTCCACCCAGAGCGGAAGGGGTCATTTGATGATTTCCCATACTCAAAAAAAAAAAAAAAATGTTTGCGAGAAGACGAGTAGCGTCAGCACGTAACACACACACGCACACACACACACACTTCCGACTTCACCCGTGTCTTGGACGGTACCCCGAGTTCCTGCGGCTACACACACATTCACAACGTGTATGTACACTTGATAACCAGAAGTAAAGCGCGCGTCGCTTCGTGAGATAAAAATACTATAATCTTGGTAAGTACATAAAACAAATAAAATTGTGTAACAATGAGACATGTTCTGGGCAAGCAATTCAAAAGCGACCCATCTCCTCAGATGATATTTATGAACAGGGGCCGTACTATGACGTGTTAACACCATCATGATTCCGTTGCGAAAAAGAGATAGTGCTATCGGTCATGTATAGCTCCGTCTCTCTTTCACGCTGGAACAATGATGGAATTAACAGGTCATAGTACGGCCCCAGATTTACGGCCACATTTTATTAAACAAAAGCAGGCAGCACCAAGATTCTTGTTACTCAATATTAGTCACACCAAATTTCAAGCTTTTAATACTTGCAAAACAACATCACGTCTGTTAGGCAGTGATGTACCGTATAGTACGTACTCCTACACTTTGCCAGTTGTTATTATATCCCATAGGGGGCAAGCCTATTGTCATTAACCGAGCACAAATTAAAATAATATGTACTTAATTAAAAAAAAATCAGTAGAGTCACTTTTCGATAATCTCAAGAAGCGGCCGTGGTTCAGGATTCTTCATATGTAACGGTCTTCCGTCTCGTTTTCAATCGAATACTTCTGCTTTGTTTTTGAGCTGATCTCACAGGTTTTCTCTGAATGTAGGAAAATCATTGGGCAGGGTAGACTTTGTGTATATTGTGTAAAAACAGACTATGTGGAAGCGGATTTTTTCAGTCATTTTGCATTATTAATATCAACGATTACTTTGTTTTTATGTGACGTCTAGCAAAGTTCTTATAACTAAAATAAAAATGAGACACAGCAGCGAGTCCACTGCTCTCTTAAATGTAAGGTGGAATTTAAAGGAGGCCCACTAGTGTCAAGTTTGTATCTATCAATGTATTGTTTCTGTAAATATACACTTCAAAAATCTAAAGAACCAAATCACTTCTCAACAAATCAATTGCCACCCACCTCTATAGAAATCAACATAAATTAATATATGAAAATATTGGTAGCTAGAGAAAGTCTTAGTAATAATTGGAGCACATCTACAGCAGGTGGTCCAATCACCCTCATTGGTCCCGGAATCAATTAGAGTCGGTACTCGTCGTGGCCGAGACAATGCCGCGCGTGCGACGTGCTAACACCGATAGCAGAGAAATTGCATGATGAAGGAAGGATTTTTATTTTATTTGATGAATACTCTTGAAAAAAACACTGCCTTTGTCTAAAATCTAGGTTTTTTTGTATTGTTGAAAAAGCCGAACCTGCTGGTCATTTAATAGATTAAATTAATTTTATATTCGGAAGATTTCGTTATAAGATGATACGAATAGTTGTTTGTTGATCTTACCTAAAAAGGTGCGAACGTATGAACTGAGTCTTGTTTTGAAAATTCTGTAGTAACACAACTGTATGTCATGATGGCTCTGAAATTGTGGAAGTAATAAAAATTGTGGGATCCAAGTACAGCTATGCTTTATTAGCTTTAATTTAGTGAACTTGAGAGTGAAAGTAAAAAAATATATTTATTTGCGGTAAACATGACGCAAAGTAAAAACACAAACAAAAAAATTACAAGTTGGGGTAAATATGCGTCACATCCACGCAAAGCGGCCATGTTGTAACACTATGTGAGATCCAGTGCTGGTAAACGCTTACCTTAACATTCTTTATTGAAGAAAGTTACGTTTTCTACTCCAAAATTCATATTCACTACTTTTCACGGTAAACATTTAATCTGCAACCACTACCTAAAGGTGTACATAGACTGAAACGTCCCAACTTGCCGAGTCAGGTCGTGACGACATCGACGCAATGAGTCGCAGGTGCACACCAGCTATAATATGTGCTACTGTATGTTGAATGAAGCGTCAGTGTGCACCGCGCTTTACTTGTAAATGAAAACTGCCGTTTGACATATTGCAAATTTTCGCCCGTGTTTCGGGAGCATATTGAAATCGTGGATTTTGTAAAATAAAATTAGTTTTCTTGTATCGGAAATATTAGTCCACAATGCCTAAGCTGCATATTTTATCTCGAGAAAACTCCTTCTGACAGTTTGGTGTAATTTGTTGGTAGTAAAACAATATTAATTGGCCAGTGACAATTTTTTTATGTCTGGCTTGGTAGAATGAAATTGTTTATACGTAAAATATATAAGACTTATTTATTTAATCTTCGTGCTTAGGAACATAAGCAATTAAATACTATTTGCATTATCTACCAGTCAACCATTTGCTGAAGAGATAACTTATCACTAATAACTTTAAGATTTAACTTACTCGCATCGTTACTGATCGATCTAATTATCACGCATCAACGTAAACCAACACCTTTAGCTAAACAACTAATCAAATCATATCTCGACTCGATTACAAGTCACTGTTCACACCAACGGCTCCCGATAAGAAGTAGCATTTAAATCAGGCATATATCAACGCTAAACTGCAGATAATTTCATCACTAAGCCCGCATTTCACACTCGAGTCGGCAATTAGCTGTGATCTGTCTGATTAACATCCGTTGTTGGAGCGAGCGGGCGGTTCGTGAAGCCTCTGTAACAGCGGATAGCGGTTATGTTGTGTGTAGAAGCTTCTATGTCGTCCCATTAAGATATCGCCCACTTGCTTGTCGCTATTACTGGGACCTTACAAGCTACAAAACAGCGACTAACTGTCGGTTCAGCCGCTACCGAGACCTGGGCCCTTCATATGGGAATATGCCCTGAAAATGCGACATATTTGTCAAAAAGTGCGACAATTCGACAATTTTAACAGTTTCTTTTATATTTTACTGCTTTCCTAAACAGCATCTGTCGACAATATGATATGTGTGACAATATGTAATTTTTTGACAAATATGTCGCATTGTCAGTTATATTAAATAGCGCTCAGGCCCTGCAGTCTCGACATAGTTAGCAATCGTTTTCGGTTGCTAAGTCCTAACAATCCAGATGTAAATGTTGATGTAAATGTTTGGTAGTCTCGACACTCAAATTTATCGGTTGTTACCTACCGGTACCTACCTAAAATACCAGTAACAACCGATAAATTTGAGTGTGGAGACCACCAAAAATCGTTACATCTGGATTGTTAGGACTTAGCAACCGAAAACAATTGCTAACTATGTCGAGACTGCAGGGCCTGGTCTCTTATTGGATGTTTCGCTGTGCTAAAATATATGTACCTACAATCTTCGACCTCATATATTGGTATTCACCATCTCGTATACCGCTGTTCGCTTCTCGCTCTCAGTGCGACCTCACGAGCTACTTAACAGCAACTAACTGTCGGCCCGGCCGCTATCGACTCGTGATTTTTAGGCTACACTTTGCTTCAATCAATACCTCATCATCCATTTAATGTAATTGCAGTCGCTACCGACACGTGATTTTCCAGGTGATGATTCACCGTGCTTATAATAATGCAATCTTCTATCTCACACACCGCCATTCACCTTCTCACATATCGCTATCGACGTCACTAGCTACTAACAGCGACTAACTGTCGGTCCAGCCGCTATTGACGCTGATCTTCAGCTACTACACTTTGCTCATAATATCATTATCTTCGGTGTCATCTGTCGCTATTCACTATCTCATACATTACTATTCGCTTCTCGCTCTCACTGCGACCTCACCAGCTACTTAACAGCGACTAACTGTCGGTCCGGCCGCTACCGACATGTGATCTTTCAGGTGTTACACTGTTGATTAATACGCCGCACCGTCAGTTGGAGTGACGTCGTCGTTTCGAGCCATTACGCCCCTAATGACGTCCGGTGGAGAGTTATGGAGGAGATTGAAATTTTTGAAGAGGTCAGCGGAATATTGTTTTGATTTATTCTCGTTGATTCGCAATAAATACATTATTTTTGAGGATCGTAGAACGTGATAGAAGTATACACTGCTTTTACATACCATCAACCATTCTCGCACCACACTCACTCAAGCAACCACTTTCATTCACTCTCACATGTTTTTTTACAATTTCTCTAGTTACTAACTCACAGTCTGGTCTGGACACTAACATTTTCAACTTTTTTTTTGTTTCTTAATTTAAACTTAGTTAAGTAGGTATACTGCATTGCTATGATGGTCCAAATCACAGGCAACTAGCCGCGGGAGGGCCCTGGTGACCTGTAAAACAGGTTTTTATGTAAACCTACCTCAGGCACCAGTCTCTCACAAAGTTAGCTCCTTGTTTGTGCACTATTGTCGAATATTAACAGCTGTATGTACTTAATTTGTGTAGAGAAAATAGACGTTTTATATATTATTATAATAATAATAATTAAACTTAAATTTCGTATAGTGACGCTGGAATAAGTCTTGAATTACTTTTTTTTAGGCAGTGTTACTCTGAATAGCCAGCATCAAACCAATGTTTGAGTACAAAAAAGCACAACAAACGCGTGACGTCATATAAACGAAAAACATCCACCGGCTCCAGCTAAAACTTTCAGTATTTTTTCACCGAAACAGACATTTTCTTTACTCTTTTCGACACTCGTACCGGACTTTTAACCAAAAATAAATATCAAAGTGGCCACAAAATAATAAATATGGTTTCGTTTGTGTATTGAGTCAATTAATTCAGTACGTTAGGCTGTCATAAATCAAAAAAACTGAAAATGCACGCGCTACTTTTTTTTCGGCGAAAAAATAAACTCGAAATGTGCAATTTTATTCGTAAATGTTTTCCGTTTAACTCACAAATAGCAGGAATTTATGGTCCGAGAAATTGGTAGGATCTTTTTGTTACACGATTTTGAGTGTGTTGCGTAGTTGTTAATTATAGGAAACCGTGATTGATACACTGGTTTTAGAATCAAAATGTGATTCTGAAGTTGTGGAATCTAGTCTTTTTTGTAAGCAGTGACAAAGTGCATCGTCTGGAGCAATGATTTCTTTACTGTACTTATTTAAGTCAATTCAGAAGGATCAATACCTTCCTGCACTCTTTCAAAATTATTATCAATGTGTGATCATAAATCTGCGAGATAACAACCTCAGCTAATTTTATTCCACGTATGCGTGCAACTCATTTTCAGGACTTCCCTGTGAAATCTTTTGTCTCCCCAATAGCTTTTCAACTGGTAGTTTGATAAACGGTTTTGGTACCTTCTTTGGTACTCACAATGCATATGCATAGCATAATCAGCCTATAATGTTCCAACTGCTGGGACACAGGCCTCTCTGTCAAATTGAGTGGGCCGTAATCCACCACTCGGGCCCAGTGCAGGTTGGTGGATGTCACTTGTTCGAATTTATAGGTTCTAGGACATGCCGGTTTCCTCACGATGTTTTCCTTCACCGTTTTGAGAAATAATGATAGGTGATGAAATAATTTTCACAAAGGGAGAGCAGTGGTGGCTCAGTGGTAACAGCCCCGACTTATGAGCTGTAGGTCGTGGGTTTGAATCAGGCAGGCGCTTTACTTTGTGTAAATAATTTTCACCACCACTGCTCTCAAAACGGTAAAGGAAAAGTTCAAAATCAAACAAAAAATCCTTTCTATAAAGGGTCTCGATGTAACTAAGTTTAAATTTTTTACATAAAACGTACCAACTCGTATTGCTTTAGCGATTCCATCGTCAATTGCACCCGGGTGAGTATTCAAAGAGATCTCAGTATTCAGAGATCACGTTCGCAGCCGACTTGGGTGGTACAATTGACAAGACGAAGCGGGAGGAAGCTCATTTTGGGTATTAGAACAGTATTTTGAAAATTATTTTGATACCAACGGATAAACAAAATGAATAAAGAAAAACAAATTTTAGAGAAAAAAAAAACTTAAAAAAAAAACCTGTTGTATCTGCGCCCCAAAACTTTGTTTCTATTTTATGATAATTAAAAATTATTGGAAGTAATTTTATTCAGTATATTATAATGGTTGAACAACTGTTTGTTTTAAAGCACAGGGAGTATTAGGTACAATGATGTAACGAATACCCAGAAGAACATTATTAGTGTTACTTTCACTTTAATTAGGTACCTACTCTTTTCAGTACGTTTATTCAAATGATCTTGAAGTAAGAGTAAAACGATTAAGTCATTATTAAAGCGATTCTTCGTGAAATAAAACCATACAATTTCGGCAAATTCCAGGAACTTGTCTAAAAATGTTCAGATATTTGTTGATCTATTTTCATCTAGTTTTTTCCTTAGGAGAACTGACCTTGAAGTGAAGCCGAAAAATTGTTATTTCTTACCGAATTATGTAAATTCGGTAAAAAATTACAATTATTGAGGTACGACATTTTAAGCAACCCGAACATAATATCTTTACCTATTATAATGAAAGCAATAAAATTCTAGCTAATATTATAAAATGCGAAAGTAAGTTTGTTTGTTTCCTTTTCATGCCTAAACCGATGATCATGAAATTTTACATAGATGTTGTCAGGTGTACAGCAACGGGCATAGAGTACCGTTCATTTCGAAAAAAAGGAGGTACTATTCCCGAGGAAAACAACAATAATGTTCTAATGATAATAGATGGCGCCACGTGTAGTGTGTAGTCTCTGCGTTAAGTTTTTTTTTATTTAAGTACCTAATACATTTTGCGAGTCTAGAGTGTCGATAGACCGGTTTTTCATCCTCCTAACTATCCTAACTAATATTACAAATGCGATGGTAAGTTTGTTTGTTAACTTTTTACGCCTAAACCACTGAACCGATGATCATGAAATTTTGCATATACTATGTTGTCAGGGGTACATAAAAGGACTTAGGGTACCTTTAATCCAAAAAAGTACTATTCCCGAGGAAAGAACCATAACTTTCGACGGTCACAATAGCTTTAGGACGCTAGATGGCGCTACGTGTCTTTCGAATCATGATTGAATTATAATATTGGAAATATTATAAATTCGAAATTAACTCTGCCTGTGTGTAACCTTTTCACGCCTAAACCACCGAACGGATTTCGATAAAATTTGGCAAGGAGATAGATGGCATCGTGGGGAACGACAAAGACTTTTTGCCCCAGTAGCACGTTCCCGTGGGATGAGTTTCGACATCCACGCGGGTGAAGCCGCGGACAAAAGGTAGTTAAAGAAAAATTATATTTCTGAAGCAAGGCTAGTACGAACTTTTTTACTAATTTCAAATAGCTCGAGGACATGACTGTTGCGTTTGATCCTTTATTTTTCTTCAGAATGTATTGTAATCTTTGTAGCGTTAGAATTAACTCGGAAATCTCTCACGCTTTAGACCACAGTGTAAGTGGATCGAAGGCAGGCGGCGACGGAAAAAAAGTTGTGTCTAGCAAAGGTAACAATGGTTAGAGGTGGTTCGTGAGCTAGACGCCGCGGAAGCGCTTTCAAAGTCCTTTCTTATTTAGTTTTCTTAACTGATACCCGCTTTTAGATTTACGTATGCACGTATTCTAATAGCAGCTGTGGGAATTGACATTGTTGGTGTATATCGGTGGAGGGAAATCGCGAATCGAACCGCTGGCTTTTTATATGAAGTACTTCACCGACAATATCTGTCTTGCCCATGTAGCTAGTGGTTAGCTTTTGTTTTCTTCACATACGTTTCCATAAAATTCAAACGTGTTTCATGCACTGACTGCTTGGTCAAATCAAAACTATTTTATTCTACGTGGTGTTCAAAGGTTTCTAGAATACAATAGTTACCTTACCTCCTGGTGAAGATTTAATTCTACGTAGTGTACTTAGAATTCTCACTAGCTTTTTCCAGGAATGAAGCTTGTTAAGACGAATGTGGCTGGTGAGGTCATAGACGGAGGGAATATAAAAAAAATACTACAAATAATGTCGATGAAGAAATAATGTCGCCGATTGGTATGTTGAAGCAGATACATTCTTCACAAACTGCATAATTTAAATCCCAATAGTCTGAAAGTAACTGAAAACCGAATCCACTTCGCTTGTTAAAAGCGATCGTACTTTTTTAATAAAATAAATTTCTTGAACACGTATAATTGAATCCACATTCAACTTTCAATACCGAATAGGAACTCAATATGACTCGCAAATGAAAAATTCCTTTGCTGCAGCACTATTCCCGTTAATGAACACCTGTATTCAAAGAAAACCATAATGAGCTCACACTCAAAGCATACGTCTCGACATTTTCTAGAAATTTCTTTTTAAATAACGTAGGTCTGAGACGGAATGAATCGGCGTACAGCCAGAATGAGTGAGACTCGCGTAAGTGAATGGGCCGAGTTGAACGATGAATGGAGCGGCGCGGAATGAGACCGACTTCGGATTCTTTCGTGTAGGTATACGGTATACCTGACTTTTGACGACACCATTTTTTTTTTAAATTTCGTTGAATTAGGTACCTATTTTGTTGAAGTCGGTTTAATAGTAAAGTTCGTTATCTTTACGCTCGTTCCTTCTAATTAAGTCAGAAGCAGAAGTTCTAAAGTTTGGATAGTATTGACTTGAAAGTTTGCATACTATTACCTCCAATCTCATTCTGGTCAAGTTTATTAAAAATGACTGCTGCACAATTTGCACAAATCACTGAAGTGTTTTAAATCACCGAAACAAACAACATTATTGATATTTTCTAACCACAGATATTTCTTATATACAGGTCGTTGCAGTTGATCCTGATTCCTCAAAATAAGGTCAGTGCTCATTGTTTTGCATCATTATCTTTATTATTTCATGATGTTTTGATCTGTACAGCAAAGACGCCTCACCGATGTGAGTCCTCTTTGCAGATACGAAGGACACCGATGTGTCTCTAGTAGCGTCTCCTTACACACAAGGGAGGGGAATCTTGAACTTTGTACTGGGTACTCTTTAATCAGCCAGCAATTCTCTCACAAATATAATTTTGCATTCAATGATCTCGCCAAAGAAATTCTCGCAGTACACTGGAGTGAGAATTTATCGGCGTTCCGCCCACTTAAATAATTTTCCAAGGGCCCAATTTCTCACTGGTTTATTGTTCGACGACTCGTTCTACGGCCCTTAACGACGTTAATTTCGAATTAATTCGTTGTTACTCCCGCGCCTTGATTAAACTCTGATTAGGAAATAAATCTTGTTCTATTTTGTGTGAGAAGTCGTTGCGTTCAAATTGGGAAATCTTGGTGTCTAGATAAGAGCTTGGGTGGGTACCTTAATGTTATTTTGGGAATTAATTAAAAATAAATCAGGTGGTTATTACGCTTTTGAAGTGTTTGGGGTTGCGAGTTTACAAAGGAAATGTGTTACTAAATGGTTTGTGGGCGAATAACTTGATAGCAAGCCATGTATTTTTATGGAAAATTTGAAATTAATGCAACAATTTCTGGAATCATTTACACTGATTACATTATTAGTTAAAGTAAAATACCTTCAAATGCGATGTTTTATTTTAGTACCAAGTCAAAAATAAATAGAGTAATATTTCCGTGACAATCAGAGCCGTTTAACTTTCACTTTCCCCAACTTTAGAGGTGAATGCTCAACGCTCATTAAACATGAAGCAGAGTGATGGCACGTGTATAGCTACATTCGGCAATGTTGCGCTTTTGATTCCAAATTTAATAAACGCTTAACACTTCAAAGCTCGCGTGTAAAGCAATTTGGCGCGCGCCGAAAAACACCACAGTTTTGGTCTAGCTTCGTAATTGGTTTATACTGCAGTCCGTAGAGAAAATATTAATTAGGGCTGCCGACGGTGCAGCGCTTGCAAGCGCTTTCACTCCTGTATCTAAAGTGCATCTGCAATAATCGTTCTAGTTGAGGAGACGCGGCTTTAGGGTTGAGTTTTTTTACATATTTTTGAATTTTTTTGCTTCTACTGCTACTGGAATTCTAGGCACTAGGTTATTATGGTGCCGGAAAATATGCGAGACGCACTCTGAAAAGGGTAAAAGAAAGAAAAATAGGTTTATTTATCACTGAAACATGTGCATACAAAAAAGGTAATTAGCTCTAATAATTAAGAAAAAAAAAAGAGAGATTTCTAATCACGAGCACAAAACAGAAATAGTCGACAGCTGCACGTCATGACTGTGACAAGAAGGCTTCCACTCAGCATGATGCTGAGCTATGGGGGACCCACAGCACAACGTTGATTTTCAGTCTTTACCCGAAAAAGAACGTACAGATTATATCTTAGTATAGGTAATTTTAGACACTAGAAGTAAGTGTAAATTGTGAGTTCAGGAGTCAGGAAAGCAGGTTTTACACTTTCACTGTTCACTGTCCACTCCTTGCGGGCCACTAACTACCATGGCCCACCTGGGGACCTCTTAACCGACTAAGAAGCAAAGTGGGTTGCTGCAGGTACAACTTAGTCAGGTCATCAGGTGGGGGTACTCCTACGAGCCACAGTGCGATTGTGGAGCCACATCACGAACGATGCCTCACCTCTTGTCATGCCCTCAAAAACACCTGCTCTATGGACGACCTTTGCCAGCCCAACGTCAACGCTGTCAAAATGGCCGAATTTTGGTCTAAGCTTATATAAAATTAATAAAAGGGAATCATCGATACGACGAAGAAGAAGACTGTCCATAAAGTAGGCACAATAGTTAAATCATCAACCTGAACCATATGTAGTTTATGGGACAGTGAATGGGCTAAAGCTTTCTCTGTTTAAGACCTAATATTATTTTAAATAATCGGTAATAATATGTAACTACCGACTTGCAATCATCGTTTCCAAAAAAACTAAATCAAATCAAATCATTTATTTTTCGCCAACATGGGTAGGGGTATCTATACCCCTACCCATGTTGGCGTATCATAAACATTTATAACATCTATAGATGTTATACATGTTTTGATAATGTTCTCCATGCTCTGCCGTCACTTGGCAAGCAAAATTTACACATAAATTACAAACTACTATTAACATACTATGCTGAATAACAACAATCAATATTACAAAATTATTCAATTGGAAAATTATTTTAACCACTTCACTTTTCATTGTTCAATGTCAAGGAGTATCTAGTAGTCAATAATTCAAATGTCATAGTAAATAGTGAAAGAATAAATAAAAGTCCTTAATAAATAATAATTGTGACATAAACATGTCATTTCTAATGAATATCTGATTAATATTATTAGCTATGAGGATTCCCTTTTAAATACTCCTTCACACTGTAATACACTTAATTAAACACACCCACACTAAATAACACAACACAATAAAAATAACACACCTTACAATACACTAAATAAACAAAAAATGTAAAAAAAAACAAAACATAAACAGGTACAAGTCGAATGGAACAGACATAGAAAGAATACAACTTCCGAAGTATATGGGTAGGTATTACCGGAACAACGGTGAATTTCAGACCTACTCACAAGCGCACGTTTCACCGGAACAGGTTTTTAAAGCGCTAGCCAATTTCGGATTATTGCTATCAAATAACAGTTCACTGGATTAATAGTGCTGAAAGCGCTACTTTGGCAAGCTTTATATTTTCTGATAGTGATGAGAAAGTCTCATTGGTTTTATGACATGTTTGGCAAAACTTCGCTAGTGAGGTTGAAATCGAAAATCTCGTGGCGCAAGTTTATAAATTAGTTTACTGGGAAACATACTGCAAACGATGATATTCTATAAAATACGCAGTTATAGCCAATTTAGGTTAAAAACATATTAGAAAAAGGATACGTTGTGAATATAAAATATCCGTCGCTATATAGATTTTTCTTTACCAGTTAGCTTTGTTAGTTTGTTAGTTAACATTTCCACTAGTAGTAATAATCTTTTCTGGTAAATATTTCTTCTTTCTTTTATTTCTGTCTTATTAATATGATATAAAAATTGAATTTTATAACTGAAGAAATAAAAATAATTTGAGTTGTTACGAATCTCTAAATGGTTTCGGAGAAATCCCAGGGTAATTATACACAACCGGAATTAGATGTAATACCATATTGAGCGCAAGGGAAATTTTCATAATATCGTAAGAGTAACAACAATAAGACCTATCGGAAACCTTTTATAAAAAAATACATTTTCCTTTGCAGAGTCCTTATTATCGTTTCGTTTTCTTTCTCCATTTTCCAACGGCTTCCTTGCTTCCATTGAACTATTTTTTTAAACTAGTAAAATGTTAGAAGTAATTTCCGTTACACAGAAAGTTTTCCGAAGACGCTCTCCGCCTATTTTATGCTCATCTGAATCTTGAAAGTTTGATGAACTATCTCGAAGAATGGCTGCCGTGAAATTAATTTTACACTTGATAAGCTTCTGCTATTTTAAAATATTGCACTTTAAAAAGTTCCGTAGGTACGAAAAAGGTTTAAATTGACAATGAAATTAAGGATAGCAGAGTGAGAGTAAAAGAGAGGCATGGTGACGAGGATAATTCTGTTCATTCAGTAATGTAGGCCAGCCATAACTTTTATCCGTCGTCTTTTTCCAGAAAAAGTATTATATTCTATTTTTGTAACTAAGAGGAATCTTGGAATTCGATTCTCATTTTAATACCAGGGCTTCTTTGAAATGTCAATGCTTTGAGTAATGTAAGGATTTGCAATATCAAAATAGGTATACCGCCAACTTGAGATGAGTACAATTTTTCCTATTTCTATACTAGTACTGCTTAAGAATCCAAAACTTACCAAAAATAAAACACGACGGTCACGAATCTACAAAGCTACAAGAACCGTCAAAAATATTTCACAAAAATAAATATCGGTTTGCGATAATCCACCACGTTCGAACATTACCCACAAAACACTACCAACGCATTTGTATGTATTGCAAAATTCAATAGGATAGCTTATAACACTGCGGACTCATCCCGACCGTTCTCCGGGTTATGAAATTGGATCCAGTGACAATAAAATACATAATTTAGGCCCCCGCCCCACCGTGGGGTGCCAACTTATTGTATTAGACATAGTAAATTCTGCTAAGACGCACGTGCGAACAATTGTGGCCAGAATTGGGTACGAATGTTTCAGACAATGTGGCCTTCCAAGGCTTCGGTCTGCTAAGAATTGGGCTGCAGGTGCGCTGTGAACGGAGCGGTTTAGGGACAGGGATAAAATATGTAGCGTATACATTATTTATATTATACGAAATGTAACTATTCACTTTAACACTATATGTAACTTAACTTTATTTTCTCGAAACTTTACACCAGAACGTCTCATCATAAACGTCGTAAAGCCAGGATGCGTCTATAGCGCTATTATTCTCTAAGACTAACTCCTTCCAAGACACTTATGTAAGATGGGGATCCATAAGCGATAAACATGTAAACAATAGCATCACATATCCATCGCCTCTCCCCCAAGGACAGCTTGTACATAACGATTTAATTAAGCAATGTTAAGCGCTCAAATACTAACGTACTTAATATCTGTATTGACATGGTCGCTTCAAAACGTCGGTGTTCCGGCACAGCTGTTTAATTATCAGCCGCAGTTATAGACGAGTTTCGTAGACAACTTGTTCCGCCAATCCAGTGCTTTGCCAATCCCCAATCTGTGGGGGCGCCTGTTTGAGCGGTGAGCGGGTGACAGGTTTTCGGAGTGTTTGGTTCTTCGGTAGCAATATGATATCCCATGATAAGTATGCGCTTCGAGAATCATCATCTATCTTCGGAAATACAAACACGCGATGATGAGATCTATTATACAAGGTTATTGGTAAATCACCATCAACCTCTTAAGGGGTCATTGCACTCATCATTATGAACCACTTTTACTATGAAATCGCGAAAAAGAAACCAGCCGGTCCCTTCATTTTGACGAGTTCTGCAAACATAAATGTAGGGAACAGCAGATTTTCTTTTGTAAAAGTGGTTCATAATGATGAGTACAATGACCCCTTAAGAGGTTGATGGTGTTTTACCAATAACCCTGTATAGCTGTTACAACCATGGACGTACATGACTATATATTTCGTGAGCGCATATATACGTTTCTGATTTATCAGTAACATAGCATCACACCAGCCTGTGCTTGAGCTTGTCAATAGTGTCAACACCCTGAACTTGTCAATAGTGTCAATCCCTGAGCTTGTCAATAGTGTCAATACCTGGCCTGTCAAAAGTGTAAAACCCTGCGCTTGTCAATAGTGTCAACACCCTGAACTTGTCAATAGTGTCAATCCCTGATCTTGTCAATAGTGTCAATACCTGGCCTGTCAATAGTGTAAAACCCTGCGCTTGTCCATAGTGTCAACACCCTGAACTTGTCAATAGTGTCAATCCCTGAGCTTGTCAATAGTGTCAATACCTGGCCTGTCAAAAGTGTAAAACCCTGCGCTTGTCAATAGTGTCAACACCCTGAACTTGTCAATAGTGTCAATCCCTGAGCTTGTCAATAGTGTCAATACCTGGCCTGTCAATAGTGTAAAACCCTGCGCTTGTCCATAGTGTCAACACCCTGAACTTGTCAATAGTGTCAATCCCTGAGCTTGTCAATAGTGTCAATACCTGGCCTGTCAAAAGTGTAAAACCCTGCGCTTGTCAATAGTGTCAACACCCTGAACTTGTCAATAGTGTCAATCCCTGAGCTTGTCAATAGTGTCAATCCCTGCGCTTGTTAATAGCGTCAATCCCTAGCACCAGGTGGAATGGCAGCTCACTTCAAACCCACTTTACCTAAGTTTGCACTATGCAATTTTTACAGGATATAACAGTTCACTTCGGAACCAGGAGCAGCTCAGGATAATCAGAATTGCATTGCACCCAAATTTAGCCAAATATGTCTGCAAACGTTTTCCCTAACCTGGAGATCGAACCCACGTTCCCACTCTCCGATATCAGTTTTGCGATCGCTAGACTAACGAGTCAATCTTGTATTTATTATCAGTGACAATTTTAGTCAATAATAATAAAATCTGTGAGTTAAATGTTAGTCGCCGCGACGGGTTAAGTGTGAAAGTAGTATAAAGACACGAACTTACCTAATATCAAGAACCTTGTGATAATAAACATAACGTACACAAATGTATTATTTATTTATTCCACTATTCCAGTTGTTTACAACTCGTTCCAATTATCTCATGTTATGTTAAACTGTGCAGGGTGGGTGCCAGTTTGAGCGGTAAGCGGATAATAGGTACTTCATTTTCCCACTGTAGATGCAAGAATTGCAGATATTTGATTTGCCAATATTTCAGTACCCTCAATCATTCCGGGTTTGGTGTCATTTCATGTCTAAATTCCATGTAATTATTAATATTATTGGTATTTTCTGTCGGCCCTAACGTAACGACAAAAATATTTCTTCACAACTATCACAAATTAATTTTTGTTTCATTTTACACCCATTTACACATTTACCTTTATCTGTGTTTTACAAGGTCAAATTAAATTAGCTAGTAAAACTTCACAGATGATATGGGTGTCGTTAGCTAAACCATTGTGGCGGCATCTACATTTCCGCATGCAAACTACGCATCACACTGACGTCTCGCAAAATCCTGCATCGCGCAAGCAGAGTTTACCGCGTGACTAGTATATACAGTGTGTCTGGCCACCGAGGTTCAATCAATTAAGGGCAAGTATTACGATTAATTTTATCGACAAAACACCCCTGTAGATAATTTTAACCAAACCGTATTAAACTGGCTGCCATTTTATTTTTTTTATATCAAGTAAGTATGTCCGCGTGCATCAATTTAGTGATATGTAATGATATAGAGATCCTACAGACACAAAAGTGGTTTCGTTCGATAGCTAAGAATGTAGGCAACAAATATTTATAAATACTAAATTTTTGAAAATAATTTGCAAACGATAAATATTATGAAAAAATAGGGTAATTTTTTTGTTAGTCTGTTATGTGTCATCAATTAGTTAGTTATGTTGGGTGATTTGTCGATAAAATTTATCGTTGATTACTTGCCCTTAATGGGTTGGACATAGGTGACCAGACACACTGTATACAACGTCCCGGCAATGCATCAATCGTCGGGCAGTTGCCGACTAGACATGACACCCGTCTGTCTGAAGGATCCTCCTCTTTCTATGGGTGAAATTGAAACCCCGGTCATAATACTTGTATACCATTTTTTTGTTTTATTTTATTTAGATCCCATCAACTCTGTGGAGTGTTGCTAGCTTATTTAATGATACCCTGTATTTATATCTAATACTTTCCTTTCGCTTCAACACTAACCCCGCCTCACCGTCTCCTGGGCTGACCGCACAGCTATAAATTCCGACACAATATTTCGATGTCGCTCCCCATCGAACTTCCAACATGGACACGTTGCGTACGTCACATAAAACCCTTGTTTATTACGATGTTTTATTAAATTTATATCGACACTATACGGTTTAGTTGTTGTGTGTAATATTGGAGGGAATTTTAGATTGTTTTGTCAATAGAATAGGTTTTTGGACTGATTTGGGATAACCTACTATAAGTACTGTCTACACATTTGATTAAAAAATATTTTATTCATCAAAATGTTTCAATGGCTATCGGTTACAGGAGTTAGCTATGAACGCATTTAAACTAAGTACGAAAAATGCGAAATAAAATGAAAAAAACAAAAACCGTCCATGTTACCACTTTCTATTTTGATTAATAAACATGAATTACTAGATAACATCCGTTTTTAATTGTCTCTTTCATATAACTCGTGAAAATATTCTCTAAACTGATAGGCATCTTATAATTGTACCTATTTCGCAAAAATACAACAAGTTTCTTTTGTTAGTGCTACCTACCCCACTCTACAAAGCTACAGTATCTCATAGATAGCCAGCTAGTTGATAGTACTGGGTGTAAAATTACAACAACCAAGATAACCGGGGGTAATTTATCATAATGACGTCTGTATTTTTTTAGCTCAACAGCGCCCCCTGACGGCGACCCCGTACTAAATCACGACCAAGAGACAAGAATTATCATATAACTCAAGATAATAAGAAATATAACCGTAGGACTTTTTTTTGTATTTATTTATGCCTCCGATAGCGTGTGATAGCGCATTTTTTTAGATTGGTGAGAAGTGTTGGTGAAGGTCTGAAATTTCTATGTCATTGTTTCATCTTGTAATAAGTGTTTAAATAAGATGAACACCTTTTGTTTTATTTATTTATATAAGCTTCTCGCACACAAAGGAGGACTTAATGCCTTAGGCACTCTCTATCAGTCAACCTAAGGCGGTGGAGAGATAAGATGGCAGGTGCTCGGTTTAAGAGGAGTTAATAAATCAAAATCAAAAGTCATTTATTCAAACTGGGCTGAGAATCAGCACTTTTTGAACGTCAAAATCACATAAGACAGTCCCCCCAAAACGCCCGCCCTTCACCACTTCCTAGTGCTTTAGCTGGGAAGAAGGGGCGGAACACACTCCCCAGCAGCACTGCTGTCTGTTCTGTTAGAAGAACTGGATTCTATACAGTAAATAATAATAAAAAAATGAATTATAAATAAAATAAGTACCTACACAAGTACATAAATAGGTTATAAACTTTTAATACACATACATACATGTTTACTATGATATATACCTGTATATACAGGTTGGTCCAAACCGTAACGTCCTAAAAACAATTTTTTTGTATCTTTAATTTATGAATGGATGATTATTTTATGTCTGAAAGAATATTCTATAACAATGAAAATTGCAAACAAAATAATGTAAAACGCTGGGTAAAAATAAAGATATAATTTTTTGAAAGTGGTCCACATGGAATTTCGAAGACATTTAAAAAAAAAATTATAACTCGAAAACCATCAAGAATCACGAAACATACATACATGAGGTATTATCAGATGACATGAGGATCTATTTTTTATGACGTCACTATTTGGACCACCTTGTCTATACATAAAGACAAAGAGGTAATTTAGATGACTTACGCTAATTATTTAGAAAATAACTGCAATTTCCGCTTAAGTGCATACCGACTGGTAGCCGTCTTGATATAAAGAGAAAGCGCATTCCAGAGAAGAATGGTCTGAATATGAAAAGAAGAATGAACAAAGTCAGAAGTATGAGAAGGACAGAGTAGAAGAAGGCTGTTGGAAGCACGCAGATTAAAACGCGGAGCGCGCTTAATCCTAAAATCTGTGGTTTCTGTATGCCCTCATGGGAAAAAGGCGTTAGGCGGTTATGCGTCACGCCTTCTTCCTAGGTAGATTTCAAAGTTTCACTTACTTAATAGTCAACAAGGCATCATCCTCATTTTCCTCGGCTTTCCTGCGCAGGAGTATCCTCCAGGCGATACAAATCAGCACGATGATGATGGGCACCATCACGGCAAAAATAATGCCCCGTGTCGCGCCCAGCGTACGGCAGGAGTTCTCATGTTTGCCTGGGGTTTGTAAGAATAGGTCAGTTGTTTATGCTTTTAGGACCAAAGAAACGATGGATGGATTTGTGAAAGATGATATGGCTAAGGTGACTACCGAGATGCCGACTAATAGAGAAGTATGAAATAAAAATACATGATGCGCCGACGCCATATAACTTGGGACAAGGGAGGAGAATGATTATGATGATGGACAATTTTGGAAAGCAGACAATGTTATGGTCGATGTAGTAAAGTTTTAGCGGTATCTACATCGCCACGTGCAAGCTGCGCGTCTTACTGACGCCACGCAAATCCTGCATCGCGCAAGCAGAGTTTACCGCGCGACTAGCATATATACAACTTCCCGACATCAATTATTGGGCAGTTGCCCACCAGACACGACACCAGTCTGGTCGGAGGGTCCTACCTGTTCTATGGAGGTATGAGTGAATTTTACACCCTGTTCCTCGTACCTCAATAAAGTAATTTATACGGGGAGAGCTAGTCTCAGATGGGTGTAGTAAATTATTGCTCCCTGAAAAGCTAATCAATGCAATTTGTTGACTGACTGTTAAACTGTCCAGTGATTTGATCGGCTCTTGTTATGTTGAAAGAATAATCAGTATCTTTTAAAGCCCAGACATAATCTTGGTCAGTTCATGTGCAGATCATGGAGATTGGTGTCTGAAATGGTCTTTTGAGGAAAAACCACACGGATTGAGTGGACGTGTCCAGTCAGTGCAAGCATTTGTCAGTAATCGCGCAGCTCAACTCAGAACTGAAGGAGCTCAACTATAAACAGTAGATCCTCTTCCTAGTTATTATCACGAAATTAGAGTCATTAGTAAAGGTAATTATCGTTGAATTGATTGTCATACAATATTGATGTTCGAATTAATCGTATTACTGAGTTATAGCACATTTATCTCGTGTTGAAGTGTGGACTTGCTGTAATTAAGTAATGTCCGTGTGTGTGTTTGATCCGTGTATTGGTATGTAATCATGTAGATATAGGTAATTACTTGGTGGGATGTGTAAAAGATAAGTTGGTTTGGTTAACTTGCAGTTGCACTACGGTATAAGATGAATTTATCATTTATTAAAACCAAATAAGTCTATAGCACGTAGGTTTTAAATCAGGAAATTCAAATCATAATACTCGGGTAGACAACCACAGTCACAACAAGTCATTTATAGTTTTTAAAAGACTTCTTAAGCGAAGATTCACAATTTCAACCTTTAAAGGGCTGGCCTATAGTCATTCAACAGTAATCCTGCCAGCCTTTTGAGCACTTTTCCTGTTGACAGCGATGCGGACGAAGTTTTTGATGCCCTGTGATTCTTTTCCCTGTTTTTATATATGCTTGTAAGTACATATTATCAATATCATTTTAAGTCCGAAAAAAAAATCTGCTGGTCCCTACATTTTGACGAGTTCTGCAAACATAAATGTAGAGGAAAGCTGTTTTTTTTTTCGCGATTTCATATTTTGGTCCCAAAGTAAAAGTTGTTCATAATGATGAGTACAATGACCCCTTTTTTAAGAGGTTGATGGTGTTTTACCAATAACCCTGTTTAATATGTAAATATTATCGACTTTAATACAACGTAGTTAAGGTTTAAATAATAGTAAGATAAAATTTAAGGAGTGAATCCTTAAAGTAAACCATATTTCAGAGCTTACGTTAAGAACGGCGGCAACCCAACAAAATGGAAAAGGTAGTTAGTTATAAAAATGTTACGAGAACAGGAGTGGTTAATCGAAGTCGGTCGTGTAATAGGGCGACAAGCCAACTATTATGAGAAACTTTGTTGCGTGGAGACGAGAATAAATATGTGTTTTATATGGATATGATCTAAAATTACGTTGTGTGATAAGAATTAACCAAGGCTACGTTACAGGGGTGTAATAAGTGGAGACTACAACGAAATTACCACCGTTTGTTTAATGATTGGGCAGTTGACTAATCACTACCAGACTTCGCTCTCCACCGAACCATACGAAGAACTATGACTGCTAACATGCAGTCATGGGCCCATTTTTATTTTTTTGTTTTGTGGGTGGGAAATCATTAAATAACTTCTCCCGCTCTGGGCAGAGCAGGAGGGCGTGTCAGACTCTTACTGACTAAAACCCACCCGTGTTCCTTCAGTTGCCTGTGCCAGGGGCCACGGTAACCCTCTCGGACTTTTCCGCAACCATAGCAGGCATCGGTCCTAGCAAACCCAGTCATTGGTGCTGACATCTCTTTGAGGCGCGCGTGGAACACAACGCTCCGTCGACCCGGGCCTGGTCCTTAGCGAACGGCGAGCTGCCCATTGCTCGCCGTTCGAAAGCCCGCGCCTACGGTGGCCGGGAATCGGCCTGCGATTCCCGACGCCCAGGGCGTCTCCTGGTCAAATTTTGCCTCTCCCTCACACGTTCCGCGAACATTACTGCTTCGCAGAAGGAGGTGACGGCTTCCCAAGCCCTCTCGCTCCGTACCATGGCGTGGACCAAGGCCGGACGCGAGAGATCGCCACCGCCAATCGCCTCCACGAGGACACGGCGGTGTTCCGCCCAAGCCGGGCAGACCTCCACCGTATGCTCCACCGTGTCCTCCAGTCATAGGCCCAAACGTCAGAGAATACCGTATTTTTCAATATAATTAACTGTAAAGTTCAGTCGAGTATAAAGCAAAGATTAACATTACCGCTAGCCTATTGGGTACTTGTTATATGCCAGTTATAGCAAATCTGCATTGTATTTACTCCAACAAGTAAAACAACGTCATATCCAAATTACTTTCGTAGTTCCTCCATCCTCTTACCGAGAGGTTCTTCATTACACCTCCGCGTAGACGAGGTAATTGCAGGGCCGACACACGCGAGCATAACCTCTTAATTTATTGAACGAAACTAATGAAATTCCTGAGCAAAGTTTATTGCTAGAGACAGCCCTGTTTCGCGCTAACAATTTTGGCCTCTCCTCTACAAGGGGCTGAAGCGCTCTAATCGTTTCTTTAATTATTTCTGAATTAATGTTTAGTCTCGTCTTGTAGCGTAAATTTTGTTAAATATCTAGATATTTGTGTCTCTAAGTCTGTTTATTCTTCTTGACAATAAGGACTGAGTACTCACTTTGTATTTTGTGTTTTGTAAATGTGCTTCTAAACGGCTCTGTTTCAATATTTTACGCCGCAATTGGTTTATTAATAGTTTCTTTAATTATATTCTTAGGTTACCTGAATATTACAAACCTTATCATAATATTATTATATTCAACGTTTAACTCACTTTAATCAGGAATAATAAAAGCACAAGTTGAGGACTTACCTTTAATATAAGTAACATAAATGTATATTTCACCAGTAAGTAACATCTTCTTTACGAGTGTAGTTCAGTCGAAGCTAATATAACTCAAACATAACCTATGTTTCGTCTAGACCATATTTCTCAACTTTTTTTAATGACGGACCCAAAATCAAAACTTCTAATTAATGAAAGGAAAAAAATGAACAGTGATTATAGTCATCTTATGGCATTTAATATTATTTAGAATTTTGTCTGCAAACGATCTTGAATTAACCTTTGGACCCCAGGATTCCACGAACAATATTATGTTGGGTAACTCTGATCTAGACGCGGTATATACTCGTATATGACCTAGATAAATGAGTGCCTGTGCACCTGTGCCGTGCTCAGTATTCACGATCATTTTAAGTATCGGTCTGTCTAATTGGCTGAACACATCAGGATTAATAGGAGTTGTAACTACGGTATAAAGATGACGTTAGGGTTACGGCCTTAACTTATTAAGATGATTGATTTGATTGTTAACAATAAATTCTTGCTTCTAAATAAACATGTAATCTTTTTAAATGATTATTTTTCTGAGGCTTTCAAGTCATGTTTAAATAAAATGATGATTATTTCTAAATATGTGGTGAGTCAGAGATCAATGGTGAGCCTACGCAATATTAGAATGAATTTAATCGGTTAACTACACACATCAAAAGTGTCTAGGGATCAACATATATTTTTGCAATAACTTTTCTCCTGATTGATATTAATTAAAATTTTCTTTAAGGATTCATAAAATAAAGTGTTTTCGTTTGTCACAGTAACGATAAACCAAGTCACCTTTGCATTAATAAAGAAATTTGCCATTTTCCTAATAAAGGGATTTTTGACATTTGAACCACTAACACAAAAGTTCGAAAAAAAGACTGAAATAACAGTTTTCTTTAAAATTTTATTGGGTAACTTAAACAATTAATAATCCGTGTTTCTACCGCGAACACTAACAACACAAGAACATCGGTTTGGCATACTCAAAATGAGTTCATCCAAATCACGCTGTGGAATGGCCGCCCATGTTCGTTGCAACAACAAAAAAAGGTCTTCTTGCGACTGGATACCCTCCATATTCGGCAGAGCTCTTCTCTGTAGCATATCCCATGCATGCTCAATCGGGTTCAAGTCTGGCGACTGAGCAGGCCAGGGCAGGACATTGATGTTAGCTGCGGCGAGAGTCTGTCTTACAACTCTTGCGGTGTGCGGTCGTGCATTATTATGCATTAACTGAAATAAGGGACCGATTTGCACTTGTAGAGGAACGATGACGTCTGATACAATCGTCTCAGCATAAATTTGAGCGTTGAGGTTGCCTCTGATCCAAATCAACTCAGTTCTTCCGCCGATCCAAATACCCGCCCATACCATGATGGTTCCACCACTATAAGGATGGACTTCCTGGCAGGATTTTAATCGCTGTTGGCGTCCAGGGGTTCTCCAGTGTCGTATACGTCTTGTATCCGGTCTCATACCAAAACGAGACTCATCAGAAAAGCACACGAAACGCCATTGTTCTTCTGCCCAATTTCTGTGTTCAAGAGCCCATTGATATCGAATCCTACGATTGTGCATTGCTATAGGTGGTACCCGTAGCGGTCTTCGGGAATGAAGGTTCACTTCATGCAAGCGGTTTCTGACTGTTTGGTCGCTAATTAAGTTCCCTGAAGAGTGATGAAGCCTCACGGCTAACATCATGGCGGTTATTGTTGGAGCTCTTCGAGTTAAGATTTGAATGTATCGGTCTTGTCTCCGTGTGGTGCAGCGATACCGTCCTCCATGGCGCTCAGCCACGGTACCAGTGCTTCGGTAACGTGTCCAAAGTCGACTGATAACACTCTGACTTGTATTCAGAGCTAAAGCCACAGTACGTTGCCGGGAACCAGCTTCTATCATTCCCACGGCTCTGAGCATTTCTTCCCTGCTTAAATGACGTCGCCGCTCCATAATAACGTTGGTTTTAATCAGTAGTAGGGAAACAGTAGCACTAATAATGTCTTCAATGCGTTGTATGTTTTTATAGGGAAAATATTGACAGCTGATTTTCATCTTTTACTCGAATTTGATTCACAGTTCCTGATTCAAATTATGAAATGCACCAAAAAGGATCCATATAAATTTATAAAATCATAAATTTATTACAAAGCCACATCTTAATCTCAAGAAATCCGCATAAAAATGCTTGATCCCTAGACACTTTTGATGTGTGTATTTACAACCCCTTCTGTAATGCAATGATTTAAAATCTTAGGATTTTTTCAAGAGCACCGAATGACTTAACATTTAAAAATGATTAATGAATCCGTTTACAATACGAATCTAAATTAAAACAGAGTCTGCGATTTAAAAAGAGGGCGTCTAAGATTTTAATTTTCAATGAATCAATTAATTTGATGCGAAGTATCTTAGCAACTTTTGCATTTCTCCCCACCCGAAGTGTTGCAGTTATTTCAATTCTTAAAACGACTTATCATCAAAATTTACTGTTTGTTCCGCTGAAACTTCGAAATTTCGGTGATGTGGTCCAAGTTAAAAGATCCAAGATCAGTTTTTTAATTGGTAAGTATTTGAAACTGCTCTAGAGATCAATCAATCTGCCTAACTTTTTCCTAACTGTGTTGGGGTCGGCTTCCAGTCTAACCGGATACAACTGAATACCAGTATTTGACATGGGGCGACTGCATATCTGACCTCTACAACCCAGTTTCTGGTTAACACGTAAATTGCTCCAGAGTCAAAGTCAAAGCATTTATTTCAAGCAGGCACATAAAAGGCACTTTTGAACGTCAACATTTACATTAAAATAGCATTGATTCTAGTCGCCCCTTCCAAAATGTAGTTTCGTATGGGGAATAATGGACAAGAATAAATATAAATAAATATCGTCTGACATTGCACACAGCACCATCTAGTTCCAAGTTAAGCACTTAATTAAGGCTTGTGTTATGGATACCAGATGGTTGATACACTACTTAAATACAACTCCACCAAGAAACTCCACCGTTACTCTTCTAAAATGATTGTGTTACAATATTTTGTATACATTAATTATATAATTATAATTATATGTGAAGACGATGCACCTATAATAAAATTACTCTACCACAATAAGTAAAAAAAAAAAAAAAAAAATTGCAATGACAAATAAGTTAATTATGTTATAGATACACGGTGCTCACATATTTACAAAAATTGTAAAAGTATACGATTTTCCAAATTGTTTAAACAAGTGTGAGTTAAAGTAATCACAGAATGTAAATCAATGGCATTAAAATAATAAACTATACAATTAAAGTAGCAACAAGTTTGATTTTGTCTAGACTCTAGATGGACGTATGGAGCTGGACCAGCATGTTTCCAAGCATTCTTATCTTGGATATAATCCTCTAATTTGTAATATGCTTGTTAACAAAGTGAACTTTTTAAATGAGTGTTAAATTTTCTTTAATTTAATTGCAATACATATATGACAAGGTTTTTTGTTATAACATTTAACACAGTACCCAGACACAGTAACCAGAGATAAGGGCAGTAAAACCACAAGCTCAATCGCTAAATTAACTACGTCTAGTTGCTCAAATATTGCGTCATCTAACTGGCATGCATCATTGTCTCTCCAGTCAACTAAACGAGCTTGTAACATGAGAAGGTAGTCTGCAATACTTTACAGTATAAATATGACGTGTTACTCATGTGACCAGTAGTCGTTTGCCTTAAATTTATTACTCTTTTACAAATGTCACATTTGTAGTACAGGACCGCTCGATTTGGCGACGCTTGGGGGAGACTTATGTCCAGCAGTGGACGTTATCCAGGCTATATAACGGCAATAATGAAAACGATTAGGGCTGAATTGATGATGATGAAATGGCACATCTAGTACACACTTTTTCTTATCACTCAACATCAAATATCGCATACTTCTGCGCTGGGCATTTGCTGCACTTAAAGTAGTTATAAACAATGAAATGAATGTTCACTAATATTAACATAATTGTCAATCGAAAGTTGCATTAAATTTACAATCCACAACAACTATTACTATAGATAGAGAAAACAATGAAATCGCTAAAAAAAGCTGATCTATTCATTTTGTCGATTTATGCGAACATAAAGGTATGGAGCAGTTAGTCTATTTTTCTACGATTTCTGGTTTGGTCCTATGGTAAGTGCAATGACCCCTTAAGAGGTTTTCGGTTATTTCAAATACACTTTTGTATAAAACTTAAGTAACTTATTTATAACTCGCTAAAATCTCATGACGTGTCACAAATATCAGCCATATTCCCCCCTCGGTAACTCGGTATTTCGCTTAGACATGATTGTTAAGAAGAAATTTTAATTAAGCTTACATTTCTAAATTTTCTTCAGCGCTTAATAACGTCTGTGACGATTCATTTTGTCTCACACAATTATCATATGAACTCTGATTGTTACACGTTTATTTTTATGTGAGTTGTGACAGTTTTCAGTCTTGTACCGTTAAAAATAGGTATAAGGACCTTGGTAGGCAAACACGTGAAAAAGACTTACATGGCAAAGTGGCATATAGTGATAGTATTATATTTCTTAACGTGTATTTTCTGTATGCCCACGTCATTGCTACAGAGTCCGTCTGTCTACCTGATTCAATTAACGATAAAATAAAAACATTTCTATTAGGACACAGTCATAAAAGGTAGTTGAGAAAATCACTAGGTAAGTAGGCAGGTAGGTACACTTATGTAATCGGCTTATAATGTTTCTACTGCTAGGAGTCAAGCGTCAGTTCTGTGAGAGGGAGTTGACCGCTGGAATCCACCACGCAGACCTAGGGTGGGGGATGTGATATGACGTCTTCGGTTTCCTCACGATGTTTTCGTTCACTGTTTATAGTGCACTATCGTTCCCACTGCTGGGTCACAGACCTCCTTTGTGAGAGGAAGCGGGACGTTATCCACCACGCGGGCCCAGTGCGGGTTGGTGGATGTCACATGTCTTCGAATTTTTGGTTACCCGAAAAGAGAGCAGTACTGATGAAATTATTTTCGCAAAGTAAATTAACTACACTTGAATTTTTCAAAAATCTGTTAAAAGTGTTCCAAGCTACAGGAACTACTGTGATTAATGACTGAAAAAGAGACGGTAATTAGTCAGCAATCTATCACAATCAAAGTTAATTTGAAAAGCGGGTTCAAACTCTCTTTCAATTAAATGTTCAACATTTTTTGAAGAGAGTTTTTCGCTTTAGATAGCTTTTTTTTGGGCACAAAGAAAGGTTATTACTTGAGAAAATTCGATAATTGTATCGGTATTTTTAATTCGTTGTTGACTTTATTAATTGGTCTGCGCTTTGGTTAAATTAAAACCTAGTTTAGAATATAATTGAATAGAATTGTTATAATTGGTAAGTCTGTACTTGTATGCTTCACATGTTAAGAATTGCCACAATAGTTTTTTAAATTCAATTTATAGATACATTGATCATAGTAAATGTACCGATTATACTTAAGTTACATTTTCCATTATAATAATAGGTCTTTACTTAAGAAGTTGCCGTTTTACAATTCGGCCAGTATTGTAAAACGGCAACTTCATAGGTAAAGAACATATTTTCTGTAAATGGCAATAAATTCTAAATTCAGATGTATTTAATTTAAAAATATGGAATTCTATTTTCAAATTCAGTCATCTGTTTATGGATTAGTGTTTTGTTTTCACAAAATTTGTTTCTTTTTCATCATTAAGGACACGATAAAAAACGAGTAATTATGGAATACGAGTTCCGTCGCGGTAGCAATGTCGCACAAACGGCTCGCAACATTAACTATGTGTACGGAGTGGACACTACAAAAGAACGCACGACTCGTTATTGGTTTGAACGCTTCAGACATGGAAATTTTGATTTAAAAAATGAGCCCCGTGGTCACCCGAAAACTAAAGTCAACAACGACGAATTAAAGGCGATAGTGGAAGCTGACGATACTCAATCTACGGCTGAGTTAGCAGTACATTTCAACATTAGCATCAAAACAATATTGGTCCATGTGCGTCAAATTGGCAAGGTAAAAAAACTCGATTAGTGGGTGCCGCACGAACTGAACGATCGCCAGCGGGACGAACGCGTTGAGGTATGCCTTGCGATGCTTAACAGACACAGAAACGAAGGGATTGAACCGCTTTTTGATAATCGTAAGCGTCATCATGTTGGTTAGACCCTGGTTCAGCGCCTAGGCAATGCCTCAAACGAAAACTTACCCCTAAAAACTCATGGTCACTGTTTGGTGGGTTAGTGCGGTAATGGTACCATTTATTGGTATTTACCAAATGGCATCAGCATTACTGCGGATGTGTACTGTGAGGAACTGGACACAATGGTGGAGAAGCTCGAAAATCTCCGGCAAGCCTTGGTTAATCACTGCTCCTACACGACAACACTCGGCCTCATACGGCACAACATACGAGCTCTAAGCTACAAGAGCTAGGGTTCGAAGTTTTACGTCATCCACCGTACTCACCAGACCTTGCACCGACAGACTTTAACTTTTTCCAAAATTTTGACAACTTCTTGGCGGAGAAAAAATTCAATGCCCGAGAGGCAGTACAAAATGCCTTTGATGAGTTTGTTGGTTACACCTGAGTTCGTCAAGATACTAAACGGCAATTTCATAGGTAGAGAGCTAATATTTTAATCTGTCGGTTTGTCGGTTACTTGGCCGACCAAGTTAGTGCGACGCTTAGAATACCTAAAATACAACGACTAGAGTAGAACGTATCTTGCAAAACTACACTTAAAATTCACCAGAAAATTTAAAACTGTACGTACTGAGAGATTTCAATCGCTACGTCTAAATTGAATACTTTCACGCTAAAACAAATACTAACACACCCCTTCTAAGTATATTTACATTTACTTTGCAAAATCCTAAAAAATACATACGTCAACGTTTCACAATTTTCAGCCCTAGACCGAATCTAAACAAAGACCAATCCGATAGATAACAATAGTTGGTGCATTCACCAGTCTTGTCTAGACCAATTCCTTCACGTAAATAAGTCTGACATTTCTGTTCTGTTGAGCCTTACTGAAGAAAATTACAAAATGTTTTCGATTGGAGAAAAAGATGCCTGGTTTTACCTATGGACGTTGAACGTTACTCACGTTCATTTGTTTTTATTTTTGTAAAAAAAAAAAATTGAATGAATAAATGTAGAGTTTGTAAACTCGGGAGTGAAGCAATTAACATTTTAACTCTTATTACTTATTACCCTTAGTACGCGAATAAGTAACACCGGGTTTGTTAACCCGAAATTAGTATTTTTTGAGTTGGGAACATTGCAGCTCAATTGACGAAACATAAAATAGAATGGAGATAAAAAACTGCCACTTGGTCACTTCAGATGTCGCTACTATTTAGCGTCTAAGAATGGGGTTAAAAACTGAAAGCTCATCATAGGTGGCAGCATTGTTCAACGTCTACTTGCCGCCATTGTTTTGTTTATGTTTACTTTTATGTTGATCACAAATTAAACGTAAACTAGATAAATATGTATGCGACTTGGAATGTACCACTATTAAAAGACGAGCTAAGTAAAGAAAGAAAGAAAGAAGAAAGAAAATGCGTTTATTTGCGGTAAACATGACGCAAAAAATAACACAAACACAAAACATAAGAAAAGGTTGGGGGAAACATGCGTCACATCCACGCAAAACGGCTATCGCTCAGCATTATGCTACGACCCTATGCAAGACAGAGCCCCAGCGCTGCTAAACAAAAGCAGCTTAGTAAAAGGTACGCGTCTACCACTGGTAAAAATGCAGCTGCAGTGGAAAAGTAAATGAAATATACATATTTTATTTACCGCACCACAGCTGGCAGGCCGATTCCCGGCCACCGTAGGCGTGGGCTTGCGAACGGCGAGCAATGGGCAGCTCGCCGTTCGATAAGGACCAGGCCCGGGTCGACGGCACGTTGTGTTCCACGCGCACCTCAAAGAGATGTCAGCACCAATGACGGGGCCGCTAAGGCCGATGCCTGCTAGGGTTGCGGGAAAGTCCGAGAGGGAGTCCGTGGCCCCTGGTACAGGCAACTGAAGGAACACGGGTGGATTTTAGTCAGTAAGAGTCTGACACGCCCTCCTACTCTGCCCAGAGCGGGAGAAGTTATTTGATGATTTCCCACACTCAAAAAAATAAAACTACTCCACAACAGCTGCATTTTTCTAAATAATTTACAGGTTATTTTATTGTTTTTGACTTTAAGCATTTTTCTTATTGAACCTGATCGGAGTTAAAAACCAACTCGAGTATGATCTTCCTGACTGAAAACCTTCAGAAACACACACACCTTTACTATAATTTACATAATATCACATCACAAGTGCCTGTAGGTAATGAAAACAGACTTACTTCTCTTAGTGGCCTCACCTGTATACGAATTTCTCCTAGAAAAGTCTTCAGGTTTAAAAAGGATAGTACCGTATTCACTAACTACGATGTCGAACAATATAAAGTACAAAATAAGTTATCAGCGGTACCTCATAACATCACTTTATTTTGAAATAACTAATAATGTTAGTTATGACAAAATAAAGTGACCCAACCAGTCAGTAACCCAGAGTTTAGCGACTTAACCCTAGGTTTATCTCTAACTCTTGGTCGCGCAAGATGAATTATTTGATTAACCCTGAGTTATGTGTTAACTCCGAGCTATTTACGATAACCCAAGAACGCGAAAATGGGCCTTAGTAAAATAATCCGTGCGGTAAGTTTAGCAAAAATAATGAAAACTAATCGCGGGGGCAGGTATTCGTAAACTGTGAACTGAAATAATAAAATTATGTGAACTGCTACATTAAAATTATGGAAGCTTTAATGCTTTAAACAGAACCACTATTGTCACAGTAAAAACACTCTCTAAGAGGCATTGAAAGAAATAAGATGTATCACTCAGACCTAAACATTTTTATCAAAAAATCCATCCCAACGATATCTTTATGAAATTGCTTGTTACGATAAACTCAATACTATTGTACTGTTAATATTGTACCTATTATACTTATTGCATTGTATATAATGGGTAGTCCAATAATCCCGTAGTCATCTATTAGGTTTTTCAAAGCGAATAAAAATACTTATTTTATTCTCAAAAATTGCTGCCATCGATGAAATCGAGAAAATGTTTCGAATTTTGCTAATAACCAACCAGCCAGATTTTTGGCTTGAATCTCAAGAGCAGATGGAGATCTGCTCTTGAGGTCCTTGGCCAAAATCTGGCTTCTCTATACTCACGGTTCTCTAAAAGACGTTAAGTTAATTATGTATAGACAAGCCATGTGCCTGATGGGAGTAATCACTAGCAAAAATTACTAACTTCCAAACAAACTTTAATTCCCTAATTAACTCTTATATGGGAAGATTTAACAAAAAAACATTCTAAATGCTCATACACACGAGCGACAAGCGTCAACGGCAGAGGCAACTGCAGCCGTCGACGAGCGTCGACGGCAGCCGCCGACGCGTCGAAGGCGGGCGTGGATGGGTTAGTCAGTTTTGCGTCAACGGTAGAGGCGACTGCATCCGACCACGCGTCGACGGCTTTCGTCGGCATTCGTCCAAGACTGCAGTTGCGACTGCCGTTGACGCGTGTCGCTCGTGTGTATGAGCACCTAGTCGTCAGTTACGTTCTATAAGGAACTATTGAGCAAAATTTTACGCATCTAGCTAGACCAAGCGGTCTAGGTCTGTCGGTGGTAAAAAAATAATGAGTGAATGAATGAATGAGTGGAAATAATGAATTAATTTAAGTTTTTAATTAGATAAAAGATAGCAGGTACAACCATAATTATACTGCTTAAACAATCAGCTAGAAATACCGATTAGTCATCCATTTTCTTTTAAGGGCCATGATCTTCCGAACAAAAAAAAACCAAAAAAGAAGCATTAAGGAATATGGCTCAAGCTATCAGTACCGAGCAATTTAATAACAACGTCAACTGCATCGTCCTTTCGTGCACAGTAGTCCAAACGTTCGGGGCGGTCAAGTGACGTCGTCTAATCTGAGCAATTAATCCCCTGATTGCTCTAAATGGGGCTTTGTCCTGTGCCATCGTAGGTTATTGGGTACTTGTGTATATGTACTAGCGTAGGTAGGTACTAGAAGACACAGTTGCTGGTCTGTTTGGTGTAAGATAGGTCAAGGAATGTTGAAAGGGAAAATGGTGAATGACAAGGGTGATGGAGTTGTTGAATTTTCTTTTAGAATCTAAGAATTTTACTAAGATTGGATTAGAAGCACAGTTCTGCCTATTCTGCAGATTATCTTATGATAGTGGAATTACTCCTTTGTTGCGCATTAAGTATGTAGACGGACTCGGTCAAAATGTGTGAAAATAGATCCTTGCTTATCTAACAAGAGAAAAAAGATAAATGGGTTCTATTCTAAATCAAAGTTTACAAATGCACTGAAACGTTTCCTAAATAAAACAATATCCAGGCAAATAGATGTAGTCGTAAAGCTATAACCCTATCCACACCCAGCTATCTATCCCCATTTCCCTAACTAGATAAATGGCTCCACATAGGCTAGCTATACATAAGCTATACATAAGCATGAGATTAAGTCCACGGGGACACGTCACGTAATGTCCGTCTGCTGTCGTGCTATGCATAAATAACGATGGTGTGTACACCAGCTAATACCCATAAACATTTAATCAATGTACGATTAATTTGATGGTAAATGTCCAGGTCAGTTAGGAAGGGAATGGTTTTAATGAATGATTTGCCTTCGTTTCCTTAGTTTTTAATTAAATTGCTTTGTTATAAATCAAACAAAAGAAAGGGTACATTTGTAAATTATGTAAATCGCAGTAACTAAAATAAATCTCTTTCGATTGATGAACGTGATTGTGCTTATAATAAGACCTAATAAAATATACACTTCTTTAACACTTCAGTGGCAAATAGTTGCCTGACATGGTGCGGCCAACCTTTTCACATATTTTTACCAGCAGAGCATAAAAAAGTGAGTTATTTTCTTAGAACAATGTTATTTTAAAACAGGCAGAAGGCCCAACATTCCTAGTAATGAGGAGATCTTGCAACCAAATTTGGCGACCTAAAGAAAAGTAATACAGCCATTATGAAAACTAACATTTCACAGTCCGTTCTCCACTAAATTGAACCGATACTTCTAACGTTAGTATTTAAATAAATAACGCTAATAATACTCTCTCTCTAATAATATAATAAACAAATAGACGAGATACAGATATCGTTTTTGGCGAACGTGCCTATTACGTTATTGGCCGTTTTCATAGGGTGCCTCACCAAATGTAGGATGTAGCGGGAAAATATCTAATATAAATTGAAATTTTGCAAAACATTGACAGTGGAAACAACTTGTTTATTTTGGAAATTAAAAGAAAAAAATTCTCAAATGTATAATCTCTAGGAATCGTCGCAAAAATTACGACTCTGTAGTAGGAAAAAAGGAAGGTTTAGATTAGATCAAACCGACATAGAACAAGAACTTAAAAAAATATATATTCTTGACATTTTAGTCTATTGATATTCTATCTCAGTTAACACAAATTAAATTTGGTAGAGTGGGGATAGAATGTTTATTTGCTCGTCTAAACCGATCTTAAAATAGAGGAGCTCCCATTTGCATTGGTTGTCAAATAAAATCGATGGATAATAATACTCCAGTTGTCATATCCGGAAGATAAATGCATATCCTTAACTATTTGAATACTGTAAAAATTTCTCCTTTACATATTGTCTGTTCATATGATTTCAAATATCCGGACTGACCTTTTAACTGCCGCTTCAGCTCAACACTTGCAGACCAGCCAGTTTTGGAATAGGCATGTAAAAAGGCAGGGCGCAATGCATGCCAATTCGTCCGCGCCGGACACCGTCCGACATCGATGTACCGACAGCAGATACAGTCGATAGAGTGATTTTTTATATTGCTTTAAATCACAGTATTGAATTTTTAAGCTTTAGTTAAACGAATGTGAAGTAATTGATAAGGAGGATAATAGGACGCTGGGTTTAAGTAAAATATATATTCATTATTAATGCGTATTTTTTTAAAGCAAGTGAACCTATAACATTTTACATGATGACGCACCCTATAACGCTTAGTGCACACGGCTTTCCTGCGTTTTACCGTAAAAACGCAAAAAACGGCGACCACCACCAATTTATAAAACAGTCACTACATCGTACGTCTAAAACAGTACACTTGTATTCTTTGATCAGTGACGGTACTAACTTATTATAAGGGCTGGCTATCTCTTGATAAAAAAACAAACCAATTCGATCGTCAAAGTTATGTATTCACGGTGATATTTATTTAAAATTGGGTTGACTCAATATTCTGAAAACCGATTCCCACACATTATTTAATTTTCAATTACTCTTTAATAGAAAATATTTTATGAAATAAAATAGCAAAACAATACACCACTCGATCTTCTCACATCCTCGTCCATAAAAACTGTCATTGTACAGTTTTTCCCTTGTTACTTTCCAATAAACTTGTACCAAAAACATTCGTGAAATAAAATAGTAAGTATCCCAATAACAAAAATAAGAAGCATAGAAAGTCTCTCCCAGAGTGTTTTCTTGAAGAAGGTAGGTACCTCAGAATTAAATTATCTATCACATTTTTGTGCAGACCGTACGTCCCGGTGTCCGGCCGTGACCGGTGTGCGAATCAAACCGGAGGGCAGTTTCAATTTGCCGTAGGCTCGACCCACGCGACTACTAACACTTTAGTGCCAAAGTGCAACCTGACTTCTAGGTATTGTCACCTTCTATGTAGCATTATTGAGTAGGCATTCAAACTAAATGTTTCGTATCTAGTCCCAAAAGGGTTATTATAGAAAACGGTATGTCATATTCCTGTCAGTTGTACTAACTTGGAGCCGAGGAGATAATCTAATGGGGGCATGCCCTCATTAAATTTGGCCTAATAAATATTAAATAAAAATAATAAAATTCGCTATCACAAAACTTTTTTTCTATTTCCTACGCTTATCAAAAGTACAAAAATCGATTTCCATTCATAATATCACTAACATATGACAAATACACAGTCTAAGAATTGAGACCGCTTTAATCTTCCAAGGTCAGATCCACGAGAAGGACCTTACCCTTAGAGATTGTAAATATTCTCTAAGGTCAAGGTCAAACAGTCTGAACTCTCAATTTATTATTGAATTCTTTCTTATCATTTCATAGCTAAGAAGTCTTATAAAGGGTTCCATTTGAGCATACAATTTTATGGGTGCACGATAAACGAAACCTAAGAAATTGTATTAATATTCTAAAACTGTTTTTGGTTCTAAGAATGGAAATAAATAAATGCTATTAATTTATCTTTTTGTTCGGAGGTATTAATTACATTTATTGAATGCAATGGTTGCTTTCATGAAGTTTGTATTTGGGTTACTTCGTTCTTAGTTAGGTCCTATTTCAGCAATAAACTACCCTTTAAATTCCTTTGAAGTCCTTTGGAAGGTCGTATAAGAATATATTTATGTTACTACAGTCGGTCATGTCTAAGGGCAGATGACCCTCATTAGCTAAAGTGCCCAAATAAAGACGTCTTCGGTCTTTAACATAAATACGCCAATCAAAACTTTAGCGCGTAGGTAATGGAGGAAACGAAAACCAATCATTTCTTGTTATGTGTAGGTCACAGAGGAAATCGACCGTAGCAATTAACATAGTCGTATGTGAAAAATCGCTACTTTAGGGTACGGCCGTTCAAAGTTTTAAACATGTATAAAGTGAACAATAGTCAATGTACCTCAACCAATTTTGGTATGACGTATAAATATTAATTACCTGACGTAGTAGTATATGCAAGTTTATCAAAAGTGTATCGGAAATATGAGAAACTGCACAAGCAACATTGTTAACCGCTAAATAATACAACATTTTGTCGGAAATGGCAGATCTGACATTATTAACTGAACTACAATTTCTGAATTTGGTCGGATGTGGCACAACCCACGGTATTCGCTGGACTTTGAAATCTCATTTATGTTGGATGTGCCACTTAATACGTTTTTGCCTGTAAGATATAAATATTTTATGATATAGATACCACTTATTTAATTACATTGGCCGAAGTGGCAGATCCGCGCCGTGCGCTCGCGTCTGTTCCCCTCCCGCGCCCCGCCGCTAATGTCTCAATGTACTATGCGACAATATTAATCGTGCGCACTGAAAACTTACTACTTTTTCCACTTGGAAAAACAAAGATGGTTGATTTTAAGAATTTTTTAATTTTGCGGGGCATTTTATAAACTTATTCTAAGACTTTTAATGCAATAAAATGAAAATCGCAAAAATGTAGATCCGACAATGTTAATTGCTACGGTCGAAATGCGTAATAGTCTCCAGAATCTAGGTTTATATTTAAATACAAAACACAAGTCATAATTCCCACCCTGGTCATGTACCGATCTCCTATTGTACAGAACACAAAAGGATTTAACTTTTAAGATTCTGCTCGCCGAAAACCGATTGTCACGATTTCTCTTACAGTGAGCAAAAAAACTACATCTTCTGATATTCGAATATAAATTTCTGATTTACCGGTCGACCTGCAAAATTCGAGATTCAAGATTCTCTCTCAAATTGTCGCCGCGCGTGAAATTTTAAAAATATTTCCGCGAACGAAACGTATGTATTGTAAATAGAATATTTTGTATGGCATTGGCGTTATATGCATCTTACGTTTAAAATTGAGCACGCCGAAAAAGTAGAGGCAAAATGTTGAGCGTGCAGTTTCGAAACATCGTTAGTTAGTTTCCGTACTCTTCTGGCTGTGTCAGGAAATGTGAAGTCAATATGGGTGCTGACATAATGGGGTTAATTTTTACAGGGAGCTAAGGAAATAACTTTAAAACATATTCTACCTTCTCGTGGTCTTAACAGAGACTAGGTATTTTGTGGCACAAACCATGTCACCATTAACCTGTGCTTATTGACACTCATTTGATAAAGTAGATAATGTTTTACACTCTTTAGTAGACCACTTATTTTACCCAGAAGAGCGTGATTCAAATCAGATAAAACATTCTTCATTAAAAACATTTAACAACCACTTTAATAAACTAAAATCTTAGCTTCCACATTAATTAATTCATGCAGGTTGACTGTCGAGAATCGCCAGTAGCATCCAAAATGCGCTTGTTGCAACGCTGGCCTGTCACAATCGATCTTCGTCGAGTCGCGGTGAGATTTACGAGCGACATGATGCGTATTGCCCGTACATTTGACGTTAAAAGCTGACGGGTGAGAAGTGAGCCGGCGATGTTTGTCTGAAATATAGTTTCTGATTGATATTCGTTGTTTGTTATGAGTTGTTTTCGTGGAGGGTCAAAAGACTGCACTCAAAGCAGAGGTGAATCAGGCGGATTATTAAAATTTTCAGAAATTAGTGAAATTATGCAACACACAGTTAATAATAGTCGGTCAACTGAGCCACACAATCATTTAAAATAATTTCTGTTCATAACCTATGAATATTATGAGCGAAAACTACACCTCCAGATTACATTACCATTAATTTAAGGCCTAAAATCCGTAAAACCATGTTCTAAAAATTGCACCCCATTAATAAAATTAGCCCACATTTCAAATATAAAGGCACCTAATTTAATATAATTTTAATATATAATCGTTATGATCATAAAGATAATCGTTATTTGATACAAAATTATAGCCGATCAATAATAATGACGGGTTCCGAGTACTCTAGGGTACAAATTATGTTAATTTTTAAACCCAAGGCGGTGTAAGTTATCAAAAAAAATATAACCGATTCAGCTTAGAACTTTTTTTTAAACCGTACCAACTACAGGAAGGTTGTGATGTTTAACAATTCATGCGAATTTTAAGTTGATGTAATATTAAATGTGGATGTAGGTCTAAATTAAAAGAGTATAACTTTCTTGTAAAACTGAGTCCAAGACGAGCCATAATAACACGACCAAGGACAGTGAAGGACGACTCATCACTGTTCCAAATAGATACATTAGTCTAATACCATAGGTCAGAACAAAACTAATAGGTAGACTGCAAGGTTGCCTGGAAGAGATCGCAGAAAGCGATAAGGCCACCCATTGTATATTTAGTACTGTTCAATTAATTTATTATATACAACGTGTAACATAATTAAGGCAAGACCTCATACACCCCGATTAGAGTATTGAGTTAAAAGCATTATACAATAACCAAAGCTATATTTTTTTAAAGCTAACTATTATTATTAAGAAAATCGTGTTGACCCTAGACTTTACGCATTTAAAATTGAGTCTTATTGCCTTGAAATAAGATTTAATTTTCTACGGCTCAATCGGCGGTCAGCATTGCAAAATACATCATTTTTGAAAAAAAAATACCTGTATTAATAGTTACTGAAATCGATTTAGTAGTCAATTATGAGCAAACTACTTTCAGGACTTGCGTTTATTCCGTTACACGTTATTTTAGGATGTACAATAAAGAATATATAAATAAATAAATAAATTGCGGTCCACAGCAATATCTCACATCAATAAGGCTATCGCTTATGCCACCATGACAGCAACCTAACCCTAACTGTGCGCACTTTATTATAAACTGTAAACTTTTTTCGCCGGACTTCATATTTCCATGTGTCGCCAGGCGTGAACGGTGCAGCTAAAATTATGTGTTAATTTGTTTACACGCTACAGTTTGACGTGTCACCGTGAATTATAGCCACATTCTGTTTTTGTAGAGTATAATTTCACGCTATTTTCTCTCTCAGTGTAAGCAGAACTTTATATGACACCTACTTTATATTGGTTGATAGTGGTTAAATTTTTCAGCAAAGTAGATCTTAATAGAAAATTCCTCAAACCTGCTTTTAGAAGTGAATTCAACATGTTTTATTTTTCTAAAAACCTGATGCTATTTAATTAAGGAAGGACTTACCACACCGGAGCAATTGGTTAGTAATAAACAGTAGCCTTCATAATTGATAATCTATGATTTTTCTATCAAAATTCATATGATCTGGACAATTTCATTTTCGTGTCATGTTGTTTGATAAAACACAGATAATATATTACCTATTATTTGCCGTAACCAGGGGCCGTACTATGACGTGTTAATTCCATCATTGTTCCAGCGTGGAAGAGAGACGGAGCTATACATGACCGATAGCACTATCTCTTTTTCTCAACGGAATCATGATGGCGTTAACAGGTCATAGTACGGCCCCTGGCCTGCTGATTAAACCCAAACTTCACAAGCGAACACTCTCATAAGTACTGATGCCAATTTTCATTTTGCCTGAGGAAAAATCTTTTTAATTTGGCAACTTTTCATTTCTTGTACCCATTAATACAATGTTTGGCTATTCAAACAATGCAACACTCGTAACATGAACAATATAGTTATTCAATATTGTAAGGTAGGGTACACAATAGTTGCTCGCCCCGCCCCGGGACATTTTGTATAACATTTGTAACGGGGGCGTTTAATAGCCACAAGTTTCTTTGACTATGTGATGTTGAAATTTTATATTTTATTTGGGTAGGTGCGTGGTTTTTTTACTGACTAAAAAAAGGACGAAGTTCTCAATTCAGTTGTGTTTTTTTTAAATGTTTGTAACGTCTAAACTCCGTCATTTATAAACTAACTTGGGAAATTATTATTTTTTTTGAAAGGCTTTACGCATAGGGTGGTCCTGTATAAACTTGGTTCAGTTGATGAGTGGTTTTTAAATTATCTTCAATAATACATATATTTTATACTTAGTGTTGACAGATGATGTTATAATAACTTTCTGTCATTGTTATTTATTTATTTAACATGTGAATTTGTGAAGGGTAGGTACCACAACTAAAAAGTGAAAATAAAATCTACTTTACAAAAAAATCGGACATGGTGACAAAAAACTAAAGTACAAAAAATCGACTTCCGACATTAAAGTAATTTTTCACTTTGTAGTGTTTTTTATGGAAGTCGGCTGTTTTTTAATACAAGTTTGTAATACACACATCAAAAGTGTCTAGGGATCAACATATATTTTTGCAATAACTTTTCTCCTGATTGATATTAATTAAAATTTTCTTTAAGGATTCATAAAATAAAGTGTTTTCGTTTGTCGCAGTAACGATAAACCAAGTCACCTTTGCATTAATAAAGAAATTTGCCATTTTCCTAATAAAGGGATTTTTGACATTTGAACCACTAACACAAAAGTTCGAAAAAAAGACTAAAATAACAGTTTTCTTTAAAATTTTATTGGGTAACTTAAACAATTAATAATCCGTGTTTCTACCGCGAACACTAACAACACAAGAACATCGGTTTGGCATACTCAAAATGAGTTCATCCAAATCACGCTGTGGAATGGCCGCCCATGTTCGTTGCAACAACAAAAAAAGGTCTTCTTGCGACTGGATACCCTCCATATTCGGCAGAGCTCTTCTCTGTAGCATATCCCATGTATGCTCAATCGGGTTCAAGTCTGGCGACTGAGCAGGCCAGGGCAGGACATTGATGTTAGCTGCGGCGAGAGTCTGTCTTACAACTCTTGCGGTGTGCGGTCGTGCATTATCATGCATTAACTGAAATAAGGGACCGATTTGCACTTGTAGAGGAACGATGACGTCTGATACAATCGTCTCAGCATAAATTTGAGCGTTGAGGTTGCCTCTGATCCAAATCAACTCAGTTCTTCCGCCGATCCAAATACCCGCCCATACCATGATGGTTCCACCACTATAAGGATGGACTTCCTGGCAGGATTTTAATCGCTGTTGGCGTCCAGGGGTTCTCCAGTGTCGTATACGTCTTGTATCCGGTCTCATACCAAAACGAGACTCATCAGAAAAGCACACGAAACGCCATTGTTCTTCTGCCCAATTTCTGTGTTCAAGAGCCCATTGATATCGAATCCTACGATTGTGCATTGCTATAGGTGGTACCCGTAGCGGTCTTCGGGAATGAAGGTTCACTTCATGCAAGCGGTTTCTGACTGTTTGGTCGCTAATTAAGTTCCCTGAAGAGTGATGAAGCCTCACGGCTAACATCATGGCGGTTATTGTTGGAGCTCTTCGAGTTAAGATTTGAATGTATCGGTCTTGTCTCCGTGTGGTGCAGCGATACCGTCCTCCATGGCGCTCAGCCACGGTACCAGTGCTTCGGTAACGTCTCCAAAGTCGACTGATAACACTCTGACTTGTATTCAGAGCTAAAGCCACAGTACGTTGCCGGGAACCAGCTTCTATCATTCCCACGGCTCTGAGCATTTCTTCCCTGCTTAAATGACGTCGCCGCTCCATAATAACGTTGGTTTTAATCAGTAGTAGGGAAACAGTAGCACTAATAATGTCTTCAATGCGTTGTATGTTTTTATAGGGAAAATATTGACAGCTGATTTTCATCTTTTACTCGAATTTGATTCACAGTTCCTGATTCAAATTATGAAATGCACCAAAAAGGATCCATATAAATTTATAAAATCATAAATTTATTACAAAGCCACATCTTAATCTCAAGAAATCCGCATAAAAATGCTTGATCCCTAGACACTTTTGATGTGTGTATAAAAAAAAAAAACGAAAAGTTGAAAGCGTTAAAAATATAAGTGGTAGGTTATTAAATTCATTTATTAAATGCGCATCCTGTGGACAGTTAGCTAACAACATTGTTGACTGGCGAACCTTTTTAATACGGCTTGAGATATTGTCATGCTTATGCGTACATGGTTACCAAATTGCAAGTGTGTAAGTGAAAAATGAAAAAGCGTTTATTTGGTGGGAAATACAAATATTTAATTAGCTAAATTTAATTTAGGATAATCTTTGTTGATCATGATCCCATTTTCTACCAAGTATTGCGAGATTAAATAGTTAATTCTAAAAGAACTGACTTACATAAGTCCTTTTCAACTCTTACTTATAACAAACAATTGCCCATCCCCAAAGCTCTAACTCAAAACGTTAATTTCCGAAACAACTCCCACTAACGCACACTATTAATAGGTGCATACAAAAGACATGCATCCCAAATCCAACAGAACACTTTACCACACAATATAGATCATCACAAGGATGGTACGGGTACAAACAAGTTATTACCCATCACTTATGGGACATAATTCAACGGATCGCCCCGTTCGAGTCGCGACCGTCTGCACCGTCCATTAGTTTTTTCATCTATTTTAAAACGCTCCTCTCTGTTGATACTTTTTTATTTTTTTGTTCTCATAATTGTGTACATGGATAGCTTTTATGAGCTTTTTAGTTTTTATATACGTGTAAATTATTTTAGGTAGGTGGTGTAGCTTTCTGAACATAGGTACTGATACAATCTATTGTTATCGTTGCTGTTAACAGTTTCTATCCCAGAATAGTAGCTTATAATGGCATTTTTTCCATTGGTTTCCTAGCTACACGCTCCTTTGTAGGAATGTAAGATCAATCGGCTCGAAAAAATATATAATTCTGGGCTGGCTATGGAATAAACCAAACATCTTTTTCTGCATGAAATTCATAGTTTTTGGATCATCATTCATCATCGTATCTTCCCCATTATAAAACTGTGGCGTGACACAATATTTTTACTGTGACTAAGAAAATGCAAAGAATTGTAAATAGGTATGTTCTCATTTCATAACTTTTTATCTCTCCCTGAAGTTATTATAACCTGTCACACATTTATAATGAGGCGGTCATAACAAATCACGTTATTTCCGTGTTGATTATTTTCGAAATTTAAATTTACTGTCAACGCAGTCGGATGTCTATAGAGTTGAAATTAATGCTCCTGCACCGTGTTAAAAAATATTAAATTATTAGTTTCGGATGACAGTTATGATGTTTTACGTCAGTTCAGTGATGCTTGATGCTTTTGTTTGTAAATCAAAATTAGATGCGATAATTTTTGTAATAAATTAGGTGTGATCTTTGTGTAATAAAAAGTTGATTGCTTTATAGGGACTTTATTCTCATCACATGGATGAATATAGCTTATTACGGTCACCATTTGATACATGAGTTTTGCTAATTTTAAGTCCAATTTAAGTTTTTTATGAATTTTAGATATAATTTTGCATTTCTCGTGGCCTGTTCGCATCGTTTTTTTAATTGTGCTGCTTCCTGCAGATGTTATGTATTACCTAAGTATTTAATTTCATCATTATGTCTGACGCAAAACGTCGAAACTTGTAAGTTGCGACTTTATGCGTGGTCGATATTTTTGCACTATACGTCATAACTGCAACATGCGACTGTATCCGGTGTTTCATATTATTTAAGTAAACATATTGTTTTTCTTTATATATGTATGTCAAAATAATTCTATAAATAATTAAAGAAAATTAATTCGATCATAAATCCGTCTGTTCATGATAACAACAAACTACTAACATTATAATCATACTGGTTGAAATGTCCGATTTTCTCAGCAATGGCCGCGAAATAAAAAGTGAAGATTAGTAGTTCTATTTTCTAAGATTTTTGAGACAATTCAAAATGTACGATTCCGATAAATGTATAAAAAATGTGTGATTTAAAAATTTTATCGCGTTCCGAATAAAAATCAAAGAGAATGGGTAAAAAACGCGTATATAAAATAGATAGGCTTAACCCTTCAACTGGTGGGGCGGGTCGAAACGACACAGGTAATTAGTGAACTGGTTGCGACAATTTGTCACGACTATATACGTACATGTGGGTTGCTTTTTGTTGTTTTTTTTCTCTGTTGTTATTTTAGTTGGTCTATTATTTTTATTTATATTGAGAGTTACGTGGTTGGCGGGTATCAGTTGAGTGTTTTTAAATAGTTCGCTTAAAAAAATGATGACTTTCAGGATATTAATTCTGAGTTGAGCTGCACGATTACTGACAAATGGGTGCACTGACTGGACAGGTCCACTCAATCTGCGTGGTACTTTCCTCAAAAGACCATTTCAGATACCATTCTACATGGGCTTCACATGATCTGACCAAGATTACGTCTGGACTATATAAGAGACTGTAACCTCTGAGTTTGTTTCTTAACCTCTATTTTCAAGGCGAGAGGCCCTTCTGGCCCCGCCGACGCTAGGTTACGCAGAATAGGTTCCTCGGAGCCAACTGCAATAGGTCCGCATCAAAAAAAAAAAAAAAAAATGAGTTTGTTTCGGCCTTTCTTCTCAGAGTAGTCAGATAGGAAACGCCGGGCTTATCTAGTTTTTAAAATATTATATGTAGTTGACTTGTAAAATTGTTTGTAGAAAAACATTTACATAAATAAAATCATTTATCATATATAGTAGTTTGTATAATCCGACTTCGATTTCACTGTTGGATCTATTAGGTTTGTACTTAAATAATATTATAATCATTAATAAGTTTGTGATGTATTTCCTATATCTTAGGAGAATTAGAAATATCTAAATCATAGTATATCAAATTAACTAACTTGACGTTTCATAGCTTATTGTACATACCTACATTTGTTTTTAGATGATAATTAGTTCAGTTAAAATACATACATTTCTGAACTATTTATCAGCAAGTATTGTAACGCACTGCAGCATAACCGTGGAATTGTACACATTGTGTTTTGAAAATAACTAGCACAGTTTCCATTTTAAAAATAGCAATCTATCTAACATCAAATAAAACCACTTTTAAAGCTTAAAAAGCGTTTTACACAGCCAAGAAGAAATATTAAAGTAAAACTGCTATTGCATGGTTTTATTCCATTCTTAGCCGAGAAGAGAAAACTCCAATTTTGTCTCTCATTTTGTATTCGCTTTGGACTCAAATCATATTTTAGTTGTCGCCACCCCGGGGAGCGGGGACGCGGAGATTAATATTTTTACACCAAATAAAGCCGTATTGTGAGGTTAAATTGTAATAAATATTGTGTGTTGTGTGCTTGTAATTGGGAAGGGCTAAAGTAGCCCTAAAATGGAAAATAGGAAAACAAGTCTCGGCTGAAAATAAACAGAAGTTTTATTGGAAACAAAAGAATACCGAGCGCCATCAGTAGACTGAAACCTGAGTACACTTTTAGCTTTAAAAAAGCAAAACTTATTTGAGGCACCATCACAATTTTCTTACTTATATTGAGAATATATTATTACAATTATTAGGAAAAAAATAACATACATAATCGCCCCTCTAGCAAGATTGCAAACGCCCCAGCAGTGACAGGTTAGTTCGGTCTCCGATAAGCATTTAGCAACACTTCCTACACCTGACATTTGCACCTTGCGTCGATGGAGGCAACATATTCGACTTTATTTTTCATTTCCGCGTATATGTTCATAAAAGACGTTAAATATATTGTAGTTAGGCTAAACTTTACATGTACCTAACTGAGTTGCTTTTTCCGTAAAATAATAATAACATTTTCCAAATGGATTACTTGCTTTAAGATAAGTGTAAAAAGTTTAAGGCATTTTAGAGGAAAATATAAATATACGAGCAACAGCAATAAGGATTTGTAATGCATATTGTATAAAAAAAACATTTTTTTTTAATTTTTTTTTTTGACACAACATCCACACAAGGTCTTCAGGTCCCGAAATAGGTGGAACCTGTACTACGGTAACCTAATGACTGATATACATACATACTTATATATACATATACACACCCAGACACAGGTCAAACAGACATGTTCCAACTGGATTACTTGCTTTAAGATAAGTGTAAAAAGTTTAAGGCATTTTAGAGGAAAATATAAATATACTGTAACGTTACATTTTCCTGGGAGGGGGGAAATGTAAACGTCAAGGAGGGAACTGTCACCAGAACTGGAGGAGTCCCGGCTTAAAAGAAAAAGTAAAAAGAAGAAAGGGTAAAATAATATAATTGAGGTAGAATATAAAGTCAGGGAAACCGGGTATAAGTTGAAGGTCCAAGCGTTTCTTCTAGAGAGGCTCGCAGGTTGTAAAAGGAGGGTCCTTGAGTCAGACCACGTCACCGACCTCGGAGGGGCAGGCCGTGGTAGAGGAGGCAGGCAGAGGGCTGAGATCTACCAGCCATCGGCGTCACTAGTTTATTGTAGACCACGACGTAATCTTCTTGCGTCAGTATCCAGAACTGACGCCAAGGGTAGCCATCGCCGGTCTAGCGACTTTCCAACATAGTCCGGTGTAGAAGGACGCGTAGATTTGTTTGTTCAAGCACAGCTCACACTATCAGAGGACACAGCCCTCCCACCGAGCGCTATATAACTTCAGGACCGCCTGCCAAGGCGAGCACCAAGAGTAATCTGGTCTCACGGTCCCGGCTCCCTTCCTTTTCGGATCGGTTGACATTTAAAATTTTTAACAATGATTCTAGAACATAAAAGAAGAATAATAGTTTATAATAAGGTCTAATACCTATACAACCTAACCTACTGGCAGCTCTAGCAATACATTAAATATAAAACCTAGGCTTGTCATTATCTGACATTACAAGAGGTAAATCACAGAGTACTTTTTTTAGGTAAATAAACATTGGGAGAGCATGACAAAATCTAAATAACTTAAAATATAGAGGCCTAGGAATGGTTAAACTACAGACAATGGCTATGCAGATAATTGGAGAGAACGTATAATATAAGATCTAATAGCCAAAACGTAAGTAAAAATACAAACATTACAATACGAGCAATCCAATAAGGATTTGTAATGCATATTGTATAAAAATATTGCACACAAATGTTTGACTTGTCCGGGGATCGAACCCGAGAACAGCGGCTCAGAAGGCAGGGTCGCTAACAACTGCAGCAACCGGTCAGTCAATAATAAATATCTACAAAAATAAATTTCAATATTCGTTACATTAACCCGACAATTTAATGCAACCTTCCACTTTGAAGGAGCGAAAAATTATATTTTGTACTCGAGGGTCGCTAGCATTTCACGGCTTGCATTGTTGCCCAGTTGAAAAATATTAATATTTTGTACCTCCTTGCTCCTTTTTGTGGGTCGACTTGACCTGTGATGTCTTGAATAGATAATATGAATGTTGCATTGTTCTTCACAAGACCATGCGTCTCAAAGCTCGGGGTTTTGGGCACCTATTGTTTGATTTTTTGTATAGAGTGTAAAGGTTGATTTTAATAACGATATGTTGGAGGGTTTAGTTAGGATGGGTCTTCCTTAACGAGGTCTATTTAGATAACCTCGTGAGTATTTTCCATTACCTACAAAGGACAGCTTTTATCCACTAGATGGTTGTTGAATATAATTTTGTAATATATTGTGCTTCAGCTACACCCGGTCCCAAGAGATATGAAGATACCGCTTAAACTTCGGCTCTTCCCGCCAAAACAAATGTAACGATAATATGTAAGTAAGTGTGACAAAATATCGAAACACTCGAAAAAGTATCTGAAGCCGCGGGCAGAACGTGCCATATCACGCAAAACTGATAGCGAACTTCATATCAGCAAGGAAAGTTATTAAAGCGTCTACCGATATTTTATACGAGCGAAATCACCGTCTCTAAGGGTCGATGGGAAACTTTCTAAGTAATGAAACGTACGGGGATAGAGTGGGTGCGGGAATGCAGCGTTATTTTAAAAGGAAACTTGTGTTTCAAGAAAATTGTGAACTAAATGACCTAAACACAAGTTTAATAATGCCTAAAAGTATATATGATCTACTGCAGTAAACAAAACCAGAAAAATATATGATATTCTTCAGGATATAGGTATGCTAGTTCGATGGTGTGTTGAAAACATAATACAACTTTTGGTACAATAGAAAATAGTCACGAAGATACCTCTACAAATTTCTTTTAACGATTAAAAACCATACAAATATACGTGCAATCATTCTGGTTTTTTTTTTCAAATTGTTCATCAAGCAAAATATTAACGTGATAATGTTTTAATTTTTCAGTCCAATCAATAGCCTTTTTTTAAATAGAAAATTGCAATGAATTAGCAGCTTTGTGTCATCGCGCTTCTCTTTCTTTTCTATGCAGTCTGACAGTGACCGCGCTTTAGCTGTTGTCAGCCAGTTTAGGCAAATTGATGTGTATTCAAAAAACCATAGGTTCGCAGATTATGAAATGTTTCACAAAGATAAAGCGCATTATGTTTTTAAATGTCACCAGAGGGGCAATTCCCGTATTTTCATGAACGTCAGTCTCAATCGGTCAAAAATTGAATAGCTTTTACCTAGATTTTTGAAATTTGATTGTCACTGACATGAGATTGCGATTTGATTTTGAACGTTTTTAATAGGTAACGGGAATTGGCCTTCTGATATCTACGATGAATATGATGCAAAGCTAATTCTTCTTGTATGTGATTTCTTCAATACTGTCAATGCTTGTGCTTTCATTAAAAAACCATAAATTGGTTGTAATTAACAGTGAGTAGGAATGATGACGTAACCGCCCACTCTTCTTCTCCGTATGTTTCCAATCTAAGGACGATTCGTCTCAAACTTTACGAGGGTAGAACAATAAATCAATATGTCGAATAATTGCTCCTCATCGTAGCTCCGGAAAGTCGGAATCAAAAGTTACTAATCACCCGGTCTTTATTAATAAGGCGTGGAAGAAAATATATTCAGTGAGTCGAAAGTTTTCCACGGAGTTTTAAGAGTTCCGGTCTTTGGGACCGAACTCGAAATTTACGGGTTAGACGGTGCGGCGCGTTTTCGATTTGTTAGTTAGAATTTAATGTTTATTAAATATTTTGTTCCCTTTCGAGTGATTGAATGGAATCATTCTTTGGGGGGTTCGTAATGATGCAATGTTTGGCTCAATCTGTGGAATTAATTGACGTAAGAAGCGTTATTTTGATAGGTTTATAGAGTATGCATATACTTTTTGGTTTTAAATAGAGGTTTACTTTAAAATTGATTATGAATTTCATAATACATAGGCTTCAGCATTGCGATTCTGTAACCATCTCACTGTGAAAACTTAGGTGATTACACAGAGTCTTTGGTTACGCCCTACGGTTTATAGGCAATTGTATAGGTGTTTTTTTTTTTTTTTTTTTTGTATGGCATCTCGCAGTTGGCCTTGAGAGGCCGTGACTGCTTAACCGGTCAATCCTGTGGTGCCTTCGAGCTAACTCAAAGCCTTCAGCCAGGGGCAATGTATAGGTGATAAGAGGGATAGAGTATTATTGCAATAAACAACTAGTAGTGAGCGTGGAGTGAGCGGTCCGTGTAGTCCCACTGATGCTAGGGATGGACCAATGATTACATTTACAATCATAATCGAGATTTTAATTATATTTTTAATGTTATTTCTGTTGGTCATTTTATATAATTTCAAAGCTAGTATTTAAGTGTCTAAATATTAATATTTATCAAATCAAATCAAATCAAATCATTTATTGGTTTGCAAACATGGGTATTCAATACATAGATGTTTAATTTAAAGAGTTCTCCATGCTCTACCGTCACATGGGCATGCAAAAACATATAATTATTTAATTTACACAAATTTAAAGTTAATATAATTTTAAATAACAATTTAAGAGAACAAAATAATACAAAATATAAATTAATGTCAAATCGTTGGGATGAGAGTAAAAAATGTCACAATATTAAAATAATGGCAAATGTCAACTAAGGTTATCTACAGTTGAATTACAAAAAAAATAAAAAAATGTTAAATGTCATCCATCAAGGTTAGGCACAATAAAAATAAAATAAAAAAGTCAAATGATATAATAGCATGTCAATCGGTCAGTGATTCATCATTAAGGAAGTCGTCAATTGTGTAATAACTTTTTTCAATTAATAGTTTGATTAGTGCCCTTTTAAATTTGAATTTAGTCATAATTTTAATAATATTAGGTACTTTGTTTTTAGTCATAATTTTAATAATATTAGGTATTTAGAGTTTTATTTTTATAAAACAACAACACCGAAAGTCAATTTTGTTTTTTTTTTAATGAAAATCAAAGATGACGGTGAGCCAACTTTGATTTTCATTTTAACCTCAATTTCAGCTTTAGCAACCTCGAAAACAACAAACAGGCCGATCAGTATTCTGCCTTGTCTTTCAAAAGTAATGGAGAGGGTAGTGTGCCGTCAATTAACTCGGTTTTTAGAAGAGAATGAAGTGTTACCTGATCTACAATCTGGTTTTAGGAAACAGCGTAGCACTTCTACGGCGCTACTGGATGTTACGGACAATATTCTATCAGCCCAAGATAAGGGCATGTGTTCACTGATAGTGCTACTTGATTTTTCCCGTGCATTTGATTGCATTAACGTCTCGCTATTACTGTCAAAATTAAAATACTACGGTTTTGACGAAAATGCCATTCAATGGTTCCACAGCTACCTCAGTAACAGAAAACAACTTGTGGAATTGCGTTTGCCGGATGGTAGTACCATGGCTTCACCCCTTACTATCATAGAAAGAGGTGTTCCTCAGGGATCAATTTTGGGTCCGATTCTTTTTATTCTGTACTGTGCAGACATTATAAAATGTTTTCAGAAATGCAAGTATCATATTTATGCCGATGACGTCCAACTGTATTTGTCTTTCAGACCAGATGATTATGAGTCGGCCATTAGAGACCTAAACGACGACCTTGAAAGAATCGCTGCCTGGTCAGATGAGAATTGTCTGGCACTAAACCCATTGAAAACCAAGTATATGTTGTTTGGTACGAGGCAGCAGTTGAAGAAGATACCTTTAAGCCTTAATTTAACCCTAATGGGTAAGCCTATTGACCGTGTGAATGAGGCGCGGAACCTTGGGTTATGTATGGACAACAGCCTTAGATTTGAGAAACACGTAGCTAACTCCGTAAGAAACTGCTTCTATCGTCTGAAACTGCTTTACAAAATGAGGCCGTTCTTGTCAGAAAAGCTTCGCGAACAGCTAGTCGAAACCCTTGTTCTGTCAAAATTAAACTACGCTGATACGGTTTACGGCCCACGCTTGCTGTCTCGTACCGATCGTCTTATACAAAGAGTCCAAAATGCATGTGCGCGCTTCTGTTACTCTGTTCCCCCTAGAAGTCATATCACCCCCTTTCTTAACAAACACTTTATTCTCAAGATGAAGTCGAGACGAAAGTTACACCTAGCGTGTTTGCTTTTTGGTGTCGTGAAGTCTGAGAAGCCGAAGTATTTGTACGACAAGCTTAATTGGATGGCTAGTAGACGAGATTGCGCGCCCAGGCAATGTGCACAACAACTTTCAACACATTCTCATAGGACAGCGGCTTTCAGAGGCACTTTCCGATACGCTGCATCTAAGGTGTGGAATAATATACCACCACCAGTAAGGGTTCTGGGCACTATCCACACGTTCAGAACACGTTTGCGGCAGTATCTGATAGATTCGCAACAGAAACTTGACATGGTTGCGCTAAATGTTTCACTTATATGAAATGCCTATAGTACTTAGTTTAAAACATAATTCCTGTTGTGTCGCGAAAATATATATGATATGGCGGCGCACGTTCGGTGATTTTCCGTCCTTTGCTGCTTCAAAATGTCCCCGACCCGATGGCGTTGCTGTGCCATTCGCGGCCAAAGGGGGCCGTCGCAGTTGTGAGACCTGTGGGAAACAAAAACGGACACATGATTTCATTTTTCCTATTTTTTTTTTTTTTTTTTTTTTTTAACCACCATCCATACTCTGTTCTATCTTTATGCGATATCTATCTTAGGGCGTTGTTTTCGTACTTACCCTTTGTGCCTGGCCTACTTGCGACTGTGACGCATAGCCGGCGTCGTGATCGCTTCATTCACACTCCTTTTTTTTCAATAAAATCTTGGTCCAAGACGATACTTCTCTTTCGTTATAATGTAGGTACTTCACATTCTCCAAATAGTAGGTATTAAATTAACAATTTATAACATTTTTTTTTTTTTTTTTTGTTTTTATCTTAGATTTTTATTATTATTATAACTAGGTATTCATTTTTTTATTTTGTTATTCAATTAACCCACAGTAAAAAACTTGTTAAAAAACTAAGTAACTGTCGGTGAATTGTCCGCCGCGCTCGGCGGCCTGTAGCGATTTGTGAGTGCATCGTGGATGGATCAATCTTGCAAGGTAATCGCTAAAAACAGGTTTTGCCGAGTTGGTTCTTGTTGTTTTCGTTTTGTAAGTAATTATATTTGATTACTAGTTCATTTATTTATTTATAAGTATAAAGATATGTATTATTTATTAGGTATTTACCTATGTCGAAACTGTTTGTACTCCCCGTCACTTGTCCCTAAAGGTTCATTAGAAAACCAGCGTCAGACAGCATGTGTCTGGCATTAATGCTGAAATGATCCTTTTTGGCGCAGCCGTGAGACACACACTATTGTTGTTAAACCATTATTTTCACTTTTTATTTTGTTATTTGTATTCTGTGTTTCACGAACTGTGTCCAAATAAACGTTATTCTTTCTTTCTTTCTTTAAACAATGTCCATGCGCATTTTCTTTAGTGGCTAGTTTAGGAAAAAAAATTAACTTATTTGAATTTCTTACTGAATTTCTGTTTTGCTGTTTTATTTAAAAAAACCCGTAAACAGTGATGTTTAGCCACTTACAATACTAGCTTTGAAATAATGTAAAATGATCAACAGAACTAACATTAACAAAATATAAATAAAATCTCGATTATGATTGTAAATGTAATGCTTGGTCAATCCCTAGCATCAGTGGGATGACACAGACAGCTCACTCCACGCTCACTTCACCTAAGTGTTTACTTCACGGTGATATTTTTACAGAATCGACCGGCAGTTTTCCCGCAACACTCTTAATGAGTATGATTTTCGGGATCCGTCTTCTCATTTTCAGTCGCATGTGTAGCCAGGTGTTGGCAACGACAACCAATACGGAAATTTAATACACTCAAATGATTCAAGCATTGCTTTGAGAGATTTATTCGTGCATTATTATTACAGTGCATTTATCAAGCGCTTGGTACGAAAATAACAACAAATCAAGGGTTAAATAATAATAGTGCATGCGAAACAATACAACGTAGACTGAGCTGGGAGTGTTTAATGTTTAATAACGTGGTTCCGTACCTATATTATGAAAGGCACTTATATTGTTAGTTGTAAGTTCGTAAGTACCTACGCCTCAGTGCATCGATGATGGCAATTTGACCGATGTTTTAACCCTATATATACTAATAGTCGGCTTTACACACGCTTCGCCACTGGACAGTCAAAGTTTGCCACGGGACAATCAAAAGTAATTGTACAATAGAGAAACTACAGCGTGTATCATAAATGTGTGGATTTATTTAAGGATGGTACAGACCATAAAATTGAACAAAAGTTATCACTAGGTATTGAAGTTTATTAAGGGACTGCTGATAATTTTTTCGCGATTACGATGTTGGTCCCATGGAGAAAGTTGATCAGTTTTATGGTCTGTATAACATCAGGGGCCGTGCACGAAATAGACTGATTTTGAAAAAGTTCGTGCATTATTTTGTGAGAAAGGGAAAAAGAGTTTTTTTTTTCGATTTGAATAGTCGAGTTCTTTGTTTTGGAGGTGGCTGAAAGGGATTTTTCAAATAATTCATTTATTTGAAAAATCCCTTTCGCCTTCGTGGAAAAACACTAATATTCACAACAAGTTTTCCAAAAAAATTACGCGAGACTGACGTTTGATATTTTTTTACCAGAAACTACTTTTGATTTTGAACATACAAAGATATTATCAAAATCTACTTAGTCTTATGGTCTACTTGCACGTGGCTGGACAAAAAAATTTTGAAAAAACAAATTTTTCGAAAAAAACCCAGTCAGTAATATATTTTTTCCTATTTTTAAGTAAACGTTTCAAGAAAATTTAAAAATTACACGTTAATCTTCAGCTATTTATAAAGTAAAATTAAAAATTTATTTTATAATAATACAATATCTTCATTAAGTAAATTAAAGATAAAATAAACAATTAACAAGTGCTGTGACTGATCCGAATGGTTTAGCGCCACGAAAACTGTACTTTTATAGTAACACAGACACAGTGTTTCAACGATTTCAAGCTTTCTCACAATAAGATAAGAAATTTACCAAAGAGTACCCTCTTTGGTAAATTTTTCGTGCACGGAGGCTTAAGAGCGTTTATACCTTATGAGTGGCAACGTCGCAATTTAGTGTCATAATAATATTTCGTGGTTTTAAATTTTTATCATTTAATCGGAGCTATATTTTAAAAATCTGTTTAATTAACATTTTAGAATTATGTGAAAACTGTGTAAAAGGTAAGAGATCGTTGCGTTTACAGTTCTATTTAGGTATATGCAAATAATACATTGGAAACTTGCTGGGCGTTATTTTCATTGTAAAATAACTGTAAGCATTACGGTTACTTACTTTTTAAACACTTTCACGTAATTCTAAAAAGTTAATTAAACAGATTTTTAAAATATAGCTCCGATTAAATGATAAAAATTGAAAACAACGAAATATTACACTAAATTGCGACGTTGCCACTCATAAGGTATAAACGCTCTTAAATATGACCACACATTTCTGTATATTGTGTCTTTCACTAACTTTCATTTTATTTCAATTTTCTTTTTCTCTATCTTTCATGGTTAGAATCGAAGTTTTCGACAATGGACAGTCATTCTTCGAATAAAAAAGTCAATAAAACACTTATCTTAAGAGGGCCATATCTAAACCATAATCACACATATAAACTGGGAGTTTTGATGTGTGATTATGGTTTAGATATGGCCACAAAATTAAAAAAAAATATACGCCTGAGAAAGTCTGATTATTTCTCTCGAGAGTGCTCTAAATATTTTTTATTTTAATTGTATTTGAGTGTGTGACTCTTCAAACACTCACATACAAGAAAAATTGTGATAGCCCTCTTAAGGGACCACAAAGCTTCAACACATACATAGTTTCAGTACTGCGTCAGACTAGACTAATAAAACAATCCTGTAAGCTTTCATAGTTTCTGTTTAAATCTTATAAAACTCTAAGTTACGGGTTCCAGACTTCATCCCCCTTATCGAGAATTTATTTGATACGCTTTAGTTAATTTGAACTACTTAAACACTTTGAGAGGAACAGGTTCATAATTTTAGAGTGTAACTAGTAGTTTTATGTGTCTAGGATACACACCTAGTGTTAATTACAGTAATATCGTTTAGTTAAAATAGGTTATATTTATGTTATGACATTTTCGTTTCGAGTGACGTATTTCTGGTTTAAGCTTGTTAATTAAGGCGGAAAGGAAACTTTTAAGTAATAAATGAAAGATGTTCCTAGTTTAAGCAGTCCAGTGTAAAACTAACGGAAGAAGGCTGATGTTGGGTTCAAATTTATGGCGCTACGGAACCCTACAAGCGACAATCACGAGCACGGTGGTCCATAAGTTCAACAGCAACAATTCATATCATTGGCTCATTCCGTATGGACTCGCAGACCATCGTGCGAGCAATTTGTTCGCCCATTCTTTCGACGTCGAATTACTATCTACGTGAGTGTGTTGCTAAGCTGTGAACGGGTTATGAAGACATGTGCTGTTGACAGCTCGGCGTGAGGGGTCGAAAATACCGAGCCGGTAGGAGTGTTAACACTATTGGTTGGTTTTATTTTTGTTATTGGTGTTTAATTTTTTTGGTATTGAGTGGCAAAGAAACAGGCGCCCCAACTGATGGCCAGATACAAATGCTGTTTCCCGTGTGGCTGATCTTGTGAAATTTTGGTTTCTCAAAAGGCAAAGGTTCAAAGTTTTCTAATATTTAAAAAATAAGTTATATAGAGATAATAGAGTATAATTATGTAGATTTGGAAACAAAATAATAATTGCATATATTTTAATAGGAAGCATTAATTTATAGCACGGTTGTCTAGACATGCTAGATACCTAAAGTGTACCTACTAATGTCGTAATGTTGTTGATCAAACTTTGACGCCTGTCACTTCTTATTTACGAAAGTATCATTTAGGTATGTATGGTGGTGCTCAAAGCCCATAAAGTTGACTTGTTTTTCAGGGCTTTAAAAATACATTGAAAGACAAAAGTTGTGATAAATACCAGAATTCATTTTTATTGTTTTAAATATCGGCGAAATACTAACTTACCCTAACATTGTATAGTATTCCTATTTTTAGTATTCTATCTTGCGTACGTAACTAAACCATACCTTTCCCATTTTCACGAATTCTAAACTATACTGACGGTTTAGACTAAAAATATAAAAAGTCTAGTGTTCGTTACACGGTAGTCGAGCACAAAAAATGCAGCATTTTTTTATGCGTCCTCGGGTCTCAGGCCTTTCAGCCTAGCCTTTAGAGCCGTAAGCATACGAGTATCTATTCAGTGCTGCCAACGTTAGCGCCAGGTTGCAAGTTCGTTTTTAAAAAAAAATTGACTATTCAAATGCGGAGTTCTGGAACGCGTTCCTTTTTCGCGCGAAATATGTTGTTATGATTTACTATTCTTTTTTAACGAAGTCGGTAGTTAAGGGTGTAGAAGAAGGCAGTGTGTAATTTGCCACATTTTTATTTCACAAAAAAAATAAACACGGAAAGTCTGCGTAACTTTTTACGCAAACTTTTAAGAGAGGAGTTGGACAGGGTTTGTTGCTACTTACTTATTTTAAGCTTAGTGCAATTTTTCACACTGTAAGAACGCTTACGACGTGGAAAATCGTAGGTAAGTAATAAAATGAAACAAGAACTTATTACTGTGCACTTATGTATTTTGTCTTAAAAAACCGGGATCTAACAAATCCTCTCAGAGGAAGCTTATTAGAACGTCATTGGGCACAAAGACGAATGGATGCGTTTCTCCTTTTCAAATGAATCGACTGTGCAGCTCTTGAGGCGTCTCCGTAGCGATGACGACTTCAAACGTGCCTCAGTGTCGTACTCAAACACGACAGACATAGGTACATCTAATTCCATGTGCTATAGGTCACTCACAGTGGTAAATCATGGTACTTCCTCGTGAACCTTGTGCTAATTAAGTCTGTGATGATTTACTATATTATTAAGCAATTTTTATCAACTATTATTTATAAAATTAACCCGCACTGGGCCCGCGTGGTGGATTACGGCCCACTCCTGCTCACCGAGAGGAGGCCTGTGTCCCAGCAGTGGGAACATTATCGGCTGATTATGTAAGCAATTTTTTGCGTGCATTTGTTCCAGCGTTCATCTGTTTTTCTAATAATTCTTAATTTTAATAACATTATGTATGTATTGTTTTGAGTCCGGAATTGGTAGGTTGGTAGCCCATCACAGTATCATTGGTTTGAAGATTTTGCCTGTATCAAAGTCACACAGCTGGGTAAAAAATTTTGGAATATACTTTTCATGACGTTTTTAGTTGGCCTTTTTGGTTGTAGTTGGGTTTTAGTTTTTAACTTTCATTTTACATGGTTCGTTTAAGAATGTTATTATGTAACATACTTTTTCCTGAAAAAGAGCTTGCAAACTGTTGAAAGTTCCAACAAAATGCATACTTTGTCTGGATAACGGATACATTTGTTTGAATCCTCACTCAGCACTCAGACGCGTCTCGGATGTTCTCAGTGGTGGAGACATTGCAAACTCGTGACATCATCTGAAACAATCAGGATTTGAATGAACTAACCATACGTTTACTACATATTATAGTGACTGTGACAAGTAGAAGTAGTAGTAAGGACGAGGATTTAACATAGTACCAATTATTATAGCTTTCGTAAAGGTGTAACAAAATAAAATGAATGATGTTATAACAATTTAACCTAAATAAGTATCGATATCAAAATCTTGCCAGCTTTTTGTATGCAGACAGCAGGTCCATTTTTTACGTCACAACATCGAGTTTTACCAAGGCTGACTAGCAAGACAAACTTTCCGGTATTGTTACGTTGGTAGTTATGTATGTTCGTTATCGTGCTAGGCGTACACCGAAAAGTTTTGTCGATTTAAGTTGCCACATCAAATAATTAATTAATCAAAATAGAACCTAAATAAATAAAAAAAAGAACTAACAAAACCAGCGTCCCACTCGCGACAATCCTTTCGCCAACGTGAACGTTCGAAAATTTAAAATTTAATTAAGGCGCGGCTCCTACAGTCGGTTGCGCGCGTTAATCTCGTAAAGGCGGGGACACACGCGCACACCGCTTACAAAGCAATTTTTAATTGCGCCCCAGGCCGGAAAGCTCCGTGTCTTTGACTTTTACGATTGATTAAAAAGAAAATGCCGGGACGTAGACTTTGCATTCTGTCTTTGGGTTTAAAATGTCCTGGTGGGTGGTTTACTTTTTTCGGTTGTACACGTAGCTTGTATTTCTGTTTCGAACTAACATGTGTGCTATTTACATTACCCATTTGCATTTTTTACAAAATATAATACGCATTTCTCGAATTGTTAACGATAGTAATTTGATTTGACGTAATCACGTAAACCTTTAGCGCGCGCTTTAATAAAAATCACATTAATTACTGCCTGTAAAAACTGTAATTGCCGAACCTAGTTGAACTTTTATTGTAGCGGTTATTGCCATTTAGAAACAGCCATTTAGGGATATGCTGATATATTATGACCAGTAGTCACTATAGTATAGTTAAAATCTCGCTGCAGACTTGGTCATAAATCATAATCGGAGTAGGGATGTGCGCTAGTTGCGCGCGCTCAAGGCCATTATCGATGATGACTCAGACGAAGAATTTTAATTTTCTATTTTTAGTTTTATATATACGTTCTTTTGATTATATATTTAATATGCTTTGTAGTAAATTTGGTAATAAAATAAAAAAAATGTGTATTTATTTCTATCACCCATTTATAAATATATAAAACTATCGATATCACTCATCGACTGCAGTAATACACAGGACTACGTGTGGGTGTGGCCTGCCCATAAGGCCCGTGAGTGGGAAAGAGAGCGAAACACTCGAATGATTTATGACCGAGTCTGCAGCGAGATTTTAACTATACTATAGCAGTAGTATTCAGAAGCCTCCGCGAACGGCCATTCTTGAAACCCGGAAATTCAAACCGCTAACACCTTCCAGAACGGCTAATTTTGAATCACGACCTGAGCTATCCAATTCGATAATAATCTAGATACAATACCGGTGTCTTAGCAAGGAAATAACCAAAAGTAAGTTCTCTAACTAAATTATTTCAACAGCATATATTCAGACGAATAAAGACCGAGTCACAATAAAATTACAACCAGTTAGATAAACAAAATAAAAAAAAACAAACCTAATTAGGCAACGGGACTACACTGGATGGCTAGAATGTGGGTCAAGAGCCACCACAAGTCTGCTTTCACAACTAAAAGTGTTGTTTTTTAACGTAATTAGTGTTGCTAACCCAACTACAACCAACCCCGTGTTCTCTCAAAACGCAATACATAGCCAATATAACCTGATCCTCCAAACCCTCACTATTGCTGCTTCAAAAAGTTCTAAATATACTGGTAGATAGTTCTTTAACTTTACAATTCCTCTTTGAAGTTAATAAGTATGGGTTTATTGAGTGGAAACCTCAGATTGTTCTACTTGGATAAATATTTCAGCTGGTAAATACGGTATCGATTTATTATCAGTTACGGTGGATTGACTGGTAGATGGACCGTATTATCTATAGGATCCAAAGTTTTAAGTGGATAATCTGTTATAATCTTTTAATGTTACGTAATAAAGCTTTTCACTAGTATTGTAAAATGCTGTCAAAATCACAGGGCATTGGTTTAAGTACCATCAACGATGGAGGACATGAAGGAATCCAGGGTAATATACATAGGTAGGTACCTATCTTTTTTTTTTAAGGTGGGAAATCTTCAAATAAGTACTCTCGCTCTGGGCAGAGCGGGAGGGCGTGTCAGACTCTTACTGACTAAAACCCACCCGTGTTCCATCAGTTGCCTGTGCCAGCGGCCACGCTATCCCTCTCGGACTTTCCCGCAACCCTGGCAGGCATCGGCCCTAGCGGACCCCGTCATTGATGCTGACATCTCTTTTAGGCGCGCGTGGAACACAACGCACCGTCGACCCGGGCCTGGTCCTTATCGAACGGTGAGCTGCCCATTGCTCGCCGTCCGCAAGCCCGCGCCTACGGTGGCCGGGAATCGGCCTGCGATTCCCGATGCCCAGGGCGTCTCCTGCGGCGGTTAGGGGCGTGAGGGCGCGAATTTTGCCTCTCCCTCACACGTTCCGCCTCCTCCTACGTGAACATTACAGCTTCGCAGAAGGAGGTGACGGCTTCCCAAGCCCTCTCGCTCCGTACCATGGCCTGGACCAGGGCCGGACGCGAGAGATCGCCACCGCCAGTCGCCTCCACGAGGACACGGCGGTGCTCCGCCCAAGCTGGGCAGACCTCCACCGTATGCTCCACCGTGTGTTTCGGGCGACCCACATAATGGTGACACCCGGGCATTTCCTCCCGCCTTATCCGGAACAGGAACCTCCCGAAATAACCGTGTCCGGTGAGGAACTGCGTCAGGCGGAAGGTGAGGAGGTGAGGCCGTGGCGCCTCTCTAGCCAACATAGGTACCTACCTAACATTGTGATGATGAAAATATAAAATTGTTTGTAATCTGAGAACATTTAGGGGCTTGTACTTTTCGTAGGCGTCTCTTAAGTAAAATAGGTATATACCGACCCGCTTGTTGCCAGACAGAACTCTAAAACGGCACCAGACAGTCTAAAACTCCTACCAAAGACTAAACAATGTAAATTCAAATAGGTCCAGAACCCGAAAAACGAAACAGCTTCTATCGTGGCGTGTAAAATTATAAAGTCGGCAGGTCTAAGTTAGGGAGTGCAGTGCGACAGATGGTCCGGGTGGCGAATTAAACGGGCCCCAAGGGAACGGCGCGAAGAAAGACAAACACGTAAAGTTGGCTTCAGTGTTGTTGAGATTATTAAATTTCCCCGCTATAAACTTTGAATAAACTGAATGTGAAATTTTTGGACCGTAGAACTTATCTGGATGTTCAGAATAGCTAATGTCCAGAACTCCAGATATTTCTGAAACTGTATAACGGATGAGAAGATAAATATTGGCTGGGATTGACAATTGTTACTTTCGGAGGAGTTCAAATGAAAGTGGATCTCGGAACTGTGGAAGAATTAGACGCACGAACAATTTCTGAAGGGCAGATTGATAAATGTTTTATTTTATCTAGAGGATCATTATTTAGTACTAGAGTCTACACAAAGTATGAATTCACCACGCCCGCCGCGGGGCTATACACGCCAGTACTAATAATATTTGTGCCCGCGTTAAAAGCGCTGACCGCAACTTCGGTTGTCACAGGCGTTGTCAGAATTGTCACATGTCGTCAGTTTCTGTGAGGAAACGCCGACGCCCACTGACACGCTTGGTTTGTATGGAAGTGTTGATAATATCGTCTCCAGCAGTGGCCGCCGAGGTTTCTCTGTGCTCTGTGCGTATCTACATATATTATTTGCTTTAAAAGTTTTTCTTGGTGAACGTTTTTGAATACCTTTAGGTTAAGATGAGAGCGTTTAGTTTCTAATTATTGGGTTTCTATACAATCTATCAACAAAATTCGACAGAAGTTTCATTTTGAAGCACATTGATCATTTCCAAAGCTTAAATACGTTCATTGGAGTCTCAATAATAAGGCTGCATTGAAAAATCTCGGCTGTTTCCTGTTTTTTTCTGTTCCGTGACTGTTTCACTGTACAAGTTAGTTACGTATGCTTTATGATATGAACGTCAAACTGTTACTCAACTGTTCGTCAAGAGAATTAAACTGACGTTTAATTGTGAAGTGCATTAATGGTTTCAAAAGCTCGTTGGACTAAAAGATGACAGGGAAAATAGTTTAATTTAATGTTTTAATGAATTAATAGAACAGCTTCATGTTATGCCAAACTAATACTAAAATCGACTCATATTTGGTCATATTTCATGACTATGTAATGTTTTTCCAAAAAACTAGTGAATTAATATATGAACGTCTTCAGAGCACAATCCTAAAGCTTAATTGATGCAAGACGTCAGATTAATTCCTGCACTTGGCAATTCATATTTCATATGAAATTAAATCAAATGAGTTCAAGCCTTCATTCCTCACAGACGCTAAGGTGAATGAACTCTAACATCCGCCATACACTAAAAATAGCATATCTCCCATGGAAAGTCGTTTCCCAAGGGCTGTGCAGGTCAGACGGTAGTAACTACATGTAGAACCTGAAACTACCCTCTTGCTAATGAGCTCACCGGTATCTGTGTGCAAAACTGATATCTACAGGCAAGGATAAATAAACTGAGATAATAGGGTAAAATGTGGAAAGTATTAGAAAAAGGATAACAAAACAAAATAATACGTTGCGATTTTTAACTTCTAATATTCTAATTGATTCATAATTTGGGTACTTTCAAGTCTTTCTAGTAGTGAGCAATTGGTGGGTTACCCGTTTTACTCTGGACAGTCCTTTCCAATGGTATTCACCAAGAATAGTATCGGACGGGACCAATATCTATGGAGTATCTACGGCATGAGAAATTCTCGCTCACGTAGAAAGGAGAAAAGACAAAACGCGAATTTCAAAGTTGGAAAGCTCTTTTTCAAAACTTATCACCATAAAGAAAAACAGAAAGATCCTAATCGAAAAGAATGAATATCTCAACAAACCTCACTTATTATCAAGTCCATATAAAAGAAGTCTTGTTTAAGTAACTTACTTAAACTGTGGCGGCCGACTAGAGCAATTAAATTAGTAATACTATCCAGCGGTTGAGATAGTAAGATAATAATTAAATTACCGTCGATTTTACTGCGAAGGCGATTCTCCACTGAAGAAGTTTCGTTTTATTAATGCAATTACTTTCTGTGTCAGCTGATTTTCTGGTATAAGTACTGCGGAGTGAATTGTTGAGATCTGCAATCATAGATATTGGGTCGGTTGTGGGTTCTATTACAGTAAGTATTAGAGTTTTGTAGGGTTCACTACGAAATGTTGATGTTGTTGAAATTGTGTTTCACAAAGAAACATTGCAAAAGTTCATGATTTTGATAGAAGGTATTCTAATAAGTACACAAAATGTACTGTTCTACACTTTATATTTTATATTCTAGAGGCAAGGTTTTATATTTACAGAAAAAAATATGTATACGGGCGGCGGGGTCTGTCAGACTCTTACTGACTAAAAACCACCCCGGTGTTGCATCTCACACCTACGCCAGGGGTCGCGGCCGGGTGAGTGGACGAGATCTCCCTCTCCGTTTCCGCAGCCTCCTTCTGCGAGATGACTGTTTCGAAATTTATAATATAAAAACCTAAACAAACTAAAAATATTAACAAATTAAAATAAAAAAACAGACAGTATGGCAATGCTTAAAAATAATTAAATTGGTAAAAGCCAGCGCTTGGGTCACGGGAAGTATCAACCAGCCGATTAGAGATTTCGTTGAACGAATATTCATATTAGAAAATCTTTGTACTCTACTCGAAGAAATTTTATGAAGGGAGATAGTTAATTTTATGAAGGCATTTTATGAACATTGTTAGTTTATAATCTATCTCGTGAGATTGTAAACTGTCGATAAATTGTGAACTGTAAGTACCGTACTGCTTACAATAGATGTATTCATTTTCGATAGTCTATAATCTATCCATGTCGAACCGTCAAATTGTGAACGAACCTGCACTTACCGACAGGGTTCACAATCTGTCCGATTTCATCACCCGTAAAATTGTGAACCGTCCCTGATTTGTTGGTGTTGGCGTTAGCCGAATTGGTCCCAGTAACTAAGTCAGGGCAACCCGACCAAAGGGGTTAGATTAGAACAGTGACCAACAGCACGCAAGCCGAGCGAGCGAAGCGATCGGTGCCGCGGCAGCATCCGGTGAGCACTACTTCCAAGTTTCAAGTCAGTTTAATAGATTTTAAACTGATGATGTTCATAATCATACGGTGCCATATACATTAATGGCCATGTTTGTATACGTACAACAGATTTGTAATTAGGTACGTACTAATAGGTCATCACCAATCAGTGCCATGCTATGGTTCAGTTGATGATTGCGATTATTGGGCGTCTGGTTAACCGTTTATCTTAATTAACCGGTATCAAGCATACGCCACACTGCAAGCGGTGCAGAAACGCCACCGCATCGCTGCAGGCCAGCGATACCTACGGCGAATTTCCCCATTTCCCCCGTTACATTTTCTACTAGTCTGCTCTCATCCTATTTTATTACGGGCGTAAAAGCCTGCAGTTAAAGCATTCCTGAACCAAAACTCTTGAAAGTTTTATTGGTACCAATCGAAATTCAACTGCGGATCAATGTCGGAATTTAAGTGCACAACATTAATTATTTGTTTACTTACTGAATTTCTTCATCTTCTTTGCTTTAAAGTCATCGTCAAATCAAGTATGGTCGTTCGAAATCACTGCCACATAACCTATATTTATTACTACATGTTGTCTTCTTATATATAAAAATCTATTGCTGTTCGTTAGTCTCGCTAAAACTCAAAAACGGCTTAACCGATTTGTTTTTGATTTGTTCGCTCTAACACAGGGGTGGTTTGAAAAAATAAATAAAAAGGCATTGCAACGCATTAGTTAGTACTTTATAAAAATTATATTATAAGGTCAGCTTGATATCATAAAAGTACAAAGGATAGAGACAAACTGCCGGTGTACTTATTAAAAACTTTATGCACAAGTAAAAAAATACTGTACAAAGGCGAACTTAATGCCTGAGGCATTTTCTACAAGTCAACCTTAGGGTGATGCAGAGGCAAAACATGGCAGGTGCAACACACGGGATAGATAGTTCAGAAATAACTATAAAATACAAGAATAATACTAATACATAAATACCTACATGCATATAAACAAAATAAACTTTGTCAGGAGAAATAACTGTCGGTAGAGGAGAAAACGAATTCAGCAAATCAGCACTGGGAGGTTACGGCCAACTTCTGACGGATATGTTATAAACGAAAAAAAAACATTTTACAAATAAATAAATAAATAAATATCATCTGACATTGCACACAGCACCATCTAGTTCCAAGTTAAGTACTTAACACTTAAGACTTGTGTTATGGATACCAGATGGTTGATACACTACTTAAATACATTTTTTTTTCGTAAATACATACATATTATAAATATACCTACATCCATGACTCGGGTACAAATGTCCATATTCATCATACAAACATTTGCCCCTACCGGGATTCGAACCCAGGACCATTTGGTTTCGCTGACTACACTTAGCCACTGTAGCCACTACAAATAGCTTATTTAAACATCCGATTGCTTCTAGTCTATATCAATAGTAAAAAAATACATAACCGAATCAAATCTTTCACAGCACAACTATGACACAGCTAAAAACAAATTAACTCTATCAACTGAATCTAAGTTAATCTGAGTTTAAGCCCAGACCACTTGCTATATATCACTGCGTTTTAGACCTAACGTTTTAGTCGCTTCTAGGATTACCGCAGATAAGATGTTGCCTAAGTAGGGGTCTTATTAAGGATTCCACTGTTTTATTTAACCATTTATTTTAGTTTAAAGTAATTGGACTACGTATAATTTCTTGAAACGGGAAGGTTTGCGTTGGTCGTTGAGTTTTTTAAGTGTTTGAAAAGGAGAAAGGTTTGAAAGAGATGGATTTGTTTTTGCAGACAGGAAGTTTGCTAAGGTAACCGGGATTGGAGTAAAACGCTGCTAGTGTAATGGAGCCACTACCTACCTGTTTAATGGACATTTGGCTCAATTTGTTGAAGGCTTTACTTACAAGACTTTCTATTGTTTCTTTGCAATGATGACGTTGGGCCTGTTGTTCATCAAAAGGCAACGATTCAACAAACAAAAAAAAAACGTTTCAGCATTTTAAGCATCCACATAAACTCACGCGCTCTTCTCATAGGGGTAGGCAGAAACTAAAGAACTTGCTTCGATCCTTGCATACTCCTTTTGATTCGTTTACGTTCATACATACATCTTGTCATACATACTCGCACAAGAAATTCAAACTGGTTTTTTTGAGACTTTACCTCCACAATTTTTCCAACCACTGGAATTCATGTCAAGTCAAAATGTTCAAGCCAAAACCTACAATGACAACAAAACAGAAAAGTCCCAAGACATTAAAAACGGTTAGTTCTGTGAAATCGAACTTAAAGCCCAATTTGACACAGTCACTGGAACACGTACATGAAACCCAAAAACACCGATCCACCAAAACAAAACGAACTAATCACGCATCTAATCCACAACACAGTACACTTTAATATCTTAAACTACTAAGTATGAAAGTTCCTTCCCCTTGGTCTCAGATTATCCAATGATAATGAGACGACCGGCCACTCTGTTTTCATTACTATAACGACTGGTTTTCCGACGTAATGGCCCATAAACATTGCCGCAAATAGAGTGGGAAGAAACCAAGTTCTGCAATAATCTTGCTTTACTTGTATGTATGGGATTATAATTGGACGTGACTAGATGGGGTTGTTGGCGTAGTCTGGTGTGGATGCAACTTCTGTTCAATAGATCAGTTTCATGTCAGAACAATAACTTTGATTTTGTAAATATCTGTTAGTTGAAACCAAATCTGTAAGGCTTTTTTTTTTTTTTTGTGGGTGGGAAATCATCAAATAACTTCTCCCGCTCTGGGCAGAGCAGGAGGGCGTGTCAGACTCTTACTGACTAAAACCCACCCGTGTTCCTTCAGTTGCCTGTGCCAGGGGCCACGGTAACCCTCTTGGACTTTTCCGCAACCCTAGCAGGCATCGGTCCTAGCAAACCCCGTCATTGGTGCTGACATCTCTTTGAGGCGCGCGTGGAACACAACGCGCCGTCGACCCGGGCCTGGTCCTTATCAAACGGCGAGCTGCCCATTGCTCGCCGTTCGCAAGCCCGCGCCTACGGTGGCCGGGAATCGGCCTGCGATTCCCGACGCCCAGGGCGTCTCCTGCAGCGGCTAGGGGCGTGAGGGCGCAAATTTTGCCTCTCCCTCACGCGTTCCGCCTCCTCCTTCGCGAACATTACTGCTTCGCAGAAGGAGGTGACGGCTTCCCAAGCCCTCTCGCTCCGTACCATGGCCTGGACCAAGGCCGGACGCGAGAGATCGCCACCGCCAATCACTTCCACGAGGACACGGCGGTGCTCCGCCCAAGAAAATCTGTAAGGCTGCGGGCACTTAATCAGCGACGGGGAGCGGTGGAAATGGTACAAAATCATCCAATCTCGTGCAAGCAGTTAAGAGCAACATACTTAAAGGCTTTTTAAGTAGCGAATTTGCATTTTCATTTTCTTGAATTACTGTATAAGGTGACAAAATAGTCCCCTCAATATATTTAAACTTACAAAATTATTATAACAAATAATGATCGTTCTACTTTGTATCTCAACGGGAAATTAATAAAATCACGGATTAACGAAACCTTTCCCTACACTGGCTCATATCACCACTAACTCACTTGACCAACCACTTGACAACCATTGATCTGATCTACCATAACTTGCTTAAATCATATCAGCTTATTATTGTCCTTCTCATTCAGAGAAGACACGAGCATTGATCACCACGCTAGCTCAAAACGGGTCGGATGGGATGACTCGCTTGCTTGTTTAAACTATTTCTCGAATATCATATCTAGTTTCTCTAAATCATCGTCTAACCCCATAAACTTAGGTAGTTCAGTTGGATATCTAACAAATTTTACGCCTCTTTGATTACTTGCCGGCTTCTGAGCGAAGCCTGTGTAGAAAACAGTGGGTTAATATCCATTTTAATAGTGCCCAACTATGAAACATAGTTCTTGAAGTTCCATAACTGCTGTGAGAGCTTTCATTCGAGGTCTGATTAATGTAAAGTTATAATTCTAGTCTGGTTAAATATTTCTTGTAATTTTCCGTAGCTGTTTGAATTATGGCTATTATTTTTTTTATAAGGTTAAGTATTATTCTATTTACAAACTGGCGAAATGTACTCGGAGAATACATGCGTAATTTTATGTCATGTCTTGTTGTCTACTGTATATATTTTTCAAGATACATCCTTATTTTTACTAGATTTCTAATCCAAAATTATAAATAAAATGTTTTTTTACCGCGTATGTATTAATGTCTTAGATTATATCAACAATACAGTGTTGGCCTAAGTTTGTATGGTGTCAAAACAGCATCAATATCTATGGCCAGCCTTCCTTGCCTAATAACCGGTGAAGCTAATCTACCACCAGCAATTATCACTAAGTCACCATAATTTGAAAATAGTCCTATTATTATGGCACTATCATATAGCAAAGTGTAAGCAGAAAACACCATAGCGGACCTTACTAATGGTCAATAAACGGGATCCTATGGCTGGCGCGAGCGAGTCCCGGGAATTGCACTCGTTGATCCCGGCTCTAATCCCGGGACCGGCGGCGCGGCAGTTAAGATGGGTAATGTGTTCGGACGCCAAATTATGACTGTTTTGATGTAGGTATATTGGTATTGTAATATGGTGTTTACCTGCGTATTTTTTTTTGGTAAGTCTGATATTTGGGGTTTGCTGCCAATAATAAAGGCAGGAGGGTAAATTTCTGTGGGAATAGGGAGCAGTGGTGACCCGGCGATAACGGTCCCGACTTATGTGACGTAGGTCGTGGGCTCGAATACCAAGGAGGCATTTTACTTTGTAATTTATTTCATCACCACTACTCTCAAATACGGCAAAGGAAAACATCGTGAGCATATGTGACTGCCACCAGCCCGCACTGGACCTGTGTCGTGGATCATGGCCCACTCCCTCTCACAGAGAGAAGATATATGACCCAGCAGTGGGAACGTTAGGTAAATAGCTGATTATGTTATGGGAATAATAAAAGCCTATAATATAATAAGCAAGAGAAACGTGTCTCATCATTCAAGTGGTAGGTACCTCAAGCAATGCGCTTGCGTGATTCGTTTATAGTTCCCATTTGACTATGAAACGCAAAATTAATTTTTTGGTAAGCCTGACATTGAGGTCATTTATTTTCTTGGTCTACTCGTATTTCTCCTTTTGTCACAATTTGAGACACGTGAGAAATGATTTAAGCTGGCCTATTTTCCCTGACCGAAGTGAATATCACTTCGAAGTTCGAACCCTGCCGAAGTATGACGCTTTTAAAATAGTGTTTGCAGCAGCGTTTCGAAGTGAACTTTACAGAATAGCTCCAGTTTATGGTCGCTTGTTATTTTTTACAAATTTTAGTATTACGTTTCCACGTTTTTTAATTAAATATGACTCAAAATACCACAAAATAGTATCAGATTTTTCGTCCGACCGCCATCGCGGGTGCGCAATATTAGTTGAAAATATGAGCGGTTCGTTCATAATGTCGGCTTCATTTGTCACCCGGCATGTGCCAAGTGTTCACGTAGTGTTAATAACCTGCCTTCGTGGCACACGGCCAGAATCAGGTTTTTGGGGCCTAGTATTAAGTTAGGAGCGACAAGCGGTGAAAGTGGGAGTAGCAATTTTGAAGGTCGTGATGTTTCCATGAGTTCGTTCTTTGCGTCATGGTTAGCGCAAATAAACGTTTTTCTTTCTTTATTTTTTATATCACATTATAAATAGCTTTTGCTTGCAGCTTCGCCTGTGTGGAGGTCGGAAATTATCCCATGGGAACGTACTACCTGGATTAAAAGTCCTAACCATTCTATGTCCTAACCCAGGTCTTGGTCTACCCGTGTGCCAAATATCATCCGAATCCGTTCAGCCACTAGCAAGAGTGATAGCGTGATAACAAGCAGCAGCCAGAGTTACTTTCTCATTTATAATATTAGTTAGGAGTACCTATGGGTTATCCGCTGAAAGACGATTAGTATATCTATCAGTCAAATAAGATTCCAGAATTCAGAGCATAAGGTCTATCCACCGTTTTGGTCGCCGTCCCTTGTTTATCCCTGGTCTCTTTCCATAAACCGAATGGCCACAAATAGCTGTATGTAAGTATGTAGCTACCTTCCAAAATATATGATAAATTAAATGATTTTATTTCTGTAAGTAGGTTTGAACAAACACTTTTACACGTCTATCATATTTTTATTTAACTAGATGAGGCCGGCGTTTCTTATCTGACTACTCTGAGAAGAAAGGCCGAAACAAACTCAGAGGTGACAGTCTCTTCTAAAGTCCAGACAAAATCATGGTCAGTTCATGTGAAGACTATGTAGACCGGTGTCTGAATAGGTCTTTTGAGAAAAGAACCACACAGACTGAGTGACCTGTCCAGTCAGTGTACGCAATTGTCAGCAATCATGCAGCTCAACTCCGAACTTAAGCAGCTCAGTGACTCGACGAACAATACCAAAGAAAGGACATTTGAGTAGGCCGCATAAATTACTCAAACTGCCAGATCATGATTAAATTAACTGAGAAAAATACAAAAAAGCAATGACTGACATAGTTCTCACATTCACAATAAATACAATAATTTACAAAGTAAATACTCATGTCATTGTGTATATAAAATTCATCAACGTCAATGTGTATATAAAAAGCTGGACATCATCTTTGAGGACCATGTATATTGGTGTCTGAAATGGTATTTTGAGGAAAGAACCACACAGATTAAGTGGACCTGTCCAGTATAGTTTAGTACTATACAATTACACAATAAGGCCTGCCGGTCGATTCTGTAACTATCTCATCATGATAACTTAGGTGCTATCATCCCACCTGATGCTACGGATTGACACTATCGACAACTCACTTCAAGCTCACTTCACCTAAGTTATAACGGTGAGGTTGTTACAGAATAGCTCGGCTGTTCACGACGCTTCTCAAAAGTAACCAGTTACAAACTCAAATCACCAATGGGTATCCAGAATGTCACATCACTAGTATTTCAATGACGATTCGCACCCGACGCGACCAATCACAAACTAGTTACTTCATTTTTTGCGTTGTGAAAACAGTCATAATTAGTAACGAATCTCTTGATCATGTGTTACCTCGCATTCCAGTAAATCACAATATATACAAAAAATGTTAGTAGTCAAGAACCTAGCGTTTTAGGGTGCAAAGCGTGTAGTGTTACGTAACCAGCGTAAGAATAAGAATAATTTATTTGTAAAACATATATGTTCAATATATTATTACTTATAACAACATACAAAGGTCTTAAAAATAAGGTAGTGAGCTATATTTTGCCAATATTGACATAATTACAAATGATTAATATGATTAAATACGATTAAATAAATGAGCACTATTGAATTTCCATGTACCTACTTTTTTCTTTTTTTTATGAGTATTTGAGTAATGCATGCAAATTAAATTTTATTACTTAACAAAGTCAAGTTCATTTCATGTTAAAATTTATATTCTATTTAATTCAAAGATTAGTAATAAAATATATTAATAGTATTAAAGTTTATGTCAGCATAATTACATAAATAATTACTGCGATGCGAGATTTTCACTAGCCAGTTTTTTGTCGACGTACGAGTACAATGTCGTTTGTAGATTGTTTTCAACAGAATCAAATTATCTTTTGTTATAGATAATATTGGTTCTTGGAGCAAACATAATTTTGATTTGTTTATTACTTGCTAGGCTGCTTTTGATTTGTATTGTGAAGCATTTATAAATTTATAAAATGATTATTTTGGGCTATCTGAGTTAATTTTATTATTTTCGTATAAAGTGTGGAATATTTTTTTAAACATTCTTTTTTAAAACTATGATTAAGTATATAAGCCCAGAGTAGCTGTTTCTGTTTTTGACTACATAATTTAATTCCACGAGATAACCATTTAATCTTTTTAATTGTATAATTTTATAGTGACATTTTTTTACGGAAAGCATATACGCTATAATAACACAAAGTCATCTCTAAAAGTCTCATAATTCCATCTTTGGATTTGTACACTTGCAATAAAGATAAATACTTTAAGAGCGTATATGCCTTATGAGTGGCAACGTCGCAATTTAGTGTCATACTTCGTGGTTTTCAATTTTTATCATTTAAATCGGAGCTCTATTTTAAAAATCTGTTTAATTAACTTTTTAGAATTATGTGAAAACTGTCTAAAAGGTAAGAAATCGTTAAATGATAAATGATTTTATTTCTGTAAGTAGGTTTGAACAAACACTTTTATACGTCAATCATATTTTTTTTAAACTAGATGCCTGCCTGCCTGCGTTGCCTGCGTTGCCTGCCTGCGTTGCCTTTACAGTTCTATTTATATGCAAATAATACATTGGAAACTTGCAGGGCGTTATTTTCATTGTAAAATAACTAAGTAAGCATTACGGTTACTTACTTTTTAATCAGGTACTTTTTAATAAGGTATAAACGCTCTTAAGTGATTTTTGTACATATTTGGATAATTTACGTGCTGAAATGTCTTGTTTTTTTAGTTTTCCAAAATTTTAGCGTACCTACAGATTTTGTTGAGAGGTACTTTGAGTACCTAACTAAGAAGTATGCTCTGAAAGAACTAGTTCTATTATTTCCGCTTTGAATTCTTTTCGGTAAGAGTGTGCAAAGTTGTCGATGCAAGAGTTGCTAATTAATCTGGTCGGTTCATAGAGAACCAATTTAAAATTATATTGCAAAAGAAAATTTTCATATTCCAATGTACTTTTGTTTCTTTTTAGTACTTCGTTAATGAAGTCTCCAGTTAAAATTATATTATTGTTTGTAAGTGAACGAATTTTTCGCAATATATTGTCCAGTCTTTCATAAAACACGTTATAGTTAAATTTAGGTATTCTGTAAACGCTGACAATAATAATATTATGAGATATCAGATATATACCACAGTACTCGAAAACATCGGTCACTGTCTGTTTCGCTACATCCGTTATTTTCCTACAATTTAATACTATTCGAAAAAATATACAGGTCCTCCTCGTTCAATATTTCTCTAAAAGAAGGCCGCTAGGTAGTAATTAGGTAGATGCAATAAACTCTCCTAACCTGCCCCAACAAATTGTTCAGTAATGCATAAAACATCTATGTAGATTCCTTTTATAAACGCTCTTTTAATTGTCCGTAAATCCGATTTATTCATTAGTTCTGCAATACTTTGATGAAGAATATTATTGTGATTACTATAGAAAAACGCAGTTTTTTTAAAATTATTGTATGTACGCACTTTTCCCGTTTTTCTCAGTACGACCATTGTATTTTTGATATCCTCCAAAAATTCGCGCCGCTTATGAGTTGTGGCCAGCCCTAAGTGCAACGTAAGCGATGAGTGCCCTATTTCACTACCCTAACAAATATTTCGACGATGAAATAACATCTAATTCCTATTTAAGATTTTGATTAATTTGTCCTATAATAATCTTCTCTATAACTGACATTAGTGTAGTAACTGAAACCTAGAAATTATTGAAACATTTCAGGTAAGACTGCGAAATATATAATATAAATTATGACTTATTAGACAACGATTAATCGTGGGATTTAAAAAACCCTAGGCCTTAGGCCTAAAACCTGTTGCTATTTATGTGGATTCTTTGACCATGCGATGAAACATATTCTTACTCTCAAAGATCTTGTTATTCTTTTTCATTAAAAGTATAGTCAACACTTTTTAAATACTGAATGAAAGCTGGGCCGGGACTAACTTAACGTGCTTGCGGCCCAGTAGAGCAGAGGTGGCCCAGTGGTAACGGCCACGACTTACAAGTTGGTAGGTCGTAGGTTCGAACTCAGACAGGCACTTTACTTTGTGTAAATTATTTCATCACCATTGCTCTCAAAACGGAGGAAAACATCGCGAGGAAACCGGCATGTACAAGAACCTAAAAATTTGAAGTCATGTGACATCTACCAACCCGCACCGGCCCGCGTGATGGATTCCGCCCCAATCCCTCTCTCTGAGAGGAGGCCTGTGTCCCAGCAGTGGGAACATTATGGGCTGGTTATGCGTTTAACAAACGGGAACATCAGATGACAGTGATTACAGTTGAATAATTCATTAGTTCGCTTAAAATTCTGTTAAAACTTGTAAAAAACCACCAGATAACTCTGGAAAACTTGAGATTAAAAAAAGTTACCAAATCTTTAGTTAATTATTCTTATCTTAAAGTTTTAAGCTGTTAAAGTGCAGTTAAAGTATCTACTAACGACTCCTTTTTAACTTTAGTTTTATGTGTCACCGTAACTAGCAGTTTGGCAGCGTTTCTTGATAACACCTGCGTTTTAGACCTTTTATGGTTGCTGCTTCTAATCTAATAACTGATCAAAAGTAAATGGAAATTGGGAAATAATCTATTTACATTTTCCACCGGCCTTTTCATTATTATTATCAATATTAAGCTTACTTATACCTACTTATTAAAGCGGTAGGTACGAGAGCGTGTTACGGACCAAATTAACAATGGATAGCCTTTAAAGATAAGGAAAACACGAAATAAAATCGTTTCAGAAGTGATACAGCCCTGTAAACATTAAACATTTACTTTCATTCATTTTCCCGTTCATAAGCTTCCGTGGCGACCGATACGTAGGGACATCTATCGGCTAGTGGCGTTAAACAAACTTTTGATTCTGCACTTCGCCGTTTTATCATGGCGCTAGTATACACTACGTTTTATATGACGTTATAATTATCACCGACGCGACGTTACATAAACGAATATAGTTCTATTAACAATTGAAGAACCCTTAATAGTCTGTTTTAAACCCCCGACTGAAAAGGGGAGTGTAATAAGTTTATTAACCCCCGACTAAAAAAGAGGGGTTTTAAAAGTATAACGTGTTTATCTGTGTGTCTGTCTCTGGCATCGTAGCTCCTAAACGCCTAAACCGATTTAGTTATTTTGTTTTTTTTTATAGGTGACTTGATCGAGTGTTCTCAGCTGTGATTCAAGCAAATCAGTTCAGCCGTTTGAAGATTATCAGCTCTTTTATAGTAGATGTATCGATGTTAGCATCTTCCACAGGCCTGATCGAGTCGAAATTTGGTATTCTGTTATGTCGTAGGTTTTTGTAAAATATTCACAAAATATACTTACCCTCTTTCTAGGGAATCGGATAAAAATAACATAAATTATTGATTGTTGCTACTGTAAATAATATTCTAGACAGTAAGAACTTTTATAAATCCTAAGTCATCAACAGTAATATTCATAACCCTACAAAAAGCTAATAACCCGAAAGCCACTAGTAACTGGCCTACAAAAAGAACACAATCTTTACGCAATACCGTAAATAAAACAAAAACAAGATAATTCGAAGGATTCCCGCGAACAGCGAAGATTTATGTAACGCACACATATCAGGGGATCTCAATTTGTTTCGTACTACCCACCGCGTGATAAAACGTTCCGCATTGAACTATCGCACTAGGAGCCGATTTGGTTATTTGTTTGGCCGACCGAGGATTTTGGATGAAATAAAGCTGCAGTCATGCGTTGTTTGGGATGCTTGGAACTTGCTGAGTTGTCTTTTGAGGGACTTTTTGGTTGGGTACGTACGGTGGGTACGTATAGTTTGTGGGAAATAAACACACAAATAAATATCGTCTGACATTGCACACAGCACCATCTAATTCCAAGTTAAGCACTTAAGGCTTGTGTTATGGATACCAGATGGTTGATCTTAAATACATTTTTTTTTCGTAAATACATACATATTATAAATATACATCCATGACTCGGGTACAAATGTCCATATTCATCATACAAACATTTGCCCCTACCGGGATTCGAACCCAGGACCATTTGGTTTCGCTGACTACACTTAGCCACTGTAGCTACTACACCAAACGTGTCGTCAAAGAAGATATTGAAGAGCTCTTTTTGATCATAGCATAAAGCTGTACCTCTTGTATTGTATTATATAAGGGACTGGTGTCTGAAACCACGACCAAGCGCGTATTTTGCAAAGCTGAACTTATACCTAGATATTTTTGGATAGTGTATTAATTATAGCTATATGTTAGCTGACATGGCAGATAATGAAATATAATGTTTTGTGTTTTTAATGTCAATTACTTACTAATAGTATAGAATCCAATTCTTCTAAGTGAAAAAATTGCTGTGCGGCTGGGGAGTTTGTTGCGCCACTTCTTCTTCCCAACTAAATCACTATGAAGTGGTGAATGGCGGGCGTTTTGGAGGACTGTCTAATGTAATTTTGACGTTCAAAAAGTGTTGATTCTCAGCCTAGTTTAAATATATGACTTTGATTTGATTTGAATTGCAAAACAAAACCGACTGTTATCATATTAACATAAGTAGGTACCTAATATATTTTCAGCTGTACTGTCTCCGCATGACTTGCCTTTATGAGTGTTTTGGTGCACTTTGTTGGTACTTTTGGTACCAACGTAGAGTAGTAGGGACAGCTTTGGAGATATGTATAGACATGTGAATTGCCTACATCCACCTTAAATACCACATTTAATAGCCCTCTAACGTATGACAAGGCAATATAATGAAAGGTCCAACTTGACAGATTTTCCTATTGATATTTTCTCCATGAGTTTTGCTTCATACAGACGTTCCCTATTTAGACAGTGTGAAGAGTGCACGTCTATGTAACTCAAATTAGTTTGTTTTTGTAGTGTTCTAGGAGATCTACTAGAAACAATTTTTATTGTTCTCCTTTGTCTCTAATATTTTTTTAAGTTAGATGTCATGCATACCTGAGGGGCAATTCCCGTATTTTTAAAACCGTTCACATTCTAATCTCAGTCTCAATCTGTCAAAATTACAATCAATTTACATACTTTTTTGACAGGTTTTTGACATTGATTGTCGCTGAGATGAGATTGCGACTTGAATTTGAACGTTTTTTATGTACGAGAATTGGCCTACTGTTATTTGCATGGTTACTGAAATGCTAATTTTAGTTGATATTTTATTTGAATTGTAAGTGACTGTGCTGTTGGTGTGCTTATTATAAATAAATAAATAAATAAATATCTCTTGAAAATTAACACAGTTTTGGCTGGTGCTTATTGGACTAGCAGCATGTCCGTTAATGTTCTACTAACAAATATCTTCGCCAGTATCCACATGTATAACTAGCTCAAAACAAAATACAAAGTTACTTACAGACAATGTCAACAACTTACAGAACATAAACCGTCAATCTTTATAATCTCCAATTCTCAACTACGAAACAATATAGAAAGTTTGTTTCACAAACACTATCAGTAATATGACCACACTTATTTATTAGCGTACTAAATCCAGTCATAAAGGCGACTAAGGTCTCCAGACTATCCTAGGCTGAAGCTTAAACTTTTAATGGCACTTGACGGCCAAGAAAATGAGGTTAGCAACATTAAAGGCTTTATCACGATTCTTACTTGGCGTGCTTCACGTTACTGAGTCCAGAAACTAAAGTGATAATTTTGTTATAGGGCCCTGTTAGGATGTGCTCTGATAAGCAAAGAGTTTGCGGCTCATTGTTAGCTTGAGTTATCTCTGAATTAATTTGACCATAACATTACATTCGCATCATACCTGTTTTGCCGGAAGAGTTAGGTTTTTTATCTAAGTAAGTAATTGAGGTAAAAAAAAAATTGTGGCTTAAAACTGTAGTTCGACCTTTATGCTTTTGCATTGGCCCTTTAAATTAAATATGCTCAAAAAATCCAATAAAATCAGCTACTTCACCAAACATGACTCCAAACAAGTTTTTAAGTGAGCGTCGCGCGCGCACGTCACATAACTCCATCGTCATCTAAATTTATAAAATGAACATTCAAATTGAAACGTTTATTGATCTCGACAGATGACGCTACTGCTTACATCAAAATCGAAACATCGTATCTCACGCATTATTGTCCCAACCATTTTGACTTCTAAAGCTCGTTTTTAAGGTCTTAAGTTGTGTGGTGGTTTACAAAGATTTCTGTTTTGTATTAAAGAGTTAAAGAAAGTTGAATGTTGCATGTAATGAGTCGAGGCGTTAAGTGTCGTGTGGATTAAATTATACGCCATGTTGAATCATTAGAGGTTTGTTTTCATTCTGTCATCTGTGAGTAAGCAGGATCCGGTGTAATTATAAACTTGGGTTGTTTACGCAACGCGCAGCAACTAAACTAAGCTTTGAACGAAAGCTTTGTAATTATTCCTACTCGTTGCTTCCTATGAATACAACTTACCTATTGAAGGTAAATGAGACACTTTTTATCTTCTTTCTACGTATGCTCTATATTTTAGTCTCCGGATAATACCAAATAAACTAAAAAGGTGCAATATGTATAACAAACTTAATGTCATTCCAATCACTGAACCAGTTAAAAGATGAACAGGACACGACCATTTAGTATCAATACCTATTCAAAATAATTATCTTCCCAGTCGAGATAAAGATGAGGTTGTTAGGATATTATTCAGTCGTGCTTCACTGATAGTAATAAATATCATTAATAGACACTTCAACATGGGTAGGAAACAGGCATTCTGTATTACTTTTAATAGAACCAGCGACCCGACCCTGCTTCACACAATATATATACTTACTGATGTGTGTGACTTTTGATTGACTTTTGATGGTGACATCAAAATATTGAGATTTCTGTGCAATTTTTTTTTTTCTAAGTTATATTAATGTATGTACTCGTACATACAAACCTTCCGAAATAAATTCTCTAAATTATAGTGAAAACTGCTCCAAAATACATTGCGTAGTTTAGAAGTGATGCAGACGCACAGACTAACACTAAAAGTGACTTTGTTTTTATACTATGCTTAGGTAGATAATGATCTCGACAGCCTCGTTAGTCTAAAGTGGTCGCAAGTGAGACTTATTCGGCCTTATTACAAAACAAGGTTTTTCTTTTGACATGGTTTAAACCATCGAGCCTGTTTTTGAAATAAGAACATAACTGAAATCGAAATACAGTTCCTTTTACAAAACTGTCAACTTAGTCCGGTCTTAGATTGTCAATTTTGTATTAAGAACTTTACTAAAGTCGGCATAAAGTTCCAAATACAAAAACTAAATCGAATGTGTAGGTTGGGGCTAAAGTTAGATCGTGTTTTGTAATAAGACGGATTTAGATTAAGTCCTGGGTTCGATCCCTTGGTTCGGGCAAACGTGATATTAAAAAAAAACCATTCGGAATTCTTCAGTATCAATCAGCCCAGAGTCGGGATTTTTCCCAAAAGATAGTAATAGAGTTGCCTCATTTTACATGCGACTTAAATATTTCTAGCAAAATGTGGATCTTCGTAAAGGTAGACAGAGAAGTAATTATTACCCCTCTGACTACCTTCTGGAAATACTTACAGGCGTGATGTCATATCATGTACTTACCTAAAAATAGGAGGTACATTCTACACGTGTACAGCTTAGGTTGGTGACATACGCTCTTTTGCAAAAAGGGTGACATAATTCAAAAAGAGCAATTTTTGGGTGTGATGATTTAAAAGAGTAAAAGTAGCAGTAAGAGTGCGTTGAAGCATATTATAGTCACATCTTGCTAGCTCCCTCATTTTTAGGTTTTAGTTTAATGTCGTTTTTATAGCAAATAGCAAAAATTATAAAATATGCTGCAATTTTAACTCAAAATTGCAGATTTTTTAGTTATTCACCCTTGTGGTTCACTTAAGTTTCACCAAAACTCCATTGACAAATTTTCATTTTACAACCAACGTTTCGTATACTATTTATTTCGAAAACAACTTATTCCGCAAATGTTTTATTTTATAAACACTCGTTTTACAAACTTTTATTTGGCAAAAAGTTCTTATAACAAATGTATCAGATGATATTTAATCATTAATACATTTTTCATTTCTCATTTAGATTCATTAGGATAAATCACGTTTCTACTAAATATAATTTCCTCACTGGTTTAAAAAAACCTAACCGAACCTAACTCCCCGTGACGTCGACCGTCTAGGGTTAGCGTTTCCGTCAGCAGGTAGAAAGAGCCCCGCTGTGCGGGGCTCCTATTTCTGTCTGCAGGGTTTAAAGGAACCTAACCAACCGAACCTCGGGGTGCCCCTGACGTCGACCGTCTAGGGCTAGCGTTTCCGTCAGCAGGTCGACGGAGCCCCGCTGCGCGGGCTCCTATTTCTGTCTGCAGGGTTTAAAGGAACTGAACCAACCGAACCTCGGGGTGCCCCTGACGTCGACCGTCTAGGGTTAGCGTTTCCGTCAGCAGGTCGACGGAGCCCCGCTGCGCGGGCTCCTATTTCTGTCTGCAGGGTTTAAAGGAACTGAACCAACCGAACCTCGGGGTGCCCCTGACGTCGACCGTCTAGGGTTAGCGTTTCCGTCAGCAGGTCGACGGAGCCCCGCTGAGCGGGGCTCCTATTTCTGTCTGCAGGGTTTAAAGGAACCGAACCAACCGAACCTCGGGGTGCCCCTGACGTCGACCGTCTAGGGCTAGCGTTTCAGTCAGCAGGTCGACGGAGCCCTGCTGCGCGGGCTCCTATTTCTGTCTGCAGGTTTTAAAGGAACCTACACTACTACACTTGCAATTATGCTAATGTGAGCTTTTTTTTTTTAAATTTCGTTATTTTAAGTCAATTTGTGTAATGTCTTTATTCCAAGCGTTGTTTATGAAATAAAATGAAAAAATAATGAATTGTTTGTCAAATAATACGTTATTAAATTAAAGTTTATCGGATAATTATTTTGCTAAGTGAAATATTTGAAAATAATCTTGTTGTAGTAGAATGATGAAATGAAAAATAATGTTTTTGCCAATCGTTGCTTGTCAAGTAAACATTTTTGAATTAATGTTCGGTGAACTGACTGGTCACCCACCCTTGTGCAAATGAGCGAATTATGTCTGAACATCATATCCTATTTCTAGAAAAGGCTTATTTATTAACCTTTGCGTATTGTCAGTTATGATAAAAGCTTCTAATATAAAATAGGTTGGTGTGAACATGTATTTTGAATGCTGCCACTGTTACTCGTCAAACTCTTTCCACAAACATAATCATTTTGTATCCAATTCAGTAAGAATACCTATTTTTAATAATTCATGCTTTGAAAAGTATTAATAAAAGTACACTAAGGGCTGATTTTTCAATAGTCAGATAACTTTTATCTGAAGAATTAATCTGACAGTTTGACACGTTTCCTATACAAAAGCTGTCAAACCACAATATTTATTCCTCAGATAAAAGTTATCAGACTATTGAAAAATCACCCCTAAACTATGTTTGTGATTTTCTCTCCATCATTTAAATTGATCATTTTATTATACGGAACTATTACAACTTGGTATAAAGATCCCACACGCGGCATACAACGGGTTAACCGTATTGTGACTATAATCTTATCTTGGAAGTGACAATTCACTTTAATAAAATGTGTTGTTCTTGTCGCCTGCTTATCGACACACTTGATAACGTGAGACAGTTCGACCCGCGACCTTTGGGGATGAGCTCCACGCTTTAGATAATAAAACATTGGTAGTTAAGATATCATTACAGAATTTGTGATAGTGGCAGGTTTCGTGGTCATCGGTGATGTTATGATTTTTTGGATTTTAATAAAGTAACCAAGGAAATCAGTTTTATTTGTAAAAATCTATGTTCAGAATAATGTAGAATATAGCTGGAAATAAAAATTGCCTGTGTAGTGTTATACATTCTGTTTGGCTTTTATCGGCGCACAGAGTCATTATGTTATCTTATAACTGCTTGCTTTATTTGTTTTAAAGTGAACTGTTTGTGTTCTTAATGAGAATAAATTCTTTAAACCTATTTAATACCTATTTCTTGTATTCTACGGAGTAAAGTTCTTTCTGATTATCTGAAAAATCAGCAGAAAGTTTCTGAATTAATGATTTTTCAAAACAGAATACTTTTGCCATTCCAGGAACCGTCCTGAATATACCTAGCTGTACAATAATCTTTTGGCGTGTGGCTTTAATCGGAACTAACGCGGCCATCTTGTTTTTTCAATTCATTTTACAAAACAAAGTAACAAATGTATGCCTCCTTGTCAACATCATTCGAGCGCCAAAAGACAATTGAAGGACTGTACTTCAACCATTGACTTTGTTTTTCCTAGCTCAATGACTTCAACTCAAAGTTCCGAATAACATGGATAAACGCTGTAACAGTCTTGGAAAAAAAGATCTTTCAAAAATTCTGATCAACTATTTTGACTTTTACTGACCAACATGTTGATCGAATCTGCAATCACACGTCTTCATAGCCGCAAACATCTCTATTGATCTCCACCACAGTGTGACGCGTCTAATTCGGACACATACAAATGGTACATAGAAAATTGCCGGCCGGATCGTTATCTTGCTTATCTATCATCCGTGTAGCCATCAGTGATTATCTCGTATCATTTATCAATGTGATTGGTGATTGTGAGATGTGCAATGATTGGTTAGTTTCGTAAAAGAAGTTACCTTACGCAGGTGCATCTGTCTAAGCAAACTAGTTATTTCTTAAAGATCATCAAAAAAATAATTAGAGCAGATTTAGAATGATTTTAGTGATGTTAGCTGAAGTGCACATGGTACATGAAATTTAATTTCAGCAGCGAAACTTAAACTAGTAAACTTATGTTACTTATATATTTTATCTTTTTGTCATTTATATTTTCTTATTTTATTTTCTTTCAAATTTTTGTGAAAATCAATTAGTACTGCGTTTGATTAATAAGATTATGTTGGAAACTTTACTTATGTTTAAACATCCGTGAATATTTGTACGCCTTCTGGTATAACATAGCGCGCTTACAATTTCTTATATTAACAACTATTTTATTGTACCTATGTTAACAAATGATTAGATGAATTATGAAAGTGAAAACGGCTTAACTGTGCCACCTGTAATCTTCGACAACTCAGTCATCCCGTTTAGCTCTGATGTTAAGAATCTTGGTCTGCATGTCGATACTTGTCTAGACTGGCGAAAGCAGGTCACGACTGTAAGTCAAAAAGTCACCGGAACGTTGCGGTCGCTCTATCGGTTGAAAAACCTTCTCCCATCACACATAAAAGCAATGCTTGTACAGGCCCTTATATTTCCTATAATTGACTATGGTGATGTGTGTTACTATGACCTGAATGCAGATCTCCTCAATAAACTTGACCGCCTTCTCAATAACTGCATTCGATTCGTGTTCAATCTTCGTAAGTATGACCATGTATCTGCACACCGACTGCTTTTAAAATGGTTACCCATTCGTCAGCGCAGAGAGTTGAGGGCTCTGTCTACGTTGTTCTCTATTCTGGACAAACCCACTTCCCCTTCTTACCTGACTTCCCAAATACAATATTTATGCACTGCACTGCCCATAGTAAAAATCTTCGTTCCACCAACAATCGTCTTCTACGATGTCCTTCTCACCGTTCTGGTTTCATTCATTCTTCTTTCTTTGTCCAGGCGGTTTTTCTTTGGAATGCGCTCCCTCTGAAAATCAGGACAGCAACCAGTCGGTTATCTTTTAAAGTGAAGGCACGTGAACATATCCGTCAGAAGTTGGCTGAAACATCCCAGCGCTGAGTTGCTGGATTTGTTTTCTCCTCTACCGATCGTTATTTCTCCTGACCAAGGTTTATTTTGTTTATATGTATGTATCTATGTATCTATATAGTAGTATTTATTCTTGTATTTAATAGTCATTTCCGAGCTATCTATCCCGTATGTTGCACCTGCCATGGTTTATGTCTGCATCACCCTAAGGTTGACTGGTAGAAAATGCCTCAGGCATTAAGTCCGCCTTTGTACAGTATTATTTTTTACTTGTGCATAAAGTTTTAATAAATAAATAAAAATTAAAATGGATGAATTTTGATATGTTACACATAGGTTTATTAGTTTTATTTGTTGTAATAGGTTTTATACATTGGTTCATAAGCTCATGCCCTTTTCCCATGGGGGTAGGCAGATACTACAGAACTTTGATATTTTATTATTAACATCAGCTGTATATCTCTCACTGATTAAAGACAATTGAGCTTAGCCATTAAATTAAAATACAACAAATATAAGAGTATTCCTCACATTAATAAAATCGAATGGCTGTAAACTTATTATTTCATTGAAATATAATGGAATTCTCTTCATTTTCACATGGAAATATGTAAATGAATTGATACATAGCGTGGCATCCTTTTGTCCAAGAAATACTCTTGTTTCAACATTACTACACAATTTTTCCGATACATAGCTTCGATTTTACGTGACTGTTCGTATCTGCATTGATTTCAATTTGTTATTTTGTTTCGTAGAATTTTAAAGACTCGGAACGTTTGTGCTGAATTTTACTATGAATCCAGTTTTCGCATTTTTCCCGGAACTGATCACTGGGATTCGCCATGATTCTCAGTATTCCTACCTACTGTTCCTACTATTTGCCTGCATCATTATAAGAATCCATTCTTTGCTACTTTACTTTTTGTACTTCTGTTTGTCTTCGTTTGGCTCTTGTACTCATGATGATGATAGAATTCTTCAATTCCCAACGAATTATTGCTCAAAACACGAAAGCTCAAGAAATGTATTAAATTGCCAAAATGTAAAGTAGATACCTCCAAATCGTTCGTTACAACTTCATACAAATCTTAAATTCATTAAATGATAAATGATTTTATTTCTGTAAGTAGGTTTGTACAAACACTTTTAAACGTCAAACATATATTTTTTTAAACTAGATGAGGCCGGCGTTTCCTATCGGACTACTCTGAGAAGAAAGGCCGAAACAAACTCAGAGGTCACAGTCTCTTTTAAAGTCCAGACAAAATCTTAGTCAGAGCATGGCTATGTAGATCGGTATCTAAAATGGTCTTTTAAGAAAAGAACCACACAGTTTGAGTGGACCTGTCCAGTCAGTGCACGCAATTGTCAGCAATCGTGCAGCTCCACTAAGAACTTAAGGAACTCAACGATTCGACGACATTTGAGTAGGCATTCACTCACTAATGAATGAGATAAGGCATAGCCTAAACAGCAGCGGCTGGGTCCAAAAGCATGAACATTTGCACGAGAGTTTCTTATAATATAACGCAGGAGAGGACTAACGATGATTTTTTGAAAATTCATCCTCTTAATAGGGGATAAAAGTCTGTATGGAAGGTCATCATTTTTATCGATGGGCAATTCTATAGAGCACACAGCTAGATTTTCTCATCCTCAAAACTATCCAACATATATCCGGCCTTAATTACAAGATTACATTTTTACAAATCACGTTCCGTACTCATAAAGGGTGCTTACGCTCCGGCTGCATTCCTACCTGCATACAAGTGCAGACACCACGTCTCGACTGGCCCGCACAATAGACTGGTAGACAATGGACGAACGCGTGACACCATGCTGGCGATAACGTCTATGTACGAGTATGTTACTCTTATTTTGTTTAGGAGGTTTAAATCGATTTTAAAGTTAGTGCGGAGATTGAAAGATGTGTTGGTTATGTGTAGATGTATTGTATGGTGAGGAGAATTATGCTACAGTAAATATAAAAATAAATAAACTGACGACATATGGAACTGAAGAAAGAAAGATCCTTTTATTCTAATTTATTAGACTAAATTTATTCCTCCTTTCTTTCGTCGGTCAAAAATATTATTTTCAGTCGGATATAAAGTTACTGGTCGTTCATGCAATTTATAAGTAAGTAGTTGTAGTTCAATAACTGTTGCCATCACCATATTTTGAGCATGATCTCCACCCATGACTCCAATCAGGATATAATCATTAAAACACTGCAATAAACCCGACTGAAGACTTTTCTTCAGTCGGGCCCCAAGTTCCTAAAGGAAAGCATCACTGACTAACGAGGCGTCAGAAATAAGCGTGAATATTACTCCTTGAAACTTCCTCCCCAAGGAATATCACGAGGGCCTCACATTTAACAGCCGAATAAACTTAGCCAGTGAAATAATACTGTTCATTCACATACCGAGTAATATCGTAAATAAAGGGTCATCCACAAACAGTGGCGCCCCACCCGGCAGTTACCGAAACTAACGGTAATTGTTTAACGACACTGTCTTAAGGACTGCGTGGTATGTGGCGCACCCATTCTAGTTGGGAATGCGCTATTTATATTGTTAATAGGAGGGAAAGACAGTTTTTAGGAAGCATGCGAAGGTAAAGTTCAGGGGGCAGTGCCTTGCAGGTTTTATTGTTACTTCGTAGTTCGATTTGTCAGGAGCTTATACACAAAGCACGAGGTTATATTTACACTGAATGAAAGTAAATAGATACCAATTCAATCCTGTCACTAATTAATAGGTACAGCAGAAAACTTTTATTAAGAATTTTCTATGAAAATCATAATCAGGAATGACGAGACGTCATTATCAATCTTAAACCAATAGGCATGAGACAGAGAACTAAGAGAATAAATGTGCAGTGATTCGAACACCTACATTGTGGAAATACAACACATACATACTGAACAGACAGCAGTGCTGCTGGGGAGTTTGTTCCGCCACTTCTTCTTCCCAGCTAAAGCACTAGGAACTGGTGAAGGGCGGGCGTTTTGGGGGGACTGTCTTATGTGATTTTGACGTTCAAAAAGTGCTGATTCTCAGCCCAGTTTGAATAAATGACTTTTGATTTTGACTGAGGAAGAAATCTCATACTTATTAACTTTTATACAATTTCTATAGAGATTCCCGTAATTCAAATTATATAAATCGTCAAAATAAAAGCGTCGAACATTAAGATTAATCCCAAGGCCCACCTACAATGCACTCCAACTCATAAAGTGCGGGCAAGCGGACTTGTTTATTGTAATCACGATGGTATAAAACTAGCTGCCACGTTGTTTCACCCGCATAAGTCTCGATACCGTCGGAATATCGTGATAATTCAATTCAAATGATTTATTCCGGATAAAAGAAAAACATCCATATTGTATTAGTATTAAAAAAAAAACTTACAAAAATATGTTTGTAGCATTAAAATCAAAAACAAATTATTATTATTACAATCAAACCAGAGATTAAATTACAATCAAAATCAAATTTCCAAACAAAATTTAAATTACAATAATAAACCATCAGAGTTATAATCAAAATTAAAATTAAAGTCAATATTACGTTAGAATTAAATCAAAAAATAAAATAAATTACAAACAAAACAAAATTAAATCAATATCAAAATCAAATTAGACTAAACATGACCATAACTTAACTTCTGTAACAAATATCAATTTAAATATCTTTCTTCAGCACCAGGCCGCAGCTATGTCTACTGGACCAGTGCATCAGAGAAGGGCAGTCTGGCCTCTCCACAATAACCTTTCCCGTATCCTACGCATTAGGGATGCCGTTCTTTTGCGCACGATAGCCTCAAAACTGTCAATGCCTGCTTCGGCAAACATGCCCGACGCACTACAGGTAAAATAGTATCCTATTTCCTAAGCCAGGCCATGGCCTGGCTGAGGAAATAGGATACTATTTTACCATGGTCTACTCATGTGCCAAATTTCATCCAAATCCGTTTAGCCGATTTAGCGTGAAAGCGTGACAAAGAAACATACAAAAAATCTGATCTTTCTCTTTATTCTTGTTCTCCTGACCCACCCCGTCGCATTGCATCGCCTGCCCGCGCTGCTACTTCATTTTCGCTTCACGTTCTTTCTGACTTTTTTTCTATTTGCTCGGCTCCTAAGGGTCTTACCGTGATTTTAAATAGTTCACAGTCTTCCTCGAGAATTGGGCTATCAAATGCAAAAAGATTTTGTCAAATCTGACTGGTAGTTCCAGAGCAAGGCAAGTTCATACAAACAAAAAAACAAAACTCTTCAGCTTTATTACTAGTTTAGATAACAGCAGTCTGGAGAGTCGTGAGACGTTTGTGATGGTGTCTGGTTCGACCGGAGACGTTTTTCACTATTTTATAAGAATAAAAGTTGAGAGAACTGTGCAATTTAACTGGTTATATCTGAGATAAAAAGCACCGTCTGTTCTATTCCAAGTTCAAAATTATCTCTCTGACTTATAATCTGTTCAATTACGAAGTAGTCATGACAACGTAGGCACCGATACGATAGACAGGCTTTAACATATCGAAGGAAAGTGATACGTAACACTCTGATAATAATATACAGCCAAAATTGGAGAAGACAACACGAACAATACAAAATAAAATCATTCCACTGTCCCATATATTAGAGAGTGTTATCTGAATTTACAAACGGGTCACGGACTTTTTCAGGTTATATTTAATTGAATAACACAATACAATAATATTTAACACGACGTAAACCAAACAGAGGTACTAATACTAAAAAACAAAATTCAATAACAAAAATGGTGTTCGTTTAGCGAATTTGAATGCGATTAAAAAACCCGTCGCTGCGTCCGTAAATTTAACTCGGTACAATAATCGGCGCGGTAGATATTCTTTTATTATTTTCGTTTTAAGTGTTTTTTTCTGTTACTTATTTACATGTGCTTTTGTTTTGGATAGGTTTTGCCAAATGTTGGTGGCACCTATAAAATGTTGATAATTATGTGCGCGCAAGATAGTCTGCGCGCGACGTTTAACTTTCAACATTATAATCCCTGCCAGCCCTTTCATCACTTTCAGCCTATTGATGGTGATTATTTACTTTGGAAAACACGGAACGCAGCACACTGTTATAATACACACACCTTACATAAACGTCGAGATGGCGTCAAACGATTATTTCCGATTTTGGCCGCGCGCAGACTTATTTTGCGCGCACTAATATCTTATTTCTGGCTATTGCGGAATGCGTCAGGAGGTTGACGATCCATTGTATTGTATATTATATTGTAATTGGAAGTAAACCAACCAATTCCCACCCAGCACTTCAAAAACACATTTGACTCAGAGAGTAACGTGAAATATTATGTTCTATCATGTAATCAATTATGGTTTTTGTTTTCCGTATGTTCAATTCCATCAGTTTGTGTGAAATAAACCTGTCCAATAAAAATGTATCTATCAAATATATGGCCATCAAGAACATGCAACACACCCTTGTAGACCAATCAATTTAACGCCAATTTATTTGGCCTTATTCATTGATTTTTTTTATTCAATTTTATTCATTCATTCATATTCCTCACAAGTTCTATTAAGAACAGGCCTAGATATTTATACCTTTCTTAATACAGGTGATACATATTTGGTAAGCCAAGTCCTTAATTCCAGTGTCCCTGCAATTGTGCCGTACGTTAGCAAAAAGCAACAAAGCGCGGTACGTGGAGCGGCTATCATAAACATGGCGACAGCTGGCGTAGATGTGGCAAAAAGTCGAGCAGTTATGGTGTTGTAAGAGTTGGGAAAGAAGGATGTGGTATGTGCAACAGTTGGGTTGATGTCGTCGAAGAGTGTGTCAAAATCTTTGTTTTTCAAGAATTATGTTGATACGTTCTCAACGGGTGACTTAGAAATTTGAAACATCAACATGTACATGCGTCGTTTTAAATCAGATCATTTTACAACAGTTCACTTCATCTTATACAACATTAGCTGTCATACTGACAGGTATGAAATCATAACAATGTGTTATGAAATATTAAAATGACCCATAACAAAATACCAATACGTTCTTTTTATATTTCTTTTTCTCTTGGCAATTGAGCCGGTTTCGACTATTCTGCCAGCGCGCATCACGTTGAGACGCACTGCGTTCTTATACATATTTGTCAAAATATACTTCTGTGCCTAACTTTAACACTTCAGACCAACCGGTAAAGTCATAACTTCATAAGGATGGTAGGCCTTAACAAATCACGAGTGGGTAAATAGTAATGATTCAGTATATTTTATTTTATTTTATTTATTAAGGGATAATAAACAACTACAACATATATATTACAACAAGTTAAACAAAAACTTTAAACAGTAATGTTGCAGTCAACTGCATTATCCACAGATAAAACATTTAAAGATCAGTGGTTGCCACTAGACGAGCATTACCAAAATTAACAAATATTTTGAAATAAATAAATATGTAACTATAAAGCTAGCTATAGCTACAAAACCAAATCAGATCACAAACAATTTCATTAAATTAAATTATGCAATAAATAAATATTAATATTATGATTACAATTTACTAATAAGTATAGGTCACAAATAACCACAATACCGTATCCCATTCATTAATACTTCTTCGCACAGCATTGTCCATAGATGTCGTTTCTCGTTTGTACCGATAGTGTTACCATACACGAGCTACTCCCAATGCTGATTATAATGGGAATGCAGGTTTTTAGGGTTCTGTATTCAAAAGGTTCCAACGGGACCCTATCACTAAGCCTCCGCTGTCCGTTCGTCCGTCCGTCTGTCTATCAATCGGCTGTATCTCATGAACCGTAATAGGTTGACATTTAAAATTTTCACAGAGTGAGTATTTCTATTGCCACTATAACAATAAACGTGTTTTTTTTTAATATGTAGTGTTAAATATTGTACGGTAGTACGGAACCCTTCGTGTGCGAGTACGACTTGCGCTTGGCCGATTTTTTGCTACGATTTTAAATTGTTTGTTTTAGCGTAACCTTAAATAGGTATCTCATTGCTTATAGGGCTTAGGGCTCATTGCTTATTGAGTTACGATGCAATAATTTAGTGCCAGGATCTGTGAACTGAGGGGCAATTCCCGTATTTTTAAGACCGTTCGCATTCTAATCTCAGTCTCAATCTGTCAAAATTACAATCAATTTACATAAATTGTTAACGGGTTTTTGACATTGATTGTCGCTGAGATGAGATCGCGACTTGAATTTGAACGTTTTTTAAGTACGAGAATTGGCCTACTGATAGTTAATTATTAACCTTAGTAGGTTTTAACGATTACGTTAATTTTGATAGATATTTTATGCGTGTATGGGGATAAGAATACAAATAATTTGTTTCTAAAACGTAGGTGTTTATACATATAATTATCTTAAAAATAAGGTAGTGCTCTATGTGTTGCAAATATTGACATACAAATTTAAAACGATTAAATGAGCACTATTAAATTTCAATGATAAAATACAATATTAGTATAATTAAAAGTATTTGAGTAATGCTGCTGACCGGTTGGTGCAGTTGGTAGCGACCCTGCCTTCTGAGCCGCTGGTCCCGGGTTCGATCCCCGGACAAGTCAAACATTTGTGTGCATGGACATGTCTGTTTGACCTGTGTCTGGGTGTGTATATGTATATCAGTCATCAGGTTACCGTAGTACAGGTTCTACCTAGTTCAGGACCTGAAAAACTTGTGTGGATGTTGTCTCATAAATTATGATTATTAATATCCTTTCATGTCAAAATTTTAAGTCAGTTCAATTCACAGATTAGTATTAATGTAAAGTATTAAAATATAAGGGAGCGTTATTTAATTATAGAGATTTGTCTCTTTTTAAATATATTTATTGTATATTATATATATTTTTTTAATATTTTATTTGGTGTGTTTGTGTGTGTTTGTTGATGTGTTTTGTTTGTTTGTGTGTGTGATTTGTTTGTTTTCTGTGTTATGAATCTCTTACACATAGGTACTTAACGGGCCATCTTTCAAGCAGAAGCCCGTTAAGTGTTTTTTTTTTAACTTTTGGTATGGGTGCGTACATTATTAGAAATATTTTTGATAATTTCAGTAACTGTCACTCATAGCTATATTTAATGTAAAAGTTCAAATTAATAACCGACACGTTAGGCGATTTAGTTAAAAATATGAATCCTTCCATAAATAAATATATGCAAAAACTGTTTCAATTTTAAAGTAATATATGTAGGTACTCCTACCAGTCTTACTAAAGGGTATCCTGTTACCCAGTAACTGGGTTGTGGACGTCAGTTATGCAATCGCTCCATGTAAAATACTGGTATTCAGCTGCATCTGGTAAGACTGGAAGCTGACCCCAACATAGTTGGGCAAAGGCTAGGTAGAAGAAGAAGATGTACACACGGCTACAGATCAAGCTATAAAAATCCAGTATTAGCTGATCTCGCATCGTATAGGTTTATGTTACAACGAGAGGTCATCGTAAACTGGAAAAGTATAGCTTGATGTGTAGCCGTGAGTACCAACTTTCAACCAGAAAAAGTAAAAGAAGTTTCAAATCATAAAATTGAAATTAATTAATGTTACTTAACATTATCGCTGGCCTTGAAACTATCCAGAGATAATAAATAACCCACCCAACAACAAATAACCGGGCAATTGTTAAACATGGTTTAACTGAAGGTTATCGGCGGTCTCGTTTTCCGACTTTATTAAGACAAACGACTCTTTGTTAACTACCAGTTTAATTGGCTATAAAATGTGAGATGACGCTCTTCGCGACGATCTACATAGACGTGTGTTATATTATGTTCCATTATGTAGAAGGAGAACTAAGGTTATAGCCATGTTGGCTATAGGTTTATGGCTTGTGTTAAAAGGGCAGCTTATTAAAGATTATTTAAGTTAAGAGGTAGACCTTAGAAGCCACTTTATATAATATACAAACAAACTTGTAATCTAACAAAAGAAATCTATCGTAGACTTTTCAGATGGTACAGATTGGTAAAACGCAATATGAAATGCCACAGAAATTCGCCTAGTTGTTCTTACATTTCATGTTCATCATCATCAGCCTGTATTCGTCGACAGCTGGACGCAGGCCTCTCCTAGTGAACGCAACTGAGCCCGATCTTGGGCTCTCCTCATCCAGTCTGCCAGCCGCCTTTCGCATGTTGTCACTCCACCCGACCGGCGGGCGTCCCACACGACGTTTGCCTAAACGCGGTCTCCACTCTAAAACTCGTTTTCCTCAACGATTGTCGGTCTGCAAGAGATGTGACCATCCCATTGCCACTTTAGCTTGCTTAGTCTTTGGTCTATGTGGGATACCTTCGGCGGATCACCTCGTTTCGGATTTAATCCTTTAGAGAGACTCCAAGCTTAGCTAGAGAGATCCCAAACCACCCATCCATTTCATGTTGCATTGCATAAATTAGGACGAATATTTAGGGTTACATTTCGTGTTTCACCAATCTACCCTATGAAAGCTCTACAAATAATCTAAGATACATTTAATTTAAAAAAAAAACATTCATTTAATCTAGAATGGTAGCAAGCAAGCTGCAACAAAGATAGAAAAGGATGGAAAATCAGTAGGCTTAAAGTTACATGAAGACGATGACTAATACACCTTCTCGATGGACATCAAAACTGTGCCAGCCCACAACTACTAAGTATTATCTAGAATCACATCATAAACTAATTGTAGGAAACTGTAGAAAATACTACCTACTGTCGAGCACCGTAGTTATTTTTTGTACAGTTAGTTTAGCGGTCCAGTTAGAAAACCGCACGTCACAATTTGTGTGACTCGGCTTTTCTACAAAATACAAAATATTTTCTAGTCCAGAGCGCTACGTTATGGAAAAAATCTACGTGGATGTCGGGACTGACCGTGTTCCGGTTGATGTGTTCACGTCACATAGTATCCGTCGTAGAGAAAAACCTGCGGTTATTCGACGGCTACAGAAAAAAGTGAGGACACATAACGTTACCAGAATGGCTTTGTTTGGACTCTAGTGAAGATGGTAAAAAATAAATATTTTGACTCCTCTCTCCTTATTTTGTTGTGCCCGACAGAGTCCATATGGATCTTTAACAGTGTTATACCATCTATGTAATACATAAGGAATGCAATCAAGAATTGAGTAGGTACCTATTGACGAAAAGGTAGTGAACATTTTAGAGTTAGTTGTTTTCATTTTGTACTTAACGAGAACCTATAATTTTTTCAGGCTGTCACAGTAGGTACATAAAACGTTAAGCTAGAATTTAAATTCTGATTCCGATTCCAAAATTGCTTTACCTACATTTTTATAAATTATGTTAACTACTTTAAAAAATCCTCTTTTATCTTCCAATAAGTTACGGTACTAAAAACCTTTAAAACTGTGTTCTAAAGCCTTTCATACCCTGTCAACTAATGTTACATCTGTTTTCCCTACTCAACACAATTACTCCACATCACTGTACACCAACTTTACATTAAGTTCATCGCACAGGTAAGTTTTGATTACGCACGCAACATTTCGCGATATCGTACAATTTGCATACGTTTGTTCGTTCCTGAAGAGTTTACAAGTTTATACTGTAGCCACATTAATTGCGTCGTTAAACTGCACGTTGACGGCCGTTCAAGAGGTAATATAAGACGGGGGTTTTATATGCTAATTTTGGTATGAAAATATCGATATTGTATTGTTGGGACTGCTTACTTGACTAAAGTTTTGACTGATACTATGTCAGCTTATTCACGACCACCAAATAAGTTGCAGTCATCGTCTAGTGAAGCGTTTGATATTAATATTGTGTAACTGGCCCTTAGTCTTAACCGAAGTGTCATCTCATTTGTATTTAGTTTGAAGCTGCCTGAAAATAAGTAATATCTCAAATCTAAATGTAATGTGTACATAAATAGGTTGTACATAGCATTTTGATAGTGCTTCAAATTACTGACCTTGGTGACCAAATACTTCTGAACAAACTATTTTTTTTTAAATAAGTTTTATACACTACAAGTTACCGTTAATATCTGAACATTCATTACTTCATTAATAACTGAGCAGACGCTTATGAATAATTTCTATACACACAACAAACCAAAAATATCTGAACAATTACAACGTCCAGTGTATCTACGCAGACAATCACTGAGCTTACCTAATTCGATACTGTGTGATATAAAGGACGAACCAAACATAAATACCTACTAACTATCTGTGATATAAAAACGATGTAAAGGAAATTATACCAAACGTTTATATTTTTCCTATACAATTTTTATTCCCTTTTTATCGTTGTTATACCACAGATAGTTAGTGTTTGTTTTTAATTAATAAATAAATAAAATCATTTTATTTTGAGTATCTACTGACTCATAATAGAAAAAAACACTCATACAGTCATTACACAACATTACTAATTACATTCAATCCAATTCATATCAATTTAATTTAATTCCAATTGTTCATACACAATAAAACAATATTAAAAATATTCATAATTATTTAGCCTGCCACATGTCGCTTACAACAGTGGGAGATGATGCAACAATCAAGCCTTTGCCCGAGCGCGGCAGCATGCTTATAGCCCCCCCCCCCCCCCCCCCCCGCACTCGCCGCACCAGCGACGTGCCTCTCTTGCGCATAGTGGCGTGGAGACAATCCACGCGCGTTTCAGCAAACATACCTACTCGTAGTCGATGCGCTGCATGCAATAGCGGTGGTTTTTGGTTCGTCCTTTATATCACACAGTAACAAATTAAGTAAGCTCAGTGTTTGTCTACACAGTTACACTTGACGTTGTAAATGTTCAGATATTTTTGGTTAGTTCTGTGTATAGATTTTATTGACAAACATACCCTCGAGACATTAATGAAGTAATGAATGTTCAGATAGTAATCGTAAGTTGTAGTGTATGAAACTTATTAAAATTTTATATTATTCAGAAGTATGTGGTCACTTTGTCTGCTACAATATATTTGATGGCGACTGTACCTACAGCGTTTTCTTTTGTTTTATTTTAGTTTTGCTAATTTTCATAAAATTCAATAAATTATCAAATTTAACCGATGGCAACCCCTCCACAGCAAGAACTGCTTCGACCTCCTGATTTCTTTATTGAACCACCAGAGAGCCTCCCATCCGAGCACAAGTCACCGTGGCCTACTTGGAAAACCTTAAATAGACTTCGTACCCAAGTAGGCCGCTGCAAGAACAACCTTCACAACTGGGGGTTCATGGACGGCTCAGACCTCCGGTGTGTATGCGGCGTCTCTCCACAGACAATGACTCACCTCCCATCTTGCGCCGCATGCCCTGTCACCTGCACACGTGAGAACCTAATGGCTGCGTCAGCGAATGATATTCGCGTTGCTGAATTAAGGGCCAAAAAAATAAAAAAAAATTACTTTGTATCTTTTTTTCGTATTATTTTTGCCATCGACACGTTAAGAAGAATAAATTATCGGAAAAGTAAATAGCGAATACATAAGAATATTCTTAAAGTAAAAGTACCGAATTACGATCGCGAATAATAACGGTAAATGAACATCGAAAACTTTTCAACGTCGCATTGTTTTCAGTTCTAAACAGAAGAGAATTTTGTTAATTGGGATAATATTATGCTGCAATACACTTCTGTTGCTAGGCAACCAATGTACCAGACAGCTCGGTTCGAAAATTAATGGAAAAATAAGTTAAAAAGTGTAGGTAAGTGGTCATTAATAATTCCTTCTGTATTGAGTATTATATTAATGGAAGGAATGAATGTTTTACACTTATTCCTACCCATTTCAAAGGGCAGGTCAAATTTATAAATTTTGTTCAAGTAATCATCATATAGGTCACCTATTAAGTTTAATTATACTACCAGAATATTACTTGCCAACAATTTTCAACGAACCAATTTAGTCTGCCTCACAAAGATCTAATTTGATTGTAATGACTCATTTGCACAAACATTTTAATGAAACTATGTATATTAATTAGGCCTCACTATCCTGGCATATTTAGTTCATAATACAAAATAACAGGCACAATAACACTAAATGCTGTTTATTATAAATTCTATTCGTCAATATTGCTTTCAAGATTCCTATTAGTTCTGCCCAAACTAGCATGAACATGGCGTAACAATTCGCGATAATACAATTAAGAATTCCGAATACCTATTCAGTAGTGATCAGTGTCTAAAAGATTACATAGCGATCCTCGCTAATTGGCAGGGGACTGAATGAAATCCCGACTTCAGTACAACGAGCAAACATACTCTGAAAATATCCAATTATTATTCTAGACTGAAGTTGGTAACAATTTCTGTGGTTTATGCTAATTCCACCAAGTATTTGTTCATGTTATCTGAGTGATGGATGGCGGGAGCCACTGGCACGCGAACTTAAAGCGTTAAAATAGAGGCTTTTTTCATAGATAAGGCATTGTTTTGACGCGATCGCACCAATAAATTAATTACCATTTATTTTTCTTTTCTTTATTGCCAAGGTGGGTTGCGTCACTTTGATCGGTGGGTGTAGATAAGGAATCTTCTTTATCAGTGACTGTTGAGGTGTGGTAGCTATTCTTTTAGCGATAAACCGGTCATCATAGTTTATCGGCAAGAAGTGCGCACATCAGAGTCAAATTAGTTTTGTCTAATCTATGACAAAACCGAATAAAACCGTTTTAATTTGGCCGACCAAATTAAAGCCGTTTTACAAACGAGTCTGCATGCCATAACCATTTTAATAGAGCTATAGTCGGTAAGACAGTCTTGAATCAGCTTTACATAGCCTTAAAACATCAGGATTCAGCAGTTGAAATAATATAATATAATATGAGACAACATTCACACAAGGTCTTCAGGTCCCGAACTAGGCAGAGCCTGTACTACGGTAACCTGATGACTGATATACATACTTATATACATATATACACCCAGACACAGGTCAAACAGACATGTTCATGCACATACATGTTTGACTTGTCCGGGAATCGAACCCGGGACCAGCGGCTCAGAAGGCAGGGTCGCTACCAACTGCACCAACCGGTCAGTCAGAAATGATCGACAGTTATGGATACATAGACATATATCGTAATCAACGATTCAAATTGCATTCATACTATTGTAATCCCAATGGTCAGTTATTTTCCTGCAATTCATTACCCCACATCGCAGTCATTCATGTATGATGAAACCAACACTGAAAAATATTAAAAGACTTCATAAGATTAGTATCTTTATAACAAAAAAATACAGCTTCGAGTTTGCATTCACAGTACTTACGAACTCTTCGAAAACTTGAAGATAATGTTCGCTCGCTGAATAAAATTTTCAGTTGTTGCGAAAACATTCAGGGCGGCTTGGGCGGGCGGCAGTTTGCCGGCTGTCGTGGCGTCGGGCGGCTGTGCGAAGCCTCCGTACAACCTCCCGCACTAACTTATACCGCGAAGTGTTGTGAATAACTTTAATTTTCGTGAACGATAATCTTGGATGTTGGATGTTAGACAATTGTAGTTTATTAACATTGGATGTTTGGATGAATTAGAACAGCTTCCAGTAGTTTTGGATAACAGATTAAGGTTGTGAATATAGTGTTTCTAGTTAATCGTGATAGGTAAGTTTTGCATACTTTTTTATGGCATATAAAACCTAGAAGTTTATCAATATTTTTGCACAATTATCGTAAAATCTAGGAAGGTACTGGCACAAACAACCATCTCATTTCACTTGATTTAATTTTGTTACTACAAAATGTTTAATAAACAATTCTCTATGTCGTAACATACAATATTGAGTCCTTAGATGATGACGATGCAAGTATAATATATAGTTTCATGTCTATTTTAAATTCGGTTGTCATGCTCAGAAGAAAAGAGCAAAAAGTGTCAGCTGGTGACATTCCCGCGGTACTTGGAAGTCAACGGAGGGGAGACGTCATTTAATGGTGGCAAAAAAGCCTTAATATTAAGTGTAAATATTTTGTTTCTTTCCATTTGTGTTAAGTGAACGATCTCAGAAGATCCTTGCAGATAGACATCTATGATTGAAATATCAATTATTACCGTTTCGTTCAATTTCCATTATGTTACTGAAGAGCAATCTACGGCAAAACTTTACTTCGACCATTTAGTCTCCTGGTGATGCTTGATGCCTGAAAAATTGAATACGAGCTGGAAAATATAATTATATGAACATAAAATTGACTAATTAAATTATACACATGATTGTCCAGTCTTTGCTTGTTTAAATCGTAGGAGAGTGAAAACTTTCAACATCATGTTCAGACTTAATTCCTTCGTATGATGTAACCTCAACAGTTTCATTTCATGTTCATTCAACCCATTCCTGACGTGCTCATAACTCAAACAGAAAAGTAACAAATAAACTCCAAACTAAGTTTCATCTTGAATAAAAAAAAGAAATCAGAAACACATGTATCCCGCAATCAATTGGCATGATGCATGCAACGTGATCTTAATAAGTCCTTACACGCCCACAGTTATTACAATCCATTCATTAATTTGAACTCTATTCCGTTATAATAAGGCTGTTGGGTTTGTAGTGTCATGAATCATGAGAACAGACATGTGCAGTACGTTTGATTTACACCCTGTTACGATTTTAACCTCGGTTCATTTACACATGGTTTTGGTTTAAATGTTTATGGCCGATTCACGTTTGGTATGCGAATTTGTAAGTGCAGTAGCATGCTCTTTGTCTTAGTAGAGTTTAGTTGGTGTTAAATGAGTATGAGACGTGATTCGGAATGTTAATAAATGTGTGCCTTCAATAAATGTTTTGTATGTGTTCTTTATTACTGTTAATTCAGATGAGAAGTTCATTAATTGGCCATTTTCGTGCTAGTAAAGTAATTATTAATTTAATATTTACGTGAAGTATTAATTGCATATTTTGTTACTAATTGGTACAGTTAGTTACAAATGTCTATGAACACTTAAGTTTTATAAATCTTAAATATTGAGTATTGAGTTTTATTAAAACCCCTGAGTCATTGTATGAAATGTTAAAAAACCGATTTATAATCGAATCATTTTGTGTCAGTGTGTGTAAAAGTGTTAATCGAATTTTGTTGCTGTCCAAACCAAAGAAGTATGAAGTTGCAACTAAGTAGATATCGGTTATTATAAGTTTCTGTAACTATTTAGGTACTAAGTGTAACCGTGTAAATTATTTCAGGAGCAATATTTGTATTGGCAAGTTCTCATTAGGTGTGATAAAAAATAAAAAAAATCTATTGTTTTTACACAACAAACTAGTATCGCTAAAATGCTGGCTTTCATATCACCTTTCGATGCTTCGTGTCAACATTCCCATGGCTTCTAGAATTAGTGTTTTGCAAGTAGGTACTGCTATGCATTACGTTTCAGGCGAAAGTAACTAACACAACGAAACAACACTTAGGTACTTTGTTACCAGTCCCTATTAGGTAGTTACTACGGCATCTGTTAATTTAATATTCAGAAAGAGGTTGCATTTTTCATAATAAAGAAAAAAAATTGAGGTATTCTCACAAAGTTGTGGAAAAAAGAAGACCCCATTACGCCTCTTACAAATTTTTCGCCTTTAATTTTCCAGTTTACAGGAAAATTTTAGGTAAGGGCAGTTTCACAAGGTGACTCTTTGCAGCGATTCAATCGCGATACAGACACTAATTAACTCTACTGAAAATCAGCGCTGTTCTGTGGCTCATAGCACAGCACCATGCCGAGTGGAAGCTTTCTTGCCATAGTCACGATGTGCAGCTGCCGACTTGTTCTGTTCTGTGCTCGTGATTATAGATATATATTTTGTATTTTTTTATTTTCCTTTTTTATTCGAGTAACTTGTCTTTTTGCATACACGTGTTTGTACTTTTTTTTTAGGTTTCCGTTCCAAAAGGTGCCAATGGAACCCTATTACTAAGCCTCCGCTGTTCGTCTATATCTCATAAACCATAATAGATAGACAATTAAATTTTTCAGTGTGTATTTCAATTGCCGCTATAACAAGCAACGTGTTAAAAATTGTACGATAGTACAGAACCTTTCGTGTGCCATTCCAATACGCACTTGACCGGTTTTATTTGTCTATCACCTTGCTTGCTTTACTTTGGTGTCGCGATAGAATCGCTTTGCGCTTCGTATCTTTGCAAAAACTCGCCGCGTAAAACCACTCTAAGGTCAACAGCCATCATTATCTGCCTAACCTTTTCCCAACTATCTTGGGGTCAGCTTCCAGTCTGACTGGATGCAGCTGAATACCACTATTTTACATGGAGCGACTGCCTATCTGACCTCCACAGCCCGGTTACTGGGTAACACAATACCCCTTGGTAAGACTGGTTGTCAGACCTTCGGGCTTCTGACGACCCGTAACGACTGCCAAAGATCCACGAAAGACATCCGGGACAAATGCCTTTCCGAGGCATGGAGGGTCTTGGTATGTAAAGATGGTCACCCATGCACGGACCAACGGTAGCTTGACCTGATCGGTCGACCCTTGCGGCTGTTATCACTAAGCCACAAGCCCCACTTCTAAGATTAACATCCACAGTCCCACTAATTTCTTTAAGCAACCGTCTGATACCGTGCACATTACACTGTATTTGTATTCCCTTTTTTCACATACTGTCGTAAATTATAGCAATAAATTTGTACGGGACACATTCCCGTTGTCCGGGATTAATTAAACCCTATAACGGCGCTGCTTGTGAGTTAATTATTTATTATAAATACATGTGTGGTTGCCCCAAAACGTCTGGTTTCTTTGTGTAAGGAGTATTGGGGCGTGAAACAAGGAACTCTGTGACTTTGAAAAAGGCATTTGTGATAATGAAATGGAGGAGTGTCTTCTTTGTGACTAAGTTTACGCTGCCTATGTGTTTCGCCTTTAAATTATGGATCAAAATCGTCGTAGTGCTTATATGTAGAATATTTATCAGAAAAGAAGAAATGTATTTTTATTATACTTCACGAAAGCATACTTATAGTATAGTTAAAATCTCGCTGCAGACTCGGTCATAAATCATTCGAGTGTTTCGCTCTCTTTCCCACTCACGGGCCTTATGGGCAGGCCACGCCCCGCCCACACGTAGTCCTGTGTATTACTGCAGTCGATGAGTGATATCGTTAGTTTTATATATTTATAAATGGGTGATAGAAATAAATACACATTTTTTTTTATGTTACGAGTATTACCGAATGGGTATCATTTAAGCTATTACCAATTTAATTAGTTTTGTGTTTCTTAAATAATAGGGTTTGTCCTCCAAATAGTAGATCTGTCACCAAAATGTAGTCACCAAACAATGCAAAATCAGTTCCACAATAAATCACCAAAAATCCTGAGATATAAGGTCTAGTACCAAATAAATGTTTTTGTATGTATTATAATAGGTGTGTCCTAATAAGTATTTAAGCAAACTAATTTAAAGAGATCACCAATAGTAGTAGTTTTCTTATTCACCACGGATCGATTGATATACATAATATGTCGACGGTAGGGCTTGGTCGACGGAGCCCCGCTTCGCGGGGCTCCTACTTCTGGGTGGTTTATAAAAAAATAACCACGAAGGGGATGGCGGGGTCTCTCGACCCCGCCATCCCCTTCTAACCTAACCTGTCCGAGTCGGGGTGCCCTAAAGTCCAGATTGCATCCAGTTTCTCCTGGTAATTTGTCTCGGGTATCATTTAAGCTATTACCAATTTAATTAGTTTTGTGTTTCTTAAATAATAGGGTTTGTCCTCCAAATAGTAGATCTGTCACCAAAATGTAGTCACCAAACAATGCAAAATCAGTTCCACAATAAATCACCTAAAATCCTGAGATATCAACCTGGGAACAATTTTTGTTTATCTGAGAACGAAAATATTTCGTGGCGATAGATCTATTTATTAGGTGATACAACTTGATGACAAATATAAATTTTGGTGATAGAAAATATAGTTCCCTTACCAAATTTACCACAAAGCATATTAACTAAATAAACAAAAGAACGTATATATATAAAACTAAAATAGAAAATTAAAATTCTTCGTCTGAGTCATCATCGATAATGGCCTTGTGCGCGCGCAACTAGCGCACATCCCTACTCCGATTATGATTTATGACCAAGTCTGCAGCGAGATTTTAACAATACTATAGTTTCCAAAAAGCTTGAAAAGTGGAATTGCCATGATGCCGGGTACGTGTTTCTATTTAAATCCTACGTGTAGTATCCTCTTGTCACCATTTAATGGCACCCATACATCTATAATTACACTCCCCATTAATAGTCAACAAAGAATATGAGAATTTGTCAAAAAATACGAGTATTTCCACAATGTCATGAACACAGTTCTAACTAAACATGACAGAAGTTACGCAAACTTTTAAATTGAAGAGTCATTCATTTTGTTACTTCACTAAAATTGGAAACGACAATAAATTTACGAGAGTCTAAAGTAAAAATCTAGAAGTTCATTAATGAAGTATTTGTCTACATAAGTTATACAAAGAAATAAAACCTCTGCCTCTTTGAGATTGTTATCCAATAAATTCTTGTCTACGTCGGGTAAAAAATTACTACTGTATAATTTAGTTAACTATGCTCTATAGCTACCCCCAAAAAGCAAACTACCGGCATACCTGTTTACCAATCAAATGTTTAGTCCAAAGAACCATAAACAGAACGAAGATTGTCTACCTAACTTCCATTGACAAACATGTTGTTTCTGTCAAATAACCTATAGATAGAAGAAAGTTGAATTAGGAACTGTCGTGTGCGTCAAAAAGAAAATTGTTGTACTACACTCGTATCGTAACAATCTATCTTTTGTGGGCAAACAATTGTTCCGTATGATAGAAATTTTGTGAATGAGATAGATTTAGTACCTATTTCTTAGATGAGAAACAATAATTTTCTGTGCGTATGTAGAACTAATGGAGAAAATAGCTGCTTATTATATGTCTTACGTTATAGGGATAAAATTAATATCATGTAGGTGAGTTTCTTATATTTTTTGTAGATCTTTGTATAATCTAATCTCAAACCAGGAAAGTGTGCCTGAGAATTGGATACAAATTCTATGCAGTTTCAAAGATCTTTTCTCTAAATTTAAATTCTCTGACCCGCTCCGTTTTTCAATTTTAAAGTAGCAACACGTATTATTTTTATAATTCTTATTATAACAACATAAATACAGAAATAAAACGTACTTCAAACGCACGACCGACTCCGTATCCTGTCTAGAAATAATTTAGATAGGTACCTACTTACTCAGATCAAACCGAAAATATTTTAAAGATCCGCCATCTCTCTCGTTGCCACATTGATAGAAAAAGATAGACATAGCCGAATATCCAATACTTGTCTGTGTTGCTTGAAAGTACCATCGCTCACAACGTTCAGTACCTACCTTTTATTTATTCCTATCAAACAAAGTGGCGCGGATCTTATCACATTAAATTATACCACGTATACTACCTACATGGTATAATTAAGGCGATATGCAAAGTTTGAATGAAATCCATTCGCTAAAAAAATCTGCTGTTCCATACATTTTGTTACACGCAGCTCGACAAAATGTATGAAACAGCAGACTTTTTAGAGAATGGATTTCATAAAAATTGTGTATGGACGCAATCGATCATAAAATTGTATTTCAAAAAGAGGGTAAAATAAATAAACAACCTAGATCTGTACGGAATGCGAAAGTAACTGTCATATAAAATACTTTATTTGGTATACCGACTAAAATAGTAACATGAAAATAGTCAGAAAAAGAATGACCATTGCCAATATTCCAAGGTTTGCGAGCCTTGAACTTTTATCATCATCATAATCACGATTCTCCCAATCCCAATTTATTTTAGCCTTGAACTTTCATAACATTATTTTTTTAAACACCGTTGTGTGGGAGTGTACTTGACTTGCTGCCAATAAACTGAGCATATAGAACTGAGGATGAATATGGGCTGTCATACGTCACCATAAGAAATGGCCGGCATGATTTATATGTATACGAAATGCAATATCGGGGATATTAAATTAGTGCCGTTTTCGGTTGAGAATTGACGTGACTCATGATTCTTTACGATGAGACTTGACTTGTTTCAAAAAACGAATTAAGTTTTTGGTATTCTTAGATTGTCAGTACATATCTACCGCGATAGAATTGTACACAGCTCCAGAGATACAAGAATCTATCTAAACAAAACATATCTAATGTCCTAGAAAATAAGAGCCATATATTCCGCTCCCGCTCCCAGTTTGCCGTCACACCCCGCCACGTAGGACCACAAAAATGCCGAACCGTCTTAATAAATAGGAAGACGAGAAACGATTCGCTTGACCTTTGACCTCAAACTTTTCGCAAACTTGACATCCATGCCTTGAATAAGCCACAAGCTATTCCTCATATTGATCTGGGTTCGCAAGAAAATAGACTTCGTATTCTAGGATCAGATGTAACTTCACAATGCGAGATTGTTCGTTCTCGTCCTAAGATCAATCATATATTTTATGTTGGATGCAGTGATAGAAGCAGTGGTGGCCCGGTGGTAAAGGCTGCGATTTACGAGTTGCAGGTCGTAGGTTCGAACCCAGACAGACGCTTTACTTTGTGTAAATAATTTAATCACCACTGCTCTCAAAATGGTGAAGGAACATCATGAGGACACCGGCATGTCCTAGAACCAAACTTTCGAAGACGTGTGACTCTACCTACCCGCACCGGGCCCGCGTGGTGGATTACGGCCCAGTCCCTCTCACAGAGAGAAGGCCTCTGTCCCACCAGTGGGAACATTATAGGCTGATTATGTTTATTATGTTAGATCCATTACAATTATATTGCATTCTAGTACAGGAATATTTGGCAAAACTCAATTATGCAGACACGGAAAAAACTACTAGAAATTTTAAAATAAAATCTATCTACCTGCTCTAATATAAGTCTCTTCCTTTACCTAATTAATAATAGTCTCCACTTTATCTACTTTAATATTATTCGTTAATTTATTTAAACATAATATATCTTAAAAATATCTTGTTTAAAAAAAAAAAAACTTTGAAAATATTATACATTTTTTTTTCAATTTAGCTTCTAATACATTTATTGTTGTCTTCTCTTTAAATGTTGGATGTAAATTGATGGCCTGAAACACAGGTTTTTCATAAACCTAGATCAGGCAGTAACACAGTACACACACACACACATGGACATTACAGTAAGAATTTAACTTTCCTTTATTGTAATTAATGTATATCATATTTTTGCTGTACTTTATACTCGAATACATTTTTATTATTATTATTATATTATTATTAGTGCACACTGTGAGTTGAGGTGACTCGTAGGTAAATATAACCAAAATTAATTGCATTTTTTTTTTAATTTGAGATGGGTTTACTCTAGACTCTAGTCTAGGTCAGTGGTGACAGAGACAGAGTCGGCAATGGAGTGAGCTTACCCAGAAGAAGCCTGTTCACTCACACTTTGACGAGATTAGGGTATTAAGGCTAACCTGCAGCTACTTTTTTTGAACAATGTTAGCTAAATAATAAAAGCTGCCCGAGTCGCTCGAAGGTTAAGCTACGCTTGCCGCGGACGGTTCGTAGATGGGTAACTATCCATTACATATCAAGATCCCCTTCCTGCCTCGGAAAGTACGATAAGCCGTTGGGCCCGGCTGTAATTCGTCTTTGATCTTGGACAGCCGTTACGGGTACTCAGAAGCCCAAAAGCCTGACAACCAGTCTTACCAAGGAGTATCGTGTTACCCAGTTACTGGGTTGTGGAGGTCAGATAGGCAGTCACTCCATGTAAAATACTGGTAATCAGCTGCATCTGGTTAGACTGGAAGCCGACCGCAACATAGTTGTGAAAGACTGCACAGATTGATTGAAGTACATCTATCATAAGCTTGAAAAGTTACTTGGAAAGATGATTATTTTAACCTGCATACCCAATACCTTATTGTTCAACTGTTAGTATGTATGATAAAAGAGAGAATATAAAGTCAAAGTCATAGCATTTATTTCAAGTAGGCACATAAAAGGCACTTTTGAACTTCCAAATTTACATTAAAATAGAATTGATTCTAGTCGCCTCTTCCAAAAGGTAGTTTCGTATGGAGAAGAATGGGCAAGAAACTCCACCGTTACTATTTTAAATAGTAAATAGTAATAATAGTAGTAGTAGTAATAATATTTTTCATTAAATATATGATTATAATTATATGTGAAGACGATGCACCTATAATAAAATTACCCTACCGCGATAGGTAAAAAGAATAAAAAAATGTAGCATTGTCATTGCTACAATTTTTTTATTCTTATAAGTTAATTATATGATAGGTACATGGTGCTAACATATATACAAACATTGTAAAAACATGCATTTACATAACATTGTAAAAACGAAATGACTAATTTACAGAAACCATAATCAGAAGAAACAATGAAGTGGTTTGATAGATTATTTTTGAGAATGTATTAAAATTACACTTTGGCCGCTGCTGTGCTTAAAATGTTCATAACTCAAACTCAACTCAAAGCATTTATTTCAAATAAACCAATTACAGGCACTTTTGAATTGTCCAGGGGTCGGTCAGTCAGAAAAATGAAGCTAGTTGCCCATTTCAAAGCGTAGTAGGTACCCATGGAGAACAACGGTCAAGAAACTCCATGGACACTCTTTTAAATCAAAATATTGTTACAAAAAAGTGGTTACATCATTCATGTTGAAATTATACATGTGAGAACGATGTAGAAAGACGTGTACGTTAATAGCGTCCGTAATAAAAAGATCTAAACAATTCAGGAATTAAAATATGCCGTGGCAGCTAAGAAATGACCAGTGCCTACTGACGGCGCCCGTTCACGAACATGACGTATAGATCAGCACCATTCAGCTCAACCATTTCGATGGGAACTCAATGATCCAATACACACGCCACCACCAGCGACACATTTGAGTGAGCATGACATACTCTCAGCCGCCAGGGCCCATTCAAGTCAATGAAAGACGAACCCAGTAAGCTTTATAGTAGGTACATAGTGCTCACACATGTGCTATGCAATTATACAATACATAAACCAAAAAATAGGTAGCATGACGATATAGTAACACTTTAATAATAATAAAATAAGAGCACATATTTACCTGTAATATCAGGCGCTCACAGAAACAGATTAGGAAGGCATTTGTCACAACGCACATGCAAACGATCATGATGGATGACAGGCTCAGGAGCGCTTAGCTGCCTACATAACCTATATTAATATGAATACTATGTCGTTTGCATATGTTTACTTGTCTTTAAGCTTCTTTTTCATACAGGGTTTGCTAAAGAATCATGATTTGCCGTAACTGAAAGTTCCCATTGACCGCTACAGTAAACGGTTAAGGCGAAAATTAACATTAGTATCTGAAGGGAGTGAAATGAACACACCTTTTTCAGTATAAACATTTCTGTATTTCAATTCATGTACACATATAAACCTGGTTTATGACCAAATATTTCATTACCTGCTCAACATAATATCCATACAGACTCCTTGAAGACAACCTTTTGATTTTGAAACTCAAAGAGAACTAACTTTGAAAACTAGACGATGCTTCAAACATCGTATTTCCATTCCGTTTCGTAATAAAACCAGTACTTTTTCGGTGACTGTCAAATGCGATACTTTTAAACTTCGTGACTACACTTACACAAAATCATTTGAGGCAAATCACATACTTACTTAAAATTTTATATTTAGTATTTAAAATCACTACAAAACTTATAAATGTTTGAAAATCATACATGCATACATAAATAACCCTTCTTCTGAATCCCTTCAAAAAGTCCTCAACGCAAATGGTCCTAATAGCAAAACAACCAATAATCAAAACGACACTTTAGCAAAACGTCCTAATAAGCAAATTTTCCTATGAGAAAGAAAAGAATGAAAGAATGAATAACGTTTATTTGGACACAGTTCGTGAAACACAGAATACAAGTAACAAAATAAAAAGTGAAAATAACGGTTTAACAACAATAGTGTGTGTCTCACGGCTGCGCCAAAAAGGATCATTTCAGCATTAATGCCAGACACATACTGTCAGACGCTGGTTTTCTAATGAACCTTTAGGGACAAGTGACGGGGATGAGCAATAATGGTTCCTAAAAACAAAAGAACGGAAATGGTACAGTCATACCACACTTACGTGTGAGATTGTTAAAGGAATCATCTTCTGCTCGAAACACTAAACATTAAAATTAAATTGAATATAAAAATTGAAACCGACCTTAAAAATGTTTATTTTTTTGCATATTCAGGCGATACGGTAATATATTTTTAGGGGATAGCATATTGACAAGCTTATGTCTGATGTTAATATGAAGAAAGGCCAAGTCTATTCAAGTCTTAAAACATCATGAACATCTCATTTATATCCAAAAACCACACGGCGAACCTAATTTAGTGTTCCTGTTCCATGTATTTCAACTTTTTCCTATTTTAATTTCGCCGGAAAATAAAAAAGAAAAGTTTTATGAATGTCATCTATTTCTAGATTACAAAGAGGTTACGCTTTTACTTGATATTATGTAACGTACGGCGGCTAGAGATAGCCGCATTTTTGGGCTGCGCCTCGATTATTTCGGTCCTTATTAGATTTTATTAATAAATAATTTCGGTGGTTAGGTAGGCTGTTTTTAAACAAAGGTTTTGTTGCCGTTTTTATAACATTTCCTTAAAATTCCTTGTCTATGTTTAGATACTGCCACAATGTTTGTTACGATGTTTGGCGATAACAGTTTAATATTATTGGCCGATGCAGGAAGATGTGGCGCTGTTGCACATTCTAATGACAAAATCGTTTCCCTTTCCGACAACCACGGCTAATAAGCGTAAGTTTAGCTCTTGAAAAACAGATTGGGTTGCACAAACCGCTAATCGTCTTGACTTAATTGTGTACTTATACCGATTAATTTAGTAACTTTCTCTTAAAGACTTTCATAGTGATGGTTGAATGTTCTGGAGGCCTATGTGCAATGAATACTTAGAGGATGATATTAGATTTGTATCCTATCATAATACTTTCGCTTCACACTTCACTTGAAAATATGGAGGAAAAAATTTCAGTTATCTAATTTTGACAATTTCTGAGTTTTCTTCGTAGGCGTAAGATTTTGTTTATATGATCTGAGCGTAAGATGCTTTTACCTGTTGCTAATAGGATATAATAATCAATAATCAATAATAATGGTCAATAATTTATTTTGTTTTAAGGTTACTAACATAGTTGTAAGTTTTTCTGTTACTAACTCATTATGGATTTTTAATTATGTCCGAAATAAATGATTATTATTATTATAATCTTGAAGAATAAAAATAATAAATTCAAAAAATATACCTCTCAACCAGTAAAAATAGCCACCTTGTTCCTGTCCGTGGGTGTTAAGACGATGAACGGATATTCTTTTTCCGTGAATGTAGAGTAGAAAATGATTGAGAATTTTACAATAAACTAACTATAGAAAAAAGAAAGAAAATAAAATTATTTGACCCAGGTTAAAATACACAATATTACACAAAAACAGACAAACAGTACTTAAAATAGTATTGTGTGCCTCACGGCTGCGCCAAATAGGCCCAGTTTAGCATAAATGCCAGACAACTAGTGCCTGACGCTGGTTTTCAACTGGACCTTATGTTACGAGGATGTCTTACGGATGTAAATCAGTTTTGTAGTGAAATATTTAAATAAAAATAGATAGATATTTGTAACAAATAATAATAAAAACGATAAGGTATTTGTAAAAAATAATTATAAATAGGTAATAATAGAGTGGTGTAGGTATAGAAAAAATAAATAAATAAAATGGAATGGTTGCCCAAAAAAAAAAAAAACAATGGACTGTCGTCGATAAGGTAATAGATAACTATATCACAATTCATATCAATGAAACATTTAAATTCGTCATGTCTATGTCTATCTTCATTGCGCATCTATGAGGTACTAGAATCTTCCATTCTCTTTCGAAAGCAGTTAGAAGCTTTCAGTATTATTAAGATCACTTAGCAATAAGGTGTTTTTAGGGTACCTTAAAAGGAAAAAGCGGAACCCTTACAAGATTATTTTGTGGTCCGTCTGCCAAAAACCTTTTTCACAGGAACTGGTAGAAATACAAATTGAAATGAATCTCAAATATTGTCAAGTTTGGTCAGTTGATTTTTCAAAATACAGATGCTTAACTTTAGTTACAGGAATATCCTGTTTGCTGAAACTTCACGAACAATAGAGAAGCCTAGAAAATGCGTAGACGTTATAGCCGTTAGCTATTGGTTATTATACGGCTATTCTGTAAGCCTCTTCGTAAAAGAAGTAGGTTCACAAAATGGTTCCATGTGCATCTTTAAAAGACAACTCGAGATAAATTAGTTAGAGGACACTCTGTAAACATTCAAACTGAATCAGAGGTCCTATGTTCTTATATTATACCACATTATTTCATCATCAGCCTATAATGTTCCCACTGCTGGGACACAGGTCACACAGGCCTCCTCTCGGTGAGAGGGAATGGGTCATAATCTACCACGCGGACCCAGTGTGGGTTGATAGATGTCATATGTCTTCGAATTTTTGGTTCTAGGACATGGTGGTTTCCTCACCATGTTTTCTTTCACGGTTTTGAGACCAGTGGTGATGAAATAATTTACACAAAGTAAAGGGCCTGTCTGGGTTCGAACCTACGACCTACAACTCGTAAGTCGCGACCGATACCACTGGGCCACCACTGCTCCCCACATTGTTTACCTACTCCTATTCAAGTTAAGTAAGCTGAGCATTAAAAAAACATGACCTGTGAAGTATACAAGTCAGAATAAATATCAGCAGCATTGATACAAAAATGTTTTATATAAGTTTTTAGCTCTCGCTATGAATGTTTCATTGATTGAATCCACAGTGGGCGTTCCGTTCGTTCCATTACATGATTGAACTGACGTGGCAGACATATTGCGGATTTGTTGAACTAGGCTGTTGCGATATCGAGGGAAGGGGAGATTCGAAGTTCTAGTCAATTTGTTAAAATTGTAGTCATTCAAATGTCATTGGAATTGTCTGTTGCTTGGTGTCTTGTAGCAGCTGTACAGTATGTTGGCTCGTGACGTTTGCACGTTTCCATGAATTTCCGTAAATGCGAGGATAACTCTGCTAAATGTAAGGAAACAGATGCCATATTCCATTATTGTACGGGCCGCAATAATGACCTATCAGCTTACTTGGTAAACATTTTACGTGACAAAAATGAACTACTAATTCCTGTGTATCTAATAGATGAGACACGATCTAGATGAAGCAGAAGTTATTGATTTGAAGAATAAGTAATTTCCCATGGATCACAAAATATTGTGATGTCAGATGTATATTATATTGATATATTGATGATATCTGAAATATCCATGTGTCACCATATGTAACATTTCTACACTTATATCTGTAATTTTTATGGTGTACATACTAAAGAGTATTCTATTCTATTCTATGGTCAGGAATACGTTTTCCGAACGAGATACTTTTCATTGCTAACGTATTATTATTATGTGTACTTACATTTCACGAGCATCAATCCCACTGTGTTTGGTGTATTGATTTAATATTATTTATGAGTCGGTACTTACTAGGGACGTTTTTATTTAACGATGTATTTAAGCGAAGTTTTTTTATGCTGATGGGTATATTCAAGTTTTTCGAGATTGAGACGTAAAATACGCTTTTATTACTTCAAGAAGCCTTAAAATCAACTACCAAATTGAAATCAAGAGTGCAAAGGCTGGAAAGCGGGTTGTGTTGTTTTCCAATAAATTGTAACACTTGGTAAGGTTACGCAAAGATTGACTGTCTACTAAGTTACTAACACTACGCTTCGATATTTGAAAAGAATAACGTGTATTAGATGTGTAAGTCATAGAACTCGAGTTCTTGCCGCTTATTTTGTATAATTGGATGTTAGCTTGATGTTGGTGTAATTTCATCTTTGACTGTCGTTACGGGTCGTCAGAAGCCCAAAAGTCTGACAACCAGCCTTACCAAGGGTATCATATTACCTAGTACTTAACTGGGTTGTGGAGGTCAGATCGAGAGTCGCTCCATGTAAACTACTGGTATTCACCTGCATCCGGTTAGACTGGAAGCCGACCCCAAAATAATTGGGAAAAGGCTAGACAGATGATGATAATGATGATGTTAGTGTAATTTTGTATTTTGGTCGCACCATGAGACCTGTAGTTTTAAGCCAATATACCGTCCGAATAACGCAACCAGCGTAGGTGTATGACCACCTGTGTATGAACTTTAACGAAGCAAAAAGATTATGCATGGATTGTAGCAGGTTGTTTTGGCCTACCCCCCCCCCTTTTTTTGAGGGTGGGAAATCTTCAAATTTATAACTTCTCCCGCTATGGGCAGAGCGGGAGGGCGTGTCTCTCACTGACTAAAATCCACCCATGTTCCTTTAGTTGCCTGTGCCAGGGGCCACGGTATCACTCTCGGACTTTCCCGCAACCCTGGCAGGCATCGGCCCTAGCGGACCCCGTCATTGATGCTGACATCTCTTTGAGGCGCGCGTGGAACACACCGCGCCGTTGACTCTGGCCTGGTCCTTATCGAACGGCGAGCTGCCCTTTGCTCGCCGTTCGCAAGCCCGCGCCTATGGTGGCCGGGAATCGGCCTGTGATTCCCGACACCCAGGGCGTCTCCTGCGGCGGCTCTCCCTCACGCGTTCCGCCTCCTCCTTCGCGAACATTACCGCTTCGCAGAATGAGGTGCCGGCTTCCCAAGCCCTCTCGCTCCGTACCATGGCCTGGACTAGGGCCGGACGCAAGAGATCGCCACCGCCAATCGCCTGCACGAGGACACGGCGATGCTCCGCCCAAGCCGGGCAGACCTCCACCGTATGTTCCACCGTGTTATCCGGAACAGGAACCTCCCGAAACAACCGTGTCCGGTGAGGACCTGCATCAGGCGGAAGGCGAGGACGCCGTGGCGCCTCCCTAGCCACTCCTCAAAGAGGGGACTTATCGGCGCAATTGTGGCGTGCCCAGCTCTGGGTTGCGACAATCACACTTTCCACGCCGCCCTGAGATCCCGTCGGTTGCCTACCCTCTTGGGTAGAAGGCGTGGCTTTTATGTATATGGATATGTGTATCTCAAAAACTGGGGTTGTCACGCGCATACATATAACTCTGTCTCCAATTCCCAACATTACCAATAAATCTCTCTACTCAATTTACAATAAAAATATAATTGAATAAACAAACGACGAGTGTCCATTTGATCGCCTCTCCACTGAATTACGTTGTCAGTCAGTATATTGTTCAAAGATGCCGCGTGATCCGTGAGTTACTGCTTGGTTCGTTTATTGGGATACTGTACCGAGTTGTGTCTTTTTTTATCTGAACATTGTTTGAAGTTAAGCCCTTAGGTTTTAAGTGTTTGATTGAGGGTTCTGTGGTCTTTGTTTGTGGATATGATTTTGCTCTCATCAATCAGTCAAACAGTTCGGCCTATCACAGTCTCCCTGCTGGACATAGGCCTAGGAATGGCCTATGTTCAGCAAGTTGCTTGCTGCACAAAACCTAGTTATCGCCTCTCGCATCCAGTCAGTCTCGGCTACCTTTCAAATGTGACTGATCCGTCCATAATAGCTGTGGGACGTCCCGCACTACGCTTGCCTCTTCGCCGTCTCTCCTCGAGCCTTCGTCTACTCCAACAGCCATTGCATCGGTCATCAATAGGCTCGAAAAAGTCTGGTTTTGTCTAACGATTTTGTTTGTTTGTTTGTTTTTAACAAAACGCTGCCCCACACTGGGAATTTCTCCTGCATTGTGGGTACGTTTAAAAACATCACACATACATACACACAGCTCACATACACAAACAGCCACACCCGGAACAAATACTTGTAGATCATACAAATATTTGTTCTGTGCGGGAATCAAACCTGCGACACGCAGCGCAGCAGTCAATCGCTTAAGACTGCGCCGAGTCACAAGTGGCGCCCCCAATCGCCTTTCTAAGAAATTTCGCAGACGTTTTAATTAAAACGTAAAAAAGAAGACGGATTAATTGTAGTTCTAATAGGTAACTTGCTCTTGACACTATATTCATAGCTTTATATCCCATAGTTTTATCGTAATCAACTAAACGGAAACCGGTTTCCGTTTAGTTGATTACGATATAAAGCTATGAATATAGTGTCAAGAGCAAGTTACCTATTAGTAGAACTACAATTCATCCGTCTTCTTTTTTACGTTCTTATTAAAAAATCTGCGAAATTTCTTAGAAAGGCGATTGGGGGCGCCACTTGTGATTCGGCGCAGTCTTAAGCACTGCCCCAACCGTGCCTTATTATATATATATATAATACACACATCAACACGGTCTAGGGATATTTCATACTCAATTAAATAACTCGAAAAGTACTGGCCGCATTGGAATCTTTTATACACCGATTTGTTTGTAATTTATCTCAGACAATTCCAAATTCAAATTTTTGAAAATTCTTTTGTTTCGGTGGCATAAAAAGGTCTTGATGTGTAGGAGAGGGAATTTTCATTTGTGCGAAATTTAGAAAACAATACGAATTACGTTTAGTTACAGTTTTTTTTCATTTTTAAACGAAAGATAAAGTTAAAATTGAGGTATTGTAGCCATGCAACGCCAACATTTGACGAGGGCGGAGATGTTACGAGCTGTGGGAATGCTGGAAGCTGGGTCTGTTCAGCGTAATGTTGCTGAGGCCATAGGGACCCACTAAAATGTAATTTCAAGATTGTGGACACGCTATCGTGCCACAGGTGAAGTAGCGGAGAGGCACCGGGGGCCAAGTCGCATCACTACCCCCAGACAAGACCGATTTTTGCAAATTACTGCGCGAGCTCAACCAAATGCAACGGCGACTCAATTGGTCCAAAGGCACCAAGTGGAACACCCAGTGCTTGTGAGTGACCAAACTGTAAGAAGGCGACTGCATGAAAGCAATCTACGCTCTCGTAGACCACTCCGGGTCCCACCTTTACGGAGAGGCAATCGTGGACGACGATTAGAATGGGTTCGGAACCACGTGGACTGGGGCCGTGAGCAATGGTCCAATGTGCTGTTCACGGATGAATCCAGGTTCGCCTTCCATCCAGATTCACGAAGGACGCATGTTTGGCGAGTTCCTGGACGATGGAGCCGTCTTCAGAACCCTCAGGAAGTTCACCCATACCAAGGAGGAACAATTATGGTTTGGGCAGGAATTCGTCTTGGAGGACGGACGGATCTCGTTTGGGTGCGGGGCAATATGACGGCAGAACGATACGTCCAACAGGTGCTGGGGCCCGTAATCTTGCCCCACAGAACACAAATGGGGCAAGATTTCCTGCTCATGCACGACAATGCCCGGGCACACACGGCGAGAACGGTAGCAGCTTGGTTACATACACACAATGTTAGGGCCTTAGACTGGCCTGCTCAATCGCCAGATCTAAATCCCATTGAGCATGCGTGGGATATGCTGCAAAGAAGAGCTCTGAAGGAAGTTCCTGAAAAACTGGCCACAGAAGATCAACTTTTTGCGCACCTCAGAGGGACATGGGACAATATTCCGCAGCAAGACATTGACAACCTTGTTCTGAGCATGCCGAATCGTTGCCGATGTGTTATGAACATCATGGGCGCTTTCTCAGACTACTAACTTCAAGTTTATAAACACAAATTAAATGATTTTTCTATTTTTTTCAGTTTTTACTCACACATTAAAAGTTAATTCATATACGGTTTCCGTCTATGCTTCATTTTTTTTCCATAAAATCCTGAAATTTTAATCGAAGTACCGTAACCATTATTAAAAAATGGTAGAATATTAAATAACGTATCTTTTAAATATATACATGTCATATAAATAATTAACACATTGATAGTAATTCGCTTTTTTAAAAATATCCCTAGACCGTGTTGATGTGTGTAGTATATATTGTTTAGGTAATGGCAGCAAGTTGCTCGGTTATATAGTTTGTGATCACAATTACTTTTTACTTACTAGACGCTACTTACTTCATGTATTAATAAATAAAATATTCAATTACAAAAAAAACTTGAGCGCTTGCAAATCTTGTGCATTCGCTTTTTTTTCGGTCTGCGAACGTATAACCATGTTTCTCATCTTGGCAAGGAACTCAGGTGGCTACCGATCCGCATTCGCGGGAACAGTCTGATTTTATGTCTTCTCTTCAACATCTTACACAACCCGTCTTATCCTTTCTACCTGTGTGAGCGATTTTCTTACGCTCGCCCTAGCGACGCACCGTGTAGACCACACCTTAGATCCCTCCTTAAATCCCATCCTCATAAAGCAAGCTACTATTCTTACTCCTTCTCTGTTCATGCTGTAAGATTGTGGAACTCACTTCCACCTAGCATTCGAGATTTAAATTCTATTTCGCATTTCAAATATCGAGTAAAAGAGCACCTTTCCTCTTAACTGTGAGATTTTATTTATTTAGGTATATATATATATATAATAAATATGATTATTTATTTTATGTAATTAAATTTAATATTCTAGTCTATGACGTCACAAATCAAACCCTTCTCTTCTTGTTCTCACACACTATTGTCTACATTTCTCTATTCGCAGGTATGCTGGAAGATTTTTTTTAAAGAAATAAGCAGTACCTTTGTACTCAATAATAATATGCAGTATCTGTATATATTTTACTGTGTGTACATAAATAATAAAATAATTAAAACTTCTCAAAAATGTGCACAATTATCAGAGTTGGTCCCAAAGCTGGCACAGCTACGACTACTGGAGACAAATCTCCAAAACCAATGTTACAGACACATCGATGATATTTCCATCTCAGTAAACATTGATATACTTAATACCTGGTTGTGTGCGACATGGAACAGACCATCCGAATCAGTGTAATGCATGATCACGACCCCGTGGGAGCGTGCTTCTGTCACTCATACTACGAACGCATTGCGCACAATTACGAGTTGCACTGAGCTTTAATAAACCACTGTTTTGTATAAACATAGATAGAAACGTGGGTTTTGTAATTTAATATTTTGAAGTAGTACATTTTAGCTATGCCGCGAACATTTATTTCGGATAATACAATAATAACTTATTGTATTAGCCAAAATTAATGACAGCAGATTTCTCAAAAAAAAAATTGCATACTTTATGCAGTGTTATACGTTGAACCAGTTCTAAATTAGGTACGTTTTATAATAGAAATAAAATAATGCAAGGTGACTTTGATTTTCAAAATACCCGATAGATGGCGTGACTGGTTTCGTTGTAGCGAGCCTAAAGCTTCGCGTAAATAAAATGTGTAGGAAGTCTTTGAATTATGACTAGAGTGAAGCGACATTGAATTAAAATAAATTCTTAGGAAAAGTGTGAATCCAACATAGAATTCAGTCAATTGAGTAAAATTTTGTCATCCTTTGAAAAATTAGAGTGTTTTTTTTCACACAAATACGAATACCGCATCGTGGATTTTTACGATAGTGCCATACTTATCAAAGCTCAGTTTACCTAACTACTGCTTCGGTACAAAAGTAACTCAACTCACTTCAAAGATCATAAGCGTGCACACCATATTTATTACCATAATGTCATATTTTTCAATTCCACATTCAAATTCAAAAGTATTTTTTTCTTTTTTCCAATTGCACGCTACGACAACAAAGCCTGTGCATGCAAACCTCCATTGAATGGAGTCACTCAACGATGTATAGAGTGGCATACTGACCTGAAACAGTTTAGTTTCGAATAGTTAAGTGCATATTACGTCGTGCTGTTTGTATGCCGATGTTTGCATTGAAATCGTATCAAAATTCAGAACTGACATAACCTTACAGGAGCTTGTGAAACCAATTGAGGAGTTTTGAGGAGTACTGTTTGTTAACTTATTACAAGAGATTTTGGTGGTGTATGGGTTTTTTTTTTCTATTTTGTGTGGTAACTTTAGGTTTAAATACTTAATTCTCAAAAAGACTAATAAACAAGAAGTGTAAACGTAGAGAAGTAATAAACTTATTCTAAGTAACGGGCACCGATACAATACAATGGGCTTGAAATTATTTTGTTTTTAAATTGGTTGGGTTACACGTTCAAGAGCAGTCGTGGCCCAGTGGTAACGGGTGCGACTATCGAGTTGTAGCTCGTAGGTTCGAACCCAGATAGGCGCTTTACTTTGTGTAAATTCTTTCATCACCACTGCTCTCAAAACCGTGCAAAAAAACATCGTGAGGAAACCGGCATGTCCTAGAACCAAAAAATCTTAGACACGTAACAACCGCCAACCCGCACTGGGCCCGCGTGATGGTTTACGGCCGACTCCCTCTCTCCGAGAAGAGGCCTGTGTCCCAGCAGTGGGAACATGAAGGATTTTAAACGCAAGCTTTTTAAATAATTATTGAATGACAAGGTGTATTCTTCTGTTAATGAATATTTTAATAGCAAATTAAAATAATATTTGTATAATTTTATATCTGTCTCTATTCAAAATGTGTCCTGTGTGACTAATTACCTATTTGTTCAAGTGCCGTCTTAATTTTATTGACATATTATAAACTATTGCATGAAATTGTGACATCAGCTACTTACCTATTCAATCTATTTTTAATTTGTTAATTGACATAAGATTACCTCAGATAAGTTTTATGCCTTTTGGCGGGACATAGCATGGACCAACATTTTTTGTATAACATCTGTATAATTGTAGCCTATGTTCACAAAATTAATTTAAAAAAAACATTTTTACAAAAAAAAAACAACTGGCTTCCAAAAAAAATAACTCTTCGTCGTTGGATCTGTATTTTAGTTTTTGCCACCGACTTCTGAAATTAAAGTTGGTTTTCAATTTGTAGTGTTTTTTTTTGGAAGTCGGTTGTTTTTTTTTTGTAAAAAAGCTTTTTATTTTTCACTTTTTAGTACCTACCCCACACCAATTCGAAAAATGTATTGTTGTTCTTTTTTTTAAACAAAAAATAATTTTCCAAATCGGTTCAGGTGTCTTCGGGTAATCGGTTCCGATAAGGATACGATTGGAAGTAGAAAAAAAAATGTATATAAGTACGGTCGAATTGAGAAACCTCCTTCTTTTTTGAAGTCGGTTAATTAAAGATGAAAATGGCTGGGTACCGATTACTCCTACTGTTGCAACATTTCAGGCAACAAAAGGATACGAAGATGTCGAGCGCCGAATGTTACCTTTGATTTTAAGTTGGGCAGTTACGGTTCACAAGTTACAGGGAATTCAGGAAGGGGTTTATTAAATAGTAGTGAAACTTATACTTACTGAAAAAAAATAACAAACGCACTAGTCGCCACTACGATTTTCGAAGGTTCCCTCGATTTCCCTGGAAAAAAACATCAAAATCGGCTCTTAAACGACGAAGGTATCCGCAAACACACATAAAAAAAATATATACGGTCGAATTGAGAAACTTGCTCCTTTTTTGTAGTCAGTAAAAATGAAAATTAATGAACATTATGTGCAGCATTATGTTACACGCTCAACGGGTTTATTCTCAACTAGTAGGTTAAACAACACTAACATTTCAGGCATAATTCCTGACTAAGGGCTGGTGTTATTATCACTAGTTAACTTAAAAATTAGTTAAAAATAAAAAAAATGCAAAATGTGTTGATCAAATCAACACGTTTTGCCAAAATTTTTACTCAACCGTTAGTTACTATTTTTAACCAGTGGTTGAGTTAACTACGGATCAAAAAGCCCTAAGGTTTTGTTCATAAATCAATGATTGTTTTCACGTTTATTCAAATTACAAGCTTTTCCCAATAAGCAAAAACAATATTATCATGGATTTTGTTCGAGCCTGCACCCAAGTTGAAAACATGATTATTATGAACCCGTCGTTTTGAACTTCTTTGAAGCAAAAACTAAAAACATGTTTAAATGATAAATTATTTAATTTCTGTAAGTAGGTTTGTACAAACACTTTTACACGTCAATCATATTGTAAAAACTAGATGAGGTCGGCGTTTCCTATCTGACTACTCTGAGAAGAAAGGCCGAAACAAACTCTGAGGTCACAGTCTCTTTTAAAGTCCAGATATAATCTTGGTCAGATCTTGGTTTTAAAGAACCTTACTCCTCAAGAACCTTTCTTCAAACGCTTAAACCCTACGCATTCCAAATTTAGAACCAAAACCAACGACAAACCATTTCATTCCATGCATAATGTAGAACACAATAAGTTTGGTTTCTGAACGTAGCTCTTTGGAGCCATGACTGCAGCAGACGAGCGGAAAATATCACTGCTTGCGAATAAAAGCAGCGCCAAAGGCTGTCTGTCGTACGCAATGCATTCGGTGATAATATTGTATGAGGCATGTTTTAGTTAATTTTGGAAGTGGTAAGGGATTGTGGGTTGTATGTGGATTGCGAAGGCTGCGTTCTGTGAATTCCGAATGAGCATGGCGTGCGATAAAACCGGGGACATGTTTCAAGGAAGGCGTCACATTTTGTCTTTAGCTGACGATCAACCAGTAGTAAATAAAAAAATATTTTATTCCCATAGCGAATCTTTAACTAACATACTTAATTATTCCTAATACTTATAAAAACGTCGTAAAATAATGAGGGACAACAATATATTCAATTGAGAAAAAGGCAAGGAGCTCACTGGGCATCAAAAAATTCAACCGCTTCGCTGTCAATAGGAAAAGTCAATAGACTGAATATAATTAATCAATACAGTGAATCTTAATTCAATATTCCATAAAAAGACAGTGCACTGCAAGTTGTTTTATTGGGTAAGTAAACATGTCTAGACTGTCCGTTAAAACGGCTTGGCTTATTATTGGTAGGTGTATCGAGCCAGCGACAGCCCGCGACGGATTTTTATTCATAAAAGTAAAATACCGTCGAAGTATTTAAATGCATCGAGTATTTTTACTTCCATCGGTCATCATCACGCCTGCATTCTCGGAGGGATATGCAGAGATGTGCCTATAGTACCTACACCCCATTTCGACAGTTATGTGTAAGTCCCATATAATTGGGGGCTGCCTATTGCCACAACCGGCCTGCTACTGAGAAACTTCAGACGGAAAAGCTTAATATAATAACACTTCAGCATCGAAGAGGGGGTCCACTAGGGCCCTAGCCTGCCGGGAAAGCGGGATCATCCAAAAGGGGTACCGCTGACCCGGAACATAAAGGGCCAAGGAAGGAACACGGGTGGGTTTTAGTCAGTAAGAGTCTGACACTCCCTTCCGCTCCACCCAGAGCGGGAGGAGTCATTTGATGATTTCGCATCCTCAAAAAAAAACCTCGTGTGCTTAGCAGTACTAGCGATTGCGATCACTGAACCAACGAGGCGGTCACACCGAATAGTGATAAGAGTAATAAATAGTTAGTCGAATTTGGTGATCCTGGAAAACTGGCTTGAAGACTTCTTTATTTACTCACCAAGCGCGTAGGTAACTCTGTACCTACCTATACAAAAAACTGATAACCTCTCTTTGCTATCGTCTATGAACGGTAAGTCAAGACAAACGGCTGACGTCATCCATCACGATATTACTTAGAGCGTCGACTTAGCCCGCGGATGATTCTACTACGCAAATATTTGACGACGGCTCAAGGGATGGCCGCGTTCCCGTTGTTGCGTACGGTACGCGCGGTAGTGGTAACTTGATTTAAAGCTTTCAGTTGTTTTTTTGAGAATTCATTGATCCTTTTCATGCTGGTTCGATCTGACAAATGTAACAAAAAACCCCCTCTTTATTTCTGCTTTACAAAGTGCGATTAAATTGCCTGTGGCCAGGGCTTGGAACCGGTACCGAAAGTACAGGTTCTGTATCGGTTATGAGCGGTTCTTGCCATTTCGGTACCTGGGTACCGGTTCCGGACGGGTACCGGTACTCCACCTAAGAAATACCACGCGTACCACAAATCTCATATTTGTACGAGGAACCTCGTACGGTTGGCCACCTTGAAGTTAGTTTTCTAATGTGTATTAACTGTACTTTTTACTTACTATATCTGTTTTCTCACTCTAACTTACATACGTAAATATTTGTTTGGTACCGGTACAGTAACGATGCTGATTAGAAATACCAATAGTATTTCGTAATACCTATCTACGTCTGGTACCGGTACCAATTGTAGGTGCAGATACTACTCTGGTACCAGTATCACACCAAGGCCAAAGGTACCGGTTTCCAAAAATATCGGTATTTCAAGCCTGGCCTGTGGCATATCATAAGGGGAGGATATCTGCGGGTCATGTCGCGTGGTCCTATGACCACCTCGTCGGCCTTCTCGTCAACAGTGCGTGTGGTTTCCAGGAGGGCGAATCGATTTTCAAGTTCCAGTTGGAATTTTTCGGATCCTAGAGCGGCTTGAAGCTGCCTAGGTCGGAGGGTAGGCCTCATCATGCGGATTCTCTCAGCTCGGAAATTGATACTTAAAGTGCCTCGCACAACTCTGTGATCGCTTCCGGTATTACACTTACTTACTGATCACGAAGACATCTCTAAATAATGTGCTTCTTATCCGTCATGATGAAGTCTATCTCGTTGCTTGTCACGTTATCAGGGGCTCTGCTAGGTCCACTTCCTTTGAGGTTCTTTTCGAAGAACGAATTCATCAAGAAGAGCCCCCGCAACTCTAGAAAGTTGACCAGCATTTGTTCCCTGTGATTGCTGCGCCCCACACCGAACGGTCCGATTTTCGATTCGCCGCGTTCTTGTAATCCCACTTTGGCATTGTAGTCCCCCATAACGACATTGTAGTGGGCCTTTGTCGTACTGTGTATTGCCTTTGCCACATCCTCGTACATGGACTCGGCTGTCTCGTCAGAGCATGTCGACCCGACACACTACTGATTTCCACAACGCTGCCAGTGAGTTCCTTATTGACTAGAAAGCCACCGCCTTGGCAGAGCTGATCACCTTCGCGGAAGTAGAGTAGGTGGCCTGACTCCAGGGCTATCGTATCCTCCCCTGTCTTCGTACTTCAGATAACCCCAGTATATGCCAGTTTATGCGCCCTAATTCTACCTCAAGTTCTGCTAGGTGATGGTCCAGCCTCATCGAACGTCCATTATACGTTGCCAGATGTAGTCGTCAATGGTAGCCTGCCGGAACCCGGTGATTCTTAGCACCCCCTGTCCCGCCGTTACCGTGGCTGCTACCTTCACCAGGAATAGCGGGACCACCGGGAACTGGGGGCCGTTGTTTTGGCACTTTTTTTAATTTGGGAGGTTTATTTGAGGAGTCCCGTTGTTGTGTGCTTCCCCTTACACCCTTAATATATTTTATGTATCGATGTATTTATTATATATGTAAACGATACAGCACTGATAACCTGCAGTAAGACATTACCTTCTCCCTTTTATCCATCCAAAGGTTGTCTGTAAAATATCGCTTTTGGCGATAAGATTGTGTCACCCTTATGTAATTTTTTTACGTTTATATCTGTAATTTTTATGGTGTACATAATAAAGAGTACACTATTCTATTCTACGGTTTACTTCCACTGTTTGAAAAGTTTTTTTTCCGACCCGTTATGTACACCAGTGCAGGAGTGTTCTACGTTTATAACATAACAGGCGATTCAATTAATTTTGCAAGCAATTAGTGTCAAATTGATTGTTCAGTTAGTGTTAAAACATACCAAATGACGGTATTTTTTTATATATTTTTACAGCAATTATCTGTCTGAACTGTTGTGTGTCTTCCTTTAGACCTAAATAAATCGTGTTACAATGATAACAGCCAGACTGAACCCCTATTAGCCTGTCTACAAATTCAGTGGATCCCCCTTTCTTAAGTAAAGTTCTATTACTATAGTTTAAGTACATTTTACAAACAAAATAAGCTGGTGTTGACTAAAATAAACGTCAAGTAATTTGTAGACAAAACTAATTTTCTTTTACATTGAACTTATTACTAACAAAATTAGGCTTTCTACAAGCCTGTTAGGGAACTCATTATTTTGATAATGTTTCTTGAAGGAATTTGTATCCAAACTAATGCCGAAAAGCTAAAGTATCTAGTCATGTTTCTGTAGGCCCTAATTATTGTAAACTTTAGTAACTAAAGCCCACAGGCAATGTATCATTATGCCTACAAAAACTGATTACCTATTATACTGATTATTTACCTATTATATACCTATTATACTTTATACTGAATATAAGTTCTTGGATTAAGATATCTTGATAGTCTAATCCAATATACCTATGGTTATTGTGTAATTGGTTTCTCAGGAGTTATGGAAACAGTAGGTATAATTTATCAAGATTTTTTTTTGTTTAAAAAGTGTTCGATTCCTTTTTTTCTTGTACTGCCGGCCGCAAGGCGGCAGTGGTATTGTAAGCAGAATACGCTGGCCTTTTATTCTATTGAAACACCGACCGTACTTGAGGCCAGGGCAAATTATGATAACCGAGACGTGCGATTTACTGTATTAAACGTATTTCCATTGGGTGATATGAAAGTTAATATCTTTTTCATAATATTTAGATCTCGATTCTATTTTTGCAACATAATACCGCGCACTCAACATTTGTCAACATGAATTTCTTTCAAGCTCAAGCCATACAAAATAACATTTTAAACTATTCAATTTTATCGTTAAGTTAATTCAAGGCACTTATAGCAAAGAAATTATTTATCTAAGTCCTCGAAGCCGGCGTGAATAAACAGAAACCCATTTCTCGAATGCTAAAACAAACCGATTTGGAAAAAATGCTGTAATGGTTGACAAATGTATTCGTCATACTTCCCTGTTATTGTTTTACGGTTCACGGGATGTCTAGGGAATGTTTAAAAGGTTTCTATTGAGTGTTTAAATATGGCAGTTTTTATTAGTTAATGAAGTCAAACGGAAGATGTTGATAATGATTTAGAACGAAAAGATTTTTTTCATCTTAAAGTCACGTTTTGGCAACAGTACCATGTTTCGTGGTGCCCAGGCAACGGCTAGACTCATGATTCAGCCTGTTGTAGGTACGCGTGAGGGAGAGGCAAAGTTTGCGCCCTCACGCCCCTAGCCGCCGCAGGAGACGCCCTGGGCGTCGGGAATCGCAGGCTGATTCCCGGCCACCGTAGGCGCGGGCTTGCGAACGGCGAGCAATGGGCAGCTCGCCGTTCGATAAGGACCAGGCCCGGGTCGACGGCGCGTTGTGTTCCAAGCGCGCCTCAAAGAGATGTCAGCACCAATGACGGGGTTTGCTAGGACCGATGCCTGCTAGGGTTGCGGAAAAGTCCAAGAGGGTTACCGTGGCCCCTGGCACAGGCAACTGAAGGAACACGGGTGGGTTTTAGTCAGTAAGAGTCTGACACGCCCTCCTGCTCTGCCCAGAGCGGGAGAAGTTATTTGATGATTTCCCACCCACAAAAAAAAAAAAAAAAAAAAAAGCCTGTTGTAGGTACCTTATATATATATATATACACGTATGTATATTTTATTTATTTACATAAGGGTACAATATAATAAAAGAACCAAACTCGAACAAAATTGATTCTATAAATTTACTTTATAAAAATATGAGCACAACACTGAAAATAAAGCATATTTCAATTTTTACAAAAAATACAATAAATACTTGGAACACTAAAAATAGCCAAACAGTAAATTAACAAACTGCACACAAAAACAGAACTGCTGGATTGACGCAAAATTACCCCATCACAACCCTCGCTGGTATCAAAATCAAAACGAATGCTTATTAAATAGTAACCAAACACCCCTTTAGTAAAAAACGTAGAAAAAAATATCAAAAAGTCTGTCTCGTCTCGAATTAACAACATTTTAGGGCGACTTTTGTTACCGGCCGCATTGTCTTGGCCATGGACAATCTGTGGGGTGGAATGCCCCAAAAACTATTTTTGTGTGCTGGACCATGTAGGCATAGTGATGGGACCATACTTATTGACAGATTCTTTCTTTTTTACGATGAAAATTAAAATCTGAAAAAAATACTACCATTGCATCATTTAACATGACAAATAGGTAGGTATATTAATATCCTTTTAAATATTCTGACTTTTTTCTTAACGGTATTTGAATTTAATGGGAATTAAAGAACTGAAATAATACGAAGATATTAGGAAAACGTAATAACAGTAAGTGACTAGTAAGGTTCGTGGAAATTTTGCTATACCTACATCAGCATGAAAACAAAGATTTGGTTAATATTATATTCTCTTCCGCTATATTTATTACGAGTTCTGCTTAGTAAAAACCCCAAATTAATTGTATCACGTTACATTATGAATAACACATGCATAGGTACACATCTTTATAGTCGACGTTCAAAATAAATAACCTATCCTAGCGACAAAAGCGACCATTATTTTTGTCTATAACGTCATCTTCAATTTCAGTTCGCAAATAAATAAATAAATATCGTCTGACATTGCACACAGCACCATCTAGTTCCAAGTTAAGCACTTAATTAAGGCTTGTGTTATGGATACCAGATGGTTGTTATACTACTTAAATACATTTTTTTTTTCGTAAATACATACATATTATAAATATACATCCATGACTCGGGTAAAAATGTCCACATTCATCATACAAACATTTGCCCCTACCGGGATTCGAACCCAGGACCATTTGGTTTCGCTGACTACACTTAGCCACTGTAGCCACTACACCAAACGTGTCGCAAAACATCGATATCGATAAATCTTTTACTCCACAACACTAACAGCTCGTTGGGGATGGGTGCAAATTGATTTTAACACAATAACGAGCGCCTCTGAATGGCGACCCTATTTGTAGGCGACGACGAGCGATCCATCATCCTTGCTGGCTACTACAGCTGGTGTGATGTCATAGCTTTATGGTACTGCATGTGTTTGCTGATCTGCATTTGTTTGGGTACTGGCCTTGGAGAAATAAAAACCAGTCTATTAGTTCAAAAGCCTACTTTGTATATTTTGTTTTTAAACGCAACGAACGTTGTTATTGAGTCTTTTCGAAGACATGGAGTTCTTATTCTTCTTTTGTATCGGCTCAATTAACTATATGAGTATGAAAATTATAGACTAATCGGCAGGGAGGCAGCGAGTCTGACTGATCAAGTTGTCCCAGATAAGACTGCCCCAGTAACACTGGTAAATTAACCGTATAAGCTGGCCATATAAGCAAATTGACACCCTACTTCAATTTGCCGTGTTCTAGCTAGTCCATACGACTGCCAAATAATGACAGCTGTCATTTGAATACAAGGTCAATATAAGTTGGTAGCCAATTTTCATAACCATTAATTTCCCTGACTTTACATAAATTAAAAAAAAAAATTACATTATAAATTGCACCTGCCACTGTTTGTCTCTGCATCACCCAAAGGTTGACTGATAGAAAATGCCTATGGCATTAAGTCCGCCTCTGTACATTTGTGTGCTTTAAGCACACAGTTATAAATAAATTAATTAATTAATTTTATCTTATAACTACTGGTGGAGACTAGTTACACCGAATTTATATGTAAGTATCTATTGAAAATGTACGATAAACGCTTCTAAGAAAAAGGATGTTTGCCACATAATATTACACGATTTATAACTGACAAATTTGAAACCAAAGAGTATCTTTTAATTAAGCTTACTTAGGATTCTCTCTCGGTTTGTGTTTACCAAATTATGTTTCATACGATTCAAAAGTAACACCACACCATAAGCAAATTATTCTTACTATTTAGTTACTGTACTTTACAACATACTGGCTACACTGGCGGAAAAAATTGATGGGCCTTTCATTAGGCACTGGGCAGCTAGGCATGTGCGTACTGGCGTACATGTCGCCAATTAATTTAAGCTTTTTATGTACTAACAATAGGTTAAGATTTTACTAACACTATATGGATCAATGGTCTGAAATAAATAAATTATTATTATTATTATTTACTATTTTCTGCGATTTATCTAGATGGAGTGATGCTAACTTACAGGAAATGCTCAAGTTTTAGACGGAGTAGAAGTTTCAATAAACAAAGGCATTTAGGAATATTTACCATCGTAATATTTTCAATATCAGACAAAATATCAAAGTATAGACTCATATATTCACTGTTTTTTCCTTTGAAACTATCATTGGTTATTAAATTCCTTACTCCTAATAGAAAGTAGATAAAATTTCATATTTATTTTAATAATATTTTCTATGACGGGTGGGTTTTGTTATAATGTTCCTAACATTATATTTTTTGACGCAATTGTATCGTAAATATTTGCAAAATTTTTATTTATCTCCTTTTTACTATTGCATGTTTTGATATAAAGACTGGTTCAATTGCCTTAAAATATATTTAAAGCGTTTTAGAACTTATTTTTAAATCTTACAACCAAAATATTTGTCTACTTAACAACGTAAATAACGCAATGGATGTTGTTGAACTGTCAAAATAAAAGTATTACCCCGTAGCTCAGGATAGATAATCCTCTTAGTAGTAAATTATCTGGATCCACGATAAACACAGTTGTAGGAATTCTATTCAAAATCTGATGCGTTTACTGAAGTAATTAAGTGAGAGAGAAAGAAAGAAAGAAGAAAGAAAATGCGTTTATTTGCGGTAAACATGACGCAAAAAATAACACAAACACAGAAAATATGAAAAGGTTGGGGGAAACATGCGTCACATCTACGCAAAACGGCTATCGCTCAGCATTATGCCGCGACCCTATGCAAGACAGAGCCCCAGCGCTGGTTTTCAGCGACAGCCGTTGTAGCCGTACATTACATGTAGCCGTACATACAATTACGTATTATACATGGAGAAGCCGACATAAGTCAACGCCATGGGTGTATAATTTTCTGTAAGGATAACCAACAACTGTATCTAACAAATAACCTCCGTTATTTATAAACGTTGCTTAAATTTAAGTAACGAATACCGTCTGCTTAACCCCACATTTTTTGACGTTTAGATGTATCTTAACTTTAAGCTGAACTGCGGTAGTTGTGTAACACACTTACAGTAGGAATGATTTTCATTTTGACACTTCAACAACATTCATTGCGTCATTTACGTTGTTTAGTAGACAAATTTTTCGAACATAAGAATCAATGGATTAGCTTTAACCTTCAAAATGATTCAGAATCTGATCGATCGTGTTTTACGTAATAAGGGTGCCGGTGTTGTTACTTCAACTTATGCAATTAGAATTATCACACGTAGTATCTGTTGGTCACAGCTGGGTTTGGGTCGATATGAAGGTAGCATGGGTTTCGATATCGAGTGTGAGATGAGTTCCTATATCTGATACGGATGCAGTAGTCGTTGGCCTTCTATGACATAGTTTTTAGTATAATTTTATTAGTTTCCTTGTAGCATTTATTTTAATTGTTGCTAATCATACTTATGTAAGCATATTTAAACAATGAAGCAACAATATCCAAGCATACCGTGCTCATGTCAAGTTTTATAAAAAATGTCTGTCATAGTTTTCATTAGGTAATTTTAATTTGTGTAGCCAAACAATATTCTCAGTCTTCAGTCTCAGAGTCCTATAAATATAACAAATAAAGATAAACTATTTTGGTTAGTTAGCTTTATTTGTAATTTTTGGTTATAAACATTTCATGTAACAGAAGCAATCAAACACTGCCACTACCAACATTTTTACTAGTCGAAAAGGGTGTACCAACGCAAATTTTAATGATCCATACATTTAACATTTGCAGCTAATTTTACATTTAACATCGGTCCTATTGTACGGTCCTCTAAATCACTATTATTTGTCATCGAAATGTTACTATTTATGCCCGATACACACGTTACTACAAGGTTACATTTTGTAAATTGCCCGTACCACGCTGGCACACAATGGGACCCCAATACAAGGTCTATTATAAAAACGACCCTCTTTATTATTATGTTACAATTTTAATGACTGTTATGTGCATGTAACGAATATTTTGCTAAGCAAAAATGGTTTATCCGAATTTGGACTTAAGTTTGTTGGTCGAGAGTCGAATTTCAAACTTTTGGGTTTGTGTTTACCGAATGATTGTCGATGCTGATGTGAAAAAATGTATTGTATGAAATAATATTACTCATTACTTGCACAAAAGACTTATTTTCTTTCTTCGTAATAATATTCAAGTAAATAATTATAAGGATCCATTATGTTTTGATGAAATAACGAGAAGTTTAGATGACATCAAGTTTACCATGCTTTTCTTTACCTATTTTTCAGGAAGTTTTTTTTTTTTTGTTTACGCTTTTACTATTCATAACAGTATTAATTGACGAGTTTAGTCCAATTTATCTGAAAATTGTGTACCTATTGTATCCAAGTATGAAATAGGTATTACGAAGGCACTATGAATCAACTTCACCAGTCGATTAAAATCACTCAAGCAATAAGTACCTGTTAAAATATATTTCAGTTATTTTGAACTTAATTGTAGCAGCTCCTTTATTCGAGCAGATGGATTATTGCACTATTATGTTAGAAGCACAATGTGAGTACCACACAGGTGGACCTACTGTTTATACCAAAATAATAATGATGAATCCGTAAAGTACCCATCACGATACCCAAGGGGTATTAATGGGATGGTCTATACAATTATTGTATTCATTTAGGGTTCGTGTAACGTAAGCCTGCTAAAGTATCACTATAGCAACAAAAATAAGAAAAAAACCGACAATGTGCGAGTCGAACTTGCGCACCGACAGATCCGTTCTTTAGAAGAAAACATAATATTCCATTATTATAGATATTTGTTTTATATTTTGAGACCGCATGTCTATATTTTTATATTTTTGTTACTGATTTCTTCACACTTCCCGTTTTTCGATTTCAAGTCTATAGTAGCTGCTTATTTCAAGAACTACTAATAGTTGCTGCAACAAGCAGCCGTGACAGACAGACAGAAGACGTTACGCCATAAGGGTTCCGTTTACCATTTTGGTACGGTACTCTAAAAAACGAAAAAAAGTAATCGAATTATGAACCTCTTTAATTTCCCTGTAACCCTCGTTGCATCAATCTGAATAGTCGACGTCATAGGGTTGCGATGTCTACCGCTGATTAAATTCGGGATAATCCCTTACCCCAAACGTGACGTAAGATTATTGTCACTCCATTAATCCTTCGCCTGTTTAATTAGATTACTGATGTTTTGTTCGGACCTCTGGATCTATAGTTCGGCAGTTGGATTACGCGATTTGGAGTAAATTTTGAATTCAGTGATTGATGTGGGGACCCAAGTGTTTTGGAGTTAAGGTATTGATTTCTAATTATGTTATTTGGTGGATGGCTTTGAAATACGCTTGTGCAAACGCTTAGACCGTATATAAAAGTCTGGGCAATTTTAGGGTTCCGTGCCTCAAAAGGAAAAAACCGTATTATAGGATCACTTCGTTATCAGGCTGTCTGTCAGTCTGTTAAGACCCTTTTTCTCAGGAACGCGTGGAGATAACTAGTTGATATTAATATCAAATAGGTAAGTCTACGGTTGCTTGAAGCTCTAAAGAATTCAAGGTACTAAGTCAACACAATAAAAAAATACGGCCATTTATGCGACATAATTTCTCGCAATTATATCAAAGCCTATAGAGAGCATTCCGTTTACCTAGAATCATGAAATTTGGCAGCAAAAGTTAAGGAAAAATCCGAAGATCATTAGTTTGTAGTTTTATGATATAAAAAATATTTTATTGCGATTACTAACTTACATTTGCAGTTGGACAATTGACCGTGACGTATATCGATGTATGGGAGAACATGTTTTTCAACTAAACTGTTAAGTACGTTTTCAGGATAAATGCATCCCAACTCATTCGCAATTCATGTCGTACGGTATTCTGTTGTGGGGAAATGCCGCTGACATTCACACTATCTTTGTTTTGCAGAAAAGAGCCGTCCCATCAATTTATAAATTAATTCCGAGACACACTCTCAGAGAGAAATTTAAGGAGATTAATGTAATGACTGTGCCTTCACAGTATATACTTGAAAATCTTTTTTTATGTCCATAAAAAAATTAACTTGTTTAAAAATTACAGTGATATCCGTAATATAAATACTAGGAACAAACACAACTTTGTTGTACCTAAGATAAGGCTCAAGAAAATTGGTGGCTCGTCCAGATGTCAACATACGCTTTTGTAATAAACTTCCAAGCCACGTTCAAGATCTAAGCCTTAACAAATTCAAATCATTCATTAAACGTAAGTTGTGCCAGAAAGCCTTTTATTCCGTTAAAGATTATATTGAGGACAAAAAGGCTTGGGATTGAATTGCTCCAATTTCCTGCATACTGAATGTTGTTTTTTTGTGTTTTTTTTTTCTGTTACATACTTTAACACTTTAACAATTGATGATTATTGTACACACAACGACTTGAACAATTACCTTGAGAAGAATAATTTATTATTTTAATATTTGTGAATGTGAGGACTATGTGGGTCATTGTTTCAGTTTTAATCGTGATCTGGCAGTTTAAGTAGTATACGGGGCCTACCCAAATGTCCTTTCTTTGGTATTGTTCGTCAAATCGTTGTGCTCCCTAAGTTCTGAGTTGAGCTGCACGATTACTGACAAGACAGATTATGTCTGGACTATAAAAGAGACTGTGACCTCTGAGTTTGTTTCGGCTTTTCTTCTCAGAGTAGTCAGATAGGAAACGCCGACCTCATCTAGTTTATTTAAAATATGATTGACGTGTAAAAGTGTTTGTACAAACCTATTTACAGAAAATCATTTATCATTTAACTACGGAACCCTTCGCGTGGTCCGACATGCACTTGGCAGTATTTTTATTTTGCTAGGTCATCAGAATGAAATGGGCCTTGATTATACTCTAAATGATGACATAAATAACACAGTAAACGACGTTTTCCTGTCTTCCAAGACGAAACCTCCTCAATAGCACAAAAATGTCAATAAAAGCGTACGATTCCAATGTACGTTGGCTCCAATTTCTATATCAAATAACCATTTTCGTAGATTGATGTAATAATACATATCCTATAGATACAATAGTAAGAGGGGACGACTCAAAGAAATTAGCAATACGCCCTTGTGTATTAGTAATATTAATACAGGAATCTATTTGGGGGATGCAATCAATAGGGAACTATTGATCCTGTCCGCAACTTTTTTGGTTTAGAATTGAATAGTTCACCCCATGGCTTAGTCGTAGATATGGTGAAAGGATATTTTGAAACCGATGTTTTCGGATATTGAAGTCATGCCCTCCATAATATACCCGACGCATAAAGCGATTACCGAATCCTGGTGTGCACTATTGAAGAAGTATATGATGTCACATCATTCTGGCCGTTTTAAGTGGTAAATTGGGCTTCACCACTGAATCTCATTCCAAAAAGGTTAAAGGATCGCCCACTACACTAAAAATTAAACTTCTTTTAACGTTTTCCACTTCAACTACAACCATCATATCTTCCAAATATCTTGTGAAACAACACTTAACATAGTTTCAAGTGTAATAACGTAGTACATTGTGGCAGAACATTGCCACTGAACAATAAAAACGGAAAGGCTCTTCGGTTTATTTGTGATAATGAACTCTTGCCAACGAGGGGTGTAGAGACAAAAGTACTAACTGTAGATGTAGAAACTTGGTGGAAGTGCTTTGTGACATGGTATTTTTTGGAGATGATTCTTAAGATTCTAATCATGTCTGATGTACTTCGATCATACTGATTTCCAGAATTTCCGAATTCCAGAAGATAAGTAAAGCTACTAAATAACTATACGTATCAGAATTGTTTTTAGTGACAGAGACTTATTAATTTAATATGAAAAACGCGTCCATTATTGCCCACCGACATCCAAACGTATCCATCTATCGTAGATAGTCTGTCTTGAATAGGCCAACGATAAACAGAACTATACAGCCCCTGCCACGCACGGTTTTTTTTTTACTTGAAAAACATTAAGATTTATTTATTAAATAAAATGTTCATGTAAGTTTAATTTAATGTGTGAATGACTAGGCATACTGATAGGTAAATTCTCTAAATGATGGTGAAAACTGCATTCAAATTCGATGCGTAGTTTGGAAAAACAACGCGGTAACACGGCAAGCGACTTTAATTTATAATATTTGTATAGATTTCTAGTAAAAGTTGGCAAATGATAACCAAATCTTCCTAGTTCAGGTACATTTTTCTCCTTTCTCATATTTTTTAAAGGTCTTCGGAGATGATGAATAACCACCCCAACTATAGTGACAGTTATTGTATCTTCAGAAGTGAAACCTCGCAATGCAGCTCTTACCTCCTCACCATCATCCAGTTCACTTGTACATCCAGGACTGGCACAGCTAAGAACCGAGCTGTTTGATTCAATTTATGTGGCGCGATGTCGACGCTAATTGGTCGTGAGGACGCCTCATGCGCAAACATTGCCTTTTGATTGCACACTTACCCTGCTACTGCACCGTTAGTTCCAGGGCGCTGATGGATTCATATATCTATTTTTATTTTTGAAATTGTAATTGATAATATTTTTCTGTTTATTGATAATTGTGAATTGGCAAGTGTCAAATTATCCTATATCTTAATTTATTTATTGCCGTTATTTGGTTTTGAAAGATTAGTTTCATCAACTGCAGTTTTTGGGTTAATTGTAGGTTACAGAGTTTATGAAAACTACCGTAGCTTAAAGCGTTGATTTCTATGACCGAAACTGCATTGACAGTCTTTTTACAGATGCTATTAAAGTCCTATCAAATATAGAAAAAATAATGTAATTATATCTGCAACAATAATTAAGCAAAAAGTTTTGTGAATCATAAAAAAAAACAGAGAAGGGAGCAGTTCCAAACAAAGTTCACGTACCTAAATGAACGATAATTAACGAGTGCAGGAACACTGTTCACTACGCGATTTTCTGTAGCGCTTTATTTGTTCTCGAACGTGACAGAACAAAATATCCAGTACAAATAAAATTTAGAACGTATGTGATTGTAGAAAATTAGAGATAATGAAAACCGTAGCAACTTTATGATATTTATGTTGACAACGTTAATGGCTTTTTGGACGAGGATGATTTGAATGCTCCTGTAGTCAAAATAAATCTTAATGCTGATAACAAAAATAAGGCTTAAGAAGAAGTAAACACTAAAAATACAAGTTAAGCAAACAACAATACAACACGCGCACAAATAGACTCACATTGAACACTCACCTCTAAGCAAAACTCCTTGGTTTTTGCCAGCGTTTTAACGTAATTTATGGTTTTTCTTTGCGTGTAGGTACCTACCGTTTCTGTTTATTCGTATCTCCCTCACGTAGGTCAGTGCATTTGTTATGTTGCTAATGCTGAGTCTTTTTTATTTTCAGGTACGTACGAGCTTTGTGATTTTCTTGCTTGATGGATGTTGAGGTAGGTTTTTAATGTCTACTTTGTGCTAGCGTGTCATTTGTAATGTTGGTTACTTCGTTTTCTTAATGGCTGGAAATGGTTCGTAAACTGGAAAAAAGGTAGATTAGAAGAAACAAAAACAATAGTTTACAGTCTTAGTTCCTGTGAGATCCGTAAAAGGAATTATAGGAAGAATATTAAAAAAGCAATGTCTTGTGGAAATAATATAAAAACCATCACCAATCCTAAGGAAATGCATGGTGATTACGGCAATATTTCTAATGGAACTTTGTTAAAAGGAGTTATTTCATGATCAACAGTAGAATCCGAAATAGTAACAGGTAATTATTTATTATGTTCCACTAATCTCCTCACATTATTTGTATCATTGAACGAACATATTTTACCAATAGGTATTAACACTAATTAATCGGAACATATTATACTAATACGCTTGGTATTGACGAGGACGAATGATTCAATAATAGCTCTCATTACACTTTCAATTGATTCATTACAGTCTGCTGTATTAGCATGATCAACTGGTAAACTGTGTCTAAATAGATCATATTAATCGGAATATTGTTAAAGTAGAAATGAGCACTGAGGATCTCATTTCCCGGGAAGAGGCTGATGAAAATGTATAGTAGGCCGTACGTCAGTGATAACTTAACCAGTATAAGTTGGCCTCGCATTCTATTGAAATTCTGTACTACGCTAGGCCAGCTGAGGTCAAAATGTTACCACCGACGTGTGACCTACGTATGTTATTCGTAGATTTCTAAGAACGTAGAAAATGTATTCTTCATAGGTCTAATGGCAACCTTACTAAGACGACTTTAATTAAAATTATCTTTGCATTTATTTCAACTTTTAAATTTCTACTGTTGAACATGAACCACAAATAGTACAAGAGATGAGATTACTAACTGTAATCCCTTCAAGGCGCGGCTCAGCTGTAGCAATTGCTACATAATATCAGCTTGTTATAATTAGTTCGGAGGAAGATGCTGCTGACCGTGTTGCAAATCCTCTTGACGTAATCCCAAAAGTCGTATTTTACGACCCTGGGGAAAGGTAGGGTGACCGACCGTTGTCGAAAACCACAAATTAGGAAGTAGGATTCTCAAAGCAAACGACACACGGCATTCGAAATTAAAAACTCTGCCATTTCACCAAAGCATCACATTAAAGCTAAAATTATGTTTATTTAATTTAAAAAAAATAAAACTGCAAGATTTTAAAATTGCACCTCAAAAAAAAACTATAATTATACGTAGACGTGTTCAACATCCACGTTGAATCACATTAGCTCGGCATAATTACGTCATACCTTTACTAAGTTAGCGCCCAGGCGGTTGCTAATTCAAAACCGGACTTAATTTACTAACTGTACGGAACCCGGTGATTGATCGCGCGCCCGCTGCAATTTATAGTTTTAGGGTTCCACCGGTGAGAACGCGCGACAAATTATGAATAATGCGATCGTGTTTGTTTGTAGGTTGATCGATGACGTCATGTTTTTGTGGTATTTTTTTGGCACGTTATTGTGTTTGTCTTTGTGTTTGGGTACAATTTTCCTAGTAAATAGATGTAGGATTTTCGGTTTGTATTGTGCTTACGTAGTGGTGCTAGGGTAGGTAATGATTAGAAGTTTTCTTATTTATGTCATTAACTTTTTCATATTTATTTAAATATATTATGTATTTGGACCAATAAAATTCAGCTTTAAGCTGCATCCGGTTAGACTGCAGGCGTAGCATGACGCTTTCTATTTCTACGAAGAATAGACATAGCTTTTTCTATACAAAGTGACGTTTCGTTTCTTCATTATTGACATCGCACGGTAGAAATCCTTCTACAATCTGTCATTTTGTCTTTCATTTCTAACGATCTTTGTCGTTTTTTTAATGTAGACTATTTCGGAAGAAAGATTTCGATCCTTACTGTCAAAATCACACTGACAACTGACATTTGTCTAAGGTAATGAAGATAATTTGATTTTGGAATCGCCCGTAGAAAACTTTCCACTCGACGACGGCCACAAAGTATAAACGGTTATCTACAAAATCATGATTTTACAAGGGGGTGTTTTGAACGCAAAACAGTAATAATTAATAGAAGAACAAAGCTATCTTCTCCTATTTTACATCATTTAGATAATAGGCCATAAGTACCAAGGAAATAGTTAAGGCCAATATTACTGTAAAATTGTTTGATCCAAAATACGGTATTTCGACACTTTGACAAAAATTGTTATAGTTGACGTGACGTAATCAGTAAAAATTGAGAATCAAACAGAAAAAAAATCCTATGACAAAACAAAGAATACTGAGTCAAAAAATTATGTAAAAGAGTGAATTTCGTAAAAAGTGCAGTTGACTTTTTCTACTTTGCTGTCGTCGTACTGTCTACACGGAACGTCATTTTTGTCTACTCTTCCGTCGACAACACGGTGCTCATGCTACGCCTTCTGGAAGCCGACCCCAACAATAGTTGGGAAATGCCTAGGCAGATGATGATGATGGTGATGTATTTGGACCAATACAGTAAACAGCGTATGTGAAGCAGCAGATACATCTGCAACATCGAAAGTAATTTCCTCCAGAAGTTTTGCAATTTGAAATATGTAGTTATCAAAACTGCCCGTTCTTCTCCATATCTACCTCCTACGCTTTGGAATGGGCAACTAGCTACATATTTCTGACTGACCGACTCCTTAACCATCCAAAAGTGGTGAATAGTTTAATCGAAATAAATGCTTTGAGTTTGAATTTGAAAAAAATTGAATCTATACAAGAACTGCTGTACCACAAAGAGCTGTCAAAACTAAACGCAACAAAACAAAAAAAAGGATCGCTTTGTCGATACGCGCTAATCCAAATTTGGTTCATGCAACAAAGCGCTGCAGCGCATTTTTGCCCGTGGGCGCGACGTCGCACGACAAGGCGTCGCCGTATCGTATCGCATGTCACAACGACGGTGCGACATCGCCGCGGGCAATCGCACGACTGTACGACTTTTTCACCTTTATTTTTCCACTCACCTGTAAAAATTTTTTTGAGACTGTGATGCGTTGTTGTTTATTTTTTGACGTTTATCTTGATGATTTATTGTTTTTCCTAAACATGTAAATGGCCATCTACAAAATGTAGTTTTAAAGGTATAACAGCATAGTAGGTAAGTTAATTTTTTTGCTTCTTAAAGTTCATATTGAAGTTAGGTACCTGGTTGTTCTCGATAAGTATAGACTCCAAGTTTCCCCCAAATTTTTAATCCACGACATCCAGTGCTTATTAAAATGTTTGTCACATGCCACTAGGTGACCTAGTAATATCAGAAAATTCATCAGCAGGTAAGTTAGTTTCATTCCGGTAATAGCTTCGATGTCTGAGAACATCTGCCCAAGAGAACTTGCCTCATAATATTAATACGATTACGCAATCTTGCCACACTTATAAATTACGCAAGTTTCAAGTAACCGCATATTAGGTACCCAAAGTACGTTTTCGTTAAGGGAAAAAACAGAAAAGCTACCAAAACAAGGGTTTGAAAAGCTTTAACACCCGCGAAGGGTTGCCAGCCATCATTTATAACCAGAACTGACGGGATAAGAAATTCTTGTTTGTTTTATCCTTACAGAATGTTGCTTACTGTACGTGAAGTGTACATACTTTCAAAATGTCCGTTACTTGTATATGGCGACTGTCGATACTGTTATGAATCGTTTTTTAATTTGCAACGTTAAAATTGCAAAAAAAAACCCAAAGTGGCAAAACGCAATCTTTGAATTAGTTAAATAGGTACCCATGCTTGTAATGCCTGATATGAATATCGATATATATAAGATATGAATATCGAAAATATATATGAAATAATATATGACACAATTGAATTTTGATTACCTAGGTACCAACTTTCATAATAGTAATCTTTACAAAATGCTGTTTCTCCGCATAAAAGTCTTATGCCAGAACTAAGTTGAGTTTGAGGTTATTAAAAACTTTGTGCAAAAAAAAAAAAACGTAAACAGCACCAAAATCCATACGAAAAGATTTAAAAATCCTCTTTGGAACATCTCGAAACCGAAACGTTTGCTAGGTGTCTAAGCGCACACTAATAAGGAGGAGGCAATCCATCAAGCTCCGCGCTTTTTTCCACTTTTGCGCCAAAAATTGTGGATTCCTTACGTGTTTCTTTTTCCAGTTTCATTTAGACGGTGTTTTCTGTTTTTGTAAATACTCTCAGGATAAGTTGATTGATTTCGGTTTGCGGTGCTTTCGGGTTTTAAGTTTCTCATTTTGCAAGCAACAGATATTAAATACTTACTACAAACATTCTTCCTAGATAAAAACTGTTTGCAAACACTGCTGGCTATTCGCCTAAGAGTTCCCCATTGATACCTTTCGTCCATTTGGCCCAATTGAGAGAAGGCAGTGCAGCATTTAGAGCAGTGGTGGCCCAGTGGTAACGGCCCCGACTTACGAGTTTGTAGGTCATGGGTTCGAACCCAGCAGGCAGGCGCTTTACTTTGTGTAAATAATTTCATCACCACTGCTCTCAAAACGGTGAAGGAAAACATTGTGAGAAAACCGGTATGTTCTAGAACCAAAGATTCCAAGACATGTCACATCTACCAACCTTCACTGGGCCCGCGTGGTAGATTATAGCCCACTCACTCTCGAAGAGAGGAGGCCTGTGTCCCAGCAGTGGGAACATTATAGGCTGATTATGTAGAGAAGACAAACAGCAAACAAACACAACCTTTTCCATAATTCGCTTGATAAGCGTAAGACCCAACAACACGAGATACGGAGACAGGGGCTGTCAGTTCACCCCACAAGCGAAATGAACACACAAACTGATCAAGCGTAAACCAAAATCATTTTTCACACCTGACGCTCTACGTTCGAGTTCAAATACACCAATAGCACGGTTAAGAACAGCCCTTAGCATATCGAAACGAATTTATTTCTAATTTTGTCCCCCAATTGTCGTTCCCATGGCGACGGCAGATGATTTATCTCTGGCTTCGAGTTGCCGAGTTGCCTATTGTTCTCTACACACACGACCGGATTTAATATACGAAAATTTCTTTTGTTCCGTTTTTAGATATTAAGATTCGCTTAACAAGTTTTGATGTAACTCTGTTGTGTAGGAAGTCAAGTGACAATAGAGGCAGGAGTGTGTAACAGGAAGGATGTAAGTCTGATGCTGTCATAATAGGCTAATTACTTTGGACTTAAATGAGCATACTAGTATGATTGTTACTTTCAAAGAGTTAGGAAGAGGTTTGCTGTTGTACGTCTTCTGAACCGCCTTCCTGGGTATGTTTAATTTTTATCGCCGCTTTATCCCAGAAGCCGCTCGCTTGCAGTCGCCACTTAATGTCGTTCTCTCAGGACCTAAAACCAATGGAAAAAAGCCTCAAATCTCAAATCATTTATTGCAATCCATAATATACAATTACAGGTGGTAGATATAAGAAAAATAATAGAAACAATTATGTACCCTGTCAGGCACAGCAAATTTTTAAATAAGTAGAGAGAGGAAGAGCGCTTTATTAATTTTCTTTGTTATTAAGTAGAATTATTTTATATCCTATATTACCTATGTATTTATATTTCCATTAATTCACTTATTCTATTAATATGTATATGCAGGTATATCTATTCATTTAATTAAATTTAATATTGCTTATTTCTTTACTCGCTTAATTTTTTAAAATTGTTATTAATGTAGTATATTTATTAGGTAGATATTGTTTTATTTTTATTTTGTAATATTACTTATTCAATTAAATATCTATTATTCATAGTTATGTATTATTATTATTCAATGTATCCGTTAGATATTCTTGTACTGTGTAATAGCTTTTTTTAATTAAGTACTGCTTTAGTTTATTTAAAAATATAGTTATTATGACGCAAGAAATGCTTCATGCTTTTAATGCTTGAAAACATGGTTTGTCCCAGGCTATCTTGCTAGCGCATCCAGAACCCAACGCTGAGCTTGCCTTGTTTACAGACGCATCAGCCTGACGTCATGCAAAATCCTGCATCGCGCAAGCAGCGTTTACCGGACAACTAGCACATATACACAACGCCCCGACATCAATGGTTGGGCAGTTGCCCACCAGATACGATACCTGTCTGGTCGGAGGATCCTCCCTTTTCTATGGAGTATGAGTATGAGTGAACTTAACACCCTGTTCCTCATACCTCTAAAAATCCATGCTTCAAAGAAAGTTAATTCCTTCTGAAACTAAAGTCAAACATTATACGCTCTATTCGTGTAATTTATTCAATCATTTTTAAAGAATCAAGATAAATAAAGAGCTTGTATCAGAAAATAAGAATAACTTGAGAGAATATTTTGCCATCGCGCATGCAAAGTTCTGAAAAGTCACTGGGCTTAACTCAAATACTTAAAGCCAACTAATCTTGTTTATACATAAAATGATCCGAAACAAAAATATAATACCAAGTCCTCAACGAACGAACCCCAGCAAACGAACGAAAAAGTTGAAATCGAAAATCAAATAAAAACATCTCAACTCACAGAATCCCGAGAAACAAACACGAGAATGACGAAGAAAAACACAGAGACATGGAATAGGAGAGAACATGACTTGTTTACTGGATTCGCTAAAAGTGACAATGCGTCAGCCAGCGGTGACTTTGTGCATCGGACATGAACTAACGTCATCAAAGGGAACAATGAATGGTACAGTGTACCCCTGTTGACAGTCCACCCCTGTCGCACCGAATTTATTCAGCCAACCCCTCGTTTTCCGTAAACCTAATAAAGATCAGTGCTAGTCAACAGAATGCCGGTAAAGAACTGCGAATCCTTGAAGCCCCCAGATTTTGCTGTGACAAATCTTAATTCAATTTGAAGAAAGGAAAACAAGGAATTGATAATTGAATGATTAGTGTTGAATATTTTGTTCTTCCTTGTGGCGTGACCTTGACTTTGGAGCCGGCTTTGGGAACACTGTTCGTTAATTATAATTATTAATGGTTTTGTAGTTTAAACAAATTGTTTAGCAGCAAGATTAAAACTCAAGTGTCGATAAAAAATAAACATGGAAATTAATCAAAAGTATTAATTTTGAAGAAGACGTACTGTGACTTTGATTAAGGTATGCCTAGACTTCAACCGTTGTGTGATATTTTCCTGATTTCCTAAGTAACTATAGGTAAAAGATTATATTTGAGTCCGTTAATTGTAATGTCTTAACCTACGTTAAAAAAGTAAGCAGTCATAAAGAAAGAAAATAAATTCCAAACTTGCTTTGTTTGCCATTATTCTTTGTTGTTTCCACATCATTTGTAAGCTTTTGAATCAATTTCAATTGCAATTTATACAAATTTACTTAAGGTAACTAAAAATAGACGGCGCGCGGTATGACTATGACATTTGGTAATTGGTTACTAGACAGGAAAAAAAGGAAAAAGGGACCAAGTTGAGCACGGAACAGGAAAAAGAGAAACAAGTTTTAACCCTTCCAAAGATCTTGTTACATATTGAAATTATATATTAATTCTTTAGGGAACATGCGGACCATGTACCAATAGGAAACCTTTTCCAAATGACACGAAAACCAAAACAGAATGAGTAAAAGCGAAACCCGTACCACCGCATAAAGCAGACTATTTAAAATGAAACCCCAAAATGCCGTTATGTCGACGGTAAAAAGCTCACTAAGTCAACTCAAAGCAAATAATGAACTGAACGAATTTTGTAGGCATCTGAAGTTAAAAAGAGCCGATGGAGCGTGCCTAACTTACCGATATTTCTCTATCGCGTCATAATAGTGAGCGTTTGACACTTGGCAAGGAAAGCCTACTGTGCAAAACGACTAAACTTTAACTGCCTTTTCAATCGAAATTCAATTCTATGTGTCCGACTTAACGATTAGATTAAGTTTGGTGAAATTAGGCCGTTACAATATCCTGTTCGACATTTTCTGTCAGGTTATGGATGACTGTGCTTTGTGTACTTTCTTAGTCGATTACAAAGGGCTATGATTACTTTGAACGTCTGTTCTACATTCGGATTATTTTTTATTCACTTTGTTTCTGGCTACAGGTACTATTTTCTACGTAGGCATGTATTTGTGAATGCTTGCATTAAGCCAGCCTAGCTTAAGCCTGCCTGATCAACATAAATATTTGCATCATTAGGGTGTTAGCATCAATTTTGAAACCACATTTTACTGTAAGACAATTCTAAAAGTCTTCTTAAAGTCTTCCTTCGTCTTCAACTTTATACTCAATCCCATATTGTCATGTACCCGTATGTTTAGCTCCCTCAACTACTCTCTATGATGCAAGGGGACGACTACGTCAATCAATCATTGCTATCAATTCCTTTCAAACATTATTTATATACGAAAAGGGACTTTTATGTGATAGGTTTCAATAGCATGTGTGTTTATTGGTATAGTGCGTGGTATGGTATAAAGTTTTAAAGAAAAGCTATGGATTTTCACCTGTAAAAGTTTTGGCTCATTCATGTAGTAGAACTCTACTACATGAATGAGCCAAAACTTTTACAGGTCAGGTTTCTCTTTCTTCATCGAAGACACTTGAATATGTATTTATTTATATATTAATTTTTGTACACAACAAAATATGTAACAAAAAAAAATTGGTTGTCTGTAAAGTCGGTTTACGGACGATAGTTTTACGTGATAACGTCATAAGTAAACATCGATGAACCACTACTATTACTACTACTGTACTATTTGAAATACTAGCTCTGACGTCACGCGAGAAGAGAGATAAATGTGACACAAGCTAACGCTAACGAAAGAGAAAGGTCTGATCGTGCCTCTCTATCGCTTGTTCCGCGCTCTCGCTTGCACGCTCAGGCTGAGATGGAACGTTACACTTTTTCGTGCATGCAGCCGGTGTTCATCGATTTACAAGACGTTATTACGTCAAAAATAAAATTATGAATTATCAGTAGTTTTCGGCTTATTATTATTATCACAAAGGCATTCATGGAAAAATAGTCATTTTCATCAAATTCATACACAAACTATGGCGACATTGAGGACTCGACAGTTCATAAAATATTCTTTGAAATTTGAATAATATGGTTGTTATACGACGCAAATACATGCATTTTTGAATTAGCAGTTTATTCATTGCAAAATCGTCAGAATTGATTCAACAAAAATGCTGACGGCGAATTCGATACTATGTAAAGATTGTTTGCTAGAAAAACCAGTTTTATAATATTGTTTCATGCCAACAACTACCTACAAAGTTCTATTGTACACTTATATATGGACCCGCGTACCGTAGACAAACACAGATTTTTTCCTAAAAACACAATATTAGTAGCACGGTACACTCAAATCGGCCGTTGTTTTTTCACGATTTCAAAGGGCACGTTCCAACACTTCCAACTTTCAAATTCCTGAGCTATTTCTACATCTGAGCTGATGAGGCCATGTGCAGTCTCTAAATTAATTGCTCGTTCTTCTCCATAGGTACCTACTACGCTTTGGAATGGGCAACTAGCTTCATATTTCTGACGGACCGACCACTCGTCAATTCAAAAGTGCCTGTAAATGTTTTAATTGTAATAAATGCTTTGAGTTTGAGTATTTGGTATCTGGTACCATTTATTGTTTGGTCTTTATACTTTGCTCGGACTTAGAAACGGGGTTTTGATTTTCAGCCAATGATAATGGGACCTGGTTCTACTTTGGTTCTGTTGCCCCTACCTGGCACAGTAAGGCTGGTTTTGGGTAATATTATAATATTTTTACGCCAATAGATTACATAAAGCTTTGATGTAGCCCATAATTTATTTGCAAATGTCAAAGGAAGTTATGATCTACTGAACCAGTAAAATCTTTCCAAGTTTATATGGTAAATCTGTCAGGAAAAACCAGAAAAGCTCACAAGATCAATGGCAAATATTTGAAGCCATCTAAATCAAGGTCGCACAATATTTTCCATGAAATAGTGAGGCTGCGCACTAAAGAGGAAAATATTACTGTCAATCTGGCTCCGAGGAGCAATATTTAAATTCTCGAATATTCAAGATGGCGGCCGATGGTGGCTTTAACGTTCGTATAATAAATCATCTGCTGTCATGTCGGTGGAAATACGAGATTTTTATTCTTAGAAGTTATGTCTCAATTTGTGTTTAGTTTGCTTTAGAGGTTTGCATATTATGAAATTAGTGGTAAAGACGTAAGTACTTAACTCGTTCATTTTATAAAAGATGTTTAAGTTTTCGTTTTACAGAATCTGAGAGCTTACAAAGATATTAATTTACAAGTTTATGAAGAAGTGCAAGCAGTTCTTAAAGCTCGTGGCAAATTTTTATACCTCCACGAATTATGCATATTAGTTTTATTTAAATCTGGGTCTTAATGTTACATGCAGTAGGTTATCTTTTAACAAACTGTACAGAAAAATAATCAATATAGCATAGCCATAGTTGCTGGCGAGACGCATAGATTCTATACCACTTGAAGTCTGCTGTACAACGAAAACTTCTACGGGCCAAAGATCAAAACATTTAAAAGAGATACGACATCACACTTGTTTATTACCTACGAGCATTCATGAGAACCATTTAGATACCAAAATTTTTACAACTAACATTGGAAAATTATAACTGAAGAAGTATGACTTCACTTGACTCGAGGTCGACTGACCTTGGAATTGATTAACCAGTTTTGACAACACAAATAATACCAGCATATAACTGTTCCACAGCTAGGCGAAGGCCTCTTGTCGTACGAAGAAGGCGCGAGCTTTGATCACCACACTTGCTCAATGGCGATTTCAAACTTATATGGGGCTGACAACAACTAAAGCACGGTCACTGTCGGACTGCATAGAAAAGAAAGAGAAGCGCGATGATACAAAGCTGGTAATTCATTGCAAAATATGAAGTAATTCTCTATTTACAAAAAAAAATATTGATTGGATCAAAAATGAAAACACTATCACGTAAAAATTTTGTTTGAAAAACAATCTGAAAAAAAAAACAGAATGACTACATGTATATTAGTATCGTTTTAAATCTTTAAAATAATTTTTTATAGGTATTTTATAGGTATCTTCGTGACTTTTTTCTATTGTACTAAATTAGCTGTATTATGTTTTCAACACACTATATAACTAGCATAAATATCCTGAAGAATATCATATATTTTTCTGATTTCGTTTACTGTAGTGGATCATATACTTTTAGGCATTATAAAACTTGCGTTTAGGTCATGTAGTCCCCTTAAAACTTTTCGCACACAAAAAAGGTACAAAGGCGGACTTAATGCCTTAAGCGTTCTCTACCAGTCAACCACGGGTGGTGAAGAGATAAGATGGCAGGGGCTTTGGTTGAGAGGAACAGTGATAAAAAACTATTCGTAATAAATCATGATGAATTATAAATATAATAGGTACAGTCACGAGCAATAATATATATACATTGTCACATTTTCTAAAATATCTTAACTTCTACCATTCAAAAAATATGTGTACGATATTTTCATCAAAATTACCTAACCATCAAACTGTGTCAAAACTGGGTATACATTGGTTTCACAGTAATGTATACGAAACAAAATCAATAAAAGTTTACACTTCCAATGTCATTTTTAACTATCCATGACAATTTCTATAACATATATACACGTAATACAAACTGTACCTATACGTGTTATAGGAATTGTCATGTATACATTAAAATGATATTGAAAGTGTATACCTACTTTATCCTGTTTTTTTTTATTTATTTAAACTTCATGCACAAGAGAGGTACATAGGCGGACTTAATGCCACAAGGCATTCTCAGGGCATTTTTTTGTATTTGGGGTTTTTGTTAAGTTTATTACAGTAATAATTACAGTTTTATAAATAAACAGGGGTTGGTTACTGCAATAAAACAAGGGCTTACGAAATCAGTGTTGTAATTCGTTACCAAACGTAATGATTAATACCCAAAATATAAATAAAATATTAAATATAATAGCGTAGTTATAATCATTTATTTTAAATCACAATTTAATCAAGTAAGTCACTATCGCTACACATAACTATTGTTCATTTTAAATACGAGGTATCGGTACTTCCCGTCGGGACTGCGGGTCCCGTCGGGGCTGCGGGTTGTTCGAAAGAGATACCGCGGCCTCGGCGCAAGGGCTAAGAAGGAACATGGGTGGTTTTTAGTCAGTAGAAGTCTGACACTCTCACACACAATGGTTATTCGATGATTTTCCACCCGCGAAAAAAATAAGAAAATGTATCGGTACTTAAATTAATTAAAATCTTGTGTAGCCACCTTCAGCGTTTATAACATCTTGCAACCTTTCCTGCATTGACGAAACCATATTGTTACATACGTTATTGCCTCTAAAACTATCCCATATCTCATGGACGTGTCTGACCAAGGCTTCTCTGGTTCTAGCTTGGTTGCTGTCCCACTCTTGGACCATCAGCCCCCACAAATTCTCAATAGGATTGAGGTCTGGGCTTTTAGGCGGCCATGGCAATGAATTCACGCAATTTCGGTTACGACTAAACCAGGCCTGAGTGTATCGAGAATTATGGACCCCTGAATTGTCCTGCACAAAATCAATAGGCGTCAGCTCGGGAAAGTATACCTCCAGACTAGGCAGTAAAACTTCGTATAAAATACTGATATATTGCTCGCTATTCATTCGTCCACTGATCTCTACCAATTCACCGGGTCCACTGGCTGCCATCCAGCCCCAAACGCCCAAGCTTATCCGGCCACTTCTTCTTGATGGCAGTATATTTTTATCCGAATAACGAGTGTTATTAGGCCGCCATAAAGACAAACGTCCATCAGCAGAAGAAACAAACACTTTTTCATCAGAAAAGATGGCTCTGCTGAAATCGTAGTTCAGATATTCTCGAGCAAATTGTAGTCGCTGTTGTTTATGGCGTGCAGTTAAAAGCGGTTTTCGCGCCGGAATCCTGTGACGTATGCCAGCTGTGCGTAGCCGACGTCGAATCGTTGAAGATGATACGCGATGTGATGACGATATGTCCTGAATTCGCACAAATCCATCACTAATCACACTATTCACGATCTGCCTGTCCTGCGCCGCGGAAGTTATTCGTGGACGACCACTACTTTTAAAACTAACAACGTCACCGTTATCTTCCCACCGCTTGAGCCACAAATAAACGGTTTTTCTCTGAAAAAAAGAAAGCATCTTAGTAAACTGTTACTTATTAATTTAATAAAGAATCCTAAAAACTATACATAGCTTATATTGAAATAATAATGAATTCAAATTTAAAGTGATATTACATTAATTTGAACTTTTTGTTAATTAAAAAGCCTATAAAATACAAATAAAACAACAAAAAATTGCAAACTCACCGTAATTCCCAATTCATTTGCAATGTCTGTTATTGAAAGTCCCTGTTCTTTAAGAACAACGATTTTGTGTTTGTCATATGTAGAAATACGATATGGCACGTTGTTACTATTCATTTTATAGCGATATCAATAATAATCACAATAACACAGGAAATATTAATCTAGCTGTACTGTACGACAACAAAAAACAACCGTAATGCGCGCTTATCCCTTCTGTTTGATTTGCAATGTTGCCGTAGGAATCTAATAGCACAATAGTTTTAGGACGGTACACGGAAATAAAAACAGTCGACGGGCGAGTCGATGCCACTCGATAATTGGCTACTTTTACCATACTATGACACAATATGTAGGTATAAGGCAAATTAATGATAAAACATCGAAAAATAAATAATCCAATAAGATCTATAACTATTCATGTACACTGATTTTGTCAATTAGGTAAAATCACAATTTGGGTTCATTTAGAACCCAAATTGAGACTTATTTCCGAGCTCAAGCTGCTCGAAACTGCTGCTTTGTAATTGTTTACATAATTTCGAAACTGTACTGTAAACATGTTTTTGAAATTTCCTTGGGTTCATCATTACGGAACTAAAAGTTAATATTATTTTTTGGAAATCTATTGTTTGCGAAAATTTGACAAAAATGTGTAGTTAATTTTGACACAATTTAACGTTTACATAATTTTTGGACACAGTTAGCATACTTATTTTTTGCGATTTAATGTTGCTACATGAATTAGAATTTTAAGGGCGTTTCTATGTTATTGCTCATGACTGTACACAAGTACATATATAGGTTATTAACTATAAGTTCAGGTTTCCTCAAGATGTTTTTCCTTCACCGATGTCAGCAATGTCTTAGATAAACTATTTCCAGTAAATTAAAACTTTAATAAGGTTGAAACTCTTACATACATACATGAAATATTCAACTTTAGCCCATTTTCCTCCGTACAAATAACACGACTATTCAACACGCTACGAAATAAATGAAAACGTAACTAAAATCCCGCCGCACACGTGTCGCGGTACGCACGTTGACACAATCAAAAGGAGAATAAAATCGCGCGGCTGCAACGAGACTACACGTTTTATAAGCGGACATTAGGCAGGCCGTGCACGTCCGACACATTAACGTACACCGTGCGACATACGTGACCGCCAGTCGATGCAGAGGGGCGACTCGATTCAATAATCTGTGCTCTTTTTGTTGTTTTCTGTTTACTTGTTTTGACTGAATATTTTTTGGGCTGCGGCTCTTGTAATTGTGATGGTGTTTTAATTTTGTTATTTTATTTGAGGTTTTATAGAGTCACATATCAGTGTATTTAAAACATATTGGAGGCACCGCAGTCTTAAATTATTTTCTTTTTGATTTTGTAAATCTGTATGAATGTATTTTTTATACACTCCACACTAAGGTAATTCCGTCATGGCGCCACCACCGAGTTCGAAATATCTAACTGCCTTATTGGCCTCTCTTGGGAATTTTCACACTTACTAAGATAACTTACTTACTCAAGTTTCCCTACAGATTAACTTAAATCATTCCCTTACTGAAAAGTCACAGCCTACCGTCTTCAAAACATTAATAGTAACATACATTTACATACACACAGACATTTTCGATAAACGCAAGCGTTATTAATGAATTCATTAGCATTGACGCGTCAGGCTGACATTCGATTAATATGTATTAATTACAATGCTAGATCACTTGCTGGATTAAACGTATTAGACTTAAATGCTTTGGGTAATGTGCTATAGTTAAATGTTGGGTAGAACTTGGTAGGGACTATCAGTAAAATTACTAACAAACAATTAAAAGGAAAACTTTTATTCTACTACGGTATTGGCCAGGCCTTTTGAATCGAAATCAGAAGTCATTTATTCAAACTAGGCTGAGAATCAGCACTTTTTGAAAGTTAAAATTACATAAGACAGTCCCTCAAAGCGCCCGTCCTTCACCACTTCCTAGTGCTTTAGCTGGGAAAAAGAAGTAGCGCAACAAACTCCCCAGCAGCACTGCTGTCTGTTCAGATAGAAGAACCGGATTCTATAAAGTAGTTAGTAATTAACATTACAAAACACAAAACATTAAACTAAATTATTTGCCATTTATGTCAGCTAGCACACACGAATATATAAAACCAACGAAAACATTGAAAAATATATTCAAGCAGAAATAAATAATAAAAACGTAAACAGAACTTAATACCTAAATAAAAACCTCCACGCATAAAGGGCGTGCCCGCTTACATTTGCAATGCTGCATTATGTTTACATAGCTGTAACTTGAAGTCACAAATAATAAACTAGGACTTTCGAAGTAAAATAAAGAAACAATTACTGATAACAACAACAAAACCATAACCAGCAAGATGAATAAATAATAAGCCCAATCATTCATTCACAGGCCACACCACGACAATATAATTGCCATTCTATCTATGTATTGGTGGGCTTTGTTAACGAAAATTGGAGAAAGAAAATTCCATTTTTAAATCGGTTCAATAGTCAAGGTCACTCTCTCTCCTTTTAATCTTTGGCCCGATTCGTCTTGTGTGGTTGCCGGAAGCGGATGTCGGTGTGCTTCTATCAGCCATGTTGTTGTTTTAGTTGCTCACTGACAACTGACGTGCGACGAATTGACATTGACGACGTGTCACGTCAAATGCTGTGACAAATTATGATTCTTCCTTTCAAATGGGTTTAGGTGCTAGTGCGATACTTTTAGGTTTTATTGGTTTGCGATTTCATGACATGAAATGTGTTAGATGGTAACGCTCTGTGGTAACGCTGGTAAATTTTATCGATCTTAGACCAGTGCCCTAATTGCGTTCCACACTTTCAATCACAATCCAAAAGATTTTGGAGGAAATTGCTAATCCATTGCTTCATAATGTTTGCGAAAATGTAAATAATGCAATGAATGTTGTTGAACCGTCAAAATGAAAGGTATTGCCATTGCAACTAATTGTGTTACGTAATTACACTGCTGTCCTGTACTAGCACCTACTTACTGTGGGTGACTTTAAAGTATATTTTATATTACTTTTAGTTGCTATTTAAACCCCTGAAATACAAACCAAAAATTACTTATCAAAAAAAATAATTCCGAATTTTCAAGGAGACATCTCACTAATTAGTTACTTTAAAAAAAAAAAGTCTAAAAACCCTAAAAATAAAAGTCTTCTACTGATAATAACATTGACTATGTTGCTATATCAGTTACTATCTACAATCAACAATACCGACTAGATATCGGGACGGCGCAAAAAATACGTCTCGGGAAATAACAGCGCACTTGAGACGTGAGCTCTTATTTTGTTTAGTTCGCTTGAAACACAGCCAATGTAAACAGGACTTTATTCCTAGGTGCCATGGTGATAATTAGGTTGAGCTTATAACTGTTTTAAACTTTTATCACGCGGACAGCATTTAGCTTTGATTTTGTACGAGACCCGCTATCTAGTTGGTATTGTAGATCGAAGGTTACTAAAGTCATTTAAATGCTAGTATTTTAATGATTGCAATTTTTATTTGTTTCAATGTAGTCTAACCTAATGAAACATTTATTAAATTGCCAAAACTACACAGACATGAGTTTTACATGTAAACCAATTAAATAGTCTTGTTTCAATGTAAACATCCAACGTCAACATATACTATGTAACGTTCCACTAAAACTCAAGTTTGTTCAAACTTTTCAAGTATGGTGTACGTCCAGGAGTTTTTACCTTAAGTTGGTGGACAAACATGTTTACACCAGCTATTACATGCTTAGTTTTATCTTGGGTATGGGATTAAAACAGACTTCTAGACACTGAATACAAAAGGAAAGCTTATCTTCAACATTATGGAGTATTTTCCAACCACTGTTCCTAGCTTAACACTACATTTACTTAAGTTAGAAACTAAGCAATAAAACTGGTTTGATCTCATCTGATTTTCAATACTCAATATTTATATAAGTTTCACAGTGTGAATTTAGGGTTGCAGGAAAGTTCGAAAGGGTTAGCGTGGCCCCTGGCAGAGGCACCTGAAGGAACACGGGTGGGTTTTAGTCAGTAAGAGTCTGACACGCCCTCCCGCTCCGCCCAGAGCGGGAGAAGTTAATTGACGACGTCCAACAAAAAAAAAAATGTTGGTGGTGGTTTTCAGAGTTACGTGACACTCTTTTCGCCATAGAAAAATTAAATATGAATATACATAACCTAGGTAATATTGCAATTGGATGCAAGACATCTATTCTTTCAATTATATTGTATTTATTTATTAAAACTATGCACAAGTATAAAAATACTGTATTTTCTACCAGTCAATGCAGAGATAAACCATGGCAGCTACAACAAAAGGGATAGATACCTCGTAAATGGCTATAAAATACAAGAATAAATACGAATAAATAAATACATATGTACATATAAATAAAATAAACCTTGGTCAGGAGAAATAACGATCGGTAGAAGGGGAAACGAATCCAGCAACTCAGCGTTGGGATGTTTCGGCCAACTTCTGAAGGATAATTATGCTCACGTTGTATGTCGCAGACAAGAAATTTGCATTTTGTAAATAGGGCTTTACGTACTTACCTATATGCCCTATATACCCTTCTATGTTTTTTTAATATATTAACGCCTTCGGCTAAGAAATTAGGTATCGCGAAATTTTCACAACAGTTGACCATTGCCCTCACCAAGCAAGCGTTCCGAAATATCTTACAGAGACTAGTATTTCATTAATAAGCTAAAATACCTTCAACATTCAATTTTTACATCACACGATCGCGTAGCTCCAACGAAACGGGCGCACGCTTCCCAAAAGTTAGTCCTTTTCGACTTACAAACGTTTCAACTTTCTAATTAAGTTCAACAAGTCTTGAGTTAACATTTAGACGCGCTGATTAACTGCTGAGCTGCTTGCACTTAGTCAAATGTAGCCGGTCTATAAATAAGGATAACATTTGGACAATAAGTGAGAGAAGTTTTGATTTACTCAGCTACTTCGGTACTAAATCGTGGTAAGGCTGTGCGCAGAGCTGAGTCAGATATCTTTAGATAGACTATCGTTCAGTGAAAACGCGATAATGGTGTGCACACTCCAAATAAACTCCTATGTGCACCAAATTTAATCGAATGTTGAGTAAAGATGTAATCCCGTTCTTCTATATTTCACTGTCTCTTATTGTATTAGTACTTTAAGAGTCACCGAAAAAAATTGAAGCCTCGCTCTCACTGGAGAGGCAAGGACAGCATAGAACAGTAGACTAGGCATCCAGCGATAGTTTATTAACCGACTTCAAAAAAAGGAGGAGGTTATCAATTCAACTGTATTTTTTTTTTTTTTTATGTTTGTTACCTCATAACTTGCGACTGGGTGAACCGATTTTCATGATTCTTTTTTTATTTGAAAGCTGGTGCTTCCCGTGTGGTCCCATTGTCACCATTTCAATATCCGATGATGGGATCTTGTAGAAATCGGGGGAACTCTTCAATGAATAACAGCAGATTAACCGTGATTGTTGCTATAGCATATCTAAGCATTGTTTACGCCATCACACAACATAATATCACGCCTGTACTCACTACAAAGATTATAAAAACTATTTCGAAAAAAATATATGTTTTTAATAATAAAAAACCGCCTTCGAACGGATGTGGACGTGTAAGACGATCGTTCTCGAATGGGGGGTTAGATACCATAACTAAAAAGTGAAAAATAAAAATGGTTTTACAAAAAATAACAACCGACTTCCAAAAAAAAACACTACAAAGTGAAAAATAACTTTAATTTCGGAAGTCGGTGGAAAACGCTAAAATACAGATAAAAAGACACCGACTTCCGAAGTTAAAGTTATTTTTCACTTTGTAGTGTTTTTTTTTTGGAAGTCGGTTGTTATTTTTTGTAAAACAATTTTTTAAAACTGTCTTTGACAAAAGGTGCAGTGAGATCGATCTGAAGGCCGCAGCAAAGCACGGTGCTTTTTCACTTGATTTTCTATGTAGCGAACTGGATGCATGTAAAAACCCGGTGTTTAGTCTAGTAGAAAAAGCGGAAGAATTCTCTACAAGCTATTCTAATTTCCAACAGTTTTATAGATCCACTTGACTCATAGCAAGAAGGAAGAATATGTTATGGCTTTATGACCCAGCTAAAATGTGACTATTTCGGTTTAAAGACTCTCTGATATCTACATACGTACCTACCACTCAAAACTTAAAAACAAGGAAACGTAGAACTTGACCTCAATACCAAAAAGGCCAAGGTCAGATAAAAATAAAATAATCCAATTTAAAAAAAAGACTTGTGTCTCAGGCCACTTGGGAAATCAAAGTCTTCAGTCGGCCTGAAGCCTACGACGAGAATTTATGGTAGTCCGTCAGGGGAGCGGATCGAATCGTACTGGGGCGCCTAGCGCACACGTTGAATACAGTATCGAGAGGGTTTTTTAGCTACAGCGAAGTTAAATGAAGGGTTAAAAGCGAAATGGTATGTGTCGAATTACTCGAGTTCTTCAAACCATTACCCCAAATAAGTTTATGACAGATTCGTAGAAGTGCCGTCAGAAAAGTGACAATTTATGTGAGTAGCGGGTTTTAATGATATCTCGGTATTAGAGTTTTAGGAAAGTCCCTATTAGTTTGGTTTTGAAAACATAAGCTTGGTTATCATGCCGGAAAATTCATTCTTAAACAACCTTAGAGTACACAATCAATCATCATCATCTGCCTGGCCTTTTCCCAACCATGTTGGGGTCGCCTTCCAGTCTAACCAATGCAGCTGGATACCAGTATTCTACATGGAGCGACTGCCTATCTGACCTCCACAACCCAGTTACTGGGTAATACGATACCCCTTGGTGAGACTGGTTATCAGACTTTCGGGCTTCTCACGACCCGTAACAACTGTCAAAGATCCACGATTGACAGCCAAGACCAACTGCATAACGTGCTTTTCGAGCCACGGACGGGTCTTGGTATGTAAAGGTGGTCACCCATCTAAGGACTAACCGCGGCATGCGTAGCTTAACCTGCTTGATCGATCCGTGCGGCTATTATTACTTAGGCACAAGTCTCACAATCAATATCAACTGAATTTAAAACTATATGACAGTAATTGACCCATTATAGAGGTACAAGTGAAGCCACCAGAGCATTCATTTCATTTGTTCAATAACAATTTACATTGTGTCTGCATGTATTTCAGATAGTTACAACCAAACAGCGAACTAACAGAACACATGTTTTCCTAAAGTACGGGGAACCACTATCCAATATAACACGCACATATCATGTAAGCCAAAGAAAGGAGAAAAACCTCCAGAAATATACGAAATGTCAACGCGTCTTTAAATATTTATGACAAATGTGCTTAGGAAATCTTTCGCAGTACAAAAGCCATATTGATTTTGCTTGTTATGTCCCAATGCATAATGCGGCCTCCTGAATATTGTATGGTCCGTGGAGTGTGAACGGTATGGCGGTGCCAAGGCACTTTGGCTTAGTGTTTTTTTTTTTCTTAACAGCTAATAAACATACTGGACTAAGCTTGGATGCTTTTAGTACAAACGAAGTGTGTCTCAATTAGCTTTTGTTTGAAACAGGTGAATGGGTTAGTGTTTTGAATTTGACGAAGGTACTGTTTGTTATTTTTTTTCCATGCATGTCTTCGAAAACTTGAGTGATGACTTTTCAGTTAAGCCATGCTCCTTCATCTTGATCTAGTAACTGGTTTGGTTGTATCAGTGTCTAGAAATAGCACCATAATAATTGTAATCATTATTAAATTTAGCTCTTAAATGACTACTGCTGATGGACTCCTCATGGACCGTGGCAAAGAAAGTTTACCAATAGGCATATAAGCTTCCGCAGACAGGCGCGACGGGACCCTTGTAGAACAATTTCCATGAAGTTTTCATAGAAATTGTTCTGCTAGAGTCGCGTCGGGCCTGTTTGCGGGAGCCTGCGGGAGAATACGCTTGTTTACAATGGATTAGTAACTGCAATACGTTGTTTAATAATAAAAGACGACGGTACAGCTCATTTTTGCCACATGGTTACCGTGTGCATAACTTCAGACAAATGACAAAACAACGCGTAATTACCTGCTGCAGTTCCTCCACAATGCAAGTCTCACAAAACCTTATTACGAACATTTCGTCAGGAATTCACCATGAATTTTTGTGAGCTAAACACCTAAGAACTTTATAACATGTTTATGTTTGTTTCCACATTTCCTTAATCGTCAGAAAAGAAAATTTCCTTCTTAAATTTGTCGTGGCAAGCGCTAAGAGGCTCTTGTTAGCACGGCAATCCCAAAGGAGGGTCGTTGAGTAAGAAAACCTTCCCGTTGCTTTCTACAAAATTCTACTCGGGCTAAATTATTATTTTTTCACTAAGCCAACATATTTCCTCTACTTGTTAAAGCTGCAAGGAATATTTAGGTTTTTTTGGAGTTGTACCTAAGCGAAGAGTTATTATTTTTCTCTTTTCGAGTTTTAGTTAGTTTTTTTAATTGTTGGTATTTTATAATATGCATATTGTTATATTACGAACGGGTTTTTCAAAACCTACAGACTCATTTTAACAAAGCTTACCTAATCACTTATTCGATTAATTTAACTAAACTGTCCATTTGTACCAGTTTTGATAGCAGAATTATGATTCTGCAAGTTTGTACAGCTTATTTATCAGTCTTTTTACAAAATAAATCTAAGTACACACGACGACATGTCAAGCTATACATTTCCAGTTCTAGCTGACCTCGCATTGTATATATAGGCTTTTCGTAGAATGAGAAGTCAGTTTTAACTGGAAATGTATATATGCTTGATATGTCGTCGTATGTACCTAGTTTTTATCTTTCACATCCACACGTTTATCATACCCAGCAAACTCATCTAAGCCTGCAAAATTCAGTAAACCGGCCAGACACCGTATCCTAACCAAACTCCTTCATAAATAATCTTTAAAATCACTCATTTATTTACATTACACAGTTATATATCACGGCAAAGTTTAAAATTCCCCGCAATAACAAACCCGCACTGGCAAATGTAACATGGCTAGTACAAAAGTGGTAGAACTTGCACGAAGTAGGGGTATATTAAACTTTCCTTTTGATTTATGACAGTTTATTGTTTTTGCGGCTACAACCCACGTGAACGCCCTTGGCGACAGTTTTTTGTGGAGGATTTTTAAATTCGCACTATTTTATTTGATTTTCTTGCTGATGCGGGAAAGCGAAGCGGACTGTGGTAATGGATATGCACATTTTGAAGGTAGATTTTTTGTGGCTGATATGGCTTATCCTCTTTATTTTTATAAAATTTACAGTATACACGCTGCATAAACTCGTTTTTCGTGGTTTTTAAAGATTATTCAAATGTTTCGTTATAGCTTGCATTAGTCACTAAACTACTTATATGTATTTATTATTAAACAGAGGAAAGCTGAATAGGCTGACAATAATGATTCATGAACACCCTAATCCGTACTAGTGATAGTACCTATTATATCCAAGTCGAACATTAGTAGAGAACGTCAAAGCATACGAAACTAGTTCAAATAAGTTACAGCACCAAGTAAAAGCACTCCAACATAAACTTCTAATATAGTACAATAGATGAAGTAGATATAAAGTTTAACCGACGACATGTGCTTCCTACAAAGAGTTTAAATGTGTGGTATTAAAAAGAAATCTAAGCTATGTTACGAAGTGCCGAGTCTTGAGCTCTTGTAGTTTCGTCAGGCTATCGACAAAGATGACTATCGATAAAAATGAACGTCGATAACTTCAATTGTGTCTATTTATTATGTTAAATTAATTAATGGATAGTAATAAACCTCGTGCATTTGTAGAAAAAAAAGTAACTTCGCTTAGCTACATAAATAACAAAATCTTTTGATAAATACATTTGTTGTTGTTTGCAAAATAATATGTAAAAATAATTAGCAAGATAATTAAAATTAGATACATATCTCAAAGTTGCTAGTCATCTTCCGCTTTTCCAAAATGATCTCATTAATAACAGAAAATTAATTATTTTAATGTAGACACCTTTGAAGTGTAGGCAAAGGCCAGTAAATATTAATTAAACATTTTCGGCTTTGTAACTTTCATAGCGATGTATACTTTTATCTTTTTTCATCCAATTAACAGTTCTTTTTGAGTTTTTGGGAATTTTATGAATCAGTATGGTGTACATGTTTTATCAAACCTATAATGTTTACCACTAATGATGTTATTAATATGTATGAAATATAATAGCACGTACCTACACGAGTTTATTACTTAGTTGGTAAATTAAAATTTGAGTGGAAAAACAACCTTTTGATACGTAATACTGAAAGTACTTGTTTTGTCCCATTAAGAATGCCTCCTATATAATGCATACATTAATGGCCATTGACATTTGATCGCCTTCCTAAGAAGATTTACTTGTCTATCGACATGCAAATCATTTCCCACATCCCATCACTATTTCACCAGACGAAGACGATAAAGAAGGACGGATATAATGTAGTGCTTTCAAACATTGAAGCGAAGTTTGCCTACAGAGCAGCAGACAAATGACAACCGGCCTGAGGCGGGGAGCTGCGATATTAGAAGCCTTTAAGATGGGAAAAATAGCAACTTTTACTTGAGGTAGTTTTGTATGGTATTTGAGGGAAGACGAAGCGAATTGACAATTTGATGGCTTGTTGGTTGGATGGTGTAATAGATATTTTTGATGCGATTGTCTATGGTGAAACTATTTAAAGGGTTTTCTGCTCGGGTGATAGAAAACTGTATAAGGTTGCCTTCAAACTGTAGGCTCATTTTAGGCTAACGTGGTGCTCGGTTAGCAGAGTAGCGACCGTAACACGAAGGAACATAATCGTTGAAGTTACAATCAAACATTAATTTCGGCATTCAAACGGATTTTATAACTGGACACCGTGCTGAGTGTCCAGTTATAGCAAGTTGACGTCCACACCTGACTCGCATTAAGAACACTTGCAGAGCAAATTTGATTACATTTAAACTTGAAAACTACCAAAGACTCGACATGCCGTAAGAGTTTCCCCAGCAGCAACTTGCAAGTAGACATCATGTTCAAACCTCTGCACTGCTTTAACGAAATGAAATGAAAGTGTTTATTCTGTGAATAGGATATTGGAATCAATTTTACACGTCATATAAAATATAAAAATAAGCTAGATGGGATCAACATTTCCTATCTGACTACCCCCTGAGAAGGATCGGTGAAACAAACTCAGGGGTCAGCGTCTTCCTTAAAGTCCAGACATAATCCTGGTCAAATCATTTGAGGACCATGTAGATTAGGGTCTGAAATGGTATTTTCACGAACTTCAATCTGGGCAGAGCACCCCCGCTCCTAACACGGCTTATATAAGCCCCGCTTCACACTCCACCTTACCCCACACGCCATGCATAAGATGGCAGAGATGTTACAGTTCGGGTACGCCGGCGCCGTGAGAAAGAATCGCTGACGACATTTGTTTCGGGAGCGCCTGTGATGCGCTTGTTTTGTAAACTTCAGTTACGAGCGAATATCTCTGCATCTTCTCAACTTATTATTTATTGCTATGCGGAGGGAAAGATTTTGTAAAAAGTTTTGGGTACTTGTGTGCGTTTTTGCCACAAGTGTTAAATCTTGTAACCTATCATGATGCAAATGGCATATCATGGAAATATGATTACCATTCAGGCATCAGAGATTGTATTCATTTTATATTTTAACATCAACGTTCATGAAAATTATATATGACCATAATAGACTGCGATAAATCCTTCAATTCTTGGTTTTCGTTGAGTCCATCTTATCGGTCCAAACATTTTGTAAGTTGTTTTTACTTGAAAAAAATGTCAATGGCGGACCTACCTATTTTTAAAACAAAAGTACATATTGCTTTCGTATTCTGTTTCGTTGATAGCTCATTAAAGAAAAGTCCTGCCTATTTAACGATAATTACCTAAGTAAGAATAAGTATTAAATGAGAAATAAAAGTTAGTACCTGCCTTCACTTAATTTTCTTTGATAAACTATATGCAAAACCAAAAGGCAATACTTTAACTTCCATGAGAATGGAAAGAAAATAATTCATAAACAATAAAATAAATATTTAAAACACAAATGAGTCGTAGAGATAAATAACAATGCGTTTAGAGGAAGCCCCGCAGCTCATGACACGGGTAATGCCAAGAATTCACCAACCTACGCCTGTTTCTGAAGATTCTTTATTTACTAGAAACGTCAACTACTATCAAAATAAGAAATATCGTTGGGATTGTTTATTTAACTTCTGAGGTATTAAGTAGAATAGGCGCTACATCTATTTAATTAACAGAATAAGCTGATGGAATTCATCCTATACCTACTTCAATAGCAACACTGTAAATAGTTTTAACCAATATTGTAGTCATAAGGATTGACGGTGTTACACTACACATAGTGAAATGAAGGCTATCTTAATTCCTATTAACAGTAAGATTTCTATTATAAAATTTAAAAAAATGCTGTTGTTTAAACAACAAATTTTTTTAAATTTTATAACATAGCCTAAAATGTGAATTCTTAGCCACACCACGTCCCCTGATTATCTTCTTCGACACAACATGTGATAAAATCATTACCTTGCCCTAAACTTCACACGCCGAGACACTTCCAGTTCCCTTCAGTCAGCCACGTGCCTATAGGTATAGTCGAAATAAAAGTGGCGACAACGGCGTCTGGCAGCAGCTTAGGGTTGAAAGGCTTCGGCTAGACGGCACGACTAATTGTCGACACTACTATTGTCGTATTTCGATGCGTATTTACACGTCTCACTGACGTGGGTGAAAATTATGCGATAATTTATCCGAGACTTTTTTTTAAATCGGTGTAAGGAGCTGAAAATTGAATTCAGCCTGCATTTAAATAGAAATTAAGAATTAAGAAAAATATACCGAATACTTAAAAAAAATGCTTTGAATCATAATGACGTCATTGTGGGACATGAGAAACGGTTAAGTTATGATGTACCAAATTTACATGTCAAAAGCAAAATAAATTCAAATCATGCTTTTAAAACTATATAAACCAATACATTATTAGTATACCTACCTCTAATATGTATGATGTTTTGTCTTGTTCATTCAAGATGACGAAGCACCTACCATTTAATTTTAAGGATAGTAGGACCTACGTCGTTACAGATCTTTAAGGGCATATAGCAAGTTATTACCGCTCATTGTCTACGAATATTTCCCTGAGGGTCTTAAAAGGTCAGACAGGAGTAATTACGTCTAAAATCAAAGGCTGTGTTGAGACTAATAAAGATAAATGATTAAAATATTGGCACAGGTCCCGTCACGTGTTCTAATATTTTTTTTTTTTTGTGGATGAGAAATCATCAAATGACCCCTCCCGCTCTGGGTGGAGCGGAAGGGAGTGTCAGACTCTTACTGACTAAAACCCACCCGTGTTCCTTCCTTGGCCCTTTATGTTCCGGGTCAGCGGTACCCCTTTTGGATGATCCCGCTTTCCCGGCAGGCTTGGGCCCTAGTGGGCCCCCTCTTCGATGCTGACATCTCTTTGAGGCGCGCGTGGAATACGTACGCGCCGTCCAGCACGGGCCTGGTCCTGATCGGACGGTGAGCTACCCATTACTCACCGCCCGCAGGCCCACGCCTACGGTGGCCGGGAGTCGTCACGCGGCTCCCGACGCCCGGAGCGTCCACCGCGGCGGCTTGGACGGGAGACTCTCTCCCTCTCCCGTCCCGCCACCTCCTTAGCTAGCATGACTGCTACGTGTTCTAATATTATATAGTATTACAATTACTATGTTATACGCTATTGTTTTATAATAAAAGTGTACTTGTTTTATTGTATAATCATAATAGCTATCTAACTAGGTACTTAGTAATTTGGAGTAATTAATCGCTCAGTGCGCAAGTACAGGCCAGCGTTCTTTTTACGTGACGGGACCTATATTTGTTTTATTCGAATAAGCACACTAACAGCACAGTCACTTACAATTCAAATTAACTAAAATATAAAATTGGCATTTCAGTAACCATGCAAATATGCATGACATTGACGTTATGACTTGAAGTTAGAGACAAAAAGAAAAATAAATTGTGTCTAAAAAACCTAAATCTAGAACGTAGATATTTCCGTTGTTAACCGATAGTATTTTGAATGTACAGGGTGTAAAAAGACCCATCACATAGCCGTGAACTACGCAATCTGTACATCAAACTAAGTGACATAGCATAAAATATATAATTGCTGGGAGACGAATTTTATTTTTGGTGTGAAAAATCACTGTTTACGGTCGTGTGCAACGTAACGCACGCAAAACATTGTGCTTATGGGTACATGCAACGATACAGGGGCCGGGGGGGTATTTACAGTTGTGTTATAAGATTAAAAAGGTCAGTAAATGTTGGAATGTTGACCTTCAATATCTCCGTAACCAGAAGTTTCCCAGGTATTTTCATAGGTATTCATCGCAGATAATTAATGAATGGGTATCTATGGTGATATCACTTAACACTCCGAACGAGCTTTTTCACAAAAATCTATTCCTACTACTTACTGCTTTAGAAAAAGAGACGTTTCTAATTACATTGTTTTTTTCTTTTGTAAATGGCATCTCGTAGTTCAACCTAGTAGGTTGTCGGCTGCTTAACCGGGCTTGCCTGTAGTTGCCTTAATAAATTGAGGCCTCCAGCCAGGGCTTTAAAAACTTATAAACTAGGCGACTACACGCTAAGGGCACCCCTGTGTATGTACCTCGGCTTAGGGCGTCGCTGGGGTAGGGCAGCGAGGGACAGGCTGTATCGGAGTTAATTTTTCTAATTACAGGAACCTTAAAGCATTACATAGAGAAAAAAATCAAACCCAAGAAATTCGAAACCGAAATACAAGCGAAACCGCCCCAAAATCTAGTAGGACTAATATAATTTAATTACTACGTGATATGAATAGACAAAGAGACAAATTAAATGTTGGATTAAGGTATTCCGCGCGGGGTGATTAGAATGATTGATCACTCGAATAGCATAATATGTTCTGGTGAAACGGGTATCAGGACCGGATACCCGGTTTTTAGTTCATCGTGGATTTAGTTTGTTGAAATTAAATAGTTTTAGGTCATATTTATTGGGTAAGAATATTTAAGGTTAGAAGGACAAATCATCATTCTTCATTCGATTTCACTGTGAGCCCTTGCGATCCAGAATAGTGTGTGGACCTCCTGAATGTTGACTACTAAATCAGGTCTCACCAGGCTGGTTCAGAACTTAATACATCGGGGAATAATTTAGCATCGTGTAGAAGATAGAAGGTACAGCTCTTCATGCATAGTCAGGGAAATGAATTGTTTAGCAAACTTACAACCTGCGTCAATCTGCCGTGTTATAGCATTTTTTTACAACTGTAAAAAATTAGGACAGTTGTGAATTGAAAATACCTACGGTCAATTTAAATTGGTAGCCATTTTCTCAACAACTCATTTCCCTGAGTCCATAGTATGATTGTAGCAGCCGTTCGATTGTGCTTGAATGCAGACGAGCATCCTTCGGTTTGACACAAAGTTTTTACCTTTTGGAGACACAGATTTCTAATCTTTGTTTTATTTTAAATTTTAATTCCTTTTTTCTGTAAGACCATCGCGAAATTAATTAACTCCATTCATTATCTTAGTCAAGTCACTTCATATTCGCTGTTTTAAATTCTGCTTTAGTCTATAACACCATGCACATAGCTATAGCCCTACAGTGTTCCTTGAAATTGCCAGAGGTTGCCGTCATTATGAAGAGTAGAGCAAACTTAGATTGGCGTCAGAGGCGCCGAGATTGTTATCTTAATGAATGTGTTTTGGTAATATCTTGTAGACATTCTGAAGTTCATTTTCTTTGGAAAATTTAGTTTTGTTATTGTGGTATGATGCCCTAAAATGGAACATACAATTCGTTCATCATAAGTCCGTTGAAATATTTGCTGGAATTTTCAGAAATCACAATAGATATGCAGTGAAATATAGCAATACTAAACAGTTTTGCAATATTTCAACTTATGTTACTTTATAATATTTTATCTTATTTATTTTTAAAGGTACTCGACTACTGCCTTCTGACCAAAATGTTTTGTAAAAAAAATTTTCTAAATACTTACCTAATTGCACGCCTCATAACGCGAAGCGGTTGAAGTAGTGCTTTACTCCCGACTCGCACTCACAACTATATTGCACTTATACAATAATATGAGTAGATGTACATCGAGAAAACACGTAAATTAAACCATCTTATACTTTCTAAAAATATATTATGTTGCCACTTTGAAAAAAAAACATTTCGAAAAAAAAAATTACGTGGACGCCCTGATGTCTGTACGCTGATTTTGTATGTGCCAACGACCACTCCCGAAAAAATGTATCTATCGAGACCGGGCTTTATTTAATAGTTCCAGAATTCGATAAACTGGTGCATTTTTTTAAATGATTTTTTATTAAATATCACCTTTGTGGATCATAGTGAATTTTACAAAATTAAAAGGACTTTTAAAATTGTACGGATAGGCGATATTATGAGTAAATGACACAACGAATGCTGGTAGCTGTAGTCAGATAGGAAACGCCGACCTCATCTAGTTTTTAAAATATGATTGACGTGTAAAAGTGTTTGTACAAACCTGCTTACAGAAATAAAATCATTTATCACAATACTGAGCCTTATATAAAAGAACACAAGTTTATATGGTTACATGTTACATTGACATCTCCCTCTCAAAATAAATGAGCGTAAGGAGGCGTGTACTTTTGGATTTTCCAACCTTTTTTTTATTATTTTCCCTTGTCACATCAATAAAACATAAGTGTTTTAATTTAATGCGAACGCAACTCCGGCCCCCAAGATGCGAGCGCCGCCTACTTTGGGAACCACTGTTTATCTATTTATGTTAAAAATGCAACTTCTAACCAATGTCCATTAATATTGAGTATGGTTAAGAAAATGCCTGTATAAATAGTTTGATAAATTTATTTCCATTCTTAAAATATCGATGAGGGTTGAAATGTCAACGATGCTATCATCGTCAACATTCTACGCGTAGTTAGAACTACCTACCCATTAATAATAATAATATGAGACAACATCCACACAAGGCCTTCAGGTCCCGAACTAGGCAGAGCCTGTACTACGGTAACCTGATGACTGATATACGTAGGTATATAAGTATGTACTTATATACATTGACACACCCATACACAGGGCAAACGGACTTGTTCATGCACACAAATGTTTGACTTGTCCGGGGATCGAACCCGGGACCAGCGGCTCAGAAGGCAGGGTCGCTAACAACTACGCCAACCGGTCAGTCATTCAAACAAAGTGTTATTATATCGACAGTTATTATGTCATATCTATAGAACAAACCAATCAATATAATAACAATCAAACTCAATAATTAAACCAAACCAACAAAACAAAAGGAACAGAACTGAGTCAATAACAACCAGCCACTTGAAAACAAAAGATCAAGCTGCTATTTGTAATAAAAGAAGCAATTACTACAGTGGGACTCAGAGACAGAGTACCTATATATTTATAATCGGATTATTTCCAGCATGTCTGATGCTAGAGACCGCAGCACAAAAGGCATTCGACTTTTCATGAATTCTATTTGAAAATTACGAAGGAAAATCTTCAAACTTATTTTTGGCTAATTTCATTTTAGAGAAACTTGTTTTCATTTTGAGCATTTGGACTTAACCACTTTATTTTCGGCTTACAATGTGAACTTTGCCCAAACCAAGAAAAATTTGAATAAAACTGAATTTTTCATGGCTTAATTAATTATACATATAAAACGGACGATATGACTAGTTATGCTAAATGTATCCAAAATTAACAAAAGTTATAAATGTGAATAAAGAGATGAAAAATTCCAGTTTTCTAGTATGTGAAACTAGGTCACAAGCTGCTGGTTTTCGATCAATTTATCCATTAACAGCTTATTCGGTTTTCGAATTTGACCGTCCATGTCGGTTAGAATTTAGGATCAGGATTTTCCGCACCACAAATCAGTGATCCCTGTACTTAACTCTAGTTTGTATTCGACGTCGAAGCCCCCGTATCGATTTACTATATGAAACGCACTTTATACACACCGTTGCCGCGTTGCTGCCATGCTATCATTATAGCAAAACCAAAGTTTGTCTAATACTAACGGAACATCCTTGAGCACAACCAAAACATAAACTAAGCTCTATACTCCAGTGTTGAAGTCTAAAATGGCGTAGCAAGAGTAGTTGTTCAGCCGTTTCGCTAGTGAAGGGAAACGTAGTCAATAAAGGCGGCTTAGTGGCATCGATAACTTTGTGTTTTGCGATATTTATGCGTTCCACTTGGCTCGGGAACACCTGTTTGTTTGTGTGCATGCCAGTGTGAGTAGACACGGGAATTTGCTTTGTCGATTGTTGTTTGCCACCGAAAGACAACAGTATTGACGCCGTTGACATTTCCAGCTACTCGATCATTTCTTGATTTCATTGAGTAGGTATATTTTCGTCCTATATTGTCAATGAACATTATACTGGGCATATGTGGTGCTGGTTTATAGTTACTAATATTAAACTAACAATATTTTACTTACATTAGTTTCGGCAGTACCGATTCACCTTTTGCGACATTTAAATTACTATTAAACAGGTATGAAAAAATGTAATCTTCATCTGCATAAAACTAAGATATCTTCAAAGTCCATCTTATCGATAAATCTTAGACGATATAATTTGTGCACAAAATGCTTTACCCTCATGACTTTAGTCATAAGTGACAAAATATTATCGATAGTAATTATAAAATTGTTCCCATCCCTACGGCAGCCTCCGTGCATTTAACAGCAACATTCATTGTAATATTTGCTTTATACAATCTGTGTTGAATTTTGACTAGTCTGTTAAATAATTTAGTGAGGTTCGTTTCGCACAAACTGTGTAACGATCCTATACAATTTACTGGTTCTATTGTATCTACACATGTACTGAAGTTAATTCTTGGTGTAAATAGAATGATTAAGAAAATTAAGACGATCTCTTTTGAGATTCAGGTTTGAAGCTCTACTCATTGAACTTTATTCAGTGGACGTTGGTTTTAAAATAAATTTAATAAAAATCGTCTTAATACAACAACAAAAAAAACAAGCGACTTTAAGACGACCTCTTTTTTACCTTTTTGTTGTGGCAACTACCCACACAATTTCGTATATCACTGTTGTCACTACTGTTTACATAGCAAGTACTTAACTTGATATGTAAACAACAGTGACAGGAACTTGAATATAATAACATTATCAACATGGCCCTACACAAAGTGGATTAAATACGTATTATTGAAGCTAGCTCAAACAAAATTAATACATGTGACAAATATATGGTAACCACCCGGTAAGCGCTACCAAATGAAAAATTATTTTCAAAGTCAGTCCACAATTTGATAAAAATATCAGTGAACATATAGTATAACAAAAATACAAACAGACGACCATATTACGTTTATTAAGTTCTAAAGAAGCTAGATTCTAAACTTCTTCTAAAAGTGTCGATGGCAATCTATATATCAAGCCAAGAATTCAGCCACGAGCCACCTTCAGGGGCTGATGGACACTCCTGCTGCGTGCAGACAACAGGACACGACGTACGCAACATTAAATGCCCCATTATTTGTGGGACAGCACTACATTTACACTCTAGGGCGGAGTCATCTGTGAATCTCTACCGGCCGGTCGATTCTGTAAAAGTCTCACCGTGAAGTGAACACTTAGGTGAAGTGAGCGTGGAGTGAGCTGTCAGTGTCATCCCACTGATGATTGATTGGATTGACCAAGCATTACATTTACAATCACAATCGAGATTTTAATTATATTTTTTGAATGTTAGTTCTGTTGATCATTTTATATTATGTATTTCAAAGCTAGTATTTAAGTGGCTAAACATGACTGTTTACGGGTTTTTTTTAAATAAAACAGAAAAACAGAAATTCAGGAAGAAACTCAAGTTTTTTTTTATCTTAACTAGCTACTAAAGAAAATGCGCATGGATATTGTTTGTTATTAGGAAGCTATTGTTTAATATGAGTATTGTAGTCGTTTTCATGGTTTTCGAGGTTGCTAAAGCCGAAAGTATTAACTTTCGAAACTATTAAAATATTGACTTTCTGTGTTTCTGTTTAATAAAAATAAAATTCTAAATAATACTATTTAGACACTTGAATACTAGCTTTGAAATTATATAAAGTGATCAGCAGAAATAACATAAAAAAATATAATTAAAATCTCGATTATGATTGTAAATGTAACGCTTGGTCAATCCCTAGCATCAGTGGGACGACACTGACAGTTCACTCCACGCTCACTTCACCTAAGTTTTCACGGTGAGATGGTTACAGAATCGCACTGATGATCAGGTTTTCTTTGCTTCGTCCCACGTGAGTCCGAAGTCTATTTAAAGATTCTAATTCGATTTTATTTTCTTTATTTACAGGTGAGTGGTGTATGAATGATAAAGACGAGAAAAGGGGAATGGAAACTTCCTGGTGCAAATAGCATGCTGTATAACCAAGGTAAGTTTTAAACGGATAAAAAAAAACTCGCAATGTCAAAGTGTGCTTACTGAAGTCAATGTTACTTTAAGTATTGATGAGTATGCTATATCTACCTTCATTCCTTCTTTCCCGCTCCATCCGCTCAGTCTGGAATCCGACCCCAACATGTAAGGGAAAAGGCAGATAGCTGCACACCTTCATGAAAAGCAAAATAATTTGTAATGAGTTCAAAATAAACTCATTGAACAATCAATTTAAGTCTCAAGACCAATTTTCTACAAATGAAAAACACAATTTTTTTCTGTTATTATCTTCTTGTCTATTTATATACATAAATGGTTAAATAAATAAATACATAATATTAAAAATATTTTTGTCCATTTTCAAATTATATTTCAATATTTTAATTTCAAACACCAATACTCTTAAAAACCACCCCTTCTACCTTCCTAATAGAAGTTACACACGCGTTCACAAGTACCTGATATCCCCCGTTACCTATAGCATCACGCTTCGCCTGTTAGGTACCGCCTAGACGAGCGGTTTGGTCGATTTCACACAGTTCATGGCAATATGTTGTCACAATTAAAGGGGTAGATAAGCCTGAGGGTAGTTCACGATGCGCTATACAGAGATAGGTAGGTTGTAAGTGGAAATTAGTTATCTCGTCGTCCATACACCATATTGACGACGAGATGATTAGAAAATTAAAAGAAAACATTTTAAAAGAGTAATTGCTTGATGCCAATATTATGTTGTCACAATTAAAGGGGTAGATAGGTCTCGGGGTAGTTGACAATGCGCTATACAGAGATAGGAAGGTTATAAGTGAAAATTAGTTTTCTTGTCGTCGATACATTGTTATTGACGACGAGTTGCGACGATTATTGACGGCGTATACGCCGCTATTAGTCAGACAGCGGGTTTTTAGGGAAACTGACTGATTAGTCAGAGAGCGGGTTGGTACGGCATCTGACCGCTTAGTCTATAGAGGTACGAGGAACAGGGTTAAAGTTCACTCATACCTCCATAGAAAAGGGAGGATCCTCCGACTAGACGGGTGTCGTGTCTGGTGGACAACTGCCTGACGATTGAGGTCGGGTCGTTGTATATATTCTGGTTGCGCGGTAAACTCTGCTTGCGCGACGCAGGATTTTTGTGTGACGTCAGTGTGATGGGTGGTTCGCCTGTGGCGATGTAGATACCGCTACAAGTCAGACAGCGGGTTGGTAGGGCAATTGACTGCTTAGTCAGACAGCGGGTTGGTAGGGCAACTGACTGCTTAGCCGCCACCAAACGAAATCTTAGACACTCGTTCAGGCTCGACCCTATAACATATCTTGGCATTATACTATTTAAAATTAAGCTATATGAACTCAAATCGACACACTACGTCAATTTGCCATATTATAGCCGTTTCATACAAGTGTCAAAGAATGACAGATGTGATTTGAAAATACGGACAATTAAAGTTGGTTGTCAATTTGATAAACAATGAATTTCTTTACTTTAATGTCTTTACAAAACAATACAATAAATTTATTGTAAATTACTACGTCACATTTCGTCTTTAATTTCAGAAAATACTTGCGCGCGAAACCCTGTTACGCCTTTCACCTTTATCGCCGGAAATCCAAAATATTTCGCACAACTACGTATATCACGAACCTAAAATCATGAATAGAATCTGCAAACTGAATAAGGGGTGTCTACCAGGTGAGGGTGGAGGGTGCAAATGGTAGGCAGTCACGTCCTAAACAGCCCCTAAACGAAGGGTAAACGGACGGAAATAAGTCCTTTTATTTAGGGTACCTAGGGATATAATTTTAAGCTATATTGGTCTAAATTACGCTGTGTAAATAGGTTTGGGGTTCGCGAATTTATTATTTGAAAACTTTTTACACCATTGCGTAAGCTTAATTTTAAGGTTAAGTTATTTAAAATATCACTTGTATTCATTAATAACACCTCATAGCTGAATAATGGTTTGCCTATAATGTCGCTCATTGTCGCTTAAATTCTAGATATTTATCTATTAATAATAAATGAAAGATAAATTATTATTGTCTTGTTTGTCCTTAATTGTAATCCTAATAATGAAGACAAGCTAAGAATTTATAACACTAATTAATTGCTACTAATAATTGCTTAACTAGACTTTGCATTAGAGAACACTCGAGTGAAATTAAAATGATGATAAAATAAATGTAGTATCCCGTGTCTCGAATAAGCTTAATGATAAAACACATAGCAATTTTTACGAATTAATTTAATATTAAATAAAATTAAACCTGAACACTAGATTTTTATTGTGTTTCATTGTGCCAGTAATACCTACCCACTATCGGAAGATGGGTTCGAGACCATCTCCCGAATGTGGGTAGTTACTAGGTTCAGGAAGCGATACTTACCTGTGCCTGCATGTTACATGCAATAGCAGACACAACGAGCTCAAACTGCGTCGGGAAATCCCAAAATTATCTGTCCCTTTTTTATGAAAATTCTTCGAAAATTGTAGGCGGTGCCGCCTGAAGAAATCGCATCATGACTTTCTCACCTTCGTCTCTATCTTTCAGACTGTTATCTATTACTTATTTAACTTATCCCGGGCTTTGACAACATTGGATTGGAAAGGTACTAACAGAGTGGATAACTTCTTCGACAGCTCGGTTGCTTGGTTCTTAATCTGTGACTTCCCACATGCAGTCAATTTTTAATCACCACACAACACCGGTATTCACTTATTTGCATATGTTTTAGAGGGTTTTTATGGGACCACCTGGTCAGCGTGTCCACTCGCGGTAGAGGAGTTATTGAGAGTTTTATGGGGCCGCCATAATTATAAAAGTCCACTAGCGGTAACGGTTGCAAAAGAGGTTGGAATGAATACACGAAAGGAACAGGAAAGAAATGATCTTCGAATGAGTGATTTATGTTAAGTGTTGCAATGTGTAAAATGGGTTCATTGTTTTTTTAATAGAAAATGCGTAATTAATAGAAGAAAGTGCGCAGACAAACATATATTCTATTATTATGCCTGTTACTAAAACCTTTACACCGTTGCGTGTCCTATCTTTCCGACTTCCTGCTACAAGTAGCCCCAGGACCCCTTGGTGTCTCGCGCCAGACTACTTCAGACAGCTGTAGTGCCACCGAGTGGGTGCGAAAAGTACCTTATTCAGGTTCAAGGTTATATTTTAGTGCGTGTGATTATTAAAGTGTTGCGACTCATTAGAATATGTGGGAAATGATAAAGTACAAAAAAAGTTGCACAGGCTTTTTTGTAGTTTTTCAGAATAAGTATTCTTAGATTATAAGGTCCTAGTTTATCATTAATTGTGACTTCAAGTATATATATAAATATAATGTAGCATTGTATATGTAAGCGGGCACGCACTTTATGCCTGGAGGCTTTTATTTAGGTATTAAGTTCTGTTTACGTTTTTATTGTTTCTATTATTTATTTCTGCTTGAGTATAGTTTTCAATGTTTTTGTTGGTAGGTATATTGGCGTGTGCTAGCTGACATATGGCAAATAATCTAATTTATTTAATGTTTTGTGTTTCAAAATGTTAGTGTCTTACTACTGTATAGAATCCAGTTCTTCTAACTGAACAGACAGCTTTGCTGCTGGGGAGTTGGTTGCTCTACTCCTTCTTCCCAGCTTAAGCACTAGGAAGTGGTGAAGGGCGGGCGTTTTGGGGGACTGTCTTATGTAATTTTGACGTTCACAAAATGCTGATTCTCAGCCTAGTTTGAATAAATCACTTTTGATTTTTATTGCTGTTTGCTTGTTATGTCAACTCATTTTACCTACGATTATGTGTTTAAAATATTGTACGGTTATTTACAGTCATAATTTTACACAATGCACTCTAGTATTAATACGTAAAACCTATCATAGTACATATATACTTACATAACATCACGCTTGTAATAATAAATAAATAGAGTAGAGTCATTTCAACATCTCTCTTCCTTGAATTTGTATACAGGGTGTTTGGAAGGGAGCTGTACATACGCCTAGGGTAGAAACTAGGGATAGTCTGCTACCTACCCCCGCCCATTATATTGACCTTGGCCTCAAGGTTTTTTTTTAATTTATTTTTATTTTTTATTTGACTTTTTTGTGATTTTTTGACTAAAACTACCTGTAGCTCAAAATCTATCCATGGGACCGGTCGGCTAATGGTCTTGTTTTAATCGTTAGAGTCTTAGGGTCCTGCAAAAAATTATTTTACACCAGAAAATTGTGGAGAAGAAAAGTTATGGGGCCTGAAGTACCGTAGTAAGGTAAAGAAATAATTTTAAGGTAAGGTAGTAAGGTAAAAAAAACCTTGAGGCCAAGGTCAATATAATGGGCGGGGGTAGGTAGCAGACTATCCCTAGTTTCTACCCTAGGCGTATGTACAGCTCCCTTCCAAACACCCTGTATATATATATATACAAATAACTAACTAACTATTTACTATACTATATACTTATATATATATATATATGTAAGTATATAGTATAGTAAATAGTATGTATGTGTATAGGACTTATTTATGTATTTGTGTACGTTGTTTTGATAGTTTATTTTTTTCATTGTTAAACATCGCTCAAAATCAATCCTTTCAATTAAAGCACCTGCCATCCAATCTCTTCACCACCCTTGGTTGACTGGTAGAGAATGCCTAAGGCATTAAGTCCGCCTTTGTACCTTTTGTGCGAAAAGTTATAAATAAATAAATAAATAATCCATGAAGGAATAGGCAGAGGTATACCTATAGTACACCCACATTTCACCAGTTACGTATAAGTCCCACCTAATAGGGAGCGAGCCTATTGCCATAAACCGGGCACAAACCTAGACTCCAGGCTGCTACTGTGAAAAACCTTATAACACTTTTTCCGACCTGGGAATCGAACCCAGGACCTCATACTCAGCGGTAGCGCTAGCGACCACTAAACCAACGAGGTAATTACAAATATAGTAATTATTTTAATCATCGCCATTTAATGTAATGCTAAATGTTCCACGTAAGTAGAAGCTTCTAGAATAATCAAGCAACTCAACTTCACTTTCTAAAAGAAAAGTCAGTTCAGTTTTTAAAAGAAGAGTGAAAGAACACTATCTTTCCACTTCGTCATAGTTGCGTAAGTATAATTATATTAATATTCTGGTGATATTTATTTTAGAAGTATGTATGTGTGTTGGATCGTCATGATTAACGCCATTAGATTCAGACATCATGTGGGCAGAATATGGGTATCGTGCAATGAAAACACACTGGGTGTGATACACAGCGTTTATAAAAAAGCACAAATTAATACAATATCGGCACAACGAATCGAGAACAGTTCGGTGACGTCTTCACTCAGATGCATCCTGACACTGCAATGTCTTCCTCGCCGTCAGCTTCAAAACATCACGACTCTGTAGAAGCACGCTGTAGGTGTAGGTAGATCACGTGATGTTGCCAGTGGCGCGCTTGCGATTCGTTTCGTGTCCGTACTAATGACCGGATCCGACATTATGTATATTTTCATATTATTTGTTTTGTTTTATTAAGTGAATTGTTTTTGATTTTATGTATTTTATTTTCTCTTTTACTCTTACACACGCTGTCTACATCTCTAATTCTACTATCCTATCGCAGGTATGCTGGTAGAGATTTCATTAGAAATAAGCACCACCTGTTTTTCTGTTCTTTTCTTCTTGTCTGCTTATACAAAGTGGCGCGTACCTTATCGCATAAAATTATACCTAATAAAAAAAATCTGCTGTTCCATACATTTTGTCGAGCTCCGTGTTACAAAATGTATGGAAGAGCAGATTTTTTTAGTGAATGGATTTCATTAAAATTTTGTATATCGTCTAAGTATATATACCTACCATGTAGTATACGTGGTATAATTTAATGTGATAAGGTACGCGCCACTTTGTATATGTCTGTACATAAATGGTAAAATAATAATAATAGATGTATTTCCGAATAGAACAGCATTTTAACCATGAACGACACAGACGCTTATCATCATTATTCATCCTTATCTATAAAAATCAATACCACTTTTCGTTGTAATTTTAAAACTCAAGAACGGATGGACCGATTTTGCTAACTCTTTTTTTAGAATATTCCTTGAAGTACGAGGATGGTACATACGGAGAGAAAAATTAAAAAAAATGTTAGGCGGTACGAAGTTCGCGGGGTCAGCTAGTTTGTCAATAAAAACCATCAGGTACGTAATTAATCCATTTGATCAGGCTTTTGTTTATACGGACAGTGTGTCAAAGTGGCATTTTTGTGTGATGGAAGAGGATCGTAGGCCGCGCGATTCAGTCTGCATATACATTATTGAGTACCACTGAGTGACGAGACACGCGTCCCGTCGTACCGTTGTGACTAGTAAGTTGGCTTGAGCAAGTAACTTACCTCTGGTTTTTTTTATTCCAGCAAGGGGTGCTTAGATCTTTAAAAAAAATCTTATCTTACGCTTAAATATGTAGCTATTTTTAATATTGTGATCTAGTTATATTATGTCCTAGTAATACTACTTGGTTTTATTTTTTTTAGTCTTAAAACAAATTAGTGAAAGTAAACATGACCTGTGCAAGAACTGCAGTCATTAATGTATGCAAGCATTACGTACAATGTACTAGATCCGGAAACATAACACAGGGTGGTCCAAATGGTAATGTCATAAAACAAATAGATTCAGCATGCCCAGGGGTATCCGTAAATACCTCATGTATGTTCCGCGGTTCTTGATAGTTTCGAGTTTTATTTATTTATATATTCTATATTGTACACCACAAAAAATGAGTTTTAATTGTTTTTTTAAAGTTCTTGAATATTATATGGAAACAGCTTTCAAAAAATTCTATCTTTATTTTTACTCGGCTTTTTCACATTCTTTTTTGCAATTTTCACTGTTATAAAATATTCTGTCAGACATAAAATAATCACCTTTCTATCATTAATTCAAGATACAAAAAAGTTGATCGCAAAAACGGTTATGTTTTGATGTTATACCTGGGACGGGCGTTGTCGGTTTAAGACATTTTTAATTTTTAAGAGTTAAAGTATAATAAGATAATTTGATGTATATAACATTCCTCTCAATTCAATTCGATATTTTTTTTTATCTTGAATTAATGATAGAAAGATGATTATTTTATATCTGAAAGAATATTCCATAACAACGAAAATTGCAAAAAAGAATGTGAAAAAGCCCTGTAAAATTAAAGATATAATTTGTGAAAGCAGTTTCCATAAAATTTTCAAGAAATTTAATAAAACAATTTTAACTCTAAACCTAGAGAGAATCGCGGAACATACTTGGGGTATTTTTGGATACCCCTGGGCACGAGTAATAATTTTTTTTAGACCTATATATCACTATACTATTTGGGCCACCCTGAATAGTAAGCATTTCTTTTCTCGTTTAATATCAAACAATGTGAGAATATCTCTCTTGCGAGGTATAAAACGTCTGCAAGGTGGAAGTCAGGTTTACCGTCTTGAGTCCCTAGGGTAGGTACGACTAGCTTACTTACATATAAGTAAGTGTAGCCATGTATTGTCATTCTTTTTAAACACCTATCTATGATGTGTAAAAAGGAGAGAGTAAACGCTGTAGTGTAAAGTCAGAGGCAAGTGAACTAGCAAGTAAACAGGCGAGTGGTCTAAATTCAGCACAGTAGCAAGCACTCGGCACCCCATAACGCCAGACACTCCGCCGTAGTTGCGAGCGACGTATAAATAAGTTTGTACACACTCGCTATCAACCGTTCTGAAGGCTTGCGTTTTGAACTAGCTTAAAAAACGTAGATTTTTTATTTGAATTTTTCTTTGGGTGGAAAATAAGTTAGACTTTCCAATATAAGTTAGGTTATAAAAGCGTTCGAGACAATAAAGGATTAAAAATACGAATTATTATCACTTTGTCAAGCCTCTGAGCAAATTATAATTTGATCACAAAACTGACAATTATTTACGTAGGCACCCATAAATTTATCCTGTATCTTTGCAAAAGGAAACTGAGGGTAAAAGAAAACATCACTTACTCAATCGAATGCTTATATGTCAATAACGTGCAAAGTGACAACGTATCTTTTAACCTAGAGAATAGTGAAGAATACAATTCAATCATAAAAGTGTGAAAATTGTACCATGGCAAGTGAACAAATGATGCATAGATTTAGCATGGAGACAATCATGTTCATGTTGATTGAAAACAATCGCCAAACCGTGTATTTGAAAGGCTTATGTTCCAGAAACAGTTGACAGTCTTCTAGTAAGTTTCGGTCATTGTCATCTGTAATGAAAAACAAAATACTTAGTAATGAAAGTCTTCGTCACGGGGTAGTACTTAATTAATAATAATAATAACCTCATTGCGGTTTCTCTACTTTGGTGTGGTGTGGCTTGCGCGCTCCGAACTCTGGGTTTGTGCCGGTCGAATTTACTTTGCCGGAACAGGTCTAGGGTGAAGAGCCAGACAAAGAGAGATACGGAAATCCGCAGGGAAGCATGGGGCGAGCTGTTAGGCAGTAGCGACCCCACGGACCCTATCTCCCGGGGGTAGTTTTTTTTCTCACCTCTGGTTTATCTGGTTTGGCCGGCTGGAGTAAACACTGCCTGTTATTCGTCAGTGTTCACTCCAGCCGGCCCCCACCCACCAGAAACCACTGGAAAGCGGGTGGTAGCCCTGTTCTTCGTGTTACTACCTCATTCTTGCCTTTATTGGGCGACTTGAGTGGGGATTCGCAAGAGCAAACGTGCTCGGAAGAAGAAAGTATTACAGTAAGTGCTGGTAGGGATCTTGACCATCTTCCGGGCTCTGGGATTGTTCGGATAGCCGTGGAATACCTCTCCACTCCTCAAGCACCTCAACACAGATATTTATAATTATATCTATATCTCTGATAGACATCATAAATGCATGTATCCCTAAACGTAGACTTAAACTAAAAACAAAACGTAATAATTTCTAGATAACCGCTGGTATTAAAAAATCTTGTGAAAATAAAATACTACTAAAAGTTTTTTCATCTAAAATAAAAAATTAAATATTTACGAAACACTATAAAAAATATGAAAAAATCCTAATAAAATTTGTAACAGCGGCAAAAAAATTACATTACAATAAAATTAATAAATCATCAAATAAAGTTAAAACCATATGGAATATTGTAAAGGAACGGACAAACAAAAAAACCAAAAAAGAGAAAAAATATATAACACTACAAACAACAAACCTAGTAAGTGAACCAATACAAGTAGCTAACGTTTTCAATAACTTTTTCGCATCCATTGGGGAAACTACCACCCACACATCCGGCAGTGTACAGAGAGAAACATCAGTGATTAACCCTACTGGAAATACCATGTTTCTTACCCCAGTCGACGGATACGAAGTAAACCAGATCTTAAAGGAACCATAAAAATAAAAATATTCACGGCATAGACGAACTCCCTCCGACTCTGTTCAGACAGTGCGCTGATGAACTTACCTTTCCGTTCTTTAAATTAGTAAACCAATCCTTCGAAGAGGGCTCCTTCCCCAATCAACTAAAAAAGCTTTAATAAAACCTATCTTTAAAAAGAACGCAAAAACAGACCCAAGTAACTATAGATGAACACTTAAGTAGTTGAACCTGTTTGCCTCCCAAATACATAAAATGAATAATTATTTTCTAACTAAATAATACCTTTGCAAAAAAGAAGCTGTCTTCCAATCATTTGTTTCATTCCTCTAACTTCACTAGAAATCAATTCCACCAATATACCTGGCACACTAATCAGTACCAATTCTCTGAATATTAGCAAAGATTTTATGGATAACTGCAACAGGGAATACAAAACGTTATAAGTAACCAAGCAGTCCATCTCTATGAATTAAAATATTCGTTTTACTATTGATGACACCTACAGAAGTTAATGATTCAACGATTTGAAAAACCCAAGCCATCGTTAAAATGAACGAAAACAGGGCTGTCGCCAGTATCTGAAAATAATAAGGAACATTTTATAAGATTTTAGTGAGGCAAAATAAAAACAACCGAAGATCCGTCCGTCACGCTGAAATCGCTAACCCGTATTGAGCAAGCGTGGTGATCAATATTCGTGCTTTCTCTGTATAAGAAGAGTCCTTTATCCTGCAGTGGGGCACTAAATAATATACTGGTATTATTATAAAAAATTTAAATTATAAAAAAACAAAAATTATTTATTCAAACAAGGCTCAGAGTAAGCACTTTTTGAACGTCAAAACTACATAAGACAGTCCCCCAAAACGCCCGCCCTTCACCACTTCCTAGTGCTTTAGCTGGGAAGAAGAAGTGGCGCAACAAACTCACCAGGCCCTGCAGTCTCGACATAGTTAGCAATCGTTTTCGGTTGCTAAGTCCTAACAATCCAGATGTAACGATATTTGGTGGTCTCCACACTCAAATTTATCGGTTGTTACTGGTATTTTAGGTAGGTACCGGCAGGTAACAACCGATAAATTTGAGTGTCGAGACTACCAAACATTTACATCAACATTTACATCTGGATTATTAGGACTTAGCAACCGAAAACGATTGCTAACTATGTCGAGACTGCAGGGCCTGTAGTCTCTTATTAAATATTATATTTATTTAATTCAGACACGGTAATCCATATTTATGTTAATATACTTAAAAACTATGTTAGTAACCAAATATTAAAAAAAATGTATTTAAGTAGTGTATCAACCATCTGGTATCCATAACACAAGCCTTAAGTGTTAAGTGCTTAACTTGGAACTAGATGGTGCTGTGTGCAATGTCAGACGATATTTATTTATTTTATTAAAATGCATGCCACAATAAAACTATTATATCTAAAATAAATTTAAGTACTTAGGTACATATAATGAAATTGTACTTAAAAATAATTTCTCATGTTAAATCCTCTTTAAATCATTTAAGAAATTCATCAAGACCATACAAAAAATAAATAATTAAAAATACAAATAAAATAGCAATTCATTCGTAAATAAGATTTTTTACTCTTAACGACATGAAACCGCACAAAATGTCACAATATTGAACAGTCAACTTAAAATAAATATAATCATAGATACTACATACCATTATCTTCATAGGTGCCCCTGTCCTTTTAACAGAATCTAATAGTTTTGTGTAGTTCGACAAGCAGTTGCGTAAATTATTTTTTGATTCCTGAATATTTCCCAGTCGGTTGAATTCTGACAAATGTTTTTCCAGACAACTTCTACAAGCTCTGATTCTATACAATAGTAGTTCAAAAACCATCAATTGCGGTAAACACATCATTAATACTACAACTCCAAAATATAATTTAATCATGAAAGATATTATCATATTCTTTATACAGAATTCGTATGTACAGGTAGCATATTGTATGTAAATTGAAAGTAATTGGAATATGATAAATAACATCCGGGTAATAGGAATATCCGCTTCCAAAGTAATACCCATTAAATTATCAATAGATTTGAGATCGTTTAAGTAAGTTGAAAAGCGATTAGTATTAGTTATTAATGAAATTAAGGAATACACCCAATACATCACGAAGTAGGATATCAAACCAAATGCGGCTGACAGCGGCACATGAACCATTAATCCAACATGTTCTACGGTAATAAAAATATTAAATGCAACACAGTAAGCTTTTACGATTAAAGCAATAATTTTATTTGAACTGACTTCTGTATAAATTCCTACAGAAAGTCTCATTAAGAAGAAAGTCTTCACTGAATAGAATGTTTTCAGGAAATTGTTAACGTAACTTAAGTACTTGTAAACCATTTTTAAAATATTGTAATAAGGTTGGAACTCAAATCGTTAGATGAGCACATCTAATGCCTAGCAAGGCGGACGTGAATAAATATGAGTAATCATTCCGTACCTAGAATTTAATTTCAGTCTATGATAGCTGTAATTACAACAGACGATAATTTTGTCCTTCGAGTAAAGTGATTGGTTATATTTGTATGCTTTTAGTTTTGTTATAGATTAGGTGCTCTATGTTATAAGTTGAAATAGGTGTATTAGATAATTAATTCATATGGGTTTTGAATTTGATAACACGATATAAAGCATACGTGATCCTACTAATATTTGAATGTGAAAGTTTCTGTGTATGCTTGGATAACACCTTTTTTATTTTTTGTGTGGGAAATCATCAAACAACTTCTCCCACTCTGGGCGGAGCGGGAGGGCGTGCCAGACTCTTACTGACTAAAACCCACCCGTGTTCCTTCAGTTGCCTGTGCCAGGGGCCACGGTAACCCTTTCGGACTTTCCCGCAACCCTGGCAGGCATCGGCCCTAGCGGACCCCGTCATAGGTGCTGACATCTCTTTGAGGCGCGCGTGAAACACAATGCGCCGTCGACCAAAACCTGGTCCTTATCGGACGGCGAGCTACCCATGGTTCGCTGTTCGCAAGCCTACGCCTACGGTGGCCGGGAAATCGGCTTCGGTTTCCCGACGCCCAGGGCGTCTCCTGCGGCGGCTAGGGGCGTGAGGGCGCGAATTTCGCCTCTCCCTCACGCGTTCCGCCTCCTCCTTTGCGAGCGATACTGCTTCGCAGGAGGTAACGGCTTCCCATGCCCTCTCGCTCTGTACCATGGCCTGGACCAGGGCCGGACGCGAGAGATCGCCACCGCCAATTGCCTGCACTAGGACACGGCAGTGCTCCGCCCAAGCCGGGCAGTCCTCCACCGTATGCTCCACCGTGTCCTCCGGGCGATCCAAACAATGGTGACACCCGGGCGTTTCCTCCCGCCTTACCGGAACAGGAACCTCCCGAAGCAACCGTATCCGATAAGCACCTGCGTCAGGCGGAAGGTGAGGACGCCGTGGCGGCTCTCTAGCCACTCCTCAAAGAGGGGACTAATCGCCACAATTGTAGCGTGCCCAGCGCTGGGTTGTGACAATCGCAATCTCCATGCCAGCCTGAGATCCCGCCGGAGCTCTGTCCGCGGTGCCGTGATTTCTCGCGGCAGCGGAGTTACGCCTCGGCGTTTTGCCGCCTCGCGCCACTCCCATATGTGCGCGAGGATGCTTGGATGATGCTTGGATGCTAGGGACTACACTATTGACAGCTCACTTTAAGCTCACTTCACCTATATTTTACGGTGAGATTTTTACAGAATAACACTACTGGATCATAGGATACTTTTATCTCAGTAGTAAAAGCCGCTGGCAAAAGCTAGTATGTCATAAAATGTGTAAGTACGTACGTATGTACGCTTATTCTCTAATCGTACTTTAAAATAGCATAAAATTCTCATTGAAATCTTAATCATTATTTTTAAAAAAAATGCTGTCGTTTACCCTCTTACTAAGGTACCTATTACCTAGTACCTGACAGCACACAAACTATTTGCTCGAATATTAAAACGTCTACCAATATTCCAATATTTACCTTTGCAAACAAAAGACAAGCAGCTGGTTTCCAATATGTGCGCAGTTTCATGGTATTAAGTTCAGCAGACGTCAACTCTTGCAATACTGCTTGTACACACGGCAGCACGATGCCCACACTCAGCTCTGTAACTTTAGTGGCTTTGAAATGTTTCATAAAAATCGAAGTTTTTTTCAGTGCACTGGTTGTGATTCTGGGTATACTTACATATCTGATAGAAATAATACGAGTACATACGTTTTTTTTTTTTCTGTACTAAGTAGATATTTCATTACTGTTAGTCACTGTCTACTATTAGTTATTTATTAGTAAATGTACACCAACAGCTTCTCTATAAAAAACATCAAATAACAGTAGATAACAGTTGAGGGCTTTATTATATCTATGGCTTACACAGTTGCCAAACTTGACAATAATAGGTGAACCAACATTCTCAAATACTGTGATATCCTGTGGTAAAAACGAAATGCATAAAAAATAAGTGGTAACGACTATATAAACAGAAATATAAAAAGACATTAGTTATAAGATTGCAGAGGTTGCAAGAAATACCTACATACTAATACAATAAAATTAATCTTCAGATTGTGTGAGTTGCGTGCTTTGGGACCTAAAATTTTGGGTCTTAAAGTGTGTCATGATATAATTGACTTATGTGTTTGAGCTGTTTGGGGTTGAAACACTAGGGCCATGGGGTCATAGTGCCCACTTAGTTTTTCGAGACATCGCCAAGCGGTTGGTCGACTCTTCACGTGACCTCGTCACGACTTCGTTCGTCTTGACGTGGCTGGTCAATTTTTTGGCCAAAGAATCAGCATTCCCATACACCGTGGCAATGCTGCTAGCCTTTGGGGCAATTTTCCTGTTGACAGCGATGCGGACAAATTTTTTGATGCCCTTTTATATATATATTTTTTTTATATATACTTGTATATATTATTATTTTAAGACTTATTCATGATCTATGTCAACATCTGGAGAGGATTCTATATAAGAATTCATATTAATACTTGGATTATATTACCTTTTTTATTTTAGCAAAATGACGATTAACGTAATCAGCTGATTATGCATAATCAGCCTATAATGTTCCCACTGCTGGGACACATGCCTTTTCTTTGAGAGAATAGGTAATAATCCACCTAGTGGGCCCGATGCAGGTTGGTGGATTATGGTGAAATGACGATTATTTTCCGAAAATTTACTTTTTATTCTTCATTGCTTAATTTTTGATTATGTTCAGTTGTTTTTCTTCATGTAAATTTTTCTTAACTTATTGAGTGGTGCTAGTACTACACTATTTTCTTATTTGTTATTTCTTTCATGTTTATTGTGTGCCAACTGATCTTTGGAGGCCTACGGGATACCAAATATTACTAGATAGATAACTATCTGAAAGTAGCTCCTGAAATAACTTTTATTTAATAATGTTACTGCAATTGAAAAGCATGAACTGAAAAACAACTAACAAAGTGAACGCAAAAATTTTACTTGGAGAAGTAATAGCAAAAACAGTGGGCTAAGTGCTAAGAAAGTAGTACAAAAATATATAAATGTAATATTTAACTATGACTCACGTTCTTATTACTCTATTAAAAGGAAAAGCTTTTCAATAGAATCCCACAGCATCAATAAAAATAAAATCTAAGAGCGGTACAAATCTTTTAGATTACAAATGGCAGCTGTAACTAGTAGAAACCAATTCGGCAACCCTTCTTACTGCGTATTAAATATGTAGTTAAGCGAATACCGGACATATTAAAAGAGTGTATAACGCCCTCTTGCTACTTCAGTAGGGATACCATGAAGAAGCCTTCAAGATATTATAGAAGATATCTTTCATTTAAAAAAAAATCTTACGTCTCGTCGTACACTAATCAATCAATCAGCCTAGCCTTTTTTTAGCTATAAATAGCGCAGCTAAAGGATTAAAAATACGAGTTATTATCACTTTGTCAACCCTCTGAGCAAAGTATAATTTGAGCACAAAACTGACAATTATTTACGTGGGCACCTATAATGTATCTTGAAGCTTTGCAAAAGGTAACTGAGGGTAAAATAAAACATCACTAACTCAATCGAATGCTTATATGTGAATAACATGCAAAATGACAACGTATCCTAACCAAGAGAATAGTGAAAAATACAAATCAATCATAAAAGTGTGAAAATTGTACCATGGCAAGTGAACTAATGATGTATAGATTTAGCATGGAGACAATCATGTTCATGTTGATTGAAAATAATCGCCAAACCGTGTATTTGAAAGGCTTATGTTCCAGAAAGAGTTGACAGTCTTCTAGTAAGTTTCGGGCATTGTCACCTGTAATGAAAAACAAAATACTTAGTAATGAAAGTGATACATATGTATGTATACAGCGCGCGCGCTGCGCCGCGCCGCGCCGGCCCGTGCAGTAATATACTAGTGTTCAAGCAAGTCGATCGTTTCTTTTCTCTCCCACTCAACATACATATTACTGGCGACGAGGTGTACGAGCGAGTACCCACGCATGAATAAAAAAATGAACGCGTTTCTCGGGAATTTGTCTTCATTTGACCACAAGACCAGCGAATGGCAAATATATAAGGGCAAATTAACGCAGTTTTTGAGAATCAATGGTTTTAAAGACGATGTGAAGAGTGGAATATTACTGTGCCATCTAACGGAGGAAACGTATCGTCTACTACTCAACCTAGCTTTTCCAAAGGAGTTGGAAACGCTGAGCTATGTGGACCTAGTGGGATTACTCGACAGCCATTTCAAGCCAAAAAAGTGCACATTCGTGGACAAGGCGAAATTTTTTGGTTCCTGCAGAACAACAGGCGAAACCGTTGGAGAATGGGCGGCGCGATTGAGAGGTTTGGCAACTTATTGCGACTTTGGCACCGCTCTAGAAACGAACTTGAGAGATCGTTTCGTCCTCGGCCTGAGTGCAGGTCCAGAACGCGACAAGCTGTTCGAGCAGGATCCGTCGGCGCTCACGTTGTCCCGGGCTATTGAAATGGCGGAGCAGGCAGCGTGTGCCAAGGAGGCAAAGGCCTTGTTAAGCAACAGTTCGGAGGCCATTCCGATCAAGGAGGAACCAGTATACCGCGCGAAGTTCCAGGGTCAAGCTAGCCGTGGACGTGGCGCAGGTGGTACGGATGCAACAACTCGCCGCGATACGGATTGCTGCGAGGTTTGTGGCATGAAAAATCATAGTGGTGAAAAGTGTCGTTATAAAGGCTATACGTGTCAAAAGTGCGGTGTAAAAGGCCATTTAAAAAAAGTGTGCGGTAATTCAAAAAAAACGCGGGTATATCATGTTGACTCAAACGAAGGAAGTAGCGGTAACCAGCCACAGGACAAGGGTTGTGAGGAGTGCCAGAATTTTAACATAAGGTACGCGGCTGATAAGCCTATTGAAATTGAATTAGTTTTGGGTGATCAATTGATTAAAATGGAACTAGATTCAGGTTCAGGTAGCACTGTTATTTCTGATAAAGATTATTTCAAAAACTTTTCGCAATGCCAGCTACAAAATTGCAATGTAAAAATGTGCTTGTACAATGGACATAAAATCTCTCCACTAGGATTTTTCACTACTAAAGCAAAATTTAATAATTTACTCAGAAATATTAAAGTTTTCGTAGTTAAGAATGGAGGTCCTCCATTGTTGGGTAGGGATTTCATGTCCGCTTTTAACTTAATAATAACAACTAACATTAAATCATTAGTAAGTAGTGATAATGATGTACTGAAATTGATTAACAAATATCCGGATCTATGGCGAGATGAGTTGGGTTCATTTAATAAATTTAAAGTTACCCTAAAACTAAAAGAAAACTCAGTTCCGAAGTTTTTTAAGCCACGAACTGTACCTTTTGCCCTGCGAGATAAGGTCGAACAAGAATTAGAGCGATTAGTAGGTTTAGGTATTTTGGTGTCGATAAATCACGCGCAGTACGCCACTCCGATAGTGCCGGTGTTAAAGGAAAACGGACAAGTCAGAATCGCGGGAGATTTTTCGGTAACACTGAATAAAGACCTTGTAATTGAGAAATACCCCTTACCCAGGATTGAAGAGGTTTTTGCTAAGATTGGAGGGGGCGAGCTGTACAGTAAAATTGATCTAAAAAATGCATACAATCAATTTATATTCGAAGAGTCATCACAGGAACTAACGGCAATAAATACTCATAAAGGTCTGTACAAATATACGCGTTTAGTTTATGGCCTAGCTAACGCACCCGCTATTTTTCAAAAGTCCATGGAGACATTATTAGCTGGAATAGACGGAGTCAGTGTCTGGCTCGATGACATATGTATTACGGGTCCCGATAGAAACATACACAATAAAAGGCTAACGGAAGTTTTAGGCAGATTAAGCGATGCAGGTCTACGTCTTCAAAAAGACAAGTGCCAATTTTTCAAACCAAGTGTACTTTACTTAGGCTACGTAATTAGTAAAGCGGGTCTAATGACTAGCCCTGAAAAAGTCAAGGCAATATTAAGCGCCCCCGAGCCGACCAACGTCACTGAAGTAAAAAGATTTTTAGGCGTTGTTAATTATTACAGGAATTTTATTCCAAACGCTTCGTCATTACTCAGTCCTCTCCATGAACTTCTACGGAGCGATGTGCCCTGGGAGTGGGGAGATAGGCAGCGGCAAGCTATGGTGGCTGTGCGCCGTGAACTAGCCTCGGAGCGCGTGCTGGCGCACTTCGAACCGACGGCGCAACTCGTGCTCACGGTGGACGCGGGCCCCAGCGGGCTCGGCGCCGTGCTCTCGCAGCGCGGGCACGATGACGCTCATGAGCGACCGCTCGCGTATGCATCTCGCTCGCTTACCGCTAGCGAGCGAAACTATAGTCAGATACAGAAGGAGGCAACTGCTATCATATTTGGTGTAAAAAGGTTTCATCAGTATCTGTACGGTCGCAGTGAGCCATTCATTTTAAAAACCGATCATAAGCCATTGGTTTCTATTTTTAATAACAAGTCAGGGATACCGGTAACGACAGCTCTAAGACTACAGAGATATGCTATTATATTATCGGCTTATAATTATATAGTGCATTATGTATCCGGTGACAACAACTTAGTAGCAGATTATTTTTCCCGCGCACCTTTAAAATGTACAAACAAGTCGGAAGACACCGATAATGTAGATGTAGATACCTATTACGCGCTCAAGTTTTTAGATGAAGCGTCGCCCGCGACTACGACACGCGATATAACGCAGGCAACGGAAAGCGATACGGTGATCCGAACTGTAATTAGGTACATGCAAAAAGGATGGCCACGGAAAATAATTTGTAAGTCTGTTTACCCTTATTTTCAGTGCAAGTCAGATTTGCAGTACGAAAAAGGTTGCCTTTTTAGGGGTCACAAAATAGTTATCCCCTCTGTACTAAGAGATAAAATGCTACGTGAATTGCACGATACCCATTTAGGTATAATTAAAACGAAAAGTAACGCACGTAGTAGAATGTGGTGGCCCGGCATCGACGGCGACATCGAGCGTTGGATAGGGTCCTGTGTCACGTGTGCGAGCGTGCGGCCCGCGCCGCCGCGTGACCCCCCCGCGCCCTGGCCCGCCGCCGCGGCCGCCTGGCAGCGCGTGCACATCGACTATATGACGGTAGGGCAGAGGGTATATCTCGTGGTTGTAGATTCCTACAGTAAATGGGTAGAATGTCTACACATGCATAATGGTACTTCAACTAAGGCTCTGATAACTAAACTCAAGGGAATATTTTCAACTTTTGGTATACCGAATTTGTTGGTATCAGATAATGACGTCAAGATAAATTCGTACGAGTTCAAGACGTTTTGCTCTGCAAATGGTATCAAATACATGACGACACCTATTTATCATCCGCCCAGTAATGGTCAAGCCGAAAATTCGGTAAGAACCTGTAAGAAAATGCTAAAATGTATTTTAAAAGATAATTTACCGCTGTATCAAATCAATGAATTGTTGTTAGGCTATTTGTTCAATTATAGAAATTCCGTGCACTGTACCACTGGGGAAACGCCAGCAAAATTAATGTTTGGTAGAAATCTACGATCACGTCTCGATTTAGTTGTACCATCAGGCGAAGCTACGCACTTTGATACTTCGGCGGAGCCCGGGAAAAGACAATTTATGGCTGGTGATGTGGTTTGGACCCGATGGTACAGCGCACGGAAAGAAACATGGCAGCTAGGCGTAATAAAACATAGAATAGGTAATAAAATGTACAAAATTTATATTAATGACTTAAATCACCACTGTATCAGGCATGTAGACCAGTTACTAAAGTATACAGGTAGTAACCAGCCCACAGATATAGGAGATATCATGGTTCCGCATCAGTCACAGTCACCCGACATCTTCGGTACCACTAGCTCTAGTCAAACTACAGCATTACCAACAGTATCCAGCGAGCAATTAGCAACGAATACAGCCGTGGAGACTGAGACTGATGTCCCACCTGTATCACCAAATGCGGAAAGTGTCGCAGATGATGGTGATGGAGAGGAATGGGGTGATTGTGAGGCGATTGAGAGTGAGGGAGGGGACGCTAATAATTTAGCATCGCCGCCGTCACCGGCAGCGCGGCCCGAGGTACTTGTGTCCAAGGGCAACCAGACTCGAAGTACGGGGGAGTGCAATGTAGACGTACCGCGCGCACCATCACCCACACTCTCGCGCCAAAAGCGCAATAGGAAGGTGGTAGACTATAAGAAATACTTTTAACGGTTTTGTTTTGTCTTCCGATAATTTTTGGTATTATTAATTAGTTTTATAAGAGTATTATATATTGTCACCAGGTTTCAAAATCTAAATGTGAAGGAGTGATACATATGTATGTATACAGCGCGCGCGCTGCGCCGCGCCGCGCCGGCCCGTTCAGTAATATACTAGTGTTCAAGCAAGTCGATCGTTTCTTTTCTCTCCCACTCAACATACATATTATGATCTCTCCTTAAAACAAAAATAGGAAACATGAAATTTTTGAACTTTATTACGATTTTCTTGAATTTTAATACTTCGTATTGCCTCCTCGTGCTTCCATTACTGCGTTTACGCGGTTTGGCATGCTGTACACCAAGTTCCTTATACGATTTTGGGGAATATTCTCCCATTCCTCTGTGAGAGCAATTTTGAGCTCACGAAGCGTGATTGGGGGAGGGTTTCGTTGTTTTACGCATCTGCCTAGCTCGTCCCAAGCATGCTCGATCGGGTTGATATCCGGGCTGCGCGCTGGCCACTCCATACGAGTAATGTTCATCTCTTGAAGGTAGTCATTCACAATCCTACCTGTATGAGGTCGGGCATTGTCATGCATAAATATAGCATCCTCACCTAAATTGACCATAAATGGACCAACGTGATCATTGAGGATTTCTTCCACATATCTTACGCTAGTTAAAGAGCCGTTTTCTATGATCACCAGCTCTGTGCGACTTTCAGAAGAAATTGCGGCCCACACAAGTACAGACCCACCACCGTAGGCTACTTTTTCTTCGATGCATGCTTGCTTGAATCTTTCCCCTGGTCTTCGATACACTCTGTGTCTTCCATCGTGCTTGTAGAGCATAAATTTTGATTCGTCGGAGAACATAACTTTTGACCAATCTTCAATACTCCAATTTACGTGGCTCTGGGCATATCTTAGTCTTGAAATACGATGCCCACGCTCCAGTTTAGGGCCGTTTGCAGGTCTAAGGGGTTTTAAGTTAGATTCAGCAAGCCGACGTCTTACTGTCCATGCACTTGGGTTACTTCCTCCGAGGCGTCGAAACTGATTGGTGAGTTCAGTTCCTGTGAGAAAGCGATTTCGAAGCATGGTGTTCACCAAGTATCGGTCTTCTCGTGCTGTGGTACACCTGGTTCTGCCCGTTCCTGGTCTGCGTAGGTTAGAACCAGTTTCTTCGTAACGTCGGAGAACTCTTTGTACTGTTGACAGCGACACACCGACAGTCCTGGCTGTATCGCGCTGACTCCGGCCGGTTTCCAGCATTGTAAGTATTCTGGTGCATTCTTCAGGCGTAAGCGACATAATTTCAGCTTGAATAATGAATATAGAGCACTATCAACATGGTTTATGTACCCACATAAATGACAGATTACAAACAAAAGCAAAACCAAATGCTGTAATTTCGTAGTTCCATCTTCGAAAGTGGCCCTTTTTCAAATTTGATTTTTTTATGATATAACTTTACAATAACTAAGAAGTTTTAATACCTTCATTTAAGGAATATTACATTGTCTATTAAATACAATTTATTGCATTAACCTAGCATTTTCAGTTTCCGAGATTTTTAGGATTCTTTAAGTGACCCGGATTCATTGCTCTCGAGTGTAGTTGAACGAAAACCGGACCTATTAAAAGAGTGTATAACGCCCTCTTGCTACTTCAGTAGGGATACCATGAAGAAGCCTTCAAGATATTATAGAAGTTTTCTTTTATTTCAAAAAAAATCTTACGTCTCGTCGTACACTAATCAGTCAATCAGCCTAGCCTTTTCTTGGCTATAAATAGCTCAGCTAAAGGATTAAAAATACGAGTTATTATCACTTGGTCAACCCTCTGAGCAAAGTATAATTCGAGCACAAAACTGACAATTATTTACGTGGGCACCTATAATTTATCTTGAAGCTTTGCAAAAGGTAACTGAGGGTAAAATAAAACATCACTAACTCAATCAAATGCTTATATGTCAATAACATGCAAAATGACAACGTATCTTAACCAAGAGAATAGTGAAAAATACAAATCAATCATAAAAGTGTGAAAATTGTACCATGGCAAGTGAACTAATGATGTAAAGATTTAGCATGGAGACAATCATGTTTATGTTGACTGAAAATAATCGCCAAATTGTGTATTTGAAAGGCTTATGTTCCAGAAAGAGTTGACAGTCTTCTAGTAAGTTTCGGGCATTGTCATCTGTAATGAAAAACAAAAAAAAATACTTAGTAAAGAGAGAGCTTTGAAAGTCATCGTCACGGTTTTGTACTAAATTAATAAAAATAATAACCCCATCGCGGCTTCTCTACTTTGACATCGTGGTGGGGCTTGCGCGCTCCGAACTCTGTGTTTGTGCCGGTCGAATTTTCTTTGCCGGAACATATCTAGGGTGAGAAGTCAGACCAAGAGAGATACGGCAATCCGCAGGGCAGCATGGGGTGAGCTGTTGGGCAGTAGCGACCCCACGGACCCTATCTCCCGGGGGTAGTTTTTTTCCTCACCTCTAGCTCGCCTTAATTGGCCGGCTGGAGTGAACACTGACGAAGAACACGGCTACCACCTCTCTCTTGTCTATATTGGGCGGCTTGAGTGAGGATTCGCAAGAGGAAACGTGCTCGGAGGAAGAAAGTATTCCAGTAAGTGCTGGTAGGGATCTTGACCATCTTCCAGGCTCTGGGATTGTTCGGATAGCCGTGGAATACCTCTCCACTTCTCAAGCACCTCATGACATGTTGCCTCTTTGTCGCTACGTCACTATGTGCTAGTGACAGTGACCGGTGGCCCCTTATGAAGTGTGCAAGTCACCCACTGCCATTTTATCCATGTATAATATTATGTAACATTGGTCAGCCAACGGGCATAATTTTTCCATAATTCAAGGTAACGAATACACTATAGCCACCCAAACCCATATCCCAATATCTTTTGTTTCCATTTTCTGCAATAGCAGGACTATTGCAGAAAATGGAAACAAAAGATATTACAGTAAGTGCTGGTAGGGATCTTGACTATCTTCCGGGCTCTGGGATTGTTCTGATAGCCATGGAATACCTCTCCACTCCTCAAGCACATCAAGACATGTAGCCCCCCTTGTCGCTACGTCACTATGAGCTAACGACAGTTTCCGGTGGCCCCTTATTGAGTGTGCAAGTTACCCCCTCTGCCAGGGTTGCGGGAAAGTCCGAAAGGGTTACCGTGGCCCCTGGCACAAACAACTGAAGGAACACGGGTAGGTTTTGGTCAGTAAGAGTCTGACATGCCCTCCCACTCCGCCCAGACCAAGAGAAGTTATTTGATGATATGCCACTCTCAAAAACAAAAAACCCCTGGCTTTTATGCCTGCCTATATAACATTAGTCAGGCAGGGGACATAATTCTTCCATAGTTCAAGGTAACCAATCCACTATAGCCACTCAAACCCATATCCGAATGTCTTTTGTTTCCATGTTCTGCAATAGTCCAACCGGGGGTAGTCCGTGGGTGCACTTGCACAGTGCATAAAGGGATAATCGTAGGTTGGGGCTGCATTTCATTCAAAACGTCAAACGAGCCTTTCCGTGTTGGCTTTGGCCTCTTTTAATAATATAATAATTTTAATAGTTTGAAGAGTACCTATGTATGTAATTACAGGTACATGAGACTGTTCATTTTTGTCTATGGGATGGCCAGTGGCCATGCACCTACGATATCTTTGGTATTGCAGATGTTTATTATTACTGACAGTGAACACTTAAGTAGTTGAACCTGTTTGCCACCCAATTACATATAAATGAATCATTATTATTTATACAGGGTGTTTGGCGCATGGACCGACACAATGTTTCCAGGGATTTGGGGGGTCATTAGCTAGGTTCTACCCATACACCCTTTGTCCCATTTTTTTTAACGAATTTAGAAGTTGTAAAATTTCATACAAAAATAAACTTTGGAAGCTTGTAAGGAATTTTCTAGAAACCGGTTGTATCACTGCCACTACACCCACAAACAAAAAACTTACTATTTCGAATAAAAGGAAATATTTTGGGTGTTTTTTTTCATTTAAAAAAAATCATATGTAACCAACCGTGACGTTTGGGACAAAGGGTGTATGGGTAGAACCTAGCTAATGACCTCCTAAATCCCTGGAAAAATTGTGTCGGTCCATGCGCCAAACAACCTGTATATATATATACAATAATACCTTTGCAAAAAAGAAGTTGTCTTCCAATCATTTGTTTCATTCCAGTAACTTCACTAGAAATCAATTCCACCAATATACCTGGCACACTAATTAGTACCAATTCTTTGAATAGTAGCAAAACTTTTGCTAACAGCTGAAACAGAGAATACAAAATGTTCTATGTAGCCAACCAGTCCATCGCTATGAAGTAAAATATTCGTGTTACTATAAATTGATGACACGTACATTAGATGAAGATTGAATGATTTCAAAAACCCTAACCAGTGTTAAAGGAAACGAAAACAGGGCTGTCGCCAGTATCTGAAAATAATAAGGAAACTTTTATAAGATTTTAGTGAGGCACAATAAATATAACCGAAGATCCGTCCGTCCCGCTGAATTCGCTAACCCGTATTGAGCAAGCGTGATGATCAATACTCGCCCCTTCTCTATGTGAGAAGATGTATCCAATCAACCATCAATGACAATCATCATCAGCCTATAATGTTCCCACTGCTGGGACACAGGCCGCCTCGCGGTGAGAGGGAGTGGGCCGTAATCCACCACGCGGGCCCAATGCGGTTTGGTAGATGTCACATATCTTTCGAATTTTTGGTTCTAGGACATGGCGGTTTCCTCTCGATGTTTTCCTTCGCCGTTTTGAGAGCAGTGATGAAATAATTTACACATACTAAACCGCCTGCCTGGGTTCGAACCTACGACCTACAACGTAAGTCACGGCCGTTACCACTGAGTCACCACTGATCTCTATATATAAAGAGATCAGTGGTGACTCAGTAGTAACGGCCGTTTTTTTTGGTTATATATAACAAAAAAAAAAAACTGGTATTATTATCAAAAAAAAAAAAAAAATAACAAAAGTCCTTTATTCAAACTAGGCTGAGAGTTTGAAATTAGATTTTTTGAACGTCAAAATTACATAAGACAGTTTGCCAAAGAGCTCGCCCTTCACCATTTCCTAGTGCTTTAGCTAGGAAGAAGAAGTGGCGCAACAAACTCCCCAGTAGTCCCCTAGTAAATATTATATTATATTTATTTAATTCAGACACGGTGATCCATATTTATGTTAATATACTTAGAAACTATGTTAGTAACCAAATATTAAAATACATGCCACAATAAAACTATTATAACTAAAATAAATAACTTAAGTAGTACATATAATGAAATTGAACTAAAAAAGAATTTCTTAGGTTAAATCGCAATCTTCTATAACATTTACATCTTTAAAATAAATAAAATGAACGTCAATTAAAATTAAGAAATTCATCAAGATCATACAAAAAATTTATAATTAAAAATACAAATAAATTATCAATTCATTCGTAGATAAGATTTGTTATTCTTATTGACATGCAACCGCACAAAATACCACAATATTGGACAGTCAACTTAAAATAAATATAATCATTCATTCTACATACCATTATCTTCATAGGTGCACCTGTCCTTTTAACAGAATATATTAGTTTTGTGTAGTTCGACAGGCAGTTACGTAAATTATTTTTTGATTCCTGAATATTCACCAATCGGTTGAATTCAGACAGATGTTTTTCCAGACATTTTCTACAGGCTCTTATTCTATACAATAGTAGTTCAAAAACCATCAACTGCGGTAAACACATCATAAATACTACAGCTTCGAAGTAGAATCTAACCATGAAAGATATTATCATATTCTTTAAACAGAATTCGTATGTACAGAAAACATAGCGTGTGTACATTGTATGTATTTGCAATATGATGAATAAAATCCGGGTAATAGGAATATCCATTTCTAAAGTAACACCCATTAAATTATCAACCGATTTGAGATTGTTTAAGTAAGTTGAAAAGCGGTTAGTATTAGTTAATAATGAAATTAAGGAATACACCCAATACATCACCAAGTGGGACATCAAACCGAATGCGGCTGACACCGGCACATGAACCATCATTCCAACATTTTCAACTGATATATAAATATTAAATGCAACACAGTAAGTTTTTACGATTAAAGCAATAATTTTATTTGAACTGACTTCTGTATAAATTCCTATAGAAAGTCTCATTAAGAAGAAAGTCTTCACTGAGTAGATTGTTTTCAGGAAATGTTTAACGTAACTTAAGTATTTGTAAACCATGTTTTATACATTGTAATAAGCTTGGAACTAAAATCGTTCGATGTGCTAGGCAGACGTGAATAAAAATGACTGATCATACCGTACCTAGAATTTAATTTCAGTCCATATGATAGCTGTAATTACGACAGGCGATAACTTTGTCCTTCGAGTAAAGTGATTGGTTATATTTTTATGCTTTTATTTTTGTCATAGATTAGGTGATCTATGTTATAAATTGAGATAGGGGTATTAGATAATTAATTAATATGAATTTTGAATTTGATAGGTACCACGATAAAAAGCATAGGTACGTGATCCTACTAATATATGCATGTGAAAGTTTGTATGTATGCTTGGATAACAGCTGTAGTGCTATTCTGTAAAAATCTCACCGTGAAAACAGATGTGAAGTGAGCGTGGAGTGTGCTGTCATTCCACCTGATGCTAGGGATTACACTATTGACAGCTCACTTTAAGCTCACTTCACTTATATTTTTACGGTGAGATTTTTACAGAATAACACTTCTGGATCATAAGATACTTTTATCCCAGTAGTACGTTTTTGTGAGATCATTTCCGATCAGGCGAAGCCGCTGTCAAAACCTAGTATGTCATAAATGTCTAAGTATTAAAAGAAATAAGTGTTAAAAGAGCATTTAATTTTCTCAATTAAATCTTAACCATTATAAAAAAATTACATGTTGTCGTTTCCCTTCTTATTAAGTTAGCTATTACCTAATACCTGACAGCACACAAACTATTGGCTTGAATATTAAAACGTCTACCAATATTCCAATATTTACCTTTGCAAACAAGCAGCTGGTTTCCAATATGTGCGCAGTTTCATGGTATTAAGTTCGGCAGACGTCAACTCTGGCAATACTGCTTGTACACACGGCAGCACGATGCCCACACTCAGCTCTGTAACTTTAGCGGCTTTGAAATGTTTCATAGAATACAATTTTTTTTTCAGTGCACTGTTTGTGACTCGGGGCATACTTACCTACCTGATGGGAATAATACATACGTTTATTTTTTCTGTAGAGGTAGATATTTTATTACTGTTAGTCACTCTCTACTATATTATTATTATTACTTGGATTATATTACCTTTTTTAATTTCACAAAATGACGATTAGCATACTCGGCTGATTATGCATAATCAGCCTATAATGTTGCCACTGCTGGTACACAGGCCTCTTCTCTGTGAGAGGGAGTAGGTCATAATCCACCTCGCGTGCCCGATGCGGGTTGGTGGATTATGGTGTAATGACGATTATTTTCCGAAAATTTTCTTTTTATTCGTCATTGCTTAAATTTTGATGACCAGTTGTTTTTAAAATTCTTCTTAACGTATTAAGTTGTGCTAGTACTATACTAGTTTCATATTTATTATTTAATCTATGACTCATGTTTATTGTGTGCCAACTAATCTTTGGAGGCCTACGGGATACCATATGATAATAGCTCCTGAAATTACTTTTATTTAATGTTACTACAGTTGAAAAGCATGAACTGAAAAACAACTAACAAAGTGAACCCAAAAATTTTACTTGGAGAAGTAATAGCATAAACAGTGGGCTAAGTGAGAGCTACGAAAAATATATATATATAACTGTAATATTTAACTACGACTCACGTTCTTATTACTCTATTAAAAGAAAAAGCTCTTCAATAGAACCCCACAGCATCAATAAAAATAAAATTTAAGAGCGGTACAAACCTTTTAGATTGCGAATGGCAGTTGTAACTAGTAGAAACCAATTTGGCAACCCTTCTTACTGCGTATTAAATAGTTGAACGAAAACCGGACCTATTAAAAGAGTGTATAACGCCCTCTTGCTACTCCAGTAGGTATACCATGAAGAAGCCTTCAAGATATTATGGAAGTTATCTTTTACTTAAAAAAAAAAAAAACTGACGCCTCGTCGTACACCAATCAATTAATCAGCCTAGCCTTTTCTCAGCTTTATATAGCTCAGCTAAAGGATTATAATTGCCGCCAATTAGTAAAAACAAATGACATATGAATTCATTATACATCTACAGATTTCTAAAGAGTTCCTAATTCGAAATTTAAATAAAGTTTTCATCGGCTGCTTTTCTTACTGGCCTAATCTAAAAACTTTCAGTGTGACCCCCCATATTTTGTATGTCCACAAAAACTTAGCACTTTTCAAAATAGGAAGCGATTTATGTATAAATACACGTAGTAAAAATTAAAGTTGATACCCAAATTTTGATTAGCTAAAACAAGCAAGTCATTTCTTATAAGCAGTATCCGCTTTAATAACAAGTTGCCAAAGTCGGTTACAGAACTTAGCGATGGGAAGTTCAAAGCCCACATCAAACGTATCCCCATCAAAAAAGCATATTATAAGAGTAAAGACTAGGCTGAAGACAAGGAAGTTTGGCAATAACTTTTTCTGCACATGTGGCTTCCATGGCAACCCTGGTACCTCAATAACGGCATCACTATGTAAATGTCTATTAACAGCTACCAAATGACGTTGCTATTGTTGATCGATGCAAATTACGTTTTTTTTTTTACTTCTATGACATAATCCTCTCATTATTTGACATTATATACCTACTATTCTAATTTCAACTCTTTACTTACTCTTTACTCTTACCTCTTTGTAGATAGGATATTCATTCGTTTTTGTTACAGTTGTAATGACAACACTTGGCTTTGCTTTTTTTTTATATATATATGCCATCTCGCAGTTGGCCTTGAGAGGCTGTGACTCCTTAACCGATCTTTCCTGCGGTGCCTTTGAGTGAACTCAAAGCCTCCAGCCAGGGGCATAATATGAATTACAAGCTAAGCGACCAACACCTAAGGGCACCCCCTGTGGGGTACGAACCTCGGCTTAGGGCGTCGCTGGGGGAGGACAGCAAGTTGGGGACAGGCTGGATCAAATTAGATTCTTCAATATTATTAACAGGGGAGTTTAAAACTACTGGCTCAGCTACACCACCAGCTGGCTCGGATCCGATCAAGGGACAGAGAGGGCAATTCATCGGGGAGGTACGCGGGCGCGGAGGTCCTCGGCGGCGATGTCGGAATTTCGATTTGTGTCTGTATCTGCTGTATAATGTAATGGTGGGCCTACTGCTTTCCTGGAGGAGGGTAATGGGGAAGTCAGGGTCGGTCAGTCATGCATGCCTTGGACGGCGGATTTTACTGATTCTAGAGGGAACATAACTGGCGGCCTTTACAACCAGAGGGTTGTGATACCTGCCAGCGATATCAAAAAAACGCTTGCAAGCTTGTTTCGTGAATTGCTGAATGTTGGGGATTTTCAAATCTAAGTGTAAGTTTTTGTTACGAACGAACCAGGGGGAACCCGTTGCTTTACGAAGAAAACGGTTCTGTAGGGTCTGCATCCTATGGACGTGTCGGGGGTGTGCCTGTGCGAAAACTGCACAGGCATATGTCATGATGGGACGGATGCTTGCAGTATAAATGCGCAGTTTGTACCTGAGTGACAATTTACTGCGTGCATTTAAAACGGAATGTACACTACCGAGGCGGCTCGTGAACGAACTACGTTTATGTGCTCTGTGAAGGAGAGCTGTCTGTCTTAAGTCACCCCCAGATATTTGGCTTGCTTCTCCCAAGGGATCGGCTTGCCAAACATCTTCATCGGACGGATTTTTAATGATTTTATTTATCTTTTATATAGTTTTTTTTTTATATTTTGTAAATGTGAGAACGTTGTAGGCCTTACTTGTAAACTGTAGATTTGTAGACCATTGTCTATCTTGTTATTTACCTGGTATTTGTTGACAGACCTACACTGTCCTCCCATATCTCTTAACACTGTAAGTTGAAAACATTTTAAAAGTCAATTATTTTTAAAAGAGTAACGGTGGAGTTTCTTTCCGGCTCTTCGCCATAGGAACCGACCAATTAGAATCGTGTACCAAGCTACTGATGTTTCATAAGTGTCCATGTAGGTTTAAGTGAAATAATATATTTTGATTGTATGTAAAGATAATCACCTACCCGTGGACCAACCGCAGCGGTTATCTTTAATTTCAAAAATATTTCTCATGCCTTGTCGTACACCAAATGGCTGAATTTCCATGTGCTATCAAAGGTCAGTTTCCTGGATGAAAATGTGAGTATGCAATAAAATTTACGATAGAGGAATTATCTCAAATCGATCTTATATTTAGAAAAAAATTGTAACGAAAAAAGGGGCTAGTAACAAGATAAACTTAATAAATCCTTTGACGACATCTAATCAGTAGCATTTCTATATAATTATAGCTTTAACGAACGATCATTAAAATCTGTTCTACCAGACATTGAGGCAGAACGCGTAATGAAAGCTATTTAGCTGTTTCAATACATTCAATGAATATGCGTCTTCGAATTGCAGATGTGGTCACACTTATTGGAAAATAAATTGGCTTCTCGTAAGTACTTATGTATTTCTTACAAAACGTTATAGTATAGTGTAGATTAAGTGGGTACTAATAATTTTATGCTATCTAATTCATTACTTGATGAACAGATACATAGGTACATAATTAAGTTGTAACCTGGTTTAATTGCTTCAGTATTTTCTTATTAATACTACATTATGTAATCATGTAAATTAAAACTTTGTTTTGCAGGAATTTTAAGTCCCTAAATAATTCTTTATAAACATTATAACCATGCGCATTCTGTAACTTATGAAGTTATGAACTTATGACACAGTTTTCCGATTACGTTTATTTTAATCATTTCGTCAATATTTTTCAGCCAGTTCATAAAAGTACCAGGAAGTGCTTTTGCGTAGTAGGAAATTGGAAATCAATGTGCAATTAATTATGGCTCCAAGCATCGCAGCTTTGATAGCTAATAACGTCCGACCGGACGGGCGAAGTCGTAGCTACCTATTTACTGCCACAGAATAATACAGAAGATCGGCTCCAAACAACGAGCGAAAACCAGCGCACGCACACTAGATGCGTACGGACGGCGATCTGAAACAAATGCCAGTCGCGAGTGCGCTTGCACTCACTTTACGTGTGGCATGTAGTATATGTGTGCGTGAGCTTTCGCCCATATTTATTTATTTATTTTATTTATTTATTTGGTTCACCAACAATTGTTTACACTAACATCTTGACAAAAAATAACATGTATTTAAAAAAAAAACTTTGAACAGTGTAACAATTACTTAAAGGTAAAAACCACATGCACTAAATTAAATTATGTTAATTGTAAGCCTAGGTACGTGTACAGTTTACAGCCAACTTAAAAGAAAAGAAAAATATGTAGCCTATGTATAAACAGAAGCTCAGTTTTGTAACACTATGATTGTTAAAATTAAGATCGAACAAATGAATACCTTACGACACATCAGATAAACAACTCAAGATTTTGGATTTCAGCTTAGTCAGAGAATCAAAGTGGTAATCGATTAGATCGCTGCAACTATTCAAAACACTACAGAATCTAGCGCATGGAGAGTTACATCCCATACATATCTTATCTATTTGGTCTGACCTTCTATATCTAATTTCTATAACTATATATTTTTTTCTATATCTATATTGTAATTTTGGGATACTTACTGCTTTTCCAAAGCGTGTTTAAAATAGTAAACATTACTCTGATTTTCATTTTTGAATTCGTTTTTGTTTGCTTGTAAGATTCAAATATTGTTTGTGAACAAGCAACTAAGTTTAAATTAAGTAAGCAATCACTTCCGAATGTGACATGTGCGGAGTTAAGATTGAGTTACAGTTGAAGTTGAATTTACATGTTTTGTTTTTGTTCTGGTTGCTGCATCTGGTGTAGTTACATAAACTAGTTTCAAGCCATTTGCAACCGTGAAGCAAAAATACCTGGTAAATATTAGTATGTCACCAAAATCATCAGACATCCCCAGAATTGAGCACGTAGGTAAGTGAACACTTTCAAACCTGAGTTTCAGTTACAAAAAAATATATTTTTGTTTTTATTTCAGCGGAAATGTGCGACAAAATCCTTGTTCACAGGCTGTAACCTACAACCTTTTGCTTATAATTGTAATCTCCCACTAATTTACCAGTTGTCCATTTATCAAACTGAAAGCATTATTTCAATTAAATGAGGTAAACATAAAGGACGCCCACGTTGTTTACTTTTAATACCTACCTACCATTCAATAATTCACAAGGTTCACCGGAGTATACCAAAATTTTGGTCTAAGATCTCGAACAATATATAAATTAAGAGATTCTGTTCTGTTGCGGCCCCTGCTTCGATCCTAAGAAAGAAAGAAAAGTAGGTTTATTTGTCACAGAAATACGTGCATACAAAAAAGATAGGTAATTAGCTCTAATAATTAAGAAAAAAAAAGTAAATCAACAAAGAGATCTCTAATCACGAGCACAAAACATAAATAGTCGACAGCTGCACGTCATGACTGTGACAAGAAGGCTTCCACTCAGCATGATGCTGTGCTGTGTGTGTCCTACAATGATTTCGATATTTGTGTGGTTTGTAAAGAAAGTTGAGGTACTTTTACATTGTTTAAAAGTTTCTTCATTTAGTGTGTGGGACAATAGCTAACCATATTATTTAAAAAGGCTACTCCTGATAAAGTTTTCTTAAAAAGAGCAATTGCGGAAACTCAAGATACCTACTCCAGTAAATGATCTCTTTTGGTAATCCTAACCAAGAAATCTATGGCAGCGGAAATTGCTTGTCAACTACAAAATTAAGGTCAGCTTCAACATGAACCAAACCGTCCAACAGCTTCCATAACTGTTTCCAGTAGCAACTATTAGGCCTGCTTGCACGACAAATCAGTAAATGCGTTTAGCGTTGAACATTAAAAACACTCTCCGTCTCTGATATCTTCAAGCCATTGACAGAAATAGAACGATGTTTTAAATTCGTTTAGCGCTAAACGTATTTAATGATTTGTGGTGGAAGCGGCACCCTAATTGTGTAACACACTTTCTATCACAATCTGAATAATTTTGAAGGATATTGCTAATTCATTGCTTCATTTAATGACCTGTAAGCAGTTGTTCCGAGTCTGGCTGTTTGCGTATGTGAGTTTAAATGTTTGTAAACGCACCCACGATACAGGAGAAATTCCTAGAGTGGGGCAACGTGTTTTAAAAAAAAATCATACCTATAAGTATGTTCGAAAAATGTATCTGCTCCACAAAGTAAATAATGCAATGGATATTTTTGAACTCTCAAAATGGAAGCCGTTGCTCCTGTTAGTTTGTTACCTAGTTACCCCGCTGGCCTTAGTCACAGTCACCCTACCGAGTATTCCCACTCATATTTGTTAGTGAGCCAAGTCTGAGGCAACTGGCAAGAGGCCTATCAGATGGAGTCGCGGCTAGCGGACCCATTGTGAACTGTGATAACCCACTTTTAGCCGGAAAATGTTTTGTGTGTATGACACTTGGGAGATAACGTGTAATGTGTGGTTCGGATCGCTTGGCTATGGGCAAGGATGAGGACGATCCGATTGTGATCGAGTTAGGCCAAATTTTTGGTTAAATTAAAAATCTTGATTAAATTCGTAAAGTCGTCTTGCAAGTCCCGCTGGGAAAAATCCTTGACAGTTTAAGATTTACTTAATAAACATCAAGTTCAATGTGTAGAACATACATTATCTTGTTTCACCAACCGTTGTAAATTTCTAACTAAGACACTATAATTATGTGTGCTTAAATAAATAAATTAATAAAATATTAGTTTTTTTTTTCAAAAAAGGAGTACCTACAGTTGGAACTTAATCATATAATAAAATTAACCAACGGGAAATAAATCAAGATAACATTAACAATTCCTTAACCGCTGCCAACTAAACCCATAAAGCCTATGAACTTACATTTACAAACTTACACCGTTTCAGTTGCAATCACACCATAAGATAGCAGTAGCCACTTATTGATTATGAGGTCCAAACCCGGGGGGCAAGCCGATAAAAAGTTACGCCACCTCTGTAATTTGAAAGAGTATTTCAGAGATAAGCTACCATTCGGTTCGCTTGTCTCTGCCACAGATAAAAGTTGTCCTATTATTTCTGCCGAGCGCCGTATCTGCGTGGCTTCAGGCGTTCACAAAGAAAACGCTGCCCGGTAGCAAGCCAACCGATTATCGATACACTCTTTGTATGAATTATGTATTTAGTTGGAAAAATTTGTTTTATACGATATCTGGTTGCGATTTATCTAGGAAGTTTGTTTGTGAGTTATACAGGGATAGTTTTGTGACCGTAATATTAGTTATTCAGACGTGACCTCTTTGGCTAATGTTCTGGGAGCTAGCTTTAGTTTTCTGGTTTAATTCGGTTCCTGAAGTGATAGAACTGTCGGAGATAAGTGCGAACTGTGGTTAGCTCTTATTTGTGTGTGTTTCTAGCACTTTCACTCACCTATATTGAGAGTTTCAGTTTGATACAGAAAACAGATTCTTTAAGTACCTAAATCCTATAGATAAGAATTCTTGGGATTCATATTCAAATATGCTACTTCTGTTCCCAGTTTGTTTGAAGTTGTTGGCGCAAAAGGAAGTCACAGTCACCACCGTAGTACAGAAAAAGTGGTTGTGTGTGTTAAAAACTTGCATCCTTTAAATATAGTACATTACTGCAGCGGCCAGCGAAAGAGGCATTGATGGACGAATGTGTAAATGTGGGCCGAGGCGAAGCCGACGCACACATACGTAAGTCCATCAATGCCTTGTTGTGGCCAAGGCTTGTATAGTCCTTTTCTGAAATAATGCGCGGAAAATAATATACAATTACTTTTCAAAATCAATGACGAACAACGAACAACAATATTTTTTCCCGCGTTAAGAGCGTTTATACCTTATGAGTGGCAACGTCGCAATTTAGTGTCATATTTCGTGGTTTTCAATTTTTATCATTTAATCGGAGCTATATTTTAAAAATCTGTTTAATTAACGTTTTAGAAATGTTTCGGATTATAAGGTCGTTCTATTTTTTTTAAATTACACGATAGATATATGAGTTTACTATGTAATTTATTTGGCCGCTAAACCAGGAAAGATATGGATTTTCATACAACTTTTGCCAGCCGCTGCTCGCATGTATTTGGCCAGTACAGAAGTTTCGATTTATCTCGAAAAAGGTTGTCAAAATAATGCACAAATATCCAAGCATGTTTGAGAAAATAATTTTGTTCAAATTATAGGTTGATCGAATTTGATAAACGAGCTTCCAATTAGCGACACCATAGAAAACCACAGTAAAATCGTGTTAGCTATTAAATGATAATTATGACATTAAAATATTATTAGTAACTGAAAAGGTTAAATGTTGGTTCGCGTGTTTGACACTAGTTCTAGGTAATTGAGTGATGTGGGGACTAACTGACCATTGAATTATACATGAACACATCAGTAACCGTTTAAGCTCACAGCTATTTAAAATGTTCAGTTTATTTTACAAAGCCTTTTGAATTTTGTTGCTATGCAAAATAATTGTTTCAGAAAGCGTAATTAAACCTTGAACCAGTAAATGAGCTTTCAAATCTTATACTAACTATTGTTTTGTTTGATTGATTGAGCAAATTATCAACCAAATAAACTGTCAGCTATGAGATTTGACATCATACTCGTAATAAAACGTTCCGAAAACAAGACATTACGTAAAGGACAAAAAAATGTGACAAGGTTTTTCAGATAGACCGACTATCCTAGTATTTATTATAATGTACTAAATAGTACTACTCTTGGCCTGAACTTTGTGAAGGCTTGTCGCAGACCGGAGTCATGCCGCAGCCCGCGGGTTGATGTCATTGGCTCTTTTGTCACAAGGCTGTAACGATAGCAACGAAAATAAACAAAACTGCTTTTTCTTGTTATTGTGGAATAATTGACAGTTATTAACACTAAATTGGATTTATGCATAGACTATGCTAGATGAGTAGCTAGGCTCTAGAGACAAGTTAAACAGAGGTTCAGAGACCCAGTGTCAATCAATTTCTACGAGTTGAGTTCTGCAACACAGGTTTAACTAGCGCAGAAGTCACAAAAATCCGTGATCGGAATAAAACAAAATATACAATATTTTGTTTTATTTCAATAAATAATATTTATTTATTTAAACTAATATTATAGAGAGAAAATATTTGATTTTTTGTATGTTTGTATGTTTTTTATTACGCGGTCATGTTAAAACGGCGGAACGGATTTGAATGAAATTTGGCATATGAGTAGACCTAAATGAGGACATAGGATACTTTTTATCCCAATGTTTCCATGGGATCGAGACTTACGCGGCTAAAACCACGAGGCGCAGTTTAACTTAGACTTGTGTAAAAGAGGAGATTCCATACAAATTGATTTAATTTTTTTTATTGAATATATTTTTAGAAGTCTTCTTGTCTATTGAGTTAGCTCGCCCGTGGTTCTTGATGTCCAGTGCCGGCTTTCTCTAACATGGGTAACGTCAGCAGCATAGTTAACAAAACTAACGTGTGCACGATTGTTTTTCTATAAGCGTCAGAGGAATTTAAACTTAGACTTCGTTCAATAGGATCGCTGGTCAAAGTAAAATGCAAAGTCTTTATTAGTATCGGATACAAAACCCGTGACGCTTGAAATTGAAAAATAAAAGGTATCTAATCTATACTAATAATAAAGCTGAGGAGTTTGTTTGTTTGAACGCGTTAATCTATGGAACTACCCGTCGGATTTGAAAAATGATTTTTGCATTTGATAGTCCAATTCTTGCGGAAGGTTAAAAGCTACCTAACATCACGCTAGGGCTTTTAGGAGCCGAGGAAAAAACAAAAACGTCTGAAAGGACGCTAAGCGAAAACAAAGTTGTAGAGCGGGCGGGCGATGTGACAAGGTGGGACAGGGGCCGAGGAAGTTTTATAAAAAATTTGGCTGTTAATTTAGTATAATATTGTGTATCTTACGACTTGCACGCGAACGAAGTCGCAAGCACAAGTATTAAAGGTAGGTACATTATTTGCTGCACAATTCGACAGTCTCCATCTGAATCTTAACTTTCAAATGCCTTTAGATGTGAACGCAAGACACACCATCAACTAACACCCAGTATCAAATTAATAATTGTCTCTACAGCTAACACAAGTTGTAGAATCAATATTTATAATCCGATTTAAACAATAACACAGTGAACATCAATGTTCTATTCCGAATAACAGAAACTTCAACCATAACTTTTTAGTTTATGTAGGTAGGTATCTAAAATGTATTAATGTTTGTGTACTTCAGAACAAATTAATAACCTTCAATTTCTCTTAATTAGCGACTCTTTTATCTGAATACACATTTAACGCTAGGCCCGTAAACTGCTAGTCGTACAATATTTCCATTATAATCTATTCTGCCGTCCGTACGGTAGTACACAACAATGTGACAGCCGCGTGCCGGACGTCCGGTGCCGGCCGTCTCGACGCCGGTCTAAACTTATTAATTGCCCGGAGCCGCGCCGCGCCGCGCTCGCTTGCGCCCACTCCACTCTTGAAACTGTTATGCCGGCCGTACGGATTTCAGTTTGTAAGGATTAACGGACTAGTGTGTGAGATGTAGAATGTTTTTTTTATTTCTAGCTTCAAGTGTTGGGCTATTTTTATAATGTTATTTTCTTGGGAAATTAATTAAAAGTTATAATTATAAGTTCAGGAATGAAAAGAAATAGCTCTGTCATTAAAACCAATCGGCACCGTCTTATTGAGCGTGAAAATATCTGTCTTATTCGCTCTGCCATATTTCACAAGCATTTCTGGTTTTCCTGAAGTGAAAACCATCAGTTTTCCTATGCGAGAGAGAGAGATGAAGCTATACATGTTCGCCGAGAGCAACGTTGCTGGCTTTTCCGCGCTGCTAAATTAGCTCAAGAATGTCATTCTACACAAGGGTAACCCTGAGTGAGAATGAATTTGTAAAAGCTGTGTACCGTGTTGTCCATCTTGCAAGAGAAGCAAAAGACTTTTAATATTTATATTTTTAGTTATTGTATTTTAATATTCTATCTGTGTTATTATGTTGATGCCTATGGTATTTAAGAGTATGTGTCTATAAGGTATGGGTTTAATAATTTCCTGATTATATTTCATTTAATTTAATTTATACATGACCTATATCGCCAACCCTTTTTGCGACAGAATTATGTTGGCATTAGTACACCATAATACGACCCCTGAACATAAGTAATGCCATGCTTATTGGATGAATTTATCTCAAAGCTAAACACACATACTCATAATTTAAGAACATTCTCATATCCTGAGTCCTGACACCAATCACTGCACCATCCACCATTCATAATTCAAAAATAATAAGAACGACACGAACTGCAATCGTAATTAGTCGGGCTATTTCGGCGGCGTCGGCTCTGTTGCGCGGGAGTATACGTCAAAACATCGTTTTGTTTTAGAAGGAAGATATATTTTACGACAGTCGCCCGCGCAGTCACGATTTTTAACTGCGCCCTCTTAATTAATGGTAATGTTGGGTCGCAATCGGCAGTTGAAACCGAGATCGTTTGTTTTTTTTTAATTACCTGCAGGTGTCTGTTTTGTATTCTTGGAGAAAAATACTGTGATAGTAACATTCGTTAATTTATCCATAATTAAATTGACAGGCACACATTCAAATTGTGTTTTGATATTCAAGTTTGTTATAATAATATGGAATTAGCACTGTCTTGTTCGAATCTTGGGGATACTGTATTTAACCAAGATAGAGAAATTATTACTTACACCGGCGGGGCTAGCATGGCCTCTGTGATAGGCTTGAGTCACTCATTTTATAACGGTTTTTTCTCCCAAACTGTGATATAAATGTGTGTGTCACAGTAGGCCATGCACGCCCCGCTGATGTGAATAACTTCTTCAGCACCATGAAGAATATAAAGAATAATAATAAATTCGAATTTCAGCAATATTGAAATCGGTGTAGTCGCTTTGACCCGGATGGCGCTTTTGACATGAATCTTACTAAAATGTCACAGGTCACAGTCTTATAAAAATACAGCATATCATATTCGACGTCCAATCACTATCCATTTTCTGTAGTTTTCATGCTTTTAAATAAAACATTAATCCGGCTCTCACATTTTTCATTTTCCCGTGATCTGAAGAGCATACTTGGGTCGGCCATAAATAAATGAAGTTACACAAATAACTACTGATATTTCAGTCTGACCCAATCCGCCACACGCGTGTTGCCGAAGGCAGTTATGGTGAACGCACCGATATTCGGTAGAAACAGCTTTTAAATATGTTTGGGTTTTTTGGCGCTGAAGGATTTTTGTGAATCTCTTATAATATGATTAATGGATATGTTTATACTTTATTGATCTTTAAAACCCAATAAATATAAAACTTATTCAAATAATGTTAAAAAAAAAACATTTTAACTTTTGAATTAATTTTATCTTGAATTTCAAAGTAACAATTTCTAAGAACATTACTTACTTATATTCAAGTTCAACAAATATTGTAGTTTGTTTAATTTATCTTTTATTATTTTAGTTTGTATCACAAACAATCCCGAGCGTGGGTCGCCAGGGGCTGGAAACTGGAACGTACGGATTTGTTAGTGGGAGTCTAAATAATTAATTTGTAAGTCAGTTTTTGGTAATAAAGGATGTTGATCCGTCTTTTAATCCTTTATTATTAAGGGTATGTTATTTATGCTATCGGTAGGTAGGTACTAGGTACCTACTTACCTGCTATTTTGTGAAGTGAAGGATCAGTATCATACATTCAAATTACCTCCTGCAACGGAGTCTTGCCAAATCATACTTACACAGGACGTGCTGTGATTAATCACTTCAGTGTCTTATTTTTGGCACCTGAAAAAGTAAATATTCAATCGTTACCAACCAGGACAAGACAAATATACATGTATCAACCAAATCATGCATCCAGTAACAAGTCCTCTCACCGTAATAACGCATTAATATTGCAAGCACTGTCCGTAACAAGATCATAACGTATTTATCGTGACACGGCTCCTGTGCCGGCCCGGCGCCGGTCCCGAGCCGGTCCCGTGCCGTGGACGAATCGGAACACCTGAAGGATTATTTCGCGGTCGCCTCTCGTTACTTATTTACGGGTATTCACGGATAGGTGATAGTGAAATTGGTTGGATATCTAAAAATAAGAGTCGAATCAGAATCTGTTTGAGTTAAATACTCAGATAGAGATATTCTGTTTCTCCAATATCCAATAAACTTGTGCTGCTTATCTGGCTAGGAACAAGTCAAAGCGAGAAGTTGTACCTACCATAAAGTATTAATTCATTATTACAAATGTCATATTAATCTAATAACAAGACCGAAATTGAGACCAGTAAAATGACACAACATGACAATATACCTATCAGTCAGCACGCTTGTAATATCAATTTAAAAATTAAAATTAATATGTCTGCAAAATTATTAGCATGTCATAAGAAGAAAAAAAAAGTGAAAGCCTATTAAAGGAACCACAACTTGAGTTTTAATTCCAAATGGGTTCAATATTAGTTTTAGGATACATACCGACATAAAGTTGACTCAGTACTTCGCATTGAGTACAGAGCTCTCACCTGATGACTAAGTACTAAAGTACCTACTACCAGAAATATCCACCGGGTGAATTTTGATTGGCAGTATAAGGAAAACGGTGGTTTCTTGTATTCACTCTCCGTACACAACTCTTCACCACACGATTGTCTATTTGAACAACTAATGTATTGATGCGTCACTACTTTGCTCATGACAGCATCCACCTCATTTCAACATTCACACAGATCTGCAGCACCATATATTGTAACTTCCTGATTTGTCATATAACTTATCTTTAACTACATCATCATCATTATATTAGCCAAAGTAGACTATTGCTTTGCATAGGTCTCCCCAAAAATCGCCACAAGTAGGTACCTACCAGGCGTTGCCTGCATCCAGAAAATTCCCTTGGCCTTCATCAAATCGTTGGACCAATTTTTGGAATTCTAATTGTTACATGGGTGAAGGAACTGCGAGTCTGCGACCCCGTGCTAGAACAGATCAAAGCCTCTTCGACGGTTATTCTCAAAATGTTAACTAATGTGGAGGAATTCAGTAAACTTTTTTAACAGTCATGAGCAAACCGATTTCTACTTTATATGTCAACGTTCCTTATCCAAATAAAAAGCAATACCAATATCCAAATGAATCACCTCACCAACAACAAAACATTTTATAAGTACGTTGTATCCGTCTGTTTGATAAACAATGCGAAGCGCGTACGCACGAGGTCGGCGGCGTACGCGACGAATGCCGAAACCGTTCGCAATCCGACGCCCGCGGCCACCGGCGATGCTCGTACGATTACGATGTCTGACCCATCGCCCCTTGATATGGAGATATGGTGTTATATTTTTGGTAGAGTATCGTATTAAGAAATGTTACTAGGCGATTTGATAAAGAATGACATGGCAACTTTGCTTTCCATTAAATATTCCCCTGTCTTTCTAAAGCACATCGCTCTTGTAAGTTGTTATATGTGGTGTTCACTAGAATCACTAAATAGGGGCTTGGGTTTAAGAGTAAAACCACCGAATTTTGAGTAAGTACACAACAACCCAAAGGGAACGTCTAGACGCCACAAGGGATAGAGCGGGACTCTCTTGAGGCGCTTCTGTTGTTCGCTGTTGTGTGTTGTGTTTATTTGTTAACATCGCTTAAAAATGTGCACCGAGTTAACTAGGCCAATTCAAATCTAATCAATTTATTTGCTTTAAGTGTTGGTACAATATCGGTCTTAACATAAATAATTATACGGATCCATAACACGTAGTCATAAATGATAAATGATTTTATTTCTGTAAGTAGGTTTGTACAAACACTTTTACACGTCAATCATATTTTGAAAACTAGATGAGGTCGGCGTTTCCTATCTGACTACTCTGAGAAGAAAGGCCGAAACAAACTCAGAGGTCACAGTCTCTTTTAAAGTCCAGACATAATCTTGGTCAGATCATGTGAAGACCATGTAGATTGGTGTCTGAAACGGTCTTTTGAGGAAAAACCATACAGATTGAGCGGACCTGTCCTGTTGTCAGTAATCGTGCAGCTCAACTCACAACTTAAGGAGGACAACGATTCGACGAACAATACCTAAGAAAGGACATTTGGGTAGACCGCATAAATTACTAAAGCTGCCAGATTGTGATGAAAACTAACTGAGAAAACAAAAAAAGTAATGAACCACATAATCTTCACATTCACAATAATTAAAATAATATAATACTTTCCAAAGTAAATACTCATGTCATTGTATGTATAAAATATAACATGACACATAATAATGTGACATGCAAACATTTGTGTTTTAATACAATTAAAATTGAGCACTAATATTGATACATTAGTGGATACTTAGATGAATTAAAAAAATACTATTAATGTCAGAAGTGTCAAACGTGTTATTGGTGTCAGAAGTCACTTACTGAGTAGAAAATCTTTTAACTCAAACTCAAAGCATTTATTTCAATTAAACCATTTACAGGCACTTTTGAATTGTCAAGGGGTCGGTCAGTCAGAAATATGAAGCTAGTTGCCCATTCCAAAGCGTAGTAAGTGCCTATGGAGAAGAACGGGCAAAAAACTCCATGGACACTCTTTTAAATTATATTGTTACATAAATATTAGTTACATCATTAATGTTGAATATAGGTATAATTATATGTGAAAACGATGTAAATAAGACGTACACATTGAGTGTCCAGTGTACAGCAAATATAAATTTAAACAAAACAATCCATAGTAAAATAATTAAAATAAGCCGTGGTGGCTAAGAGATGACCAGTCCCAACTGACAGCGCCCGTTCACGAACATGACGCATGGATCAGCACCATTCAGCTCAACCATTTTGAAGGGAGCTAAATGATCCAACACACGCGCCACCGTCAGCGAGACATTTGAGTGAGCATGACATCTATCAGCCGCCAGGGCGTTTGATTCAATTCGTTTTTTCAATTCAATTAAATACATTTTTATAATACGTCATTGCATTACCCGGTAAATGGTAGCTCGATAGTACATAGCACTCACACTTGTCCTATGCAATTATTATATAATACAAAGGAGATTGAGTTTATACAAAGCAAAGGTAGTCTTACAATCTTCAGCAGCTCCAACAGCATTTTCAAATGTTAATCAATTAGTTGTGGTTGTGGAGAAGGACCAGCATTGAGCCAGGCATTTTTATCAGCGATATAATCCCCCAACTTATAATATGCCTGGCTGCATAGTGTGCGTTTTATACAAACTTTGAATTTCGTCTCATTCAGTTGAAGTATGTAACTTCTCTTCTTCTTTCTAACTTAACCATACTTTAAGACACCTTGTACATTTATTAGCTGGTATGATTTTAATACTATTAGTATTAAATATGCGACCACACATTGCATAGCTATTCTTAGTATACAGGGTGAAATTGAATTCGTGGGCATTCTTTTAAAGGGTCATTGTACTCATCATTATGAACAACTTTTACTATGGGACCAACACTGAAATCGCGAAAAAAAATCAGGTGTTCCCTACATTTATGTTTGCATAACCCTTTAAAATATAGGGAACAGCTGATATTTTTTTGTGATTTCAAGTTTGGTCCCATAGTAAAAGTTGTTCATAATGATGACTTTGATACATTTCATGAGCTTTTTTAAGATGCCAATGCAAAGGATACCAAGGAACTATGACTATGAGAGGTCGAGTTGCCTCTGGGGTATTTCTTGAAGTTATTTCAGTTTATTCATAATGAATCGATGACTTACTAAGTATATGACTCGATTTTCACATTCATTTCAACCCAAAACTAAACTCAACACAAATGAGAAAAGACCGGCACTGTATAGTCGCCGGCAAGTAACTTGGCAAGAGTCGTTAGATGCGTTTTTCCTTTCTTTAACCAGGCATTTTTTTAAAATAAATCAGAAATTCTTCCCTTTATGTTTGAGGCCGGGAGTTTAAGCAGCATTAACACGGATTTTTTATTATTTTAGATGGGTTTGCTCTTGACTCTAGTCTAGGTCAGACAGAGTCGACAGTGGAGTGAGCTTACCCAGAAGAAGCCTGTTCACTCTCACTTTGAAGAGATTATGGTTGTATGCGTTCGGAAACACAGACGCAGATAGAGAGTTCCATTATTTTGCTGTGCGCATTACAAAAGACATTTGGAAACGCTTAGTGCGAATTTACACGGTGCAAATTTATTGCCTGTTGGCATACCATACGATTGAAACAACAATTTTATTGACTGGCACCATCTAAACAACACAATACAATTGTTCAAATTCATTTATTTGCCAGAATGCACGTTTACAGTGTATGATTTTAACCTTTTACATTCTACCATTACATACGGTGTGCAGATGAATAAATTTATAAAATAAAAAACTACAGCAACAACAAATAAGTGCTCATGCATTAGGATTCTTATGGAAGCAAGGAAGCAAGTTAGTTCCCGTACAAAACTGGTATAGGTGTAAACAGCGCGTACAATAAAATCGCACTTGCAATAAAATCTCATCATCATCAAAATTTTCTATCATTCAAACATGAGCGAACGAAACGAGTTGATTTTTTTAAAGCAGATTTTCAATAAAATTTAATGAAATATTTGGCAGCGCAAATACGGGCAATACTTCAATTGTGTACCAAAGAAAGAAAGAAAATAAATTTATTTGACCCAGGTTAAAGCACACAATATTACACAAAAACAGACAAACAGTACTTAAAATACCAACCAACCATAACCATACCATAACCAAAACCATTGTGCAACCATAGACATCTGTTTTTAATATTTATGTGCGTGCAACTCCGTGTTTTGACGAGGCAAAATTTGCATGCAATAATCGCCTTGCAATAAAATTGTCTTGGTGTAAGTCGCATGCAATTTCATTGAGCGTTATTGCTGAAAGACCAGACTGCCCTTTCCTGGCGCACTGGTCCCGTAGGCATGCCTGCTGGCCCGGTGCAGAGGGGAAGTTTATGAATTAAACTTTTCATTAATTTATTTTGTTTTAAGGTTACTAACATAGTTGTAAGTTTTTCTGTTACTAACTCATTATGGATTTTTAATTTTGTCCGAAATAAATGATTATTATTATTATTATTATTATTATTGAACGTTAAAACGTGTCTTCAATTATTGTATGCCGACAACCCTACGTCATTTACGTCACCCGAGAATATACACAACAATATTATTTATTTGATATTTTATATTTAATCTACACTGAATTTTGTTCACCCCATTATCGGTTTTGTGTGTAGAGTCGAGATTATAATGATAAAAATGTACAGTAAGTTTTGCTTAGAATTAATAACAGCTTACTAAATGTAGTCGTAGTCGAATTACAGTTGTTAGGAGAAATATTTTACTGAACAATGAGTAAAATATTACATGATGGAAGTAAATAACTAAGAAGTATGAAATTTTCTCATTGAAGCCTTTCTAACTCAAACCTCAATATAATGTATATATCCATGGGGCCTACTCCCTGACCACGAAGTCCGTAGTTTCGGCCGAATTTACGGACGCTTCGTACTCCGTATCACTTACGGACACGATAATAGTCCGGAGCTGGACTAAAAAATAATGACAAAACGATTTGACAGTTGTCCTTACTCCCCAGGTGTTTTTTTTTGCCCGTACGGACAAACTAATAGTCGGGAGCAGGGTTCACTTTTAAGTATCGTTCTACTTTCGGACGGGACCGTATCTTCGTTGACGGACTTAGAGAGTAGGCCCCCTGAAGTGAGCTCGATACTAAATTAATACAGAAAAGCACAATATACCTATATCAATAGTTTTTTTTGTTACCGTTGCCTCACACTAGAAATTTCTCTTATGTCGTGGGTGCGTTTACAAACATATAAATTCACATACACAAACAGCCAGACCCGGAACAACTACCTGTAGGTCATACAAATATTTGTTCCGTGCGGGAATCGAACCCGCGACACGCAGCGGAGCAGTCAATCGCTCAATCACTGCGCCAACCGTGCCGACTTGAACTGGTACTGCTATTCCGCTTCATCCGCTGAGACTGGAAGCCATCCCCAACACAGTTGGGATAGGGTAGGCAGTTGATGATGATAGATGTCTTAATTTAATCATTAAGGAACTATAAAGCAGCTACAGTAGCCACAGAAATAGCACCTACAATTTAAATTATGGCCCGAACGACCGTCCAACGAATACATTACCGTACCCAATGTGTTATGTCCACTAATGCTTAAACTGTGTTCCGTAAATGCATCGTATTTCAATCATTATTAATTACTAAGGCTGGGCCTTTAACGCATCTCGATAACTTACGGTCTAAGCATACACGATACTTGCTCGTTGGTTAGTAGCGTCAACACAGATATTTTAGCATATTTAGTGAGTAATTTAAATTAATCTAATCTGAAGCTTCACGAGGTGTGGGCAATGCTTCAAATGAACACGTCTTAGAAATTACATAATTTATTTTATCTACCTACTAAGATTTTAGTCGCACTTTGATTCTCAATGGCGCCGATTCCCTTGTTCACAAACTAAACTAAATTTAAGTTGAGTGCATCTTTTTCTTTCTATTTCATTATGAAAAGGACAGAAGATAAATTTTAGTTTAATCCTGTCAAATTAATCAGCGCCTGACACTACTCCATACAAGTTTAGACGTGATTAAAAAGTTGACTACTAAAATTACATCAAATTCGTCAGGTGCTGACTAATTTGACAGGACTAAAATAATATTTATCTTCTGTCCTTTTCTTAATGAAATAGAAAGAAAAAGATGCACACAACTTAAATTTAGTTTAGTTTGTGAACAAGGGAATCGGCACCACTGTTCATCATGAATAACCTTATATAGAACTGTATTTTATCTATTGATATATTAGGTGCCGTGTAGCTTCAACACTGTGTATTGTTTGCGATTCATGACTAAGTGCCTACATATATGTGTAGTAGACATGTCTACCACAGGGTATATCAATTCGCGATCTCGATAATTCTACTCAAGTTTGCTCTTCTTCAAGTTCCACGTCAACTCCATTGTTAACATAATTGACATTCCGAAATTAATAGCGACCTAATATTCTATCGGTACAAACCCTTTCTCATTGAGGCAGTCTCTATCAAACCGGTATCGGGTCTAAAGCGCCGATGTTACTACACCCTTGCCATACATTATTACTTATGTCTAACCGCCGGATAACTCAATATGGGGCCCCTTCTAAACGATTTAAGATCTCGATGGCTCTGTTAAGTTTTCGAAGCGTTCGAAGGGTTATTTTGATTAATTCTGAGAGCACTTCCAACATTTATTGGAGTTTCAATTTATATTGCTTGAACGTTCAAGTGTGGTTTAAGAAAGGATCAAAAGAGTATTAATTGTTTATCTCCTTGCTTAAGTTGCGGAGGTACAGACGAATGTTACAAATGAATCGGTATCGAAGTTGAAGTACTTAGATCCACGAGTAGTTTGGATCTTGCTTTGCGAAGAATATTTCTCTATTCAGTCAAGAGTTAGATTCCATATTTTTATAAAAAAAATTGAAAAGGATCTTTCAGCGGTTTTCCCGGCACTCCGCAAATCTGGGAGTGAAGCTTCATTTCTAAAATCATATTTCTATGAAAACCCTTCTTGTCTTACATTTCCGTTTTAATTTGGTGAATATTGCAGAATAGGAAATTCGTAATCCTAAAAACACATTTAAAGGTGCCACCACATTAAGCATGATAAACGCACAGCACTTTAAATTTTACGTCATACGAATATGTATATGAAATGCCATTACGTTCCCCATTTTATGAGCGGTAAAAAAGGTCAGTTGCTCCCCCAAATAAGGGTTGGTTGCATGTGAAACCCCTAAAAATCCTAGGAGTGTCCAAGAAAGGATTTCTAAAATTGCTCTATGAATAAAAATGCGGCTATAACTCTTAATACCGGTCGAAATATGACCGGATGCGTTTCTCCATAGCGACGCATGCTATGGGCAAGGGAGCGTTTCCACTAGTACTTTCCGGTTGCGGATACTTTGTCCGGTAGTTAACGCCGGCCGTTTATCAGTCTTATGAGATGGTTGGTCAATGTTAGATTGTTTTCTAAGTAGCAGTACACAAGTAAGGCAGTAATATAAAACCAATCTAATTGTATTCTGATCTATAATGTACTCTAAGGATTCTGGATGCTGACTCAACAAGTATTCCCTGTTTTCTTTATAGCAAAAATATAAGAATCGTACAACTTTGTTACATATGTCACAAGTCTTTAAAAGTTAAGCGTACTATTTTTTTACATAGAGGTTGCATTGGCAGGGCCAACCCAAGTTTCAAGCAAATTAAATTAACGACTCCTCCGGTTTCCGTCCGGTTACCCTCCGGCGTTCGGGTCGTCTGAAGCCTACTTTAATCTAAACGTTAACCGCGATGATCTCCGATGCATAATGCATGAGCCTGCATATTATGTACTAACACAAATATATTCATGTGTAATGCGTCATACTTTACGTCTTTGTCACTACTTATTAGATCGGTTTTGAATAACTTGTAATATTGATATTGGAGAAAGGAATAAAAATAACTGGTTCAGTCGTTGAAGAAAGATGGCCTTCTGTAAAAATCTGGTAAGTTCGGTGGACGTTGCTCAAAGTGAGTAGATGAAATTTCGTTCGATACGTTTTTATAATTTCGTGTGGGGAATAGCGTATTGCGCAATTTCTTATGAAATTGTTTTGGTGCCTATCAGTTGTCTAGAACCAACCGTGTAGGTAGGTGTCCTTTGGTAGGTAACGCAATATGTTTTGAAAGTTATAATAAACTATTAGGTACGCCATAGGCAAGACAGATGGCATTCGAGTACCTCCTTGATGTTTATTATAGCCTAGCTGTTTAGCTTGTTTATTATTTACTTGGGTATGTAGATAAATGAATATCAGTAACATTTCCCGTCTTATTACAAAACACGATCTAACTTTAGTCCCAACCTACACATTCGATTTAGTTTTTGTATTTGGAACTTTATGCCGACTTTAGTAAAGTTCTTAATACAAAATTGACAACCTAAGACCGGACTAAGTTGACAGTTTTGTAAAAGGAACTGTATTTCGATTTCAGTTAGGTTCTTATTTCAAAAACAGGCTCGATGGTTTAAACCATGTCAAAAGAAAAACCTTGTTTTGTAATAAGACCGTTCAAGTTTAAATTAACCTCTGATTTAGACGCCATATTTTGATAAGAAAAAAAAAACATTATTACTTACTGTAAAACCGTAGTTCTGAAACACGCCATTAAAGGAAACAAACAAGTCCTTTAAATTCACATAGAATTAACTTCTATTTCACACGTTCCCAAAACCAGCAAAAACCGCAAGCAACCGACTCGTATACATGTCAATCAAATCCTGACTCATGTAACATACCGTCTACCGTCCGAGATCGTCAAACAATTGACCGCATGTCGGTAACGGACGGTCGATTCATTTGCAGCTTACTCATTGTTCTTGCTCGCATTAGTCGCCTCTCACTTATAGTTATTGGTTAACACTTACTTGTGTTTTTGAGGAAAGTACTACGTAATCTATTAGTTTCTAAGAATTTGCGTGTATCTACGGAAACATTTTGGCTGTAGGCAATAAAGATTTTGACTTCGATTTTACTTTGTTAGTAGGCCCGTGATAAGTATGTTTTGAAAATAGTACGATATATATGGGATAAAGTATCGGAGAAGACAAATATTGAAAATATTTCTTATCAGAAAAAACATGGTCATAATCCTATAAGACGATACGCCAAAGCAACTTTCAAAATTAATTTCTTCAGTTTACCAAAATAAAAAATACTATCCACAAATATTTTATCACTAGATAAACATTAGCAAATATGTAAATAGAACAACAATGTCCAAACCCATACTGGGCAACTGAGAATTAATTATGTGTCGAATGTGGCGCCATCTGGTGCATCAATATTCAATCCTATTGGGACCGATAGACCGGCCAATTGATTGAGACCCATCCACGTCATTATATTACCTCCAGGCTAGTAATAAATATTTGGAAAAGCAAGGGTTCAGCGGATCAATGTTTTCTGGACATCAAATTGCGGTGTATTCAATAAGCGTTTTGTGTGGCAATACTGCCAATGATAATAGGACGTATCAATTACAGGGCTTCGTTCAGACTACCCTAGTTTTGGATTAGCTACCTACACATAGGTACTTTTGCTTTACATCGGCATCACCACAGATAAATGTGAGGTATCCATGTACTCTCAAAGAAGGAGCTTAGAGTATCGACCTATTTTTCTGACCTTAATCTATTATTGACTAACAGTTTCTTCAACGTTTTGGTATTATCAAGATCACTGGTCTGAAATTATTTTATTCGAAATAGAATAACTACATTTCTTAAAATGTAAAACGTTCCCTAAATTCAAATTCAAAATCATTAATTAGAACGAATAAAAAAAGGTTAAAAGGTTTTCATAAGAAGATACGACACCACGAGTTTTAAGAATTCATGATATTTATAATGTCTAAAGTATAGTTTTCTTTCTACCGTATGAAATTAGTTGTATTATGTTTTCAACACATTATCTAACTAGCATATATCCTGAAGAATATCATATATTTTTCTGATTTTGTTTACTGCAGTGGATTCCTATATACTCTTAGGCATTATAAAACATGCATTTAGGTCAAGTAGTCCCCTAAAAACCACTGCACGTTTTATTTTCATCTGATTAAAGATCAAAGTGACAGTTTACCAATATAATTGCACCACAAGAAAACCACCATAGCCGTCAGTAGCAATTATTAACGTTTCGTAATTATGGGGGCAGGTTTCGAAATTGCAATCAATTTGTCCGATTAACGCGGCCACCCTATGAAACCTCAGACCACATAGCAAATATATATAGGTATACCTTGACATTAAATAGTGGTAGTGTTGCAATGTTGAATTCTATAAATTGTCTACTGGAAGATGACCAGTACAAAAAACTAATATATGGTTATGGCAAACTCCTCACCTAGAGGAATAAAAAAGTAGAGCAGTGTTGATGGTCTGATGGAATTATGTTTATAATCAAGTATGACGCACGTTAACTTTCTTTAAACTAACCCATTATCTAACCCAGGGCATGGTCTCCCTGTGTGCCAAATTTTACTGAAATCCTTTCAGCATTTAAGACGTGAAAATATTAGTATGGCCGATATTAGGACGGATAAATGTCTTTATTCAAATGAATGATTGAGCTTTGTCTTTCAATCGTTAACTGTACCCAGATATTTCTTTCTAGGAAATTCACCAACGTTTTCCAGGTGATACTAACTCAGCTTGCTTAAGGTCTAGACGTCTCAATTGCAAATCCAATCGTCATGGTTCAATAATTGCAAATTAGCACGAAGTCACCGTTGTATATCGAGAAATTAGACTCGATTCGATACCCAATAATTTACTGTGATCATTAGCAGTGACGTTGGAATGTTTGCAAGTTTGAGGGATTTGTCATTTTCATGATTGTTTGTACTGATCAAACCCTCTATAATACAAACTAATAAAGATTTAAGAAAAATATATTGTATGATACGTTAATTATCCTTCCTGGATTCTATCCTAAATGCATTAGTTCCGAAAACCTCGATACTTGATTCCATAATCATGGTGATTAAGGGTTGATTCTGCCATCGCCAGATTTATCAGAGAAATAATTTTAAAAATTTGACAGGTTTTCCACAAAAAACTGTCAAACGTTAATTTTATTTAATGGATAAAATATATCTGGCGTTGAAAAAATTTGCCCTAATACTTATAATAACCTAAGAAGGAAAATGACCATCGGCAGACTTGTCACACGTTCAGTCCACACCTGAGTATCCAAAACCATCATGCCCTGTCACCGCCAATCACAACGCCTCGTCTAAATGGCTTCTGCCAATGATGGAAGAGCGTACGGCACACTGTGACCGATTGCGCCAATTACAGGGGACTGGCACTAATAATTACTGAATCAAGATCGATGCGGCTTCTGAAGAAGGATGGAACGTATGTCCGTGTGGTCAAAGATAGGGGGATGATGGAATTGGAGGGGTGATAAAAGGTATCTGCTAACACATTTGTGTCGAGCATGGGTACTGTCATTGTTGAATCCACCTTAATAGACGAATGGACAGTGTCTGGCAGTACAGTTTTGTCCCATAGTAGGTTCTAAATGTCTAATGTTTATAAATGCCTCCAGACAACAAATCGTAGTTTGACGAGATTTAAATCTGTATTGTTGTGTACGGTGAAATATTTTAAAGGTGTTACAAATTAATATTTATGTAGATACCGCGAGCATAGTCTTTTTCAGCTATTTTCATAGTATCATGTCTTACGGTATTTTATTATGGGGATGGGCAGCCGATATTAAGTCTATTTTTATTCTGCAGAAAAGAGCTATCAGAGCAATAAACAGCCTCCGCAAGCGCGATTCTCTAAGGGAACTGTTTAAAAACATCATGACGGTACCTTGATAATATATTTATGAAAACATCATGTACGTACGGAAAAAATTAAATCTTTTCAGTAAAAGAGGTGAAAGACACAAATAAAGGACTAGAAATAGGGACCAATTAGTTCAACCAGGTTTCAGACTGGCTAAACTAGACTCATCCTTCCTTTAAAATGGTACAATAAAATACCTCCCCACATACTCCAACTGAATGAAACGAAATTTTAATCTTGTATAAAACGCACACTATACAGCCAAGCATATTATAAGTTGGGGGATTATATCGCTGACAAAAATGCTTGGCTCAGGGCTGGTCCTGCTTCACAAGGGCGCGTAAACTAATTAATTAGCATTCGAAAATAATGTTGGAGCTGATGTAGATTGTAAAACCTATCTTTGCATGGTATAAATTCAATCTCTTAGTATTGTATAATTGCATGGCACCTGTGTGAGCACTATGTACCCACTATAAAGCTTACTGGGTTCGTCTTTCATTGACTTGAATGTGCCCTGGCGGCTGAGAGTATGTCATGCTCACTCAAATGTGTCGCTGGTAGTGGCGTGTGTATTGGATCATTGAGTTGCCTTCAAAATGGTTGAGCCGAATGGTGCTGATCCATACGTCATGTTCGTGAACGAGCGCCGTCAGTAGGCACTGGTCATTTCTTAGCTGCCACGGCTTATTTTAATTCCATAATTATTTTTTTCTTTTTATTACGGACGCTTTTAACGTGCACGTCTTCCTACATCGTTCTCACATGTATAATTACAACATGAATGATGTAACCACTTTTTTGTAACAATATTCTGATTTAAAACAGTGTCCATGAAGTTTCTTGCCCGTTCTTCTCCATAGGTAGGTACCTACTACGCTTTGGAATGGGCAACTAGGTAGCATCATTTTTCTGACCGACCGACCCCTTGACAAATTTAAAAGTGCCTGTAAATGGTTTATTTGAAATAAATGCTTTGAGTTTGAGTTTGAATATACACATTAAATTTTTAAGTAATACATTTTTAAGTTAGCATAACGACCAACTGATACGGAACTTTATCGGTACAAAATACCCAACTGAACAAACTCCCAAAGGGTTGCTAGCTTCAAAATATATATAAATTCCCGATGCCCAACGAACCGAAAAAACCGTGCAATCAAAGTTTATCATTAAATTGGTGTTCGCAAACATTATTAACGTGATTATAATTACAAAATATAAAATGGTAACATTAAACTTTGAGCGGCAATCATTTCAGTGTTCCGTCAGGCGGTCATTCGCGTACGCTCAATTGGTGACGCCCGCGCCGATTAATTTCATTACGAAAACGAACGGGTCCTGTACTCGTTCAATTTCATTCAATTGGCGATTGTGATCGTTTGGTTTTTTGCGAGAATACTGTTTTTTTATTGCGCATTTTTATTATTTGGTTACAGTTTTTGATGTTTTGTTTTAAACAAAACCAGCATGCCAGCATGAAATTAGCAATACAATTTTTGCGTTGCACCGGTCTTCTAAATCTACTTGTTATCTTCCTATTTAATTTTGCACATTGTCATGAAACTTAACAGCAGCGTTCATTCACAACTGTCACAAAAGATAAATTCTCCAAACGTGGTGATTTTAGATGAATACGGTAAACATAATTGAAACAAATATTACAGTGCTCAAGGCGTTGACGACCTCTCATGCCTACTTAAATTTCGTTTGCGATAATGATTTACTAGAAGAATAATTAATGTATTAACTAAGCCTTTTCATACACAATCCAATCACTATAAGCTCAAATCCTATCAATATTTAAGGCATATCGAAAGTGCACCTTACGAAAACCGATCCTAAAACCTGAAAAATCAACAAGTATTCATTCTGAAACCGAATTCCCATAACACAACTGAGATAGCTCGCTGAATGTTTTAAAAATAGCATTCTATGGCCGTCGTAGGGGAGAAGAAAAATGGACAAAACGAACGCCTAACTTTTGAACGCATCCCACAACTTTACACAATACACTTGTAATGAAACAAAGTTACACGAATTGAAACCTTATGACATGCCCTATAAGGTGTTAAGAAAATTCGTATAGGTTTGTGTTAATGTTGCTAAATAAAAATCCCGAATCAATTCGGCAAAAACTTATTCGTTTCGGGCTTCTAAAAGACATGTTACGTTTTGACTTTGCGTAGGTAGAATTAGGGGTTTAAAACGACTGAAAAGGGTTCGAGTAAGATCTATCTGTTGCGTAAATCTTTAGTAAACGAGGTTCGGTACGTGGCCAGTCTTGATAGCAATGTATACACTTTTACTTACGAAGGGATCTAGAGCGTTTTCGTAATATAATTTATAAAATTTAATACTAGCACGAGATTACCGTAGATTTTTGGTAACGACAAGCTTGGCGGCGAAAGTGGTCTTGAAATTAAAAAAAGTTGTCTTTAATATATATCAGTCTTAGAGTGTCTGCCGTTTTTATCGAAATCGTTTAAGTTTTCATTAATATATTTTGTAATGCTAATAAAAAATAAATTGAAAACTTATCGTTATAAAAATTTAAGTTTGGCATTGATTATGTAAAGTAAATTGGACAGTGCGCATACCAGACTCAAAACAGTTTTATGTGGCGACAAAACACTATGTTTCGTCGTCGTTTTCAAAGAGCGGTATTTGCGTAGTTTATTTTTTTATTTTACGTGAATATAAGCTTCAGAGTAGTGCCCTGAACTGGTGCGGGTGTTTCTCATTGCGAAACTGCTGAAACAACAATAATTCTATGTAACAATCTCATAACATTATCCAAACCGCTTTGCCATTTAATCGGGTTTAACAAAACCACTTCGCCGAATACCTGCAATAAAAACACGAAATATTTCGGTACTCCTAAAACCGAGAGCAATGGCATGCTGAGTTTATAGATCGCAATAAAACATAAATAGTAAGAGTTATAGCTATCGGCAACATGAACAATAATAACTTTCCCTCAATTGACTTTCAGAGTTCACGCGTTTTATGGTTACATTGGTACCCTCGCTATGTTTTGTTTAAGGATTTCATTCATCACAAAAGATATGATATACCTACAAGCATGAAACTAGCGGCTGAGGTGCAAAATGAGATAAAAAACAAATATTAAATAAATGATTCACATTGATTACAACCAAGGAAAGTTAAATTCTAACTGTAATGTAGATCTAATCCTGATCTAGGTTTATGAAAAACCTGTGTTTCAGGCCATCGATTTACATCCAACATTTAAAAAGAAGATAACAATAAATGTATTAGAATTGATTATAAATGAATGCATTATGTGAAAATATTGAGAAAATTTATACATATTATTGCCAAGTTTTCCTGCCCAGAGAGATTTTGATATGAAAATCACTAACTGTGTTTTACAAAGTACGCCACAAGAGTTGACTGCTCAAATGTAAGTGTCATTACCATCTTTTAAAAGACATAAACTTACGTATTATGATGTCGGTATAAGTATTTGAATATTAAGTTTTATGAAAGAATATTTTGTATTCTTGAAAAGACAAAAGTTTGGCAACATCTGCGCCCTTAAAAGGTCATGATGACATTTTAAATTTTCGTCACTGGCAACTTACTTTAGCTTAAGAAAAAAGTTAATGCGTACAGTCCGTTCACAGTTATTTTACCTCGGAATTTGCATCACTGTCAATATCACAGTGATCTTTACTGCGGTTTTAATAAGGTTGCTATTGAGTTGCTACCATAGTCAAGTCTGTCAAATTCACAATGATCTTTATAATCGTTGAAATAGGGTTGCTATTGGGTTGCTGCTGTCAGAGGTAAAATAACTGTGAATGACTGTAGATAAGATTGGGTTTATTTACACTGTGTCTGGCAATATTGTTAGTCAACAATTCTCTTTATTAAAATTTAGACTAAATGTAATAATGTTGCTACTAAATTAGTTTACATTTCAAAGATTGATTTAGTATTGTTGATATTTTAGTGAAAATAAAACCCAGGTCATGTTGTAATTGCGGGAAAGTCCGAAAGGGTTACCGTGGCCCCTGGAACAGGCATCTGAAGGAACACGGGTGCAGTGGCGGGCCGGCACCAGTCGAGGGTTGCGGAAGGATCGTACGTTCCCGCGACCCCGACGTAGGTGTGAGATGGAACACCGGGGTGGTTTTTAGTCAGTAAGAGTCTGACACACCCCGCCGCCCGCTCCAGGGCGGCGGACAACCATGAGGATTTTCCACCCCGGAAACAAAAAAAAAAAAAAGGCAACTGAAGGTACACGGGTGGATTTTAGTCAGTAAGAGTCTGACACGCCTTCCCGCTCCGCCCAGAGTCGGAGAAGTTATTTGATGATTTACAAACATCAAAAAAAAAGGTCATGTTGTAATGTACACCACTAGACCAGACGAGGCAGACAAAGAACAGTTACTTAATAATCTCACTTTAGGAATAAAAATACTTTTGTTTTTGGGTTACCATCGTTTACTCATACAGATGTCTCCGACAGACACATGTCAAGACAAATACTTCTAATGTCTCGCTGTAAACTTTATCTAAATCAGTTTGTAATGAAAACGAAAACTTGGATCTCGCTTTAAACTACGCGGTCAGATTTATATTAAAAATAACTGTTTTCCAAATAGAATTTATTCATTTTTCAGTCGTCAAATCGTGTCTTATAAATAGTAGCGACCTGCCCCTGGGTCGCACGCACGGTTTTACGATTTGATAAAACATCGAAATTTCTTTATTTTGTGTAATTTTAATAACTACATCAATACAATAAATAAATACTAATATATTTTTATATAATACAGTTGAAGAGTTGGTTTTTGCTTGAACGCACTAATCTCTGGAAGTACAATTCGGATTTGAAAAATTCTTTTTGCATCTGAAAGCCCAATTCTTGAGGAAGGTTATAGGCTATTTAACATCACGCGTCGACCCTTAGGAGCCGAGTAAAAAGAAAAAAAAGTTAAAAGAACGCTAAGCGAAAACGAAATACCTACTAGCGCGAGCGGGCGCTGCGTAGTGGCACGGGGCCCGAGGGAGTTTTATAATATGTGGCTGTTATTTTAATATATTGTATATCTAACGACTTCCATGCGAACGATGTCGCGGGCAGAAGCTAGTGTATACTCATAAACCTTCCGGAATAAATTCTGTAATGTTGGTGAAAACCGCATCAAAATACGTTGCGTAGTTTAGTTTGCGTAGTTTATGTTTATAATTTATGTATTCTTTATTTTTATAAGTTACCTAAAAATACAGATATTTATATATTTATCTTTATTTTATCTATAAAAGTACACACTATGATCAGATTTAATCACACTAGTTTAATTCTGCGGAAAGCTAGACTTACCCGATTCAGTCACACGGTGGGACGTCATTACGTCATTCGAGAGGTAGTTGCTGAAAATCAGCGCTGTTGACGATTACTTCGTCCGAAGTCACAGCATTTTGCTGAGCAACGACCTTTTCTTGCACAGATACGACGCACGGCATAATTGCTTATAATTGTTGTTTTTTTTTTTTTTTTGTTACAAAAGTAGTTATTTTTCCACTCTGCAATTGGCATTTTCATTTTGTTTTGATTCGTTTGTGATTGTTTTGGAACTTTTGTTGTCAACTGTCAGTGTCGCAGACGCATCTGGATTGATTTGTATTGTCAATATCACATACTACTTAGAGATGTCAACTAAGGTGTCTTGTCTTTGGTCTCTGGCACTGACACATCAAGCAATGGACAAAATTGTCGGCAATATGTATGCTTGAATATGAGGCTTTTGACAACGTTGGATGTGTATACTTGTCTTTTTTTTATTATTTTTTTTATTTGTAATGTGCGTTTTGTTTGTGCAGAATAAACATTTTTTCTTTCTTTCTTCTTTCTAGGTGAACAACGCGGTCGCACAGACAGACACGAATACTGACTTTCATTTATAATATGTATTGATTTTGATTATGATATGCAGTCTAAACTTTATTGGAAGTTGTTGAAAGTTTACATAAACTAAATGGACGGACGGCATGGTTGCCGAGAGACAGAAGAAGTTGCAGATCAATGGCTTGGTGGGATACCCAAAGAAGATCGCGGGGAAGACCTAGATGAGACTCGCGCAGAGCAGGGAAGCATGGCACAAAAGGGGGGAGGCCTGTACTCATTAGTGGGTGGAACAAGGCGGCCATTAATGACGATGATGAATAGGATTGTACGAGCTGCACTGTACATTGACCTTTGTGGTAGTTTGTACGTCACGTCACACTCATTTATGCACATCAATATTGTTTAGCTGTGCATTCCTCCAACATAGCATTTAAGTAGGGCAATTGTGTACCCAATTATATTCAGTAGCAATAAATCCATCAAGGGAATCGTTCGTCTACTCATTTACATAACCTAACATACCTAACAAGTTTACATTACAAGTACGAGTACATAACATTTTCACTGTTGGGCATTACACCCCATCGAGTATGATTATATTTTTTTCAGAGATATATTTCTAACAAGTCATGGTAGACGTGTATCGACCCTTTAACGTGCATTGTAAGGTAATGAAAGTCACCATTATTATTATGGTTAAATAAAACATGGACTGTTGGAAAATCGTTGATAAAAATCAATGTGAAACTTTGTGCTAAATTTAATCAATGCGCATTCTTTCTGCCGACGAAATTGCCCCTATCCTTCAATATCATTTCTCACTAATACTATGACATTTGAAATGAAAGTATAATCGAGTCAAAATATACGGTGTAGCCAGTACTTATTGTCTAGGAAAGTTTCAAAAGTCAACTGAGTCATACGGAAAAGTGATAGTCGTTATAGGTCATGCAGGCTTTGATAGTCAACCTTTGTTATTCTACTGCATTTACCTTGTATGCTTTAGCCACCATTTGGTAGTAAGCTGCATGCATTGTGTTGTTTATTTGTCAAAAATATTTCAAGTAGGTTTTGGGAAGTGTCGACAGTCTAAAACTCGTTTTATTTCAATGAAACCATTTACAGGCACTTTTGAATTGTCAAGTGGTCGGTCAGTCAAAAATATGAAGCTAGTTGCCCATTCCAAAGCGTAGTAGGTACCTATGGAGAAGAACGGGCATGAAACTCCATGGACACTCTTTTAAATTATATTGTTACATCATTAATGTTGAATATAGGTATAATTGTCCAGAGTAGTGTAGAGAGTACGTTGAGTGTCCAGAGTACAGCAAATAGAAATTTAAACAAAACAATCCAGAAATAAAATAATTAAAATAAGCCGTGGTGGCTATGAGATGCCCGGTCCCAACTGACAGCGCCCGTTCACGAACATGACGCATGAATCAGCACCATTCAGCTCAACCATTTTGAAGGGAGCTAAATGATCCAACACAAGCGCCACCGTCAGCGAAACATTTGAGTGAGCATCACATCTATCAGCCGCCAGAGCACATTCAAGTCAATGTCTCGGGACACGGGACAACCCACGAATAAAGTCCCAGGACGTCCCGGGACTCGAGACTTCTCAGAATAAAGTTAGAGTTCAGTTAATTTTGGGTCATTTGCTTCAATAAAAAAAGCAATTTGTTTGTGATTTGTGTAAAGGCCTAAGGCATTAAGTCCGCCTTTGTACCTTTTGTGCGAAAAGTTTAAATAAATAAATAATGCCACTGGACAAGGAGAACTCTCTTGTTATCAACAGATATTGGTTTTATTGTATTTAAAGTTTTGTAAAGAAGTTCCAATCTTTCAGTACGTTTTCCGGTTGCTCAAAACAACTGGAACTCCATTTTTAATGTTGCTCTTCATCTTTTTGCGAGAATTTTGGGTACATTTTCTTCATTTATTTTTTACTTTGAAACGACTCGTCGTTCGTTGTGTACTGCAGAGCTACTGGTGCTAGATTTTGCGTCCATTATTTCCAAATCTGGCGATTAGATATATTTAAAAACGAGGGATATTTAAAAACGTCTGCAATATAGTTCTTCTGCAAAAGCTAGATACAAATGCAGTTTTACTAAAATGCGAAGTTAAAAATAAGCGAATTTTGGGACTGTAAGCTGTGATGGCCAGTGTCTCGAGTCCCGACGCGAAAGCCCGACTGGAACTGAGACAGCTGAATTTACAAAAAAGTCCCGGGACTTCGAGACACGAGACGTCCCGGGATCCAAACCCTAGTATAGGGCTAGAAAAGTCTTTGCACTTAAAATTTGACCAGGCCGCCCTTAATAATTAATATAAATAAAACAAGTTCCTGTTTTTAGTCCTTCATAAATAAAATGTGTTGTAAAACTGCGAAATTGTTTGGCCTCAAACAAATCAGTAGCGCTCTTAAACACACTCACTTCTCAAGCATACTCGACTTCTATAATATAATACAACAAAAACATCGTCAATCCATAGTCAAACCTATCTAGCTACTTGTTACGGCCAGAGTTTCGAGTACCCCAATTAAGAGAAAAATGCGACCACGTGCCAACTTTCAAGTACCAATCAGCAGTAATACAGATTTGTGAACATTGAATAATAAAGCGATTCCATCATGTAGGTATTTGGCGAGCACCTGCCAATCGTGTTAAATATCCAAACAGTGAAACCACCGCACCTGGCGATAAATCGATAAAAAAGGAAAACAAAAGAAATATAGTCTATAAATCGGACCGCAGCGTAATTTACGTCTATTAGGGCCTTCACTTGAAACGCTGTAAATCTCTAGCGATCCCCCAACTCTCCTGCTTTACAACTTTCACTCGCACCTATACATATAAGAATACTAGATATTTCCTTTGCGGTGCATTTGATAAATTTTTAAGGGGTCCGAATAGGGCTCGTGGGTTTTGGAAATAGGGGTCTTGAGTCCACCTGATTCATATTAACTCGCTGGGTGTTCCTTCCCCTATTTTATTAAGAATATAAAACTAAATTCTGCTTGTTTAAATGGCTGTATAAAGTTACATCACGTTTATGGCTACGTGTTGGGTTAACAGGTTACATAATTAATTATTGGCAGAAGCTTTACGCTGAATGTATTTCTTATACGAAGAAGGAATATGAATGATGTGTTTTATTTTTGATTATTAGACTTTCTTCTTGTAATTTTACTATATGTTAAAGATTGATTGTCAAGTGCACGGTATGAAAATCCTCATCAAAATTTTCTTTCGGATATGATCGAAGAATGCTCTTTCCTTATCTCTATAAGAAAAAGACCTTTTCATCCCACCATCTCGGAAAGAGTATTTTTAATCTTCAATATCTGAGTGGAAAAGCCGTTTTTATTCTCTAGAGGATAAAGTAAATTGAATTTAGAACATCGTGTGCACTAAGTTTGTGAATTAAAAAAAACATTAAACCTATTTACTGCTACCTCTATGGTGCCGAATATATCATACAACTTTTTTTTAATTTGTTAAAAACTCAGACTCGGAACCTTCTTGGTGTTCTTTTTTCAATTTGCTTTGTACGCGGTTCTTTACGCGGCATTTTTTCACGTCATTGTTAAACCTTATATTAAAAACAAGAAACTTGAAAACAAGTGAAAAAACTAAAATGAGTGATTCTAGCGACGAGGAAGTTTGCTTGACGCCAACAGAATTGACTGAAACTGTTAATAATGCGCAAATGAGCTTTCTCCCTCAACAATCAAGCGAGAAGCATTTAAAACAGTACGATATGTTCAACACGTGGCGACTAGCAAAAGGAGCCAAAACTTTCTCAGAAAACGTTTTGCTGGCATATTTTATAGAATTATCCGAGAACAAGAAAGCAAGCACTCTATGGAGTACGTATTCGATGCTAAAAGCAACAATAAAGATGAAAAAAGACAAACATATCGATACCTATCCTAAATTAGTGGCATTTTTAAAAAGAGCCTCATCTGGTCATCAACCAAAAAAATCGAAGGTTTTCACAGTATCTGATATTGAAAAGTTTCTTAACGAAGCACCCGATTCCGTATATTTGGCGGCAAAAGTAAGTCAGTTGCACATTCAGTATCTACTTAAGTATATTAATCTCAATTAAATAGTATACTTAGTAGATGTTGATAGGCATAATTATGCGTTCATATCAATTTTATTCATCTACTACAATACTCTTTACGTTACAGGTTGTTCTTATTATTGGAATAAACGGAGCATGTCGAACTAATGAACTAACACAACTTAATGTCAAAAACATTGAGAAACATTCAGATGACTTACTATTAATTAATTTACCTATTATAAAGACAAAAAGAGACCGCGACTTCGTCATTCGCAAGGAATACGTAACGATTGTTGAGAAATATCAAGCCTTACGCCCGCCTAACACTCCAATCAATCGATTTTTTCTACAGTATCGCAATGGAAAGTGTGTTAGACATCCTATGGGTACTAATAAAATTGGCAGTATCCCACGAGAAATAGCAACATTTCTTGAACTTCCAGAACCCCTGTTGTACACGGGTCATTGTTTCCGACGAACTTCAGCCACACTTTTGGCTGATTCCGGAGCTGATCTCCTGTCCCTTAAGCGCCACGGAGGCTGGAAGTCCAATGCAGTTGTAGAGGGATACATAGAGGATTCCATCCAAAATAAGTCTAAAATATGTGAAGGCATCGTAGGAGCCATTACACTGAAAGAGCCTCAATCGGATCCTTGGACTGGCCCTTCTACATCAAAAATAAGCCGTTATGAAACACCTAACCATCTCCCTCTCTCTCCAACATTCACGCCAAGGGAATCCGATGAATCGGTACAACTATTAAGTATGACAGATAGTTTACCGAAAAACAGTACAAGTGACTAACACCAATATTACAGTACCAAACAAAAATATTACACTCAATTTAAATAACTGTAGCAACGTTACTTTAAAATTTTCTTAATTATACCTTAGTATTATTTTGTTATAATTTAAAGATTATTCTGTAATACTTACCTGTCATAATGTAGTAATTAATACCTAAACTGAAATAAAAGTGTACCTATCTTGTGATTGTAAACGTTTTTTTTTTGCATTTAGTCATTTCCTCGCTGAGGTGGAATGAAAAGTTACGTGTTGCACTCGAGTGCAAAGATTTTTCACCTCGTGCTCTTTTGATTCCCTCGCTAACGCTCAGGATTCTAATTTTGAATCACTCGCTGCGCTCGTGATTCAATTTTAGAATCCTTCGCTTGCTCGGTCATCAAAATTGAACACGCGGTTAAAAAGCAACTTTGCACTCTTGTATAACAAATAACTATTATCGTATAAATTAGCAGGATAATTAATTGGCCGATTTTCCTTCACTCCAGGGAATGTTTCCATAAGATTAATTACCAAGCTTTGAAAGAATAATACACACAAGAACTAACATCCCGCTAAACTTAGCTTACAGAACCCGATGACAAAGTAACCAGTCTAAAATTTTCCTCTCACCGACATCAGGAAATAATAGTTAAAGAGTAATACGTTGGATTTAATTCAAAGGTGTTTCGGTTCGATGGCCGGGCCGCGACTTGCCCGGGGCACCGCGCCTAGCTACAGATTTATGCGTTCGACTTGGAGCAACATAGTTCACCTTTGTTTCTCTGCAAGTTCCGAAATATTAAATGAGAAAGTAGAGAGGGTAATAATCGCCTAGGTATTGGTTAAATTAGGCTTTACTTTTGCAGGCAATTTTCTACAAGAATTACGTAGTTCACAGTATCTTTCCGCGCAGTAATGAGCTTTAATTTGACCAATATAAATTATGACGAAAGTAGATTCAAAAGCAGATTCTGAACAAACTATAATTTCGGGTCTTGACAAAATGATAAATGATTATAATTCTGTAACAAACATTTTTACATGTCAATTTTAATTTAAAAACTAGATATGAGGGCGGTGTTTCCTATCGGACTACTCTGAGAAGAAAGGCCGAAACAAACTCAGACTCAGACTTGCGTTTATTCTGTTACACCTTGTAAATGCATTGCAGGATATTGCTGTTAAGTACTTTTCCCTGTGTTCTGTGAAGACTTGCAAAATCAGCATGACATTCTCCTGAAACTCATATTGAAATCCATTTTTCGAAGAGATAAGGTAAGGTCTATCGGTCCACCAGTAATTTCAGGAATCCTAGTCAACTCTCTGATGATGAAAACAATTGCTTAATCTTATCAGGAGTTATGATTGGTTGGCTTATGGTTGGTTGGTTTATGTTGGCATCATTATCACCCTCCAGTCCTCACTCCAATGTATTTGTGGTCGGCCAACATGTTTTTTTATTCCACACTTCTATCTCTATTAGTCGTCTTCTCGGTAGTCACTTCCTTTCTTTTCGCATAGTACATTCATCGTAAATATGGTCCTTCACTATTCGTTTAGCCAATATGATAAAATACAACAGCCTTACTGAAGTCAGGAGCGCGAAGACAGTGTGTCATTTCAATCATCATAAAAACCATTTGTTATTAATTTTAAAATATCAAAACTAAACACTTGATTCGTACCTCCAACATTTCTCAGCTCATTCGTACTTCGTCAGATAGCGAGTTCGAGCACTGGATTATAATTTACAACAACGCATGCGCGACCCTTCGCCTCGGTTGATCCATCGCGGCTATGGTTGTTATTGTCTAGCGTTGTACACTTGTACAGATTACCTGGCCGATTCTGTTATTCCCGATGTAATACGAATTTGTGGTGATATGTTTTTTTTTGTGAATAATTTTGCGAAATATGGATTGCTGAAACTTAATTGCATAAAGAGAAAAATTAATGTAATTATCCAAAAAAAAACCTGGTTCATAAACTAGGGATGGCCTGTATCTTAGGAGACAGCGATTCGACAGAGCTGAACTGTAAATTAATGATGTACCTTAGGTTTCGAGTGTCGATGCCAATCTACCATATAACAAAAATGTGAGTTACCTGAGTAAGTAATCTTAGATTTATTTGAGCATGGCTGCAGGTATGGAGAAAGTGGGGGGGGGTGTGAATATGGTACATAAGTACCTAATGCGTTGATGTTTCCAGGCCCCTGGCTGGAGGCTTTGAGTTAGGTCAAAGGCACCACAGGAGTCACGGCTTCTCAAGGCCAACTGTGAGATGCCATACCCAAAAAAAAAAAATGATATTTCCAGGACATTTGAAAGGCAAAGCAATTCGTAGAAACAAGTGTTGTTGCGTCTATTACTATAGAGGACTGAGCCTAAATTTCCACTGCTGGTTTAAGTACTCGACTTTTCCTATTTTCTAGGGGACTGTTCTACTCGTTAGATAAAGTAAACGCCGTGAAGCACCGTGGTAGACTGATTTATTCAAACAAAAAGGTATCAAAAATAAATAACATTCCAAATATAAATAAACACTGTACAAAATACACCAAAAAGTATAAAACTGTAAAAAAGGTGCGTCGCGCACAATTACATTAGATACAATATATTTTTCGTGTAGATGATCAACTGTCGCTAAATGAGACACAATGACTTTTGTATTGTTACCGAACTTAATCAGTTCGATCGACAGACGAGGGGCTGGTGAAATGTGTAGGTACTTTAAGTAGACCTGATGTTTTAAACTGCCGTCTTCGAAATTTAATTGAACCTTTCTTTTCCTTTTGAACCAAGGGTTATTAAGCTTACCTATGCTAGCGGTGTGTCTTGGACTTTTTTTATTATAAACGTGATAGTATTTTATAATCTTCTCCAAAACCCAACTTTCCCACACCGACTATTACAACAAAGCTCATAAATTTGTTTATTATTATTATGTCACCTTTCTTTCCTCATATAGAAATTATTACTCCCATAATTTCAACGTAACTCAGCACACACGTTTTATTACGAGGGAAATATCTTTATTAAGTCCATAGCATTTGTCTCTTGTGATACCTTATCGCTTGCCCTCGTTTCCTTCGTATAAGACATAATCTCATAAAATTCTCCTTTTACGACCCTACCTATAACGTATGCGTTTCATTACCGCTTTCCTCGCACCCCCGTTATGCCCGTGTGTTAAAATACAGCAATGTATGACGTGTAAGTAATTCCGAATGGGTTAATATAGTATGGGAGTAGGGGAATTTTATGGACCCTAGTCACACTGTTTTAAGTTAGCGCGTTGTTATGGCTACACTTTTAATGTGATTTTTCTTGTTACTTATAAAAGGATTATTTTGTGGTCTTATCAAATAATATTAATCGTAGTCGGTGTCTTTTAGTTGAAAGACTTAGTTGTTCATTTTATTACTGCGGTATAATAAGGTATGCTAGCGGGAAGATAGTTAACGTTGATAGCCGGGGTATAACTGTTGTTATAACTATTGCTTCTTCCTCAAACTGTTTTGTTAAAATGTCACCGTGTATAAACTAGTCTTACAGCCAATTACGGATTTACAATTTAATTGCTATACAATACATGCAGTAGAATCAAACATACATAATGATGTTATTAGCGAAATAGATGCAACCGCTTTGAAGTGACGCATGGACAAACATTTTTGGCAATTGATTTTCATTTATTATAGATTATAAGCCTGTATTGTGCCACTGCAGGGCAAAAGCCTCCCTTCGCTCTTTTCACTTTGCCCGGCCTGCTGCAATTGCGAGCTAATCCTTTAAGGAGTCCAGCTCATTCCACTATCTCTTTTACGTAAAAGCTATTCTTGCTTATACATTTCCACAGGCGTTCTAAAATAACTTAGGTACGAGTATTTATAATTTAGATGTGTGAATTACTCAACATCAAACAATTGAGGTAAATTTCGGGTAGTTCTAATTATATTAGCCACAATACTAATGAAGCCAGTTCCTAATAAGCCCCAAACATTTCTGACGTTTATTGGATTAACTGACGGAATAGGTAACTCTAAATCCTCTCAAACTAATCGCCTGAATTCAGTAAAAGCTAGCGAATAAACTAAATCTAGAAATACGTAGATCTCTCTGTTATTTTCAATATTCAGAGTGTAGGCAACTCCGACGCTGTAAAAAGACAAACTCAAACCGTCTTATTACAAAACACGATCTAACTTTAGCCCCAACCTACACATTCCATTTAGTTTTTGTATTTGGAACTTTATGCCGACTTTAGTAAAGTTCTTAATACAAAATTGACAATCTAAGACCGGACTAAGTTGACAGTTTTGTAAAAGGAACTGTATTTCGATTTCAGTTAGGTTCTTATTTCAAAAACAGGCTCGATGGTTTAAACCATGTCAAAAGAAAAACCTTGTTTTGTAATAAGACCGTACGCATTTATTTCAATTAAACCATTTACAGGCACTTTTGAATTGTCAAGTGGCTGGTCAGTCAGAAATATGAAGCTAGTTGCCCATTCCAAAGCGTAGTAGGTACGACGGCGGTATGGAGAAGAACGGGCAAGAAACTCCATGGACAGTCTTTTAAATTATATTGTTACTTACATATTAGTTATATAATTAATGTTGAATATAGGTATAATTATATGTGAGAACGATGTAAATAAGACGTACACGTTGAGTGTCCAGAGTACAGCACATAGAAATATTAACAAAACAATCCATAAAAAAAATAAGCCGTGGCGGCTAAGAGATGACCAGTCCCAACTGACAGCGCCCGTTCACGAACATGACGCATGGATCAGCACCATTCAGCTCAACCATTTTGAAGGGAGCTAAATGATTCAACACACGCGCCACCGTCAGCGAGACATTTGAGTGAGCATGACATCTATCAGCCGCCAGGGCACATTCAAGTCAATGAAAGACATTACCCGGTAAATGGTAGCTCGATAGTACATAGTACTCACACTTGTCCTATGCAATTATATAATATAAAGGTTATATACAAAGCAAAGGTAGTCTTACAATCTTCAGCAGCTCCAACAGTATTTTCAAATGCTAATCAATTAGTTTTGGTTGTGGAGCAGGACCAGCATTGAGCCAGGCATTTATAGATATGTCCAAAAAATAAAATAACTATTCTTCCTATTATATTTTGAACTTTATTTAAGTTAAGCTAGGACATACATTTAAACGTGTACACTACATTTACTCAGATCCTAGTTTGTAGTGGACGGAGCATAACGATTCGATTTTCAAAAGCCGAGTGACTCTTGAAACTTAGCGATTATTCTGTGGCGCTACATCGCCACATGAGACATTCGAATGGATAATCGATTTCATTGCGTTGTTTTAAGACTGTTCTGTTATATGTTGAGTTGAATAGGGTTTGTTGTGTTTATTGTGGCATATTATTATTATTATTATTTAAATTAAGTATTTACTTATTAGACGTTAGTACGTCTAATAAGTAGCTATTTAATTTAAAATGTTTTCTCGCCGCATTCATTTGAATATGTCAGAAGCTACACAATACAGTAGGTTTAACAGTGGGAGTAGAGTAGAAGGGCTCAGAAAGTACATCATTTCCCACTTCAAGAGGCATTCGAGCATTTCTGCCAGCACTTCTTACATTCCATTCCTATAAATTGTGTTCAATTTAGTATAGAAATAGAATAGAAGAGCCACTTTCCATGAAAACGATTTCAATATAGCACAAAATTCCAAAACATATTTAAATAAATCAAGACTTATTTGATCTTCGGCGCGGACTCATAAAGCTGTAAATAGCCGAGAGACCGTATGAACGAGTTGAATGGAATGCGAACGAGTGAATGAAAGAGCTCTGAACACACGGCCATTAGTCAACTACAGCCGTCCATTATCCTAATGGGATCTCTAACCGCTCGGCCGTTTGATGAGATAATACAGTCACTGATACATTTGAACATTTAAAATCGTGTGTTTGAACAAATCTGATCGCTGTTAATTTGACTATCATGATAATCTGTATGAAATTGCTCTGCCGATATTATTGATGGCCGGTTTGATTATTTATCATTCATCGTTCCACCTGATATTTATGTGCGCATCCTTTTGTTCGACGCGGCGCTCACTTATGAGAATTGCAGGCATCAGCTTGCTCTCCTCTTCATAATGCATTGAAGATCGCACGTGTGCATATTTTCATGCTAATTTATGGCATGATTGGAATACATAAAGAATCGAATATACCTTTTAAAGATTTAAGGTAATTTAGCATGGCTCTTGATACTGTGAAGGTTGCAAGAAACTTTACCTTCTGCACATTTTTACAAAAATGTGACTTAAGATATGGTTTAGTAAAGTAGGTACAAGTTAGAACTTAAATCGTACCAGAGATTAAAAATACTCCAAAAAAATAATACAAAGAGGCAAAAAAAGTGCGAAGAAAACATTACAAAAACGAAAAGTATTCCCAAAACATTCGCGAAAAAACATCATTCACACTCGTTCCACATATATGTTCAGAATGAGACGGTCCCGTTCCCGACTACAATCAGATAGACAGCTCATTCGAATAATCGATTCAAGCGCCCGATTCCCGTCACTATACAAACGGACAGTGTTGTCGTTGCCAGTTGTCCGTTGCGAATTCGAAATTTGAATTTGAAAAGAATTTGAATGGAACGATTTCAATTGGACGGAGTATGTTCGATCATATGTTGTGACGTAGTTAGAGTGACGTGTTCTAGTTTTAAAGTTTACTTGTCTGTACGGCTCTCTGTTGGAGCTAGTGGAGTCATACCAATGTAAAGTGCATTGTTAGGGTTGAGACTCACACATAGATAACTTGTGTACTCTAGCATAGTCTCATACAATCATTGTAATTCGTTTTCGTTTCCATTGAAGTTTTGACGTGTCTTAAAAGATCTGCTTACAGAAATAAACATTTCATTTCACAGATATAGATAGGCAATCTATATCTGTGAAATTAAATGTTTATTTCTGTAAGCAGATCTTTTAAGACACGTCAAAACTTTGTTGGTCATTATTTTAAAACTAGATGGCGCCGGCATTTCATAGCTGGCTGGTCCCTGAGAAGAAATGCCGAGAGGTCGTGGTCTCTTTTAAAGTCCAAACATTATATTATTAGAATTTAAGTGAGTCTAACAATGCAGGGCCATATCTGGAAGGGCTTTTTGAAGAAAGAGCCATGATTGCAGCTTTGAGTTGACCTGTCCCCCATGCATGCATCAGTCATCGTATAGCTCAACCCTATTTAAGGGAGCTCAACGATCCGTCACACGACTCTACCAGGTCTGCAGGACATTTGCGTAGGCTATCTAAAAATACTTAGAACCGCCAGACAGTTATAAAGTCATGTTTTCAATCTAGCGCGCATGGTAGTCACATTCACACTCAGTTTTCTCTTTAAATGTCATCAGAAAAGTAGTTATGTCACGTAAATCAATAAAAATTAAAATTACATTATTAATTCTAAAACACTTAGTATAAAATGGTTTCTTGCTTGATACATTGGAGTAGCTTAATGAATCCCAAGAAAAAAGAAAAGATTACTTGGATGCCAAAATGGCATCCAAGTAATCTTTAACTTTATGGAAACCTTTTTGACAGAGTTTCTGTTTAATAAATGATTTTAATTTATTGAGGCTCAGTTCTTTAACATGGCTTAGGAGTTTGTTGTAAAAACATATACTTTGGCACTCAAATTAATTAAAATTTTTTTTGGAGCCTAGTCGTGGGCACAATAAGTAAATCTTTGCTTCTAGTATTTATGTTAAGAATGTTGCTGTGTTTAGAATATAGATTAATGTTTTTTTTTAGATAAATCAGTTTTCATATACATATAGAGATGCGTCTGTCATTATGTTTATTTCCTTAAATTTAACCCTCTGTGAATGCCTACAACTTAGCTTATAAATTTCGTTTCGGCTCGTTTCTGCAGCACAAATATAGCCTGAATGTCGGCTGCGTTTCTCCACAGCAAAATGCCGTACGACATTACACTGTGGAAATGACTAAATATTAATCGAGCGGTTTCTACATCAGCCAAATGACGGATTTTATAGACCGCGTAGGCTGCAGAGCTTAGCCGCTTCGATATTTTTTTTATATGTAAACCCCACTGTGTCTTCGAGTCCAAAGTAAATACCTAAGAACACAGTGGTATCCACAAGATCCAATTCCGCCCCATTTACTTGTACATTGGTTTTCACCTGCATAACGTTAGGTATCAGAAATCTAATACATTTAGTCTTTTTCTCGTTTCTAAACCAATTCAATATTTATGCGAGAGTATTATTTTCATCGTCTGTTGTCGATTAAGCTCAAATAAAAAAATCTGCAAATAACACTATTTCATGACTGTTCCTTATAAAGCAAGGTAGATTAATATGTATACGAAAAATAATAAAAGGCCAAGAATTGAGCCTTGTGGAACTCCTATAGTGGTAATAGAACCCGGGAATCGATTCCCGGTAACGTCCATTATTTGGATTCAATTATTCAAATAAGAAATAAGAAGATCCAAAGCAGTGTTTCTAACACCATAGTGATGCAATTTCCTGACCAATATATCATGAGAAACAGAATCGAAAGCCTTAGAAAAGTCGCAAAAAACACTAAGAGTATCATGCGACTTCTCCCAGGCCTCATAAATATGTGCAAGAAGCTCAACACCAGGGTCGGTAGTCGAGCGACCCCATGTGAAACCGAATTGTTTACTGTTTAATAACTTATGTTTAATAAAATGTCTTTGCAATTGATCTTGCATCAATTTTTCAAATATTTAACTGAAGGTAAAAGGTGCTATCTTGAAACACTGACGTTTCAATAAGCTTAACCTAAGACGTACTTTAGTTAATTGCAGGATGGTTAAAAGTGATCTAGCAAAAAACGTAGGTAAAAAAACGTGCTATCTACACATTTAACCATGCCTGCAACATTGTTTCTACATGATCATTTACAACAAGCAAATGGCTTCTCAAACACAATTTACATGTAAGTACTACATTACTATAAACCCTGCATTCGCTAAGCGCTTACCACTCATTCTCTATATAGGTTAAGAAGGAGTACCAGAGCTTACAGTATGAAAACGCATAAAAGCAACGTTAGTAGGCCGTCACGCGAGCGCGGCACGCGAATCAAGTGCCGATTCGGTATGACGAATGTTAGTTTACAGCTGGCAAATTAAATATTTTATGTAAATGTAGAATTACGAACAAACTTTTAGGTCCCATGGGGCTCGTGGCTTGCTAATATCAACCGCATGAGTTGATCTATCAGGTTAAGGTTATTGACCATGTTTACATACCGAGACCCCTCCGTGCCTTAGAGAGCACGTTAAGCCGTTGGTCCTGGTTGTCATTCGTGGATCTTTGACAGTCGTTACGGGTCGTCAGAAGCCCGATAGTCTGACAACCAGTCTTTTCAAGGGGGATCGTATTACCCAATAATGGGGTTGTGGGGGGCAGATAGGTAGTCGCTGTATGTAAACTACTGGCATTTAACTGTATCCGGTTAGACTGGTAGCCGACCCCAATATATTTGGTAAAAAGCTAGACAAAAGGTGTTAGGCCCCATGTTAATGTGTTACTTCAATTAAAGGAACATTATTAAACATTACCAAATTAAAGATCTATTTGTCCTTTAAGTTAATTGAATAAAGGCAAGACAGTGCTTCCTTACCCAAACCATTCATTCCACCCGCTGAAGGTCTCCCGCCTGGACACGAGTTGCCTTGGGTAACGTGGAAGTCTTTAAACAGATGCCGGTTGGCCGAAGCAAGTAAAACCTGTTCAGGTGGAAATTCATAGACGACTCCGCCTTGGAGTGTAAATGTGGTGCTGTTCAATAAACGATGGGACACTTAATATCATGTTCTGAGTGTCCTGTCAGCTGCACGTTACAGGATTTAATGGACGCTAGTGATGATGACAAACACGTAGCCGAATTCTGGGCCTAGTCCATTTAGATAGTCATTGACACACTAAGAAGATTTAAGGCCGGGCTAAAACGTTGTTCATATTAAGGCCAGGCTAAAAAAAATGGTTGCTATCATCTTAAAGGCAAATATCTCCCTTGCGGAAAATCTTGTTAATCGCTTTGGAATAATCATGGCACTGCTAACAACATTGTTACTGCCATTTTATCTGCTAAAGCTTGTAAAATTTACCTACAAAAGCAAAAGTCTGTAAAGAAGTCAACTTTAACTCAAAAAACCTAACACAAATCCGATCACAAAAAACGTTGCAGCAAATCGTTAAACTGTTTCTCCGAGCAAAAGTAAATTATACGCAATTCTAAAACGAACATTTTAACGAACCGATAAATAAAATGAAAAAGGAATTACCGGTTTTTTTATTCGGCATAACGAGGCCGGGACTGCGGAGCGGGCTCGCAGACATAATGAAAGCCTGGCACATTATTTTCTATGCAATTATAAACTACACACGAGATAGCACGTTTTAACGCTTTTAATACATTTTTAATTAATTCATAGGCGTTGATATGAAACTATTTCTTCGAGAATGTGATTTCCATTTAATTAAATTGCTACGGTTAGAAATTAGTGAAAAGTTAAGTACGAATTAGTGTTAGCATGACATTCATTTTAAGTTGAAAATAAATGTCTCGAAGATAGATTGGTTAAAGATATCTAATAATATTTTGCTTTTAAGATGATTATCTATTTAATTTCTTTCTATATCACACATCTATATTTAAAATACAACGTGTAACATAATTAACGCAAGACCTCATACAGAGAATTAGAGTATTGAGTTAAAAGCAAATATACAATGACCAAAGCAATGTTTTTTAAAGCTACTTAACTATTATAATTAAGAAAATCGTGTTGATCCTAGCGTTACTTTATGCATTTAAAATTGAGTCTTATTGCGTTGAGATAAGATTAAATTTTCTTTGACTCAATATTGCAAAATACATAATTATTGAAAAAAATACCTATATAAATAGTTACTGAAATATGGATTCAGTAGTCTTATGAGTAAACTACTTTCAGGACTTGCGTTTATTCTGTTACACCTTGTTTATACAACGTGGCGCTACAATGGTGACATTAATTTAACACACGGGTAAGGCTAGTGCCCATTAATCATAAAAAAATGTATAAGTAGGTTAAAATAATTCGTAAATTGAACAAAAAATGTTTTCAAACAAACTAAATAATAAAAAGCTACTAAAATTGGGATCACCTTGCAAACATTAATTCTTGAAATTACTTACCTAGCTGGCTTACGTTAACTCGGAGCGGCAACGCGTCGATTCGCGCGCTGGCAACTGGCAACCGCGCATCGCGTCTTGTACCTACTCGTGATCGGTCCGATTATTTGATGGCATATTATCAAAGAAACCGAGCGGCGGCAAGTGGAGCCTATAGCGGACGTGCTTAAACAAACACTTATCATATCACCCTCTCTTGTTACTATTAGTTATAACTGTCAACATTAATCACTGCCATCACGATCACAAGTTTACACAAGCAATAATAGCACAAATAAATGCGTCCGTATCGCAAAAGATGTAAACGTTCTTACTAGATAAGAAAACGAAAACAAATCAAAGCGTCTTTATCGCAGTACCATAATTTAATTACTATCCTAATTACGCAAAAATAAATAAATAAAACAATAGGTTAGCGTCTTCTTCGCAACGTAATTATGCACACTAGAGTGAAAAAGTGCGTCAAGGATACGGGTTTGGCTAGCACTAGAAAAACAAAATAGAATTCAAGTTCGGTTCGGTGCGGGGCGGGCGGCGGGTGGAAGGGACAGCGCCTACATAGGAAATTTCCTTCAATTCGCCTACTCTATGCATTTGTTTCAACCTAATAGTATTGCTAATTCATTTTAATTTCATTGACGCGAAGTTATGATCCGCGACTCCGGCAAATGACCGCTGCGCGACAGTACATGTTGCTCTAAGATGCTATTTTCTAAAATTTTAAATAAATAATATCACTTGATGGAAATAATTTGTATTCATGAAATGAAAACGTGAAAACGTATATATGTGTTAAATTAATGTCACCATTTCACTTGAAGCGCCACGCTGTATATGTGATAAAGAAATTATAAATATATAAATATTATGTATTTTCAATTTTCATGTCTGTCTGTGTGATCGTGATACGGCTTCTAACATATTTTTTTGAGAATTTACTTCGAATGATGTGTTTAATACATTAAAATATTTAATTTACATATAATAAAGAAATCTCGATGTTTTGTCAAGTCCTAAAAACCGTGCGATGCAAGTCTACTCTTTAAGTACGTAGTTGATCCATCAAAACATGTGTTACTCGTATATTAAATTTTTCGAATGGGCAAAATCACATCAGGATTAGTAATACATATTAGTACGGGTCCCAAACTAATATTATGTCCGTTAGTGATACGGAGTAGGAAATGCCCGTACCTTCGGCCGGAACCACAGATTATATAATAGTTTTCCGGAACTACGGATTTCGTGCTTAAAGAGAACCTCAGGGGCGGGTCGCTAGTTGTATCTAAGAATAAAATAAACTGGCAGACAATGGATATTCACAGTATTTACACTATTCTACAAACCGTAGGTTATCTATCAATCGCAGATACCGTTGAAAATAAACAAAAGGCAAAAAAAAAGATATAATAATAAACCAAATTAAACAACAAAATGCGAATTAAACAAATAAAAAAATTAAAAAAAAGGTTATCTACTACAACTTGCTTGATGTTTGAAACCCGCTGCTACTGCAGTGAGAAAGAAGCATTTATAGATATCTGGAAGATTTGAGGTACTTTATTCCTGGAAGAATATTTAATAGGCTTTGAAACAGTGGTGCCAAAATTATCGCCAATGGCGAATACATTTCTTAATATCTTTGATGTCCCATAATTTTCCGCTCACAATATCAGATGCAAATTCGCAACATCAAATCGAATGCAGACGAGTACAAAAAGCATTAAAAAAAACCCTTTCTTTTAGCCTGGGGTAACAGGTGAACACCGTAACGGCGCAAACGCATCAGCTGTCCCTCCAATATGGCGGAAGAGGTAATGATAGGATGTTATTACGAAATACGTTAACGAATTAAGGGCTGCTAGTTTTATTTCTAGTGTACTATCTATAAATAGTTCTTTTGTTGCGTATTTGAAAAGAAAACCCCCAATGCGTTGTTTTTATACATGTATCTATTTACGTTTATTATTAGTTGTGGTACATATAACTAGTACTAATAATATGGCGATAGACAGAAATCTTAGTTGTACCAAAAAAAAAAAAAAATGAAATTTAATTTTTGATCGCGTTTCATAAACATGTTATTCATATCGATATTGTATTGTCTGTATTAATGTTTACATCGAATGTAGGTATGTGTCAAGTCGTGGTTTAGCTTTACGCGATTATCACATTGCTACATAATTTTATTGTGTCGTCAAATTGTACACTAATACCAATATTTTATGCTTTAATGGACGACTGACAAACTTTACGAATCAAAATCATTTATTTAACGACAAAATATTTATTTTATCGTAATTACGTTCCAGTTACAAATGAGGACACACATAAGTATACAGTGAGAGCGGCGTCCAGTACAAATTACAGTGGGGCGGTTACACGTATCGACATGCTATCTCAATCTTACAGAAGTCCGATTGCTGCGACAAATTATGTGGTTTGATTTGAACCTGGATTTTTGGGTCAGGAAACCAGGACTTGATGTTTTCAAATTTGGTCCTTTTCAGAGTAATCAGGCATTTTTATTTTTGTTTATTTATATTGTGTTTGCTCTTGACTCTAGTCTAGGTCAATGGTGACAGAGACAGACTCGACGATGGAGTGAGCAGACTACTACTAGTTACCCAGAAGAAGCCTGTTCACTCTCACTTTGAAGAGATTAGGTTTGTATGCGTTCGGAAACACAGACGACAGACAGTAGAGAGTTCCACTCTTTTGATGTGCGCTTATCAAAAGACATTTGGAAACGATTAGTGCGAATTGGTGGAATAGCAACTAGGTGAGGATGGTAACTTCCAGTGCGTCTAGATGACCGATGGAAGAATGCGGCCGGTGGAATGAGGTCGTGGAGTTCTTGGGCACACTCTCCGAAGTGCAATCTGTAGAAGAACGACAAGCAGGCGACCTTGCGGCGATGAAGCTGTGAAGCTTGGCATAAAAAAGCTTGCAAGCTTGGCAATATAAGCAGTAAAAAATTAAGTGATAAAAAACTCGTTTTCTTATCGATTAATTTCAAATAAAAACAGAATAAATGACTCACCTATAGTTTACTATTAATTACATTAAGGCACCTTTTATACCAAAAAGAATATCACTCCCACTCTCACAATACATTTATACCCATCATTACACTCCTAACACGAATGATTGACCGAATATTTCCGCTCAGCTACCTTCATTCACCACGGAGAAGCTTAGGGAAACGTTCATCAATCATAAAGGCCACACTCTAGCGTGATACGGTAATGAATAACTTTAGGTTATCATTAAAATTTATTGCTAAACACCCTAACTGTAATCAAGGATTCATTATGATGGGAAAGATGGAGAAAGTGTTTACGTACTGAATGGAAGTTAAGTTCATGATTGTAATCGTAGGATTTTAATTTTAAAAGATGAAGATACGATGTGGGTCTATTTTTTTTCTCGGCAGTGGAATATAGAATCTGAAGGCATGCAATACAATTTAGGTTAAAATAAATCAGAACGTATTAATATAAAGCTTTATGTGAAAACAGTCATCATCATCATAATCAGCCTATAATATTCCCACTGCTGGGACACAGGCCCCCTCTCTGTGAGAGGGAGCAGGCCATAATCCACCATGCGGGCCCAGTGCGGTTTGGTAGATGTCACACGTCTTTGAGTTTTTAGGTTCTAGGACATGCCGGTTTGTTCACGATGTTTTCCTTCACCGTTTTGAGAGCAGTGGTGATGAAATAATTTACACAAAGTAAAGCGCCTGCCTGGGTTCGAACCTACGACATACAACTCGTAAGTCGATGCTGTTACCACTGGGCCACCACTCCACTAAAAAAAGTAATAAAGAAATTCGTTTGAAATGTGTAGCTTGTTTGTAAATATAAATTCTAGGAATAGAAGAAATCATAATACTTTTAGCTACAGACGTAGTCCAAAAAACCGGCCAAGTGTGTGTAGGAACATGCACAATGAAGGGTTCCGAAGTTGGGATGAATTTATCCCAAAAACAAATGTAACATCATCCCAACTGCAAATGTAAGTTTGTACGCACATTATTAGGACATTTACCATGTTATTATAAGACCATAGACCTCTCATAGGTTTTCCTGTAATCTAAAAGTATAGAACTATATTCTGAATTTTAGGCTTAGTAGTTTCGGATATAAAGTTGGGACAATGTTAAATTTTCATCTATTTTCTTAAATAACTTTAAAACTATTTACTATAGACCCTCACAGTAAACCCTTCCATTTGATATGTCACACGGTAAAGCTTACAAACCTTTTATTTTATTTTCTTATTTACCTCCCCAAATTAGCCCACATATTCAACATTCATTTATTTTCATTACACGTCCGTGTTTGGCCCACAGACATTAATATGTGTACAAAATTTCTACTTAATCGGTCGGTAGATTCGGAGCAAATTGGCTGTGACAGATGGAAAGTCAGACACACGACTGATCCATAAGAATTCCGTTTTTTTTCATTCAGATATTTGAAACCCTTAAAATACCTTTAAACCTAACGAACAGAGCAATTGATAGTTCCAGCCAACGTGTCTACTTTAAGCCCCATCATGAGCTTTTCTGCTTATCACACTTGACCAATCAACCCCACGCTGATGCATTAACATGCCATATTAAAATATCGCAATTAGTAATGACAAGTTACAAGTCATCGACTGTGCTAATAACCTCTTCAATCAATTGACTGCATGCACTTAAGGGGACTACATGACCTAAACGCAAGTTTTATAATGCCTAAAAGTATATGATCCACTGCTGTAAACATAATCAGAAAAATATATGATATTCCTCAGGATGGTAACATCGTGATTTTTTTTCTATCGTACCAAGTTAGTTGTATTATGTTTTGAACACACTATCTAACTAGCATGTATCCTGAAGAATATCATATATATTTTTGATTTGTTTACCCCTGTGGATCATATACTTTTAGATATAAAACTTGCGTTTAGATCATGTAGTCCCCTATAGCTACTAGTCTGCGTGCGGAGGCGAGCCGCATGCGATTAGCGATAGACAATCGCTCTATACAGGTTGGCAGGCACATCGATGCACAAACTGCTGCCATAGATTCAGTACTAACTTGATTCTGAACCCCACTACGTTGAAATTTTTCGTCGGTTATTTAAAAAAAAAATGCTATTCCACACATTTTGACCGCGTAGGTATTACACTTTTCTATGAAACAGCTGATTTTTTTAGATGACCTTTTTTTTTTTTTGAGGGTGGGAAATCATCAAATAACTTCTCCCGCTCTGCAGCAGGAGCAGGAGGGCGTGTCAGACTCTTACTGACTAAAACCCACCTGTGTTCCTTCAGTTGCCTGTGCCAGGGGCCACGGTATCCCTCTCGGACTTTCTCGCAACCCTAGCAGGCATCGGCCCTAGCGGACCCCGTCATTGGTGCTGACATCTCCGAACACATTCTTGCTAGGGGGTCTAGAATGATGTGCTGAATTCATGGTTTCAGTTTGCGCATCAATGTCTCTGCCACCCTGTACACGCATGAAGGAGTAAGATCGTGTTTTCTACTCCAAATTGAGAAAAATAATGAACTAATGTGCGCTTTAAACTTAAGTTCATTAGGTACCAGGTACCTGTTGACAGGCCTACACTATCCTCCCATACCTATAAACACTGTTATTTGAAATCATTATAAAAGCCAATGATTTTTAAAAGAGTAACCGTGGAGTTTCTTGCCAGCTCTTCTCCATAGGAAACGACCAATTGGAACTGTGCACCTAGCTTCTGACGTTTCATAAGTGCCCATGTAGGTTTATGTGAAATAAAATATTTTGATTTGATTTTTTTATAATTTATTACGTGGTGATAATATCGTGGACGTTCACGTCCACGTCACGTTATCACGATAATATAGAGAAGTAAAATTTATGAAAATTTATATGAAGATGCTTTTAAATTTCCGTCCACGATAACGTTATAACGTGACACACATACATTTTATGGACGTGGACGTCCACGATAATATCGTCGCGTTTATAAATATAAAAGCGCACAATAGAGCAATAATCTACTTTGTAGTTATTGTGTCTGGGGTGCCTTATTGGAAGATTTGGTTTGCAAATAATCGTTCGGTGAAAATTGACCCATGTACCTACACCCTTATTAAATGCACGCCTCGTAAGCATCTGGAACCAGTTTTGTAATTGTGAAGACACAACTAGCAGCATCAATCTGCATTTAGCTGGAACAAATCAAGTTAGGAGTTATACGCAAAGGCAAATAGATGCAAGACTATTTAAAAAACTGTGCTGGTCATGGCATCTTTTTTTTTTTTTTTTTTTTTGAGTATGGGAAATCATCAAATAACTCCTCCCGCTCTGGGTGGAGCGGAAGGGAGTGTCAGACTCTTACTGACTAAAACCCACCCGTGTTCCTTCCTTGGCCCTTTATGTTCCGGGTCAGCGGTACCCCTTTTGGATGATCCCGCTTTCCCGGCAGGCTTGGGCCCTAGTGGACCCCCTCTTCGATGCTGACATCTCTTTGAGGCGCGCGTGGAACACGTACGCGCCGTCCAGCACGGGCCTGGTCCTGATCGGACGGTGAGCTACCCATTACTCACCGCCCGCAGGCCCGCGCCTACGGTGGCCGGGAGTCGTCACGCGGCTCCCGACGCCCGGAGCGTCCACCGCGGCGCCGGCGGCTTGGACGGGAGACTCTCTCCCTCTCCCGTCCCGCCACCTCCTTCGCTAGCATGACTGCTTCGCAGAAGGAGGTGACTGCCTCCCACTCCCCCTCGCCCCGGACCATGGCTTGAACCAGGGCCGGGCGTGAGAGGTCGCCGCCGCTGCCGATCGCCTCTACTAGGACACGGCGGTGCTCCGCCCATGCAGGGCAGGCCCCCACCGTAAATGGTCATGGCATCTTACAACACGACTAAGTATTAATGGTGTTGAACAACCAGTCCTAACAGAAATATAATTTTCAAAAAGGCTTTTTATTATTTCTAAGTTGGATCTATATAAATTGTTCATAGTCACGAGCAGCTTGATACTTTCACACCCTGAAAGTTTTCAATGATTTCTGCGTGAGCCTGTATATGACCAAAACGCACATACTTACCTAAGTCTCTCTTAGTCTATTCACATGCATTTTGGTTCAATTAAGTTACTTAATTTGCAATATTTTTATTTCTCCATTATAGATACCACAGCTCAACATCATTGTGTCCATATCTGACACACACGCAAATGAATCTGACATTAAAGTAGATTGGATCGCATCCAGTCATTAATTTATTCGCGGAACATGACGCAAGCTTTTACATGAATCAGTATTAATTATCGTGCATAGTTTTATTAGTTAGCCTGCGAACTGTCGGGCCGTCGTCATTTTGATGAATGATTTTACTTGACAGCTTATTGGTAATGGGTGATGTGACTGATCTAAGTATCGTGAATCATAATGGTGAAATTCTTTACTCATTTTAATTTTTTTGCAAAGTTTTGATGAAGTTGTTTTTAATTAATCATAAATTTTCCTTATACTGTTCAAACAAGCCGATGTAATTATATATCTGAGCTTTTTCGTCCATGGTTCATGACTTGACGTGATCTCTGCTTATTATTATGACCTGGTAATAGTTGTTCCGGGTCTGGCTGTTTGTGTATGTGAGTTTAAATGTTTGTAAACGCACCCACGACACAGGAGAAATTCGTAGTGTGAGGCAAGGTTTTATAAAAAAAAAAATCCTAGCAATATATTATCACCTACATGTTGTGCTATTCATGTAATGATGATGATATTTGTAGATTTATGAAGTTCCATCTTATGAGACCTCGATGAGCCTTTCATGCGAATTTACTTGCAAAGTATTTTTTTTTGCGTTACTAGTTTAAGACGCCACAAAACCAAATTCTGCTCTTCTTGTTCTCACACACTATTTATTTTCTAACTTTATTTTTCATTTCTCCTTTCGCGGGTCTGCTGGAAGGAATTTCTTAAGAAATAAGCAGTACCTTTGTACTCAATATTAATATGTCGTATCTGTATCTATTTTATTGTGTGTACTTAGATAGTAAATTAAATAAATAAAAGTTAAATAAAATAACAAATCCTGATTTAAAGGTATCCTTGGTGTTCATTTCTTATCTTCCAAGGTGATTTCAATAATACTGGACTAATTGCGACAGCACCAATTAAAGTCCTAAGAACCAGAAATACTTTAATCTCACCCTTATCAACACATCTTTCAATTGACTTGCAGCATACGTAACATGACAAGCACCTATAACAATAGTAGACAAACGTCTTTCATACAAAAATAACCGCGGTAAATCTATTAGTAAAATAATGATAAATATTTTATAACAAATAATTATGATTGATTCGAACTCGGGACCCTCAACATGCCAAGCTCGGGATATTAATTAAGAAACTAATGGGCGAAAAAGAATAAAAATGTATCGCTGCACGGACAAGTGACGACCTCAGGTACGGTCAGCAGAAAATTAATATTTTAAAGTTACCAAAACTTACTACAGCGGGGTAACACACTATCAGTAGCAATCGCTTTCATTTTGACAGTTCAACAACATTCATTGCGTTATTTACGTTGTTGAGCAGACAAATTTTTCGAACACATGAAGCAATGGATTAACAATATCCTTCAAAATGTTTGAGATTGTAATTCATAGTGCGTTAAGCAATTTGGGTACTGCTTTCTTAGAAAAAAACAAGGCGTGCGCCCAATGGGATTTCTCATGCGCAAAAATTACGAACTTCAATACAAACTGCTGTCTGCTGGAAGAAATTTCTTAAGAAATAAGCATTACCTTTGTACGCAATACTAATATGTCGTATCTGTATCTATTTTACTGTGTGTACACACAGCAGCAGGTCAAGTTACCAACAACTGTATAATTTTCTCATTCGATTTTGAACTTAATCCTCAGCATTTGAAGGTTTAAAAATCATTTGGAGAAATTAGACAGTTTCGTGTAACCCGATGTGCTGTCGACTGTACATAAATAATAAAATAAATAAATAAACTTTCAGCCCATATTTAACCATTTTGGGGGTGGATTTTCAGAAATATAGAAATATATTTACAAGAAACTCTTTCTAGACCCAGCGCTTTTACCTGACCGTTTTGTGTCAGTAAATTAATTTAAGGCGAAAGCGCCAGAGTAACCCGTGAAATTCAAATGTTCTTTTGTTTTTTCCAATTTGCAGGTCAGTATTAGGTTGTATCTTGATCCAAATATGATTCGCGGGCCATAACAAGTATGTATTAACAGAATTATAATCATTAAAATAAGCCATACAATCCTCTAAGTTCATATTGCCCTATAATATGACTATTTCATGAAATCATAACATTTGACGTTAATTCTAACTTAGAGGGTTGTATTGATGATTTTTATGATTATAATTCTGTTAATACATACTCGTTACGGCCGCGAATCATATTTAATCAATATACAACCTAATACTGACCTGCAAATTGGAAAAACGAACGAAAATTTGAATTTCGCGGGTTACTCTGGCGCTTTTGCTTTAAGGTTTTTTATTAAGTAGAAGCCGTAAGGTTCAATAACGATATTCATATTTTCGGATTCCTTCTGTCAGTTGGTTTCTATAACTGATTGGATTCATTCTGAAATACTGTTGAAAAAAGGTTTTGTGTGCAGTCAATCATATCAAGTTTAACTTATGTTTTACGTGGCATTTGACTTACAAAGAAACCTAGAATATAAATAATAAAAAAAAAAACTTACCTATTATACAGGGTATTTGGCGCACGGACCGACACAATTTTTCCAGCGATTTGGGATGTCATTAGCTAGGTTCTACCCATACACCCTTTGTCCTAAATGTCACGGTTGGTTACATTGATTTTTTTTAACGAAAAAAATACCCAAAATGTGTCCATTAATTCGAAATAAGTTTTTTTTGTTTGTGGGTGTAGTGGCAGTGATACTACTGGTTTCAAGAAAATTCCTTACAAGCTTCCAAAGTATTATATATAAGGTGCTATAAAAATATCTGCCACGGCTTTAATGGGAGGTAGTATTGTGTTTATAGATTACAATAGTGAAGAAATTTCGTACCCCGGAACAGTTAATTCAATTTGAGAAAATAAAGTAGTTAAAATAACATTGACTCTACTCTGCATAATGTGGTTCACAAATTACGCGCGATGGGTCGCTTCGTCAATGAAAACAACTGCTATCTCTTTCCATCTGGTCTTTGAATGAAAACTGATATCAGCTGACTAGTTCGTCACTACCTAATCTACTAGGTACGCAATAATACGCCAAGTGTTTTAAAAGTGCAATTACTTACCAGCTACCGCATTCTTCCAAAAAACTGACGTAACTATGATGATAAACTTCCCATCACACTTAAAACAGGCTTTGGACTGTCAAGTTAGTGTAAGAATCGCAATTTTTTTCTTATTATTTTTAAACAATAGGTTGTTGTTGTTGTTGTGGTCCTAAGGCACCCCGCTGGTGCTGAGGGCCCCAACAATAGGTACTTAGATTAATATCAAATAACGATAAATTACAGTAACTTGGCGTGTTTAAAAGTTAATCATCTTATTTACAACAATTGCACTGTATTTACAGTTATTTACACACTCCCTACCTACTTATCTACAAAACTGTTGCACAAGTCCGCCTTCGCGTTGCACATAAATGAAGGCACGCTTACGTACATGTCTCTTCACTTTATCTAATGTGTCCGTTTCACTTTTAACTTGCCTAAATGCGCGTTTGATGCGCCTTTTTAGTTCTTCCACACTTCTAATGTCATGTCCGGTTTGGCCGTACACAAGGTCCTTTACACGACCCCACAAAAAAAAGTCTAGAGGGGTTAAACCCGTGAGCGAGGAGGCCACGGCACTGGCCCTCCTCGGCCTATCCACCTTTCACCGCCGTACCACACACCGTTTAAAAAATCCCGTACGCTGATGGCGACTGGCGACGGCGCGTGCGACGAACGGGGTAGTGCGGGTGAGCGTGGGGGCGCGCGGGGGCCGACTGGCGACCGCCCGGTCGCGTCGGCTGGCGCTTGCGACGAACGGGGTAGTGCGGGTGGGGGTAGGGGCGCGCGGGGCCGATCAGAATGGCAACAGTTTATGCATGTCGTCGCCGGCGTTTTTGAATGAATTCGGTGCGGTGCGGCAACAGCTTATAAGTCTACGGGATGGTTTTATGCTAAAAAATCAATTCAATTTTATACGTAATTATTTTTGTATGAAAAAAAATGTGACAAATAATCAATAATTTATCTTTACTTTTGTAATCTATAAACACAATACTGTCTCCCATTGCAGCCGTGGCAGATATTTTTATAGCACCTTATATATGTATACAATGTGGCGCTACAATGGTGACTTTAATTTAATACACGGGTAGGGCTAGTGCCCATTAACCATATAAATATTGATAGGTTAAAATAATACGTAAACTGAAAAAAAAAATTTTTCAAACAAACTAAATAATAAAAAAGTCATTAAAATTGGGATCACCCTTGCAAAAATTCATTCATGAAATTACTTACCTAGCTCGCTTACGTTAACTCGGAGCGGCAACGTGTCGGTTCGCGGGCTGGCAACCGCGCGGCCGCGCTTCGCGTCTTGTACCTACTCGTGATCGGTCCGATTCTTTGACGGCATATTATCAAAGAAACCGAGCGGCGCAAGTGGTACAAACACTTATCACATCACCCTCTCTTGTTACTATTAGTAATAACTGTCATCACTAATCACTGCCATCACGATCATAAGTTTACACAAGCACTAATAGCACAAATAAATGCGTCCGTATCGCAAGAGGTGTAAACGTACCTACTAGATAAGAAAACGAAAACCAATCAAAGTGTCTTTATCGCAGTACCATGATCTAATTACTATCCTAATTACACAAAAAGAAATAAATAAAACAATAGCTAAGAGTCTTTTTCGCGACGTAATTATGCGCACTAGAGTAAATAAGTGCGTCAAGGACACGGGTTCGACTAGCACTAGAAAAGCAAAAAAAGAATTCGTGTTCGGTGCGGCGGGTGGGTGGAAGGGAGAGCGCGCGTCGCCTGCGCTGCTCGCCAACAAAGGAAATTTCCTTAAATTCGCCTACTCTATGCATTTGTTTCATCCTAATAGTATTGCTTATTCGTTTTAATTTCATTGATGCGAAGTTATGATCCGTGACCGAGGGAAATGACCGCTGCGCGACAGTTCTTTAAGTACAGGTTGCTCTAAGATGCTATTTCCTAAATTCTTTAATAAATCTGTAAATAATAACGTTTAATGGAAATAAAAAATTGTCATGAAACGAAAATGTGAAAACGTATATGTGTGTTAAATTAAGGTCACCATAGCAGCGCCACGCTGTATATGTATGAAATTTTACATAATTATTGTAAATTCGTTAAAAAAAATTGGGACAAAGGGTGTATGGGTAGAACCTAGCTAATGACTTCCCAAATCCCTGGAAAAATTGTGTCGGTCCATGCGCCAAACACCCTGTATATCCCTTCCCTCCCCTGTATATATAAGCACGATCAAATTTTAGTTTTAGTCTTTTATTCCATGCATCATCATCATCATCAGTCTATAAAGTTCCCACTGCTGGGACACAGGCCTCCTCTCAGTGAGAGGGAAATAGGCCGTAATCCACCACGCGGGCCCAGTGCGGGTTGGTAGATGTCACATGTCTTCGAATTTTTGTTCCCTCTCGATGTTTTCCTTCACCGTTTTGAGAGCAATGGTGATGAAATAATTTACACAAAGTAAAACACCTTTTTTGGGTTCGAACCTACGACCGGCAACTCGTAAGTCGCGGCCGTTACCACTAGGCCACCACTGCTCTTATTACCTTGAGCTTATTCCATGCATGCTAAGTATTAATTATTTCAATCATTTCATCCTTCATGTTTGCGTCAGTTGAATATCAATTAACTGCGTAAAAGAAAAAATGTGTTTAAAATAAATTAATAAAAATCGAGTGCGATTAAAAACTAGAAATTAATAAATTCAATCAATAAAAAAAAAACATATTTTTAGCTAGCTGTCTCCTAAAATAGAAACTTCTGCGGAAAACTCGGTCACCGTTTAAATCTAATGGGAGACCGCATTTTTATGCAACTACATGGAGAGTGGTCTACAGAAGTAATTTTCCATCGTAATCTTCTTAATTCGTGGGAAAAAATACAATTCACCAATTATTTATTGAATAAAGAAAGCGCTCAGGCGCTCAGGCTGCTTTTGCTAACGGTTCCTCTGACTATAAGGCATCGCTCACATCGGTTCGTTAAGACATGGGCGTTATCTCATAAAGCATCTGAACACTTGGAATATAGCACCATTGTATAGAATCCGTGCATCAATTTATAAAAAATAATTTATTTATTATGTATTTTCATGTTTAGTGACCTCACAATATTAATGACTAACACCATTGTAATTCTTTTAAGAACCTGATATTTTGTCCGTAACGTTAATTGGGACCTTTGAACGGCCATGCTGAACAATTGATTCATCACTTTGGCAAGGCAAGGGCACTAGCGTCCCCGAGGACACGGTGGAGCATACGGTGGGGGCCTGCCCTGCATGGGCGGAGCACCGCCGTGTCTTCGTAGAGGCGATCGGCGGCGGCGGCGACCTCTCACGCCCGGCCTTGGTTCAAGCCATGGTCCGGGGCGAGGGGGAGTGGGAGACAGTCGCCTCCTTCTGCGAAGCAGTCATGCTAGCCAAGGAGGTGGCGGGACGGGAGAGGGAGAGAGTCTCCCGTCCAAGCCGCCGCGGTGGACGCTCCGGGCGACGGGAGCCGCGTGACGACTCCCGGCCACCGTAGGCGCGGGCCTGCGGGCGGTGAGTAATGGGTAGCTCACCGTCCGATCAGGATCAGGCCCGTGCCGGACAGCGCGTACGTGTTCCACGCGCGCCTCAAAGAGATGTCAGCATCGAAGAGGGGGCCCACTAGGGCCCAAGCCTGCCGGGAAAGCGGGATCATCCATAAGGGGTACCGCTGACCCGGAACATAAAGGGCCAAGGAAGGAACACGGGTGGGTTTTAGTCAGTAAGAGTCTGACACTCCCTTCCGCTCCACCCAGAGCGGTAGGGGTGGGTCATTTGATGATTTCCAATCCTCAAAAAAAAAAAAAAAAGTACACTGGGGCGTAGGAATCACTCCAAGCTTGTAAGTACTTTCTTTTTTTTTTGAGGGTGGGAAATCATCAAATATCTTCTTCCGCTCGGGGCGGAGCGGGAGGGCGTATCAGACTCTTACACTGACTAAAACCCACCCGTGTTCCTTCAGTTGCCTGTGCCAGTGGCCACGGTATCCCTCTCGGACTTTCCCGCAACCCTGGTAGGCATCGGCCCTAGTGGACCCCGTCATTGATGCTGGCATCTCTTTGAGGAGCGTGTGGACCACAACGCCCCGTCGAACCGGGCCTGGTCCTTATCGGACGGCGAGCTACACATTGCTCGCGTTTCATTTACGCGACCGACGTTTCATTTACAATCATAATCGAGTTTTTAATAATATTTTGTTATCCTTATTCTATTGATCATTTTATATTATTTCAAAGCTAGAATGTAGTTAAGTGTCTAAACAATACTATTTTGGGGGTTTTAAAACAAAATAGCAAAACAGAAATTCTGTTAGAAACTCAATGTTCTTTTTTTATTTTATTTATAGTCGGCGCGTGACGCGCACGCGCCTAAATAATTAAAAAAAAAACCATCGTCGAGTTTCTGACTGAATTTTGCTATTTTATTTTAAAACCCATATAATAGCAATGTTTAGACACTTAGATACCAGCTTTGAAATAATATAAAATTATCAATAGAATTAGCATAAAAATATTTATAAAATCTCGATTATGATTGTAAATGTAATGCTTGGTCAATCCCTAGCATCAGTGGGATGACACTGACAGCTCTCTCCACGCTCACTTCACCTAAGTTTTCACGGTGAGATGGTTACAGAATCGCACGACTGGTTTTACTACAAATAGTGCTACGGATAAGATTTGGTGATTTGGTGATTTTGGAGAGTGGAAAATTCTTAATAAATTCAAATTCTCTAACGGTTGTCACTGTCATTATTTTTTATCATCAAGGTACGAATGTCCATATCTGCCTACCCCTACAAAAACGTTAAACATTAATTTAACTACGTAAAGCAACCAGAAAACATTTTAATAATGCGGTTAAAGCTTTTAATGTAACTAATGACATGAAAGTGTCGGTTGTGTGGCCAATTTGCCATTTTAACGACTGTTTTTGCATGAAATAATTTGTAAAAGAGATCGTGCTTTTGCTTCAAATTATTCGTAAAACGAGCGTGACTTATACATTTGCTAATTAAAATAGAGAGAGGAATAACACGCTTGACAGATGGATCGGTGATCGTTGTACACGCAGCTGGTCAATTTAACACAAACTGTCAATATTTCTCATTCGATTTTGAACTGAATTTTCCACAATTTAAGGTTTAAAATAATTTAGAGAAATTTGACAGTTTCGTATAACCTGATGGGCTGGCGACAGTACCTGTTAATTGAAGACGGGGCGTGACGATAACTTTGGGCGCAACGGTAAGACTGCCTTGTTCACCTATCTAGGCATTAGCGTTAATTCATAAACGTTGCTTAGAGTTAAGTAATGATTAGCGACTGTTTTACCATAGATTTTTGACTAAACTTCAAGCAACGTTTAAAAATAAAGGGGTTAATGTTTTGTACAGCTCGCGCGATAAGAGTTTGGCTTTGACCTTCGGATTTTTGAACTTTTGATTGTACAACAGGAGTGCGCGGTACGTCGTATCGATGCGAGAGGCAGGGAACGACTGGAGCGCCAACCAGAGCACCGCGTGCGCCTACACACCCGCCCCGCACCCCGCTAATTGCCCGTTGATACCCAATTTCTGATTTCTGCGCAATAACGGTCAAATCCAAACTCTTATCGCGCGAGCTGTACAGTAAAGTTGTTGTTGTTTGGAAGTTGGTAGTGTGACACCCCGTGCCTCGGAAAGCACGTAAAGCCAGTAGTCCTGCGCCTGATCTTTCCCTGGTCGTGTCAGATTGTCGTCCCATCGGAGTATGAGAGTAAAGGAACAGAGTTTGCACCTGTGTTCGCGCACACAATATAATATCTCCTTCATACCTGGCTAGTCTCCGTTGAGATTGGCCACCGTGACCATAATATGTCGGGAGGATGATTTATATAGTAAAGTGGTCCGAAAAAGTGTTACAGCTTCTGGTGAACGAGCTGATTGTGAAAAGGACAACGATTGTCACATTTTCTACATTAGAAATCGCCAAACTCGCCCATTATATCGTCAGTCATTACAATGAGTTACGACTGGCCAATGAAAAAGCAGTAATAAAGTTGGAAAACACTTTATTACTGCTTTCTATTGCCAGCAAAAACTACAGTTTTGTCTAGTTCCTTGATGAGAGCCTAGACATTCTCACCGGTACCTCTCGTCACTGTCAACTTTCACTTGACATTTCACTGGAGCCAGTAAAAACGGACAAGTGATTATAATTTCCTGGTTTTTGCCAAATGAATTATCACTGGTGTCAGTCACTGCACCCTGTTGTGTGATGTTGCGTATACTTTTTAAAAGGCGATGATGTGTGATGACTTTTTGGAACGAAGTTCTTTAACGCGATTTGCGGTAGGAGTAAACTTGTAGAAATCGTCACTTAACGAAAAAGTGTTATGACCCTTCCACGAGTATCTGTGCATGTGAGTGTCGCGAACTTCGTTCCTAAACGGGAGTCCGCCGACCGCATACGTGGGTCATACTGAAAGTTTTTAGATAATATAAAAACGGAATGATGCAGAAGCCTGTTATTATTTTGATTGCTTTTCGAAGTAGTCTCCGTTCCTTTATATAAGCACCGTTGTATGCGATGGAATCATTGACTGAAGCCAATTTGTAAAAACAAATGACATTTATGAATTCAAACACATCTACAGATTCCCAAGATTCAGATTCGAAATTTGAATATTTTTTTCTCAAACATGCTTGGAAATTTGAGCATTATTTTGACAACCTTCTTCGAGATAAATCGAAATTGCTGTACTGACCAAATACATGCGAGAAGCGGCCGGCAAAAGTTGTATAAAAATCCTTATGTGCTGGTTTAGCGGCAAAATAAATTACATAGTAAACATATCTATCGTGTAATTTAAAAATGGAACGATCATTTACTCCGAAACATGGCAACCAAGGAGGTAACTTATCAAAGGTTTTAGTTAAGTTTCGAACTGGCTTGCAAATAGAAAGCTGTTTATTGAAAAAAAAAAACAAATGAACACTCTACTGCGGGAAAAAATATTGTTGTTCGTTGTTCGTCATTGATTTTGAAAAGTAGGGGAGAAGGGGGGAATTGGAGCCTACTAAGGAAAAAGTTGAATAAAAGGCAAATTTATGGATACCTTAGGAACTTTTTATTAGAAACTAAAACCTTATCCATGTGACTATCATTTAATCACAGCGTTAACGTTAGATTATTAGGCATTTGGCCACAGATAAACTTTAAAGAAAAAAACAGAATCGCTCTCATTACCCGACTTTGCGGGAAATGAGAGCCTATAAATTCCCATATGTGTAATGGGAGCTACTTTATTGTTAAATCAGTCTCAAAAATTTCTATGTTAGTCTAAAATCTCAGTTAATCATATAAATTTTAATATAAACGTAATCGTATTACAATTAACTTTAAGGATCCAAGCAAAAAACGCAAATATAATCAACCGGGCTGTCAGAACCAGAACATTCTTTATGTGCCCATTTACCTCTGCAACGGTACCACATTTCGTTATTTTTTCCTGTGTCACAGCAAATAGCACATAATGTCTCTTCTTCTGAATATTCTGACTCATCGTCGCAAAGATTCTCAATGTCTTCTTCTTCAGACGTGTCATCCTCAAAAAGTTTCTTTTTTGTTGGTTACCTTCTTTCGTTGTTGTCCTTTTCCTGCGGTTTTAGTTTTACATATTAAAAAGCATATGGGGCAATTGGAGCTACAAAGGGTAATCAGAGCCTAATAAGCTCTGATTACCCGACTACCACCATTTTGAAATTAAATAAAATGATATACTGAATCTAGCTTGTAACGAAATTATACGCACAGATACTCAAATTTGATAACATTAGCTATAAAATAAAACGGGTTTGATTGTAATAAACGTATAACTTCACACATACCTGGCCGATGAAATTTCGTAGTTATTATAAGCGCGGACCAAAAAATCGACAAGCGTCCGTGGTCACACAACACGTGGCACTGGCGAGTCTAGCGCCGCAGGGAAACACGATCGCAGCGTGCCGAAGGCGCCCGAGTGGCAACCGAGTGAATACGAACTGTAGTTTTGTCTCTAGTCGCACCGCTCTCATTACCCTCTGGCTCCCATTACCCTCTGTTCCCCTAATTGTATTTTTAACCGGCTTCAAAAAAGGAGGAGGTTACTCAATTGGACCGTATTTTTTTTTATGTGTGTTCGCGGATAACTTCGTCGTTTATGAACCGATTTTGATGATTATTTTTGTTGGAAAGGAGAAATCCCAAGGGTGATACCATGATAAGGAAACCAGGATCTGATGATGGCATCCCAGAAAAATCGAGGGGAGCCTTCCAAAATCCACTACGATTTTGGAAGGCTCCCGTGACTAGTGCATTTGTTAATTTCCGCGCATTAGGTATTTGAGAAAAGTACTATAAGTAACAAGTACTAAACCTTGGCCACAACTAGGCATTGATGGACTCACATAATGTGTGCCTACGTTCGTCCATCAATGCCTCATTTGCTGGCCGCTGCAGTAATGTACTATTTCATCGGCTGCTTTTCTTACTGGCCTATTCTAAAAACTTTCCGTGTGACATCCGTACGTTTAAAAAAAAGGAACGTGGTTTTTGGTCTTCAAGGTTTTTTTCGTTGTACAGAGAGATAGAACCATGGTCTCCAGAAAATACCACATCCCAAATTTCATACCTCATCCTCTAGTGTCCCATTTACTTCTGACCCCACGGGCACCTCGTAAAATCAAGGTTCATCTACACAATAACTGTATAGCAGTAACCTTACGGTAATTTACCGTACTTTACCGGCATTACCGGTAACAATGAGGCTTGTTGGAAACGTTTTATCGGCTTATATGGCGTACGATCGTGGCCGATTGGCCTATAACCGATCTATGCGTGGTGTTGTGATCTAGGGTTATAAAGTATAATATAGATACATTACAACTTAACTTTGCTTTCATCTGGACTGATAGCAAAATGACGACGTAGTTATTTCGCGCTTGTCATAGTCGACCAATAGGGGAGGTCGGCTATATTATTAGTTATATAAGAAACTAGCTTGTCCTTGAAATGGCGTGTTCATACAATTTTCTAACGTTTGTTTTCGACAATTTTAATTACATATTATTGTGGGTCACTGTGATATAAGTAGGTAAACAAAATTGTGAAAGACTTGTGAATTGCCAAGTGTAAGGTACAAAATACGGTATGTTGAAAAGATTAGTCATTCGCTCTACTTCTAATTTTCAAGTGACTGAAAGGCTCTTTTAATACACTTGCAAAATAAAATCTCTTAATTAACTCCGAAAACATTCGCAAAAATGATATCTAAAAGTGCATTCCAAATCGTATTCATCAATTTTATTTCGAGTTTTCCCACATACAGTAATAAAATGCGACAATATTTTGCAACAAGTACACCGAGCGCCTGAAGCAAATACCGGCTCATATTAATACTGCAGTGATATTTTTTTACCAATTTTTACCGTAATTTACGAGCGTTCAGTAAGGTGACTGGGATCGTGACTCGACGTTTCCCGACCGACATTTTTTCCATAAAATTTTCGCCAAAAGCTGACGGCTACATATTCAGTGACACTAATTACACGGTGTTTGTAGGAGTTTCAAATATGAACGGTAGTCTGTGTTAAAAGGTGATTGCTTTACTTTAGGGCTCTGGTATTCTTACTGGAATAGCCTGACCTGGCTGTGTGTTTCGGGAAGGCTATGTTAAAACGCTTAGATATAAAAATGTATTGTTATTACAAGCAATACAAATAAAACAAAAAGAGACCAAATAAAATGTCAAACCCAATTTAATACAGTATTTTCCTTCTTATTCAACAAACCGTAACGGATTAATGTCGTTACAAAACTTTATCAAGAGAATCATTTCTTCTTGCCCACTCAATAAAAAATATTCACCCTCATTCCCATTTTAAGATAGCATTGAATTCATTAAACTAACGACAAAAACTTTGTCAAGAAATTCACTAAATTCACTCGAGCATTAAAGTCGATAGTCATTTGTTGCAAACTTGATTCTTTCTAGAAGCCCCTGCGACATTGATTGAAACTTGCCAGTGCGTAAAATGTAAACAATCTGTAAATAGTTTTATAAGATCAGCGTCTTTAGCTTGGCGGGAACAATGGAATTAGATTTAGGGTTGTTGAAGTTTAAAACTTGGTAAACTAATAATAATGGATAGCAAAATATTAAGTATTCACGTGCTTACGTACGTTAATACGTGTAGGTACCTATTCAAATTTACAGACATGTTAAAGTTATGAGCTTCAATAGGTGAAAAATAGATAGGTAATGCATGTGACCGTGCGTAGAGTTCCTAAAAATGTTCTTAAGTATACCTACACACCTTTTATTTATTTGTAATATTATTTTATGCAAAGTGGCGACCACATTGTCAATAATACGTAATACGTTCTTACATTTGGAAAACTCAAAATAATTCGAACAATATTTCATTTCAGGTCTACACAGGTAGCAGCCCTATTTAAACATGTCAAAACGTTTTGTCAGCCATTTTTTCCCCAGTTCCCCACCGAGTCCTTTATCCTTTACTTAAATGAACCATAACAACGGTCCGTGTTTGTCAACTGGAATAAAAATATCAGTAAGTAGGTTGCGAATTTCATTCAGAGATATAAGATTAAAATATGTTCTTTAGTTACTGCTGCTGTCAGCCTATATCATCTCAATGCTGGACAAAAGCCTCTCCCCATAATTTCCAGCTTCTTTTTTATTAATTTTTCTTTTGATGGGTTTGCTCTTGACTCTTGTCTAGGTCAGTAGTCAGCTCTTGCCATTCAGGGCGAATGTTGACCATTGGTCGTTTGTTTTGTCCATCTTTTCCCGCCATCTTCTATGAGGTCTACCGCGACTCCTTCTGGCTGAGTCAGGGCTCCACATAGTGGCTATTTTGTCCCACAGCTCATTGGGCATGCGGCAAACGAGAATACTGCGCTTCATCACACGTTGGCTTAGTTTAGCGTTAATTAATTGAGGAGGTAATCCATGAATAAATCAATTATTTACAAACTAGTTAGTATATCCTATCATTGGTGAAATAAAACTATCAAGCGTGAATTTCCAAATAATTTAATTTCGGTTAGTCTGCAGTCTTCTTCGTTCTAGGCAACTTTAATAGTCCAAGTTAAAGTATTTTCAGTATGAATATAAAGCACACAGAGATATTTTGCACTTCTAAAAACAGTAAAAAAAAAAAAAAAACATAAAACCTCTGATGTGTCTCGTCTAAAAGGAAAATTGAGATACTTTATTTCGTAATAAATGTTGGTTGCAACTGCAAAAAAAGCGGCCAAGTGCGAGTCGGACTCGCACACGAAGGGTTTCGTACCACCGAATAATATTTAACACTATACAGGGTGGCAGGGACATCGACGCGCAACCTGTTACCATGGATTAAGGGGACTAAATAAGTTTTATAATGCCTAAAAGTATATATTATGATCCACCGCAGTAAACAAAATCAGAAAAATAATATATGATATTCTTCAGGATAATAAATGCTAGTTAGATAGTGTGTTTAAAACATAATTTGGTACGATAGAAAAAAGTCGCGAAGATAAGTACCTCTAAATTTTTTTTTAACGATTAAAAACCATAACAAAAATACAAATAATAAACAAACAAATAATAATATACATGCAATTATTCTGGTTTTTTTTCAGATGGTTCTTCAAGCAATATATTAACGTGATAGTGTGTTAATTTTTTGGTCCAATCAATAGATTTTTTGTAAATAGAGAATAGCTTCATATTTTGCAATAAATTACCAGCTTTGTGTCATCGCGCTTCTCTTTCTTTTTTAAATGCAGTCCGACAGTGACCGCGCTTTAGCTGTTGTCAGACCTTTAAGTGATTCTGAACCAACGTGCGATGGGAATATATCGTCGGTTATTAAAAAAAAATTTGCTCCTCCACTATTTGACTGCGTAAGTATTGCGTTTTTCTATGAAATAGCAGTGTTTTTTTGATAAACTTCGAAATATTTCTGGGCTTGTAGGTCTAGAATCATGTGCTGAATTCATGGTTTCAGTTTTCGCATCGAATATATTTAAAAAAAAATACTTTAGTAAAAAAAACACGTTTCTTGTTTCCTTAAATTTTTCACTTTATTTTATTTTTATTATTCGTTTTTATAGCGGACTTAGTAGTACCTACACACTCGACAACGGATCCTTCGTAATAGGGTTTCGTTGGCACCCTTTAAGTACGGAACCCTAAAAATAACCTACCAATTATTTAAAAGTTATGTCCTTTGCATCAAAAGGATAAGAGAACCCTCAACTTTTTTTAAAGATTCGATGACACTTGAAAAGAGACTGTAACGAGGATTACGGATTACTTGAAACGGTTTTGATCGGATTACGTTCGATAAAACTGATCAAAGATTTTTTATTGAATCTCTCTGATAATAAATTAATATTCTGAATAGAATTAATGTCATAATATTATTATGTTGAGTCTTTAAAAGCATTGTTGAATACTTGTACCATTACTTTTTAAAGAACCGCAGTAGCTGGTCACACAACATTTAGAAAAAGTGGCAGTCATTATATAACATTATATAATATACAAGGTTATTGGTAAAACACCATCAACCTCTTAAGGGGTCATTGTACTCATCTTTCATCAATAAAAATCAGCAGTTCCCTACATTTATGTTTGCAGAACTCGTCAAAATTTAGGGACCAGCAGATTTTTTTTTCGCGATTTCAAATTTGGTCCCATAGTAAAAGTTGTTCATAATGATGAGTACAATGACCCCATAAGACGTTGATGGTGTTGTATCAATAACCCTGTATAGAAATTATCGTATGTAGGTAAGTTTCCATACTGTGCCCCTTTATTATTAGTAACTTTTTTATAAAATATACTTTATTGTATTCCAGAAAAATACATTACGAAAAATACATTAAGTACAAATAAATAAATTGGACAAAAAAAAATTGTTATTTCGGGTCTGGCTGTTTGTGTATGTGAGTTGAAATGTTTGTAAACGCACCCACAATACACGAGAAATTCAAGTGCGGGGCAAAATTTAAAAAAAAATAAGAATATAATAAAAGAAAGACACTACAAAACATTCAATTTTTCCCTTTCATAGAATTGTAATATAAATACAAGAACTAGATACGTATGGCAGTAAGGTATGGAAAATATATTAAATTTGAAAACTACGCTTTAGCTTTTTATGTACGCACGGCTACAGATCAAGCTATATATTTCCAGTATAAGCTGATCTGGCATTGTATAGGATTTCCTTACAATGAGAGGTCAGTGGAAATGTATTTAGTAGTTTATAAAAGCCACGTGGAAGTTTGTCCGCACGAGGCGTCTTCAATTTGCAATATTATGTTTTCTCTTATAAATTCTTAGAGAAAATTCTAAATGGAATATGTAATTACTTACTTACTTAGCTATCTTTAGAATTAGACTTGTGCACTGAAGAAGCCGTACTAAGCCGCGTGGTGGATTACGGCCCACTCCCTCTCATAGAGAGGAGGCCTGTGTCCCAGCAGTGGGAACATTATAGGCTGGTTATGATGTAATGTAATGAAGAATATAATTCTGCTTTACTACTCTGGTCTCCTGATTTTATTTAGATCGAGACCAACTAAATTAAAAAGTAAAGTATTGAAATCATTTATGTATTCTTTGCTTAAAAATAAAGTAGCGACCCATCCTACTTTTCCCAGTCACCTAAATACATAATTTGCACTTTTAAAGACCTAAAATAACCCACCACAGTCTTCATTTTTCATGACATTTTAAATGAAAACACTACAAGAGGTATTTTGTTTTTCAACCCTTGAAAAGTGGTATAAAGAGGCGGCTGTAGCAAAGAGCCCATAAATTCGGGACAGCGAGCGAATCTTGTTCACGTCAGTGCAAAATAAAGTTGTTTCTCACAATAAGGCCTACGATCGAAGGAGATGCTTCAGCCGGTGACTGATGTATTTATAAGATGAAATGGGTACTAGTCTGGGGATTGATTTATTTTGTGATCGAAATAAATATTATTATATTTAAGAGTATTTCGTAATGCTTATAGATCAAATCGAAAACAGATTTGGGATTATGAATGGTAGAAATTGCATTTTATAAAATATATTTGTAATAATTTTTAAAAAAATATTTCGATCTGTAACAAGTTATCTTCTTTAATTTTAAAATACCATGAATTTTATTTTAAAATAGAACATAGTAGATATCTTAGTATCTCAGACCCAACAAACATTTAAAAATAGAATATGAAAGTTTTCCTACGATTTGTATAGAGATTTATAACCCAACCTTGTCGCGCTCAGCAAAGATGAGAGAGATATAATTCCTTTTCTAAAGGGAGGTTTAATATTTTCTACCAGCCACAGTGCACTAATATCCAGGATAAATTCTAGCGAAACGGTTCAAGTATTCAAGCAATAAATTCTAGAATTCTATGAAGAATTTAGTAAAGCTACTCGAATCATGAAGGAAACTGCAGTTTATTTAAATATTTAAGTAGGTAGTAACGTAAGATGTACCTATATTTTCAGTTTCGAATTCGAATCCGTGGTTGACCGAAAAATATCGAATCCAGAATGTCTCGAAAATCAATAAAAATAGTTTCTGTAATTACGGGTTGGTAGGTAGAAAAAATTATAATCATCTGAGAACGTTATAAAACCACCCTTCTTACTCATTCCAACCAAAAAAAAACATATAAAACACACAAAAAACATACAAAAAATTCTCGCACTGCTTAAAACTAAAATTCAAAATCACATTAACATTTCCCACACCCGTACAACTTATGAAATACTTGGACCAATTGCACTAAGTTACCACACCCTATAAGTTCTTCGAATTAAAAACCCAATCTAAGTTATCCTACACAATTACTAGGCACTTACCGCTCCCCCGGCGGCGTTAGGGGTGGGCAGTAATAATAAAATGCAAGGTGCAGACGTCACGTATTCCTGCAAGTACGGGTATCCTGCAAATGGGTGAAATGGGGGATTCCTCCAGGGATTACAATAACTGCTAAGGTGGGAAAAGACACCCGATTTCCTTAAGTTTTCTTTCGCAATGAAGTCCTTGCTAAGTTTTGAAATATAGCTCTTTGTGTAATGTTTTACGTCGGGCATGAAATTTTTATGGCTTGAATATATAGCTGTCATAATAACTTTTGTGTAATTTAGTTTTTGTTTGTGTTTACTTTTGCGCTTGGTACTTGAAGCTGCGATAAAGGAAAGCTGTGTCCGCATTTATTTGATGAGGAAGACCAATAGCTTATATTGTTTCTGATGTTACAAAGACAATTGTAGTAACAGTTATATGTACAGCATCGATAGCTGCAAATATAAATAAAATATCCTAAGAGTTTTTCCATGAATTTGGACTCGGCCACCAGTAACTCTACTTACAGATTAGTTTACAATATCTTCAGGTATTGTATGACCATTATTCACTGATTAAACTGTTGCAGTATTTAAAAACAAAACTCACTTTATTATTCACTTTTTTGTTGTGGTACCTACCCCAAACAAAGTCGTATACCACTACTTGCAATGTAAATAATAGTGATTGGCTGTTATTACAACACCATCAACATACACTAAGTAAAAAAAATAAGTATTATTGAAGCTGACTTAAAAACCACTCATCAGAACTTGACCAAATTTATATGGAAACAAAAAAATTTTTTTCAAATCGGTTCAGGCGTCTTCGAGTACCTATATTATAAACACTGATTACTCGAAGACGCCTGAAATATATAAAAATAAAGATTCCGACGAATTGAGAACCTCCTTTTTTGAAGTCGGTTAAAGAAGAGTGAAAGGAAACTATCTTTTTTTTCCACTTTGCATGTGTATTTAATAGTTAAATTACAGTAAGTATATTTCTATGTAGTCCAGTGATATTATATTTTAGAAGTATGAAGTAAATTCTCATAGTGTATGTTAATATTTAAATTGGAGAATTGTTTTTGATTATAATTATGTATTTTGTTTTCCGTTCTACGTACGTTGTCTATATTTCTTTTTATATACTCTCCTATCGCAGGTATGCTGGAAAACATCTCTTTAGAAATCCTAAGCATCACCTTTGTATGTATTTTTCCGTTCTTTTCTTCCTGTTGGATATATTTAAATAAAATGTGACTTCGCTTGAATATTGATTATATTTGGTACAGAAATCGGTTACAATATAAATTAAAACTAGTAGGTACTAGGCGTGCGTTGCTGTCCGAATCTGTAGGCGAGAGTGCGCGGCGCGGCCGCCGACCCGATCAGCTGAGACCTCTCCTCCCGCGTCCCCCGCCGCTGCTCGTTCACGCGTATGATGCGTGAACATCCTCCGGCGCGTTGAGAGCCATAGCTTTCAAGAAGTAGACGGGGAAGGGGACCTGGATGCGGCCCGCTCCGCTTCGTTGTCATCTTTGGATTGTGAAGTTGGCAAAGGACATAGTCTGTTGATCGCCCTTCGTATAATGCCCTTTGAAGTAGTGACGTCAGCTACCCTGCTGACGCCGTCGGCCCCTGGATAGAGGCGAGACACGCGCCCCAGCCGCCATTGTAGTGGCGGTAAGTTGTCTTCCTTCAGTAGCACCACGTCACCGCAGGTGAGCCCTTGCTGTCCAGTGCGCCACTTGGTGCGCTGCTGCAGCTCAGAGATGTACTCCCGGCGCCATCTCTCCCAGAAGTGCTGCCTTATCTTCTCTAGGAGCTCGTATCTGTTGGGTCTAGTAGCAGTGATGGGCTTCGTTGGGACAGACATCAGTGGTCTCCCAATTAGAAAGTGGCCTGGAGTCAGAGGAGAAGGATCAGTACAATTGGACGAGAGAGGAGTCAGCGGGCGTGAATTTAGGATTGCTTCAATCTGTGTGAACAGCGTTGCTAGCTCCTCAAACGTCAAAGCAGCATTTCCTGCTACACGTTTCAGATGAAACTTAGCTGATTTAATTCCAGCCTCAAATATTCCACCGAAGTGGGGAGAATAAGCGGGGCTGAATACAAATTTGATACCTTCAGAAGAGGCATAATCACTGACAGACTGACGGCTGGATCGAAGCAGCCTACCTAATTCATTGTTAGCTCCTACGAAATTCCTACCGTTGTCGCAAAAGATCTCATGACATTTTCCCCTGCGTGATATGAATCGTCTTAGGCATAAAATAAAAGCTTGAGTACTCAGGTCACTTACAAGTTCCAAGTGAATTGCCTTGGTACTAAGGCATACAAATAAACATAGATAACATTTACTAATTCGGTTACCACGACCTTTACGGTTACTTATCATAAAAGGTCCAGCAAAGTCAACTCCGCACGAGTAGAAAGGGAAACAAGCATTAGTACGCGCTTCAGGTAAATGACCCATTATTGGTTGTAAGGTATTCGCTCGCAATCGAACGCACACAATACACTGTCTAACTACTTGCCGCGCTAGGCATCTCCCTCCAATGGGCCAGTACTTATCACGCACTGACGCTAACAGTAGCTGTTGACCTGCGTGAAACAAACGTATATGTTCACTTATCATTAGTATCTTAGTTAAATGATGTTTTGAATTCAATATTATAGGGTGTTTCTTATCGAAATTATAATTGGAGTTTTCTAAACGACCACCCACACGAACAATGTCATTGGAATCTATAAATGGAGTTAATTGTAATAATTTATTTTTTCGTGGTAATGTTTTTCCTTGTTTAAGTAACTCAATTTCGAAAGAAAATGATTGTAATTGACTAATTTTAATTAAAAACATAATTGAATTATTTATTTCGTCTGAGTTTATAGGGCCTGAGTACTTTTGTTTATTTTTATTACAGTTATTAACAAAACGTAGAACATATGCAAATATTCTACTTAACTTATTGAAATTGGAATGCTTATTAAAATCTATAAATGAAGTTTTGTCGGTAGAATTGTTTGCTGCAGATAATAATGAATGTACCTTCAACTCTGGTAATATTTTAGCTACGATTGAATTTTGTGGCCATTCTAAACGTTCTTTCTTTAGGAAAGAAGGACCTTCCCACCACAAGGAAGAAGATGATAGATCTTGGGGTTCAACTCCCCTTGAGGCCAAGTCAGCTGGGTTCATATTTGTGGGTACATGTCGGTGTTCAAAACCATTAGTTAACTCATTAATTTCATTAACCCTGTTGCAGACAAACATTTTTAGATTTCTCACATCTGTTTTTAACCATCCTAAAACCACTGTTGAATCAGTCCAAATGGTTTTACAATTTATATTAAATCGAAATGACTGAAGAATTTTATTAGATAATTTAGCCCCCAGCAAACAACCCAGTAATTCTAATTTTGGTATAGTCATAGGCTTTAAGGGCGCAACCCTTGCCTTTGCGCACAGAAGTCTTACAGTAACCTCATTTTTTTCGTTTATTGATCGTAAGTATACACATGCGGCATACGCTTTCTGTGACGCATCGACAAAGCAATGTAGTTGTATGGATATCGGGAAATCGCAAAGAACATTTCTACTAACTTTAATATTAGAAAGGAAGTGCAAACTAGTAATGAATTTTAACCATGTTTTTAATTGAGTTTGTGGTATAGGCTCCTCCCAGTTTAGCTTGATAACCCATAACTGTTGCAAAAAGATTTTAGCCTTAATAATGCATGCACAAATTAATCCTAAAGGATCAAATATTTTACAAATAGTAGCTATAACGACCTTTTTCGTAATAATTTCCGGTGGCGATTCGATCTTTGAGGGAAACCCAATAATATCTAGTTTTGGAGAATAATTCAAACCTAGCACACTGGATTCTTTTGTTAAATCTACCGGGTCGAGCATAGTTTCATCAACAGCAAATGCCTGTAAACAGTTAGTACGAATCTTTCTTAAAGGGAAGCATGCCGAATCTAGAATTTCCTTAATATTTTTGTAAATGTGCTGCAATTCACTTTCACTTTCCGCTCCCGTATTCAAATCATCTATATAAAAGTCACTTTTAATAATGTTCGCGATAGTGTCGTCATTACATTCTTTAGCCAGTTGTAATAAACATCTGGTACTCAGGAATGGAGCGCTGGCCAATCCATATGTTACTGTATTTAATTGTAAAACTTTTAAATCATTATTATCATCGGGTTCCGTATGAGATGAATCCCTCCACAGAATTAACTGAAGGTGACGTTGAGAAGTATGCAAGGCCGTTTGTCGGTACATTTTCTCAATGTCTCCTAAGAGAACAAACCTATGCCCGCGGAAGCGTATCAAAATTGAGATTAAGTCGGACTGTACAACTGGACCTACAGCCTGTATGTCATTTAATGACTTACCAGAAGTAGTCTTGGCCGAGGCGTCGAATACCACCCTCAACTTTGTCGTTTCACTCTTCTCGCGAATTACGCAGTGATGTGGAAGGTAGTTGCCAAACTCTAGACCATTTACTTCACTCAAATGACCTAATTCTTTATATTCATCTATAAATTGAGTGTATGACTCCTTAAGTTTTGGATTTCTATTTAGTTTTAATTCTAAATTCAAAAAACGTTTCTTAGCCAGATAATACGAATCTCCGAGATTAGTTTCGGGTTCTTTTAGTGGCATACGTACACAAAACCGACCGTCAGGTAAGCGGCTCGTGTTTTCTATAAAGTCATTTTCGCAAAACTGTTCCTCTAATGAATATGTTTTTGTCTCTGCAGGTAGTTCTTCAATCTCCCAAAATTTCTTAAGGGAATTATCGAGATTCGAAAAATGATTGAAATAACAATAGACCTTAGACTTGGATTGACTGATACCGACTGGACCGGCTATCAACCACCCTAATTGTGATTCTTGTAAAGTAGGCTTATTAGACCCTAGCTTAATTTGATTTGTTCCAATAATATTCCAAAATATGTCAGCCCCCAACAGTATATCTATATTGGAAGGCTGGTAAAACTTTGGATCCGCGAGCTGTATACCGCATGGGATATCTAATTCTCGGACGTCTATTTCGACGCTAGGTAAAATACCTGTTATCGTTGGCACCAATAAACAGGAGACCCGAGTACTATAGGTACTTGAATGAGAATTTATTTTTACGATACACTTTCCTAAAATGTTAGTTTTAATATCATTAAGTCCACAAACCTTAAAGGTTTCACTAGAGGTTTTATTGAACCCTAATTTCTCCCTCAGAACATCTGTTAAAAATGACGATTGACTTCCAGTATCTAATAGTGCACGTGCCATTACCTTTCTATTGTTTGACTCGTTAACGATCTCCACCTGCGCCGTACACAACAACGTATGAGTCATCGTTGTAGCCGATAATGTAACCGGTGGACTATGTGCGCTTGCGCTTTGCTCTTCGGTCGTGTTAGTGTCATTTCTATGTATCAAAGTGTTGTGTTTCCCTTTACATATCTGGCATGAACTTTTCAAACGACACTGATGACTATTATGCCCACTACGTAAGGATTTAGTGCATAGTTTTAACTTAGTTACTTCGCGAATCCTATCATCGTTGTTCATTTCCTTGAACTTCGAACATTTATAAACAAAATGATTTTGATTACAAATTACGCATTGATATTTATGATCCTTCCTTTCCGTATCCGAATCCGAAGCAGCTAAGAAAGATCTCACCGATTTATTACTTTGAGAGTTCGATTTATTATGTTCATGTTTATCATATCTGTTATAGTGGGTAGTTTCCAAGATGTCCGCTCGGTTGCGTAAAAATGAGAAAAAATTAATGAGTGTCGGTAAATCCGATAAACTATTTTTATATTCCTCCCATTTCATACTAGTGACGGGATCCAACCTTGCTGAGACTATAAATATTAATAAATCATCCCACTGTTCAGTAGGACGCCCCAAAGTGTGCAAAGAACTCAAGTTTTTAGATATGTGATCAATTAAATAGCGCAATGCTTTAAATGATTCCTTCACAATAGGATCGATACTTAATAACGACTTAAGGTGGTTATTTATTAAAATATTTTTGCTGTTATAACGGTCACATAAAATTTGCCAGGCATTTCTATAATTATCAGCGGTAAACTCAATTGATCTTATAACGACAGCGGCACTATTTTCCAAGCTTGATCTGAGATAGTGATACTTATTAATTAATGGAATCGAATCATTTTTATTAATAAGGGAATCGAAAGTATCCCTATACTCCAACCACTTTAAATAGTTCCCATCAAACTTCGGTAAATTTATTGTGGGTAATTTTATAGAATTCATGGAATGTGAACATTGGCTCGATATGCTTTCACCATTCTCTGATCTTTTCTCTAAATTAGCAAATTCAATTAATTCTTTAGCTGTGGAAAGAAGAGAAAAAAATTGTGACTCAACAAATTCCCGCTCTGTTAACTGCTCATCCTCATTTGGTGAGAGTAATTCTAACTCCGATTGAATTTCGTTGAACTCTGACAACAATTCTTGAAATTTGTCAACCCGTAACGATAATTCTCTCACTTGAATACTAGTCAATTTATTCGCGCCTACCTGCGTTAAAACATTTACATAGTCTTTACATTTTGTTAATCTCCCCTTTATAATGCTACGCTTTTTATTAAGCTCCTTTACAGTTCCTTCCATAACTTACTAAAAGAAACAACAAAACTGAACAATGAATTAGGCAAGAAAATGAAACGATCAAACCAGTTACAACGGTTCCGTCGATCTTCGAACCAGCCGCCCTCCCGCAGTCGGCACTCAAGCGCTTGACGGCTCGTCAGCCACAAACCAAGCTCTGGGCCTAGCGAAAACAGCTAGCTGCGACGTAAGGCCTTAGCGCTTATCTGGAATTTTGCATAAATGAGTAACAGTTAACAACAAATCTTATGATAATCTTATGTGGGGGTATATGGGGAAAAAAAAAAAAAAATCGCTAACGGAAAAAATGACTAGGCAATATTATGATAAATGGATTTATGCTTTGAAATGCAATGGATAGCTAAATGACTATAGGCAATGCCACCAAATGCAGTAAGATATAGAAATACTTTATAAAATAATATAGTAGGTAGGAAATAGGCAAGCTCTCGCAATAGCCGAAGCGTATAATAGGAAAAATATAGATAGTACGTGTACACGAAATGCTATCTTATAACGCTATCGGAGCGGCAAGCTGCACACAAGTTCGAAGAGGAAAAATAGTGGATAGGAATACAGGCCTACTTCCCTTGAGTACCCAGCCAGACGTCCAACACGGTCTTCAGCAAAGTTCTTCACTCCACCAGGGCAGAAGGCAGCATAAGCAGCAATCCCTTCCAATCTCTTCAGCGTATATTGAAGCTATGGTCGCCAAATGACCAGAATAACTTTCGATTTTGTTCACGGTCGCCAAATGTTGGATATATTTAAATAAAATGTGACTTCGCTTGAATATTGATTATATTTGGTACAGAAATCGGTTACAATATAAATTAAAACTAGTAGGTACTAGGCGTGCGTTGCTGTCCGAATCTGTAGGCGAGAGTGCGCGGCGCGGCCGCCGACCCGATCAGCTGAGACCTCTCCTCCCGCGTCCCCCGCCGCTGCTCGTTCACGCGTATGATGCGTGAACACTTCCTGTTTGTTAATGTGTGTGCATACTATTTTTTTAAAAAAACAACAGTTTTCCAGTAATTTCTATCACGATCAATATTTTATTCACAAAAAAACTATATTACAATAATAAACCAGCACGTTACTGAACACTACACAGTGCCTAAATTGGGTGTCCATAATAACTTTTTACCACCTACCAAAATATAGTGATTCGTGCAAAATCAATCGTGTGAATGGGCCCCATATTGTAGTACTAACAACGGAGCATCGCACTGTGTGTGCCGATTTAACGTAGCGTCCGCAAAATTATTTTAGTACGACAGTTTTAATAATTTTAATTTCCATTGTAGAATGTAATTACATTATTACGACACGGTTGGCGCAGTGGTTAAGCGATTGACACAAAAAATCAAAATCAAAATCAAATCAAATCATTTATTGGTTTGCAAACATGGGTATTTAGTACATAGATGTTTAATTTAAAGAGTTCTCCATGCTCTACCGTCACATGGGCATGCGAAAACATATAATTATTTAATTTACACAAATTTAAAGTTAATATAATTTCAAATAACAATTTAAGAGAACAAAATAATACAAAATATAAATTAATGTCAAATCGTTGGAATGACAGTAAAAAAATTCACAATAATAAAATAAAATAATGGCAAATATCAACTAAAAATGTCACAATATTAAAATAATGGCAAATGTCAACTAAGGTTACTACTAACTACAGTTAAATCACAAAAAAAAAAAATGTTAAATGTCATCAAGGTTAGGCACAATAAAAATATAATAAAAAAGTCAAATGATATAATAGCATGTCAATCGGTCAGTGATTCATCATTAAGGAAGTCGTCAATTTGTGTATAAGTTTTTTCAATTAATAGTTCGATTAGTGCCCTTTTAAATTTGAATTTAGTCATAATTTTAGTTCCCGCACGGAACAAATATTTGTATGACCTGCAAGTAGTTGTTCCGGGTCTGGCTATTTGTATAAAGTGAGTTTAAATGTTTGTAAACGCACCCACGATACAGGAGAAATTACTAGTGTGGGGCAAAGTTAAAAAAAAAATGTATGTTAAAGTGGAAATAGGTTTTGGGCTGGTTGCTTTCATATTAAATGTTGAGCAATATCAGAGTACTGCAGGTGAGGATTAAATTCAAATATAAATGGAAAATTAAATTGCAACTTTGATTATTGCATTATAATCTTATAGCTGAATAATTAAAAAAATAAATTGCAACTACAAATTGCGTACAATGTACACTTGAAAAATTACTGACAGTGTTAAAAAAAACTGCCGAATATTTTTGTGAAAAATACCTACAGATTATTTATATGCTATCTGTACACGAAGTGCATGGGCGCTATCACTGCGAGTCCATCGAACCCGTTCATACCTTGACCTGTCACACGACCGGGTTACCGTCACACCAGCTTGTCGTTTACTCCATATCAGTAACGTTTACGCGCGCGTTACATATTTATTACATCGGTGACTCGGGTGGGTAGGGTGAAGGAATAATATTCATGACAGGCGATTGTGATAGGTCAGTGAATTTATTTGTGAGCGAAGTTGTTTGTAACGCCTACATACATAACTTACTTAACACTTCGATATAAACGTGGAACGATTTTGAAATCCGATCCGAGAAACTTACCTTTCGAGTAAACAGGGATACGAAGTCTAAACATTAGGTAGGTAGGTAAGTCGCGTTGTATCATCAACTCGAAATACATCAGAGGTCTTCTTTTCTTTAGGTTATAGATAGAAATAGATATATAAGGAGTCATTTTATAAAATTTAAGTACTTGGAAAGAATGGCCTTTGTGTAATAAAAGTACCTGTGTAATGTAATAAAAGTAGTTACATCCCCGTTTTTAAACCTCATAAACTTTTAACGTTTCCGTGTATATATAATATATATGTGTTTATACAAGGTGTTGTTTTGCATCCTCGTCAAATTCGAGGAGGTAACTATGCTAATGATTCTCGACACGAATCAATAATAAAATAAGTAGGTATTAATTTTTATTTTTTGTATTTTTCGGAAATCGGCATGTGTAGGGTCCGTGTGATACCGCCCTGTAACTGCGCTGTAACTGTAACGCATGCATACAGCGACATAGTCGTACGACACTGCCTACCGCATACGCAACGGGGCGATTTTGTTCTTTGAAAGTGGAGTATTCTGAAATACTGTCAAACTTAAATACCTAAAAAACAAGTATGTATTAATTATTGAGCAGGATCGTAATTTTATTTGATTATTTATGTCTTTCATAACAGCCTCCTGAAATTTGACGAGGATGCAAAACAACACGTTGTATAGGTACTGGAATTAGCCATATTTGTTAAAACTAATCCATATTTATTTCCTTCCCTGAAAGATACTAGAAAAAGAATTACGAGCTTGAGATCACAGTATCAAAATTCCTTGTATAGAGGTGCATACAATGTGGCGCTGCAATGGTGACTTTAATTTAATACACGGGTAGGGCTAGTGCCCATTAACCATATAAATATTGATAGGTTAAAATAATACGTAAACTGAAAAAAAAAATTTTTCAAACAAACTAAATAATAAAAAAGTCATTAAAATTGGGATCACCCTTGCAAAAATTCATTCATGAAATTACTTACCTAGCTCGCTTACGTTAACTCGGAGCGGCAATATGTCGGTTCGCGGGCTGGCAACCGCGCGCATCGCGTCTTGTACAGACGCCAGCAGGTCAAGCTACCCGAAACTGTCAAATTTTCCCAATCAACCTTGAACCTTAATGCTTTAGCGATAAAGTTGAAAATCTATTAAAGAAATTTGACAGATTGTAGTAGCTTGATGTGCTGGCGTCTGTACCTACTCGTGATCGGTCCGATTCTTTGACGGCATATTATCAAAGAAACCGAGCGGCGCAAGTGGTACAAACACTTATCACATCACCCTCTCTTGTTACTATTAGTAATAACTGTCATCACTAATCACTGCCATCACGATCATAAGTTTACACAAGCACTAATAGCACAAATAAATGCGTCCGTATCGCAAGAGGTGTAAACGTACCTACTAGATAAGAAAACGAAAACCAATCAAAGTGTCTTTATCGCAGTACCATGATCTAATTACTATCCTAATTACACAAAAAGAAATAAATAAAACAATAGCTAAGAGTCTTTTTCGCGACGTAATTATGCGCACTAGTATAAATAAGTGCGTCAAGGACACGGGTTCGACTAGCACTAGAAAAGCAAAAAAAGAATTCGTGTTCGGTGCGGCGGGTGGGTGGAAGGGAGAGCGCGCGTCGCCTGCGCTGCTCGCCAACAAAGGAAATTTCCTTAAATTCGCCTACTCTATGCATTTGTTTCATCCTAATAGTATTGCTTATTCGTTTTAATTTCATTGATGCGAAGTTATGATCCGTGACCGAGGGAAATGACCGCTGCGCGACAGTTCTTTAAGTACAGGTTGCTCTAAGATGCTATTTCCTAAATTCTTTAATAAATCTGTAAATAATAACGTTTAATGGAAATAAAAAATTGTCATGAAACGAAAATGTGAAAACGTATATGTGTGTTAAATTAAGGTCACCATAGCAGCGCCACGCTGTATATGAGATCGCTGTTGGAAAAAAACATATTTGAATGGCACCTATTGTATGTATAATAAAATTCCAAACAATATTAAAGAGCAACCGTTTAGAATAATAAAAATAATCTTATTAGATTACTCATATATAAATGTTATTATTCTGTAACTGATTTTAGCCGATAAAATCATTCAAATTTCATTCATCATTTCACTTAGTTAGAACCTAATTTAGATCTAGATTTAAATTTTTTGTATTAATTAAAAATTTTGCATGCCTTAAAGTTAGAATGTACAAGGAACCCTAATAATTGTAACATCTGATCTATATAGGTACTGTACCTACATTCTTTGCAAAAAAAAACATTCTATTCTTTCTATTCTGCCTACTTAGCAGAACCTACGCATGACTTACGCGGGCAAAACAAAAAAAGTCGGACGGAACTCCGCTAAGACAAAATTGAGTCCCGTTTCTGTGTGAATATTTGTGTGTGAGTGTTACCGTTTGAGCGTGTAATGGCCGACCGTGCGACCGCGTCGGCGGCGGCGCGCGGCGTCGCCGTCGTCGGTCGGCCGACTAATGTGTGAGTGTGTGCGTACAGCGGCCTGTACGTACCGAGCTGGCCGACTTCAGTGACACAGTTTTTTGTTAGCGAGAATCTGTCGATTTCTTTTATTAGTCCATTATACAGAAAGGACAGGACGCAGTCGCGGCGTTTTTCCATCTGCATACTATTGCCACGTCTGCATCGCGTCCCCTCTGTGTGGCCCAGACCTTATGACGTTTTATAAAAATATTTTGATTAAACTTTATTAAATCCTTTAAACCCTTTAAAATTCGTCTTCTAATTAAAAAATATTTTCTTTGTTTCAGGTAAGACTCGGCAATTGAACATTTGAGCAATACGGTATTATTATGAAATATGACAAAACAAAAAAAACTGTAAAGTGGCAAGATCCAGCAATAAATTCGCAAAGGGGAGAGCCTCTCAAACAAATTAAGCCCTGTAAATATTAGTGGGGCCATCTTTCAAAATGTCAGCAGATTCGAACCTGGAACGAGGCGGCGACGAGACGACAAATAGGTCGAAAGCCTAATACTTTAAAGCTCCAATTCATTATTGTTAATTGGGGGATCCTTAATTTTTTCCCCCTCAACGAGTATTTTGGTTCCTCTGCGGTTTCTGGGTCACAAAATTTTGGTTATTACCGCTGTGCGGTAAAATAATCCTATCGTTGTTTATTGTGGGTGTATAAGGGTTTTTCGCTTTGGTATCAATTTGGAATTCTTTTAACAAAATTTGGGTGTTCTATGGTAAAGGCTTTAAGGCTTCGTCACTGCTGGCTGAAGGTACATCCGTCTACTATTGATCCGTATCATCATCATCAGCCTATAATGTTTCCACTGCTGGGACACATGCCTCCTCTCGGTGAGAGGGAATGGGCCGTAATCCACCACGCGGGCCCAGTGCGTGTTGGTAGATGTCACATGTCTTCGAATTTTTGGTTCTAGGACATGACGGTTTCCTCACGATGTTTTCTTTCACCGTTTTGATCCGTATGGAAAATGAATTTGCTTTTTTCCTAACGATCGAAACTACCAATTATTTTACATTTTAATGACTCACCTAGGGCCACAGCGACGATCCCCAATTATTATTCGTCAAAAATAGAACTCAGCATTAAACCCAGGCTACGTTAAGGTCTGAAACTTTTGATTAATCTTCGACCTTTCAGTTAATCTGGCAAGCTTTACTACCGACGGCTACACAACTCGTGTATTCAGTAACCCTAGTTTCTACTATATATGCAATATAATATAATATAATGGCAAGCCAAGGGCCTTTTCTCATCAGAAGCTTGGGTTTATTTAGTACAAAGTATAAAAGATTTTGTTACAAATTTGTTCTAATTCATGATACCTTCCTAGTTTGGTAACGGAAAGAGCGAGACAACCCCAACACAAGTATTTTTAATTACTTACTGAGGCTGTCTCAATCACATCTGCAAATTTAATTGTTAAAGACCCATCAAACAATTTTATTTATTTATTTAATATTATTTATTGGAAAAAGTGGGTCAAGTGGGCAGTCATTTATTATATTTATGACTATAGCATAACATAACATCACACGTGTATTCCCACTAGGGTTAGTCAGATGTGTACCTATAGTACATCCACATTTCGCTACTTATGTTTAATCCCATCCCATGCAGGGCGTCCCACGGATATTCCACATGGAGGAAAAGTACCTTGAATATTGTAGATGGAACATATTTTTTTTTTTTGTTTTTTTAATAAACAACTTAAACTACATTCATAGATATTTAAATAATTACATGGTTTAACCGGAAATCGAACCCGTTATACGAGAAAAATAACCAACCTGTAGCTCATACCGATCGAAAGGCTTCCTCATAAGGATATGTTTTTGCTAAATAACATAATGTCAAAAATAAAAGGAAGACCATGAGTTTTGACAATAATAATAATTTGTTCCTAAATAACCTGAAAAAAATTAAACATTACGACTTTAATTTTATTAGGACTAGACAATGAAACAAATTTAAAAAAAAATCTTCGTTACAAAATAAATATTATGAAGGATATTTTGATCGTGGCAAAAGCCAGTTCCTATGTATTTCCAATACAATAGACAAAGACACCCGGACATTGTCATATTCACTTTACAGGCTAGTTATTACAATTTGCGATCGGATCAATCGTTTGCACATCATCAATCATGTTCTGACATGAGCTGTCTTCGGTCACAAAGCCGACCGCGTGTCCAGAAATCAACAGTGACGTGTTATCGAATAGTTTATAGTGTAGTAGCTAGTATAGTCATATTATAAATTAACATAATAATAGCATAATTATATTATTATATTTATTATAAGCATTATTGATTCATGTTGCCATAATTATAGTGCAAGTTTCTTGCCTGTAGCGTACCTACAATAAAATTTAATCAACAAATGATTAGCATCGTATAAACACTGGTAGTGTAGTCACGTGTAGTTCTCAGGAGCACTGGGGCACTGGAGTGCAGTGCAGTAAAGGCAGTGGTGGCCCAGTGGTAACGGCCGTGACTTACGAGTTTTAGATCTTATGTTCGAACCTGCAGTCAGGCCTTACTTTGTGTAAATTATTTATTCACCACTGCTCTCGAAATGGTGAAGGAAAACATCGTGAGGAAACAGGCATGTCCTAGTACCAAAAGTTCGAAGACATGTGACATCTACGAGTACCAACACGCACTGGGCCCGCTTGGTGAATAACGGCCCACTTACCGAGAGGAGGCCTGTGTCCCAGCATTAGGTACATTATAGGCGGATTATGATACACTGTTTAAAGTCCCCAAAAGGGTCTATATCGACCCCCAGGGGTCGACTACAACCTGTAGATCGTAGGTTATTTTTTCTTCTACATCTCACTACTGATAGACATCAGTCAAAACACATTTCAAGTTGGTGAATTTTCAAAAATGCAATATTAGCTAAGCAGGGAGTCTACCCAAAACTGAAAAACTTGGCAAGTGGTCTATGAGACAAAAAGTTTGGGGACCTCTGGACTTTAAACGATGCAACTTTAAAGTCCTATTAACACAATACAAGTTTCTTGTCTGTAGCATACAATAAAATTTAACCAACAAATGATTTTCTTATGTTTAAGCGGTGCAACTTTAAAGCTCCATTTACACAATGCAAGTTTCATACCTATGGCATACAATAAAATTGAAGCAACGAATGACTTGCATCGTGTAAGTCACCGTGTAAGTCAGACTTCTATATCTATACTTACATAAATTAAAATAGTAACGAAGTCAAAACTGTACATTGAATATAATTTGAAAAATAAAGTAATTGTTACGATCTGTGGTAACGAAACTGATGCCGAAAATATAGTTTTAAGAATATTTGTCTGGTTGTATGTTTCGGATTGGCGCAAAAACGGCTGAAAGGATTTGTGTGAAATTTGGCACACATATAGTTTATAATTTGGATTAAAACATAGCGTACTTTTAATACCGGTACCGTCACGTGAAGCCACGAGCAAAAGCAATTGTTTATAAAATACTTATCCAATGCCTTTTTTACCATTACCGATAGTAATTGTGTTTGGCTCCGTCAATGTTCCATATTTCATTGAAGACTAGACTATACCTAATTAATTATCTACAAATCGTTTAAATGTTTCATTTTATGATAACAAGAAAATGCATTAATTCGGTGAATTCCCCTTCCTTCTTTTTTGATTTAAATGGCCCCGCATTTAAATCAACTAAGAAGGAAGGGTTTTAATATTACGCGCTTTTCGGTCTACATTCACTGAAAAATGAAAGAAAGCTCTTGTTGTTGTAGTTTACCTACTGAATGAGGAAGACAAAGTACCCATCTAGCAGCTGCAACATCATCATCTGCCTTGCCTTTTGCCAGCTATTTTGGGGTCAGCTTCTAGTCTAACCGCATCAAGCTGAATACCAGTATTTTATATAGAGCTACTGCCATCTGACCTCCACTTCCCAGTTACTGGGTATACGACACCCCTTGGTAAGACTGGTTGTCAGACTTTCGGCCTTCTGACGAACCGTAACGACTGTCACAGATCCACGAATGACAGCCGGCACTAATGGCTTAACGTGCTTTCCGAGACACAAAGGGGCCTCGATATGTAAAGATGGTCACCCATCCACGGACCAACCGCGGCAAGCGTAGCCTCACCTGATCGATCGGTCCCTGTGGCTGTTATCACTTAGTCACGAGCCACACCTAACAGCTCAAACTCAAACTCAAACTCAAAGCATTTATTTCAATTAAACCATTTACAGGCACTTTTGAATTGTCAAGTGGGTCAGTCAGAAATATGAAGCTAGTTGCCCATTCCAAAGCGTAGTAGGTACCTATGGAGAAGAACGGACAAGAAACTCCATGGACACTCTTTTAAATTATATTGTTACATAAATATTAGTTACATCATTAATGTTGAATATAGGTATAATTATATGTGAGAACGATGTAAATAAGACGTACACGTTGAGTGTCCAGTGTACAGTAAATATAAATTTAAACAAAACAATCCATAATAAAATAATTAAAATAAGCCTTGGTGGCTAAGAGATGACCAGTCCCAACTGACAGCGCCCGTTTACGAACATGACGCATGGATCAGCACCATTCAGCTCAACCATTTTGAAGGGAGCTAAATGATCCAACACACGCGCCACCGTCAGCGAGACATTTGAGTGAGCATGACATCTATCAGCCGCCAGGGCACATTCAAGTCAATGAAAGACATTACCCGGTAAATGGTAGCTCGATAGTACATAGTACTCACACTTGTTCTATGCAATTATATAATACAAAGGAGATTGAGTTTATACAAAGCAAAGGTAGTCTTACAATCTTCAGCAGCTCCAACAGTATTGGATTACAGTATTGGATATTAACAGCTGCAACATAAGAGAGGAAATTGATCGACAAAAATTAGAAACATGCCATTTATTTATTTATTATTGTTAATTAAAACGATACAACACCAATTACATTAACTATCATAGAAACATAAAAAAATACATAAAAATGGTCCCTACTGTTGACAAAATTATTAGATCTAATTATATTTTATTTTCTATGAAAAGCAATCAAGCACATAAACCTGTAGTCATCATTAAAATAATGTAGTCGTAAATTCTTTGAGCTAGACAGTAGAAGTGATTGGAGGATAAAATTATTCATTTTTATCAAAGATGACTGGTTTTCTCGGTATTTGCCATTCAGATATGAATAAGAAGATCCTCCTCAGAAGGCCCTCTGATATTCACTGTAATCCTCAGTGTGGCCATGAAATCTGTTGATCTTATTATTTGATTAGCAACCGATAAATCAGTTCTAAGCTTTGAATTCTCTCTTCATGTTTTCGAGAAAAGAGATTACATGACTTTCTCATTAGCCTAGTGGTCACAAGGGCGAATGCTAAGCGTGGGTTCGATCCTCAAATTGGGCATAGTGTGTTTCCTAGTAGGAATTCCTCACACATCCACACATACACACACACAAACACACAAGACACACACGCACACTCACAATCTTTAAGTATACTCTTTGATTATTTTTTATTTTTTAATTTCTTATTTTTGTTAGCCTAGACTTAATATTCTTTTACATTTTAATTTTTTTTTTTTTTTACATTTTTATTTATTACATTTTTTTTTTTTCATTTTTTTTTTTCTTTCCATATTAATTTTTGTTAATTATCACGCTATACAACATAGGGAGGGGCGGAGTCTTCTACTACAGGCATTATTTGTCTAAAAGAAGATTCCGAACACAACAATTTGTAAACCAATTATTTGACACAATAAATTTTATTTTATTATTATTATTATTATTTATTATTAATTCCTCAGTAACAGCCCGTAGTCAGGATTTTGCCCAGTTGATGGCAATTGGTTTTATGGCATTCCCTTACATGTGGCTAAACACAACCAGCAAAATGTAGGTGGGTTCTGCAACACATCAGCTTAAGTTGTTAGAAGCGTAGTCTCTTAATGTAAGATGGTATCCAATAAGTAATAAAGTAGGATGTTTTGACTGTAAGGTAAAGCTGTCGTTCTCGGAACCGGCTTACACCATTTCTCGACAGGACACCGTTATCAGATCCTGTAGTTTATACAGACCAGACGTGAATAATAGACGAAGTCGCTGCCTTACTGGCCGCCTAACAGTTGTCTATTTCACAATAAGCCAGCGATACTGAAGGCAGATGCCCGACGTTCCAGCCGCACTCTTTGTTCGCCCTAACAATGACTTGCCTCCAAACTCAGCTGGTCGAGTTACGTACTACGCATCTCGATTCGGATGTGATACCAATTATTTAGGAATTATTGATCGGGATGGTGAAAGCCTGGCCACAAACAAAATACTGGCTGAAAAAGGTTCAAAAGTCAGTAAATCCGCGTGGATTTGAAAAAGGAACAAGCATCATCCTTCTCTACAAATAACAATGCAAGATGGGAGATGGCAGACAAAGATAACTTGAGACTGACGTAGTCTCAGGGACTTATCTACATCGAAATACATCTACAAAGATGTGTTAGATCTTTTGGTATACCGTCTTAATTAATCCTCAGATGTTTCAAATTGATTGGGTGTTCCACCCATATGGAAGCTGTAAAATATTTCAGTCACCAACATGACCTTTGTTAATTGTTTTCAAGTACAGTTTATTTCAGAAGACCATCTCAAAATTGGACAAAAAAAAATTAATCCAGAAAGTCTTCAAATATTGTTCAAAATAAAGACACTGCAGAAAAATAAAACAGCGTCCTGAACAAACAATCAAACTTGGTCCTTGTAATACAAACAAACAAACGAACATAATTCAGTTGGAGTGACCCGCGGACCAAGTATAAACTAATTATGCAGAAACGAAATATATTTCTCATTCTACGGCGGAAGGCCCGAGGAGAGATTTTTTAGCTTTATATAAAAAAAGAACTGGCAAATAGGTGAAGCTTTAATGAATCTGTCATAAAAAGCTACGGTCCTCGTCTAATGAGGGTTCGCTGTTAGCTATAATCAATTTGATGTCAGCCAATGAGGGTATAGTTATTATATACCTACATTTAAGTTAAGTTTTCAATTTTAACATTTTCAAGGAATGCTTGATTGAGCTGTGCTATCTTAACATAAAGTGGGTGGTAATAAAAAGGGTGATGTTATAGTACATTACTGCAGCGGCCAGCAAAAGAGGCATTGATGGACGAACGTGTGAATGTGGGCCGAGGCGATGCCGAGGCACACATACGCAAGTCCATCAATTCCTAGTTGTGGCCAAGGCTTGTATAGTACTTTTCTCAAATAATGCGCGAAAATTAAAATACAATTACTTTTCAAAATCAATAATTTTAACCGCGTTAAAGTGTTCATTTGGTTTTTTTTCAATAAACATCTTTCTATTTGAAAGCCAGTTCGAAATTTGAATAAAACGTTTAATAAATTATCTCCTTGGTTGCCATTTGGTTGCCATGTTTCGGAGTAAAAGATCATTCCATTTTTAAATTACACAACAGATATGAGTTTACTATCTAATTATTTTGGTCGCTAAACCACGACAGATATGGATTTTCATACACATTTTGCCGGCCGCTGCTCGCATGTATTTGGCCAGTACAGCAATTTCGATTTATCCCGAAGAAGGTTGTCAAAATAATGCTCAAATTTTCAAGCATGTTTGAGAAAAAAAACATTCTTTAACCAGAAACTTTTAGAGGTTATGGTAATATGCGAAGCTTAGAAAACCCGAAAACCTGAAAAGGAGGAAAGCTCATTTAAGATTCGCTACTTAACTGGGTAGAAACATAATTATTCTAACCCGATTTGAACGTCTTCCTGTCTTATCTTAGCTTGTCAAGGAAAATAAAGCAATATTATTTACGACAGTTGGGCAAAGTTTTGCCCACTATTTGTATTATTATTATTTGCAGTTATTTTTTAATACAGGATAAATGTCGTTACGCAATTTTTTCCTAGACTTATCTCGATATAACTAGTTCATTTCGATTTATTCCCTTTATGTCGAGTCCCGTTATGTCGAGCCGAAAACCTTGTCTCGCTTCTATTACCCTTATGTCGAGCTTAGTTTTCTGTCCCGTTTCTATTCCCTTTATGTCGAGTTTATTTACCACGCTTTTATTACCTTTATGTCGAGTTTAATAATATCATATTTTAGAAGTACAGTCACGTCCAATGAAATGCACATGCACATAATTTAGAATCAATTATACACAAAAAAGAATTTAAAAACAACTAATAAAAATTTCATCCCAGAAGCATGGGTGTTATTATTAGAAAGTGCACCTGAAGGCAATGAAGCTAAATCATTTAATGAATACGTAACATCGCAGTGGATTAACAAAAATATTGATTTGTTTTGTTGTTACAACGAACGCCACAGGACCACAAACCCAGTAGAGGGATGGCATAACAGGCTAAATAAAAAGCTTAGTAAAAGACCTCCGCTATATACTCTCATTAGCACACTTAGAGATGAGGCTAAAGAAGCTAGGTTTAAGATAGAGCAGGCAAATGTCTACAACGACAACAATCAGAACCTAAGAAAAAAAAAATGCTTGGCTAATTGATATACGTATAAATAAAATAGTTGAAGATTTTACAACTAACAAAATTGATTTAATGATTTGTCTTAAACGCTTATCAACTGTAAGATTTGATAAGTGATTATCTTTTAATTATTTAAAATATACATGTTACCTAGGTTGATACAACGATATAGCGTCAATCAATAACGCAAATTTAAAAGAATTATTTACTTATTATAAAGCTATATCTTTTTTTACATTTTCACTAATAGTGGTGATTATACTGTGATTTATTTAGATTAAGAAAGTTACTTTTATAAAAAGAATTATTTTTTACTGTAAAACTATGCTGTTTAACATTTACAACAATAGTGATGATTATACTGTGATTTATTTAGATTAAGAAAGTTATTTTTTAGAAAAAATATTTATATACGTGATGATTTTACTGTATATGTTTAGATTAAGAAAGATTAGATATATATATGAAAATAAGTAATAGAACAAATAATACAACAATGTTTTTATGCCATTGGCTTTTAATTTACATCCCTGACTGTACCTGTTCACCAAACTCGACATAAAGGTAATAGAAAGCGTAAAATATCAATACTTTGGAGAACAATAGACTTCCAGGCTCGACATAACGGGACTCGACATAAAGGGAATAAATCTTCATTTCTAAGATAAATTTTATCTTTTTTTATAATTATATATAACACGTGTTACTCGATACGTAATACTTAGATAAACCTCAACCAATAAATTGTATCTGACAATCTAAGGCGGGTGAGAACCCATAAAACTGGCATACCAATTCTAAGATTGTTGGACATCAATTAGTTTTATGGCGAACAATAAAGGACTCACCTTATTAGTTTCGGTCAGAGATTCGTATTAGGCCACTACGTAGTTAAATACGTTGTAAACTTGAAAATGTACAGTCAATAACGAAATAGTTGAATTATCTTGTAGGCTACAGGCTGATTTTTCCATCGCCAGATAACTTTATTCGAGGAATAAAATTGACGTTTGACAGCTGTATGAAATAAATGTCTACATTTCAGAATTATTCGGCGAATAAAGTTATCAGAGTATTGAAAAATCAGCCATTAATCGACCTGAAAATCAATTCGGGAAGTTCTGATTGTTTTGGGAAAAACTAACAGAATATGATTGTGTGTAGGTATGTCCAATGTCCAAAGTCCAATTAAATTTTTGTTAAAATATAATTAGGTACAAAAAAAAAACGATTCTGCGGGCTATATAGCTAGACAAACACGACAGTCTAATAACGAAGTACATTCAAACTTTGATAGGAAAATGTCCCATGTGGTGCCTTAGGCTTTTAAAAATGAAACATAAATCACACTATGCCAAATACCTATTGTTTTTTTGCGAGCCTACTCCCAACTTGGAACACATTAGATCGATTATGCGAAATGTTTTACTCAAAAATTCTTTACACTTTTCTACGCACATGTACGTGTACAGTTGTCCCAAGATTTATATTGTGCTTACTACAGATTAATCAAATTAAGGTTTATTCGTTAATACGTATTTGTTAGCACGGGACAAATTAATTTCTGACTTTTATTACGTGGTGGTACATCTGTATCTGTAAGTTCAGAATTTACAGTTTTTAATAATTTTTACCTTTTTTGTCTGCTATCAATTAATTTGAGTGTATTTGACGTTCGTATTACTGAGTTATCTAGCATCTTTGGTAATTAAAGAAGGCTTTCGATGTAATTTTTTCTTTTAATTATATGTTGTTCTTTAGATTACTTATCAGGCTGTTTTTCAGATTAGAGAACCGAGTATTGTTCGCCAGATAAGATGCTTTTTCTCTAGTATGTTATTGCATCAGTAGAAATGAAAAGTCTTCTTAACTATAACGATCAGCGATAATTTTCAGAAGATTTGTACATTTACCTTGCCAAGGTTTGAGAGCACCAAGTTTTTCTTGCTCATATTAGATTGTAACTAACTCTTTATAAGTTAGAGCTTCATGTGTGTGAAACAGACCTGCTTCCAAATACTTTAAAAAACAATTATGGCCATCAATGCGTATATATGTTTTTACAAAGTTCGGCTTTAACCCATAATCTTTCGTGTTGAAAGATACATAAAGATCATACCACTTACTACCAAAGACTTATCTAACGTCACTGATAGATGGCGTCTTGAATTCCTTCGTTCACGCCGACTTGGAACGAAGGAGCCTACACTTCGGGTCACGTCTCGCTCTATTTCCCGAACGTTTGAAGACTAATGTCGGTCGTATAGACCTAATGGCGTACCGTTTAGGACTCAGTTACAACATCTCCCTCAATCCAAGCTTAAAATTCCACTAGTTCTTTTTTGGGCTATAGAAATACTTCTCCAATTGTTATTTTAGGTCGTTTTATACCGCTCACGATTACAACTGGATTAAATGTAGCAAATGGATTCTTGTTTTGATGTTCCCGAAATAGTGTCTGATGTTTTCAGAAAATCGTTCGCATTTGTACGGTTTAGTGATACGAGAATAATATAAGTGTCTGGGCTATGTTTTTGTTTAACTACAGAAAAATGTTTTTCTTAAATGAAAGCTAGCTTTGCGAGAGTAATGAAACCAGTTGACTTAGTGTGGGTAGTTTCATACATTGCTAATAGAACTTTCTCGGCGCTTAAACATAATAGGTTCTATGAGGTCTTTATCCTTACTTTGATTAATTGTTGCTACGTCAAGCAGCTTTACAAATATGATAACCACCTTTTAAGGGGACTACATGACCTAAACGCAAGTTTTTTATTGCCTAAAGGTATATGATCCACTGCAATAAACAAAATCAGAGATATATATGATGTTCTTCACGATATATGCTAGTTAGATAGTGTGTTGAAAACATAATAAGTACAACTAATTAGGTACGATAGAAAAAAGTCACGAAGATACCTCTAAAATTTATTTTAGCGATTAAAAACCGTACTAATATACATCCAATCATTCTGGTTTTTTTTTTCAAGCAAGCAAAGCAAATTAACGTGATAGTGTTTTAATTTTTTTGTCCAATCAATAGATTGTTTGTAAATAGAGAATTGCTTCATATTTTGCAATGCTAGAAACATATTTTGCAAAACCAGCTTTGTGTCATCGCGCTTCTCTTTCTTTTCTATGCATTCCGACAGTGACCGCGCTTTAGCTGTTGTCAGCCTCTTAAATGCTTGTCGAACCTTTAGCCATAAAGCTATTTTCACGTCTGCCAACCCCATGAGGGGAAATGGGCATAAAGACAGGTATTAATATTAAAACATTAATACTAATTTAAAATCCCATTAGCTAGTATGTTGGGTCATTCAGATAATTGAATATCAAATAACGACACATCCAATATTTGTCCGGAATCGTATTGAATCGGAACAATGGCGCTCGGCTTTTAACTCAATGCGTTAGCTGTGTTATACCTACTTACATAATATGTAACATAAAAAAGACACTGGATTTTAATATCTATCTTATTGTTGATATCTTACTTATATTTATTTATCTATTGTAAAAAATGTATAAAGCATTTGTGGACCTACGGCAAATTAATTTCGTGATCCTAAAATCTGTTTATTGTACTTACCGGCTTCTTTTTATGACCAGCGGGGTATTTTGTTTTGACATCCATTGCTTCATGAGTTTGAAAAATTGGTCTGCTCAGCAACGTAAATAGCGCAATGAACGTGGCTCGACTGTCAAAATTAAAGGCATTGCGATTAATTGCCTCGCTGCTGATTTAATGATCTTTTAAGAAAACCTAATTCTTTTCTTAAGGTAGCGAGGCTGATCATCCGGGGTGAAGATCTAAACTTTTGTTTCGCCACTCGTTTAGTTCTTTTAATTTAGCCCAATGTCTAGTTTTTCTTTTTATCTTGTTAATATTACCTAAGCTTACTTTTCTCAAAATTAAGAGCGTTTTTTGCCATCTGTTTTTTAACTTCTACTAAAGTCCTAGTGATTTCAACGTAAAACTTTAGTGGAATCCGATTTGAACCCTAAATAAATCAACACGTTTTTACTTTTTGATTCTTTTTGTTATTTAATTATCTGTGACTCGGTGATTCTCGTAAATTGCTGTGTGGGCTATCCACCAAAATATTTTGTCACCAGCTTTTAGTTATTCCATCCTTATCTTAACGTAATAAGGTTGATTTTTGCTTGATTTTTATTGTCTGATTGTTGACTTATCGTTGTGGGTTAGTGATAAAATCTTTCTTTGAACCATTTTTTTACTGGTTTGTTGGTAATTATTGGGCGCGTGGCGCTTCGGACGTATTTTATTACACGACTATACTGTCAAATTAAGGTAATTGTGATAAAAATGATAAAAACCGTGGAATATGGATGTGTCGTCACATTTAAGGGTTTGATATAAAGCGTGTTAATTGTTTGGGAAATTGGTTTGTTAGTGTTGTAACTTTTAATTGTCTACGTTTAATTGTTATTTTTTATGATAACGAAACTAATTCAATGTATAATATTGAGCGGTTCTTGGCATGTTAAAGTCTGCATTTATAACTTCTAGCTTAATTAACTTTAGCAAATAGTACCTACTTAATATACTAGCTACTGTTATCAAAACCAAAAACGTGATTCGTGTTAGTAATTCTGTTGTCTATCCTTTACTTACCCGCCTCTTGTTTCTTTCGTGCCTTTCACCGAACATCAACAAAAAACTGCGGGCGTGTATTAACCAATCTGTAAATCTCCGATCTATCAGATATTGAAAACATGTGGGCTCAATTAAAAGGCATTTTAAGGGAAGAAAAAAGTTAAGATCATGACTAACGATGCGTGCCCCCCTTGTCTCCTTGCCGTGTGAAGTGGCCTTTGTTTAAAAGCAAGTCCTTTTAGTTTTATCTAATAATTTTGTTTTAATATTCACAAAAACTTCTTATATTAAATAAACTATTAAAATTAAAATATAATAACCTAAACTAACTAAAACTATTAACAAATCAAACTATGGCGTCGAAAAATTCCTCCGCATCGCTGTCGACTGGTAATGTACCCAAGAGACTGGCGGCATTGCCACGTTGTATGGCAAATGTCCTTTTTGTTATTTTTTTATATTACAAAATTAATTTACTACAACTTTAATTTTAGTTATTTTCTGGATACATATATAAAGTACAGTGAAAGTATTCGAATCGAAAAAAAACCTGTTGGATTTTTAGCTAGCGTCTATTTTATTATTAGAAACGAAGATCTTCGCCTTAAAACTAACTGACGCTAATTAGCTGTGACGTCGCATTAGTTTTCTTTTCTTCTATCCCTTTCTATCATTCGAAATAGAAAGAGAAGTAACTTGCTTAAAATTTATGGCTTCCTTTTTTGGCATCACTTTCAGTTTAAGAACCGAGAAATATAATATAATGCCCATTTTATTTTTACATTTAATGTTAAATAAATGAGGAGGAATACCTTTTTTAATGTCTTCAATAGTTTCCACGGAATCCCCCAGAAATAGTTTCCGTATACATTTCAAGTATTTTACTAATTTAGTAACGAATAGCAACATTGTTTGTGTTGTTTAAGTGTCTAAATAAACGGAGTGGACTTTATGACTGACTTTTGTTTCGGTAGGTACTCGTAATAGTCTGAAATACCCACATACCAAACTACTTTATTATGATTAAAATAGGTAATAAAAATGGGATATATTCTAATCCTTATTTCCAGCCAATTTGAGGGTTAAACAGCCCTAAATATGTAATACCTCCAAAGCAAGTTCTATCTCCTGAAGAGAGAAGATCAGGTTTTCTAAACAAAACTTTTGTGGCCACACGATATTTATAACGCCAAGTTTTACTTTAAGAACAAGTGTGAAGTTTAGCCGACTTACAAAACAGTAATATTGTACTTTAAACTCCATTACAGTTAACGACATCCGAGCTCATGTTGGGTACACATAATTTGACGCTACAACTTACCTCCTACGGCGCCGCTTAAAATTTTATTTCATTGCCATTCACTAGATTTTTGTTCGCGCCTAAACGTAACGACATTCTGTTTTAGGCTGTCAATTTTTTTTTGTGAAATTAAACTTTTGTTTATATGGAGTGTGAACACAGCTTTTGGTGACAGATTTCTTGGTAGGCATTAAAGAAGACAGTAAATCGTGATAATAGCAAGCCAGTTTTCTAAAAGACTTTGATAAACGGGCCCAAAATTCTGAAATAGGCAATTAAATAGTTCATTTTTAGTTTTTATTATTTTGCTCTTACATTTTTTTTTTTGTGTGTTTGACATAGGTTTTTAGGTTTATAACAACCCAATTCATGGCTGCAACACTTCAAACCTCACCTAGCAACGAACAGCCGTAACGATGTACTTGTCTAATATTTATGCAGCACAACCACAAATCTACAACAAACGTTCAACATTCGGTGCCAGTGAAAGCAAGTTTGGAAATTATTCGGCTGCGGTGAGCAGACGGCCCTGTTCCAGAAGTATTCACGGAGGCTGCAATGCGGATGCGGATTTACAATAGTGCAGTCACAAACTTGCACCCACCTGCTACTAAATGGTCAACTTCTGCATGTAGTTACGTTTAATTTACGTATTTGTGCGAGCGAAAGAGAAAGAGTAGCATTGTGAGTTGGATTTGTCGTCGGAATTTGCGCGATTAAATTCGGAATTGAATGAAGAGTGCAAGCGGTTACTGTTTGACGTAGCTGATAACTGTCAGTTTGTTACTATATTAGTAGTACCCATGTTCGCTGCAACTGTAGGTAGTTCCCTGTAATTGGTTTATTTGAAATAAATGCTTTGAGTTTGAGTTTCCGTGAAAAGACGACGTCAAATCTTTCGGAGATTCGAAAACAAACTAAATGCATTCCCAGATCTTCGTAAATATAAAAACATTTCCAGTACCAGGCAATCAGAACAAAGTATCCACAAATTCATAGATGGAGGGGAATAATATAAAATTTTACACCATAGGTACCTACATAAATCCAGGACTGTTTTATGTTGGAGCGATGGTCGGCCATGTTTTATTGACGCGGTATCGTGCGCTAATTTTGAAATGTGGCGAAATGAGACGCGGTAACGTAGAGCCCGATCGCTTATTTATGACCCCTGGGAACTCGGTTCATGTTTTTGCTGACCAATAAATGGGTTAAATGCTGGGGTTTTTGAGGTTTTTATGTCTGCTTCTATGGTTATTTAATTTGATTGTTGCGTAAATGACTTTTTACTACCGCGTAAAAACATCCTTAATACGTCATTGGATCAGTTTGAGTGTTAAGGGCTTGTTTTCCGCTTTTTGATATCTAGTTCTTTTGATTTAGTAAGTACTGATTTGTTGCAGTTACAAAACATAAAAATTATAATAATTGGAATACCGGAATAAGCAGTATCTTTACGATACTTCTTATTGCGGCATTCGAAATATTATCTATCACCAGAAAATACAAAATCGGTGACTTTTATCAAAATTCAACATTAAAAATCTACAAGAAGCGCGGCACCGATATAGGTACAGTCGAGTAAACATACAAGTGAAACCACAAACAATGTCAAAATCAATTTTATACAACAACGGACGAACAGCATAACATCGGTATACTAAATCGCTGATGCATGTCAGCCCAATTTTTTTGTTCGAAAATACAATTATATCGAAACCGATCCCTTTGTGTTCAGTATGCGATGGATTTTTAGCTGTTGACAATACATTGCGCGTTATTAATAAAGCTATTTATGATGATGACCTTAATTCCTTTTTCAAATTTGTTGAATCTTTATCAAGCACATTAGGGAGGCTTATAGTCAGCCAGGTTTTCGTCCCAAAGAATTTCTCTTCGTACCCGGACTTCTAATTCTCACCACAGCAGCTAGTTTTACCACCTTTCTCATTTTGACTAACCATGCCAAATTTAAGCATCACTACGACACATTTAAGCATTACCATACCACATTTAAGCATCACCATGCCACATTTAAGCATTAAAAATCTATCCATAAAACCAGTGATGTACGGCGTACACAAACCAACTATCTATGACACAAACTAGAAAGAAACAAAGCATCAGGTCTCATATTACAGTTTGGGAAGACTGTAATAGAACAAGATATCTGTGTCTCGCTCTAGCGGCCACGATTTTATGAGTATCAGTTACATGTTTCTTACGGGCATGGAATTGTAACGAGCGGAACGAAATAGGTTTCAAGTTTTTTTAATATTTCTTGGGTTTTGGGCAAAAGTCGGGTGACAAGTGAGTATAGAAGTTTCTAAGGTTTTTTTAGTGCGACTAAACGTGGGATTCGTTAGCATCTAAGTAAGCAAATCAACTGAATTGGCATATTTAACCTCATCACAATAGGAGCACTTCATAGCAGTGGCCAAAATCCGAATCCTGTAATGTGCTTTGAGTGCAGCCTGGCTAAGGCTCTGTAGTTACAATAGACCTTTGAAGCGGGTACTGTCATAACAGTTATCATAGTCTCATCCTTTTGTAGTAGGTAACAGCTAATCGTAATGAAACCAAGTTCACTTACACCAAAAATTTTATGAACGTTCAAGCTGTGACCATGCCATCGAATCTCCAACTTCTATGTTTCAACTATACTATAGAAATTGATCGCCCATTAAACGTCTCAGTTATCGAAGTCTAGTTCGTAATGTAAATATTATGGTCCTTGGGTGGTATGTCAATGAACCCATAAACTATCATGCACTGAGAATTAAGTCGCCGATAGTTATAAAACTTTATGAGCGTGCGAAATGTCAAATGTACTCGTAACTCTAAATCTGTCAAAAATTAAATGTATTAGGTATACACATAGACAGAACATGAACAGCTGTATAAAACATGGATTCCCGATTCTCGGCTAATTTGGCAGAAGCCCCTTTTAATACCAAAATAGACTCTATCTTCTAAGAAATGAGATCTAATTTTATAATTACGTAAGCGTATATTCATGGGAATTCAATCTGCTTATCATCAATCGAAGTCGCGACCTTGACATGACGTGAGTCAGTGGGGAAAGGAGTTTTAGTATAAGAGCTTCCGGATAAAATATTTTCGACATATTAATTCAGAATTACTTAATTAAAACTGTTAATATATTTGATCTTTAAAAAATAATACTTTTCTACCGACCTAATTAATGTATGGCTGCGTTAATACTACGCGGTTATTTAAATTGGATTCAAATACCAGAAAGAGCTTGTAAATTATTGGCTTTATTTGTTCAGAACTGTATTTATTAATTTACATCAAAACTGTGTTATTCATTGAGTATTTAAAAACAAAATATGGTTTAAGGAAAACGTTTCCTAAATATTGATACATTTTATATTACTACGACTACCTACTGGATATTTGGATGATACCGGAAAGACAGGGTGTAGGTGTATAGTTGTACTTCGTGAGGTGTACAATTTTATTTACTTTGGGATGCAAGCCTTCCACTCAACTAAAGAAAACTTATTTTATTGAGTGCCTCGTTGGACTATAGTGCAATTGCTGAGCGTGGTCCAGTCCTTGAGTCAGCGAATTTGTCAGTGGCTTAAGCAAATTTTGACAGCACCCGGGACTCTAGATTGTGATTTAAAACATAACTGGTGAAATGTGGGTTTATCAAACACCTCTTCAAACTATTTGCCATGCCCATAATTTTTAAAGCCAACACGACCGCGACATCGCAAATCCGTCCGTATAAAACAAAGTTGGCTGGCTCTTAAACAACACAACATGTGGTTTCCAAACGGTTCCTAAGTAAATAAACGAACCTAGTTCTACTTTGGATTGACCAACTTGTGGTTGCTTTGTACCGCGACTACGAAAATATTAGGCTGAATATGATTTATGTCGGGGTATTATAAGTATATGATATGAGCATGCGGTGATGTGGTACGGCGGTAAAAAGGACTAGGTTAATAAAATTTACGATTTTTTTCTTCTATTTTTAGGCTTTGAGAAAGCTTTTAGTGAGAGAAATTGGGTTGCTTTTTTATTCCGATTTAGTTTTTTTGTGATGCAGCTTATTTAATTTAGTTCAACCTTTTTTCTCTCATGCTATATAAGAATAGTGTAGGTATCTATGCCTGCGAAAAGTGTAACCAGTCAGCAAGAAGGGCAAGAATAAATTGCTAGGAGTGAAAAATAGTTTTTTTCATAATTTTAACTACTCGGTTGGAAACAGTTGAACATATTTTCTAGTTCTGATTAGCAATCTTAGATTACTGCAGCGGCCTGCAAAAGAAGCTTAATGGATAAATCCCAGAGTCAATGACGAACAAAAATACTTTTTCACGCACCAATGTGTTCATTTGTTATTTTTTTACTATCGAAAAATAAATTAAACCTTTGATAAGTTACATCCTTGGTTGCCATGTTTCGAAGTAAAAAGTTCGTTCCTGTTTTAAATTACACGGTAGATATGAGTTTTCATATAAATTTATAATTCAGCCGCTAAACACGATACACCGATAAGGATTTTCATACTAACATTGCCGGTCGCTGCTCTCATGGTATTTGACTGCTCTCATGTATTTTTGATTTATCTCGAAGAAGGTTGTTGAATTTCCAAGCATTTTTGAGAAAATCTATTTTTCACGATCCAGCTCTTTGCAACGTATGTATATTCTGTTGTCATCTCATTCACTCAATAGAGAAAAAAAGCTCCCAAAATTAATGTCGGTTTGATGTGTGTGTCTGTGTCTCCGCCCTGACTAAACGTCTGTTTTGCCACTATACACCATACATATTTGTTGGAACCATCTGTTTTACGTCAAGTGGCGTCGTAAACTTTGAGGGGGATATAGAATGCTTTGTATTACATTATAAATAAACTGTTTTAACTTTTTTATTGTTGTGACTGGTCAATAATGTTTAGTGTGGCTTTAAAGATGACGTCATATTCAGTGAACATTATTTCACTCTTGCAATAAGTTTGATTACAATAGTTCATTGTTAATTAAAGTCTTACTATCTTAAGAATAGTTTTGATTAATCGTGATACATTTATGAGTAGTCGTTTAATTGAACTAATGTTAAATACAAATCAAGTTATTCTATCAAATTGCAGCTGACATAAAGCTACAACTGACATAAGCACATACAACTATGAACTTCTTTTTGAATATTACGGAGAATCGCAGCATATAAATCCTAGAGATATCAAGCTGGCAACATTGTTCCGACCAAGTGCGCTAGATCATCTCCTTGCAACGATCTGTCTTGTTTCGTGACTCGCGCGCAGATAACGACCAATACACGGTTTATGGGTTTTACAGGTAATAATATGCAATAAAATACTAGGTGTATTGTCCTAGTCAGAGGATCTACTTCGAGAAAACCAGCTTTGATTTGGATTGCTGGAAATATTGATGTTTCTTTGATGTTGGTAGAAGAAGTAGTCACCTTTCAAAGTGTAAGCAGTAGCAGGAATGTTGGCTTTGGAAATATGATAAAGGTTCTTTAATCACTTTCTCCTACAGATAAGAATTTGAAAATTACTTTTTTCTGTGCCTTCAGTGAAGGAAAAACAGAAATTTAACAGAATTCCTAAAATAGAGCTTGTTGCGAAATGCGTCTTAACTGATAAATAGAAAGCTATGAACAATATTCCCCTTTGTATAATCTCCCAAAGGAAACTCCGTTTATACAGACATGGCATAACTAAATTAAATAAAACAAGAAAATCGTAAATATGTCACCGGAGCGCAAGCGCCGGTTGACAGCCTTTTGTCGCGCGTACGCGCTGCAATTTTTGTTCACCATGTTGTAATTGCGTGCGCAATAAATTGTCAGTGCTTAAAACTGCAGTGGTGTAGCTGAAGCGATACTATTGAGAAGCTAAGCTTTTGTAATTATGTTTAGACTCTGTCACATTGCTTAACATTACATTTTTGTCCCTAGTTTTAATAAAACAAGTGGCGAATAATTTTCCTATTCTACTTAATTAGAGGTTACTCAGTAACCAACTACACAGCTATGCAAAGATATTATCAGTTCAAAAACTGCATGACTAAACTACCTAATTCTAAACACAATTTAATGATAGCAAAACCTACTTATTTGCGTGCAACTAAACTTGAAAGAGATGTAAGAATAAAAAAGTTTTCATAATTAAGTATTTTCAACCGTAAACTTAAGTAAAGTACCTACCGATTTCAACTTAGTAGAATATTAAAATACCTATTAGTTAACTTTTATGTATGCAAGCACGCATTGGCATGACTCCGCTGAATGCAGTAAAGCTTTTATAACCAGGAAATTGTATTAAACTATAATATAATGGTTTTATAAATGAATCATAGCTTTTCGATTCATATTATTACGAAAATGTGAACGTGGAATACATTCCAATCAGCCGCTATTAGGAACTTAGACCCGTTTGAGCTGAATGGTACTGATCCATGCGTCATTTTCGTGAACGGGCGACGTCAATTGGGATTGGTCCTCTCTTAGCTGCCACGGCATATTTTAATTAGTTTATTTATGGATTGTTTTGTTTAGATTTCTATTTGCTGTATTCCGGACACTCAACGTGTACGTCGTATTTACATCGTTATAAATTTACAATATTTATGTAACAATATAATTTATAAGAGTGTCCATGGAGTTTCTTGCCCTTCCTTCTCCATAGGCACCATATACGCTTTGGAATGGGCAACTAGCTTCATATTTTTGACTGATCGACCACTTGACAATTCAAAAGTGCCTGCAAATGGTTTGATTGAAATTAATGCTTTGAGTTTGAGTTTTTCAGAAATATTGTTTAAATGAAAGAAAAAGAAAAGAAAGAAAAAATGTTTATTCTGCACAAACAAAACGCACATTACAAATAAAAAAAAATAATAAAAAAAAAAGACAAGTATACACATCCAACGTTATCAAAAGCCTCATATTCAAGCATACATATTGCCGACAATTTTGTCCATTGCTTGATGTGTCAGTGCCAGAGACCAAAGACAAGACACCTTAGTTGACATCTCTAAGTAGTATGTGACATTGACAATACAAATCAATCCAGATGCGTCTGCGACACTGACAGTTGACAACAAAAGTTGCAAAACAATCACAAACGAATCAAAACAAAATCAAAATGCCAATTGCAGAGTGGAAAAATAACTACTTTTGTAACAAAAAAAAAAAAACAACAATAATATAAGCAATTATGCCGTGCGTCGTATCTGTGCAAGAAAAGGTCACCCCTCATATCAAATTAAAATAAGTAGGGGGTTAGAATAAGTGGAGAAGCTCATATAGCTAAATGATAACAGCCGCACGGGTCGATTTGCTGCGGTTGATTCGTAGATGGGTGACTATCCATCACATATCTAGTAAGACCCCTCCGTGCCTCAGAGAGCACGCTAAGCCGATGGTCCCGGCTGTCATTCATAGATCTTTGACAGTCATTACGAGTATTCAGAAGCCGAAAAGTCTGACAACCAGTCTTACTAAGTAAAGGGTACCGTGTTACCCAGGCACTGGGTTGTGGAGGTCAGATAGGCAGTCGCTTCAGGCAAAATGCTGGTATTCAGCTGCATCCGGTTAGACTGGAAGCCGACCACAACACAGTTGGGGCAAAGCTAGGTAGATTGATTTATTAACAAAGTAAAATAAGTAAGTCAAGTATGAGTAAGTCAGTAAAAGTAGTATCTTTAGTATCGCATTTACTGGAAGAAAAATACTTGGACTTTGATTGATAATCTTCGAATTGGGACACACATTACTTGCCCGAACGCCTTGCCAGGGCTGTATAGGTCCGCCGCAGGAGACGCCCTGGGCGTCGGGAATCGCAGGCCGATTCCCGGCCACCGTAGGCGTGGGTTTGCGAACGGCGAGCAATGGGCAGCTCGCCGTTCGATAAGGACCAGGCCTGGGTCGACGGCGCGTTGTGATCCACGCGCGCCTCAAAGAGATGTCAGCACCAAAGACGGGGTCCGGGTTGCGGGAAAGTCCGAGAGGGATACCGTGGCCCCTGGCACAGGCAACTGAAGGAACACGGGTGGGTTTTAGTCAGTAAGAGTCTGACACGCCCTCCTGCTCTGCCCAGAGCGGGAAAAGTTATTTGATGATTTCCCATCCTGAAAAAAAAAAACGGCTGTATAGCTGTACATTATCATCAAATTATTGCTAATCAAATCATAGCATGTCTGGCTTGTCGTTTCGCTAAATTTACAGGCAAGGGGTCCATGTATAGCCAATGCAAGCTAAGGGGTTTGGGAACGGAACGTCTTCAAAAAGCTACCTAAATTATGCACGTGACTGAGATTAAATACTTACATCTAAACACAAATCAAATCACGTCAAACGTTAAGGACACCTTCGGCGAAATGGAGGTGCATAGATGGTTCCTTGTTAGTCAGACGCCTGTAAGTATCGTGTTATTCAGTAATTTGGATGTGGACGTCATAAAAGCAGTCGCTCCGTGGAAAATTGACGGCATCGATTGCTGCGTTGCGTGTCGCGGGTTCAATTCCCGCACGGAACAAATATTTGTATGACCTGCAAGTAGTTGATCCGGGTCTGGCTGTTTGTGTATGTGAGTTTAAATGTTTGTAAACGCACCCACGATACAGGAGAAATTCCTAGTGAGGGGGCAACATATTTTTCAAAAAAATAACTTATATTTAGCTGCATCCGGTTAGAGTAGAAACCGATCCCATCATACTTGGAAAAATGCTAAGCAGATTATGAGTTACTTCTTGTCTCGTTGTTTTCCCCACTCAATGACAAAAGTCTATCCATCTCATCGCTTTATTACTGGACCACAATAATTTCAATAAAGCACAGAGAGTGTTTCATTTTGACCACACGGACTTCGAGTGGGCGGGGACACTTATTTATTTGCGAATTTCTTAAACGCACACATACAATTAGCCTTTGTGGCGGACTGGCGAGGTCACGTGACTCACGACTTGTCTTGTTTATGCGTCGTGTTCAAGATTAAGAGAATTTATCGCTGGAATGATGATTAGGTAAGGTGTAAACTTGAATTGATTTGGTTATGGAGTGTAGATTTTATCTGTGTTTTGTTTGGTGAAGACTATGCGTCGAAACTATAAACTAACACTAAGTTTATTAAATAAAGAGGCTTGTCTGTCAAGTAAGATAGGAAAGGAGCTTAATAGCTTTGATGGAGTCAATCTGAAATAGCAGAGAATTAAGATTTTGGCATTGTCTTATTATAACACAAGTTGTAGTGTAGTACACAAGTTCTTTGGTATTGTTCGTCGTATCGTGTTCTGAGTTGAGCTGCACGATTACTGACAAATGCGTGCACTGACTGGACAGGTCCGCTCAATCTGTATGGTTTTTTCTTAAAATACCGCTTCAGACACCAATCTACATGGTCGTCACATGATCTGACCAAGATTAGGTATGTCTGGACTTTAAAAGAGACTGTGACCTCTGAGTTAGTTTCGGCCTTTCTTCTCAGAGTAGTCAAATAGGATGCGCCGACCTCATCTAGTGTTTAAAATATGATTGACGTGTAAAAGTGTTTGTACTTACAGAAATAAAATCATTTATATAAATAATAAACAGAGTGAATTCACAAGGATAACATTGTATGTAATGGGTATTAGAAAATATGTATGTTAAGTATTATTAAGTTTGCTTCACTATTGCATTGAGTTGTACTTGTACACACGGCTACACCACAAGCTATACATTTCCAGTTTACACTGACCTCTCATTGCAACGAAATCCTATACAATGCGAGATCAGCTTATACTGTAAATGTATAGCTTGATCTGTAGCCGTGCGTACGTGAAATAATAGTTGTAAGTGATTATATAAATAAGTATCGTTATTTAAAGAGAAAACTGACTGTGAATGTGAGTACCATGCAGGCTAGATAGAACTCATGACTTTATAGCTGTCTGGTGGTTTTGAGTATTTTATATACGGCCTACGCAAATGTCCTGCAGATCTGGTAGCGTCGTGTGAGGGGTCGTTGAGCTCCCTAAAATAGGTTTGAGCTACACGATGACTGATGCATGCATGCCGTCTGTTAGGATAGGTCAACTCCAAGGTGCAATGGCTCTTTCTTCAAAAGGCCCTTCCAGACATGGCCCTGCATTGTTAGACTCACATAAAACCATAACCTCTGAGTTTGTTTCGGCCTTTCTTCTCAGGGATCAGTCAGCTAGGAAATGTCGGCGCCATCTAGTTTTAAAATATTGACGTGTTAAAGTGTCTGAAAAGATCTACTTACTTACTTCTCTATAATCATTTCATTTCAACGGCGGGTTCATAATTACCCATTTTAGTAGGCTGCCACCACAAAATGCCTCGTATACTTGAATATCTCCAGGATGCCGAAAAACACAGCTAAGTTCTGAATAACATTATAATTTCCCAATTTTCACAACACCATAACTCAAACCATTAATACGAAATCCATAACAACAACATATTCCCTATATTACATCCCACATCCCTTCCTCACAAGACAAATTCACCCAAGCAATGTAAACACAAACATCTTGTGGAAAAACAAGTTCGTCTCGGGGCGCTTTCCGCGATGAAAGTGTGTTTTTCCAACAAACGTTCGGGTTATGCACTTATCATATGCGTCCGCACGGTATGCAATATGCCAAGATAACGCTGGGACAGCTTTATGTGGCGACGAGCCGTAGATTATTGGAACAGAGCTGACAGAGCTTTGATGGATGGGTTTGAATTAAGGACAGAATGACTAGCTGGCGGTTAACGCTTCGTCACTTCGAAATTAAATGTTTATGCTTGTGTAATGTTTTGTAGTATTTAACGAGACATAATTGGTATTGCAATGCTGCAATGGCATGAAAAGTTTAAATTAGAATCGAGGTTACTTTACTAGGTGGGTCGGTATTGATTAATAATAATAATTCTTTATTGAACAAAAAACATAGTATGACAATAACATTTAGTGCGATAATACCTACATTAGTAAGATACTGTGTCGTAGGAATTAACGCCCACCTCAGGAAAAGGACAATAGCGTTCTAGAATTTATACTAAACACAGGAGATAGTAAACTAGAATAATAGGTTACAAAAAAATAATGTGAATATGTGTAGGTACGAGCGAATGTATCGTGTGCGTGTGGGTGTTTGCATAGGTGTGTGAGTATGTGTGTGTGTGTGCGTGAGTGTGTCTTAATTTAAGTGTAATCAGTCTATTTCGGAAGGAAGAGGTCGATATTAGAAACAAATCAGGGTTTGACCAAGCTCTCCAGGTCTTCATAGGTGAGGGTTTGAAGCCAGTCGTCAGTGAGTGAGTGAATCTTTCACTGTTATAATTTAGTTAAACCTATGATAAAATAGCTCTTCAAGGTGTTTTACCCACATAATGTGGCCTAATTATGAAGCAAACGGAAGTTATAAATCACTATGTAAATCTGATCCGATGTCAATTACCGGTATGGTAGCAAATATTGAAGAGTTCCCTGTTTATAAGCATATTTAGAGCAATCATATTTAAATTAAAACAACAACAAAATTATTACATGAATAAACAAAACAAACCGCCACGAATTAATGGACGCAACGTTTAAAAACAAAGGTAGATAAACTATGATCCCAAAGCTGAGTTCATATAAATCTGTGATTATTTATTTGGTATAGCAACAGCAGTACCTAGATACAAAAAAACATAATATATAAAAAGCCATCCTAATCATACTTCCGTACTAATATTATGAATGCGAACCTTTTCTCGTTTTTAAGGCTGAACGATTTTGTATGGAAATTGGCACACGAATAGACCATGACGTGGCTTAGGACGTAGGATACTTTTGATCCCGGTAGTACGTTTCCTTGGGATAATTTCTGACCTCCACGCAAAGCTAAAAGCTAGTTTTTGATAAGAAATAGATATTTTTTTTTTTTTAACATTGTTCTTTCTTCACAACGCACAAACTGATGTAGGCATAAAACAAAACCCACAAGTGGTTGACCTCTCCACCAACTTAATCTTTGACACACGAAGAGAGCGCTCTCGCTTCTTATTTAGTACCATATTCCGCGGAGCGCGCGGTGGCCGATTGTTCAGCCAGGATTACCAGTGTACCACTGTCCCCCATACCAACTGTACCCCAACAATGTTTTGTATTTCGTAGGATATGAAGGAACATTACCTTGCAAACAAACTTGACCCGCTACGCTGATGTGGTTGCTGGATTAGGCTATTTGGTTTGCGGGACTGCGTTTTGTGGAGTATATTTTGCTTTTTAAACTGGTTTAAAGATAGTTAAATAGTAAGTATAGAAAGAAAAGTAAGAGGTTTTTCTTGTACAGTTACGAGCACTAATATGTATACACTTAGCAAAATTTAAAAGCTAATTCCTCGCGGAATATTGATTGCAACTTTGAAATAAGACCTATTACATAACAGCATAGGTCCTAAAATACTATGTTCATAACAACATAAAATTACAATCAATACAGTAGGAGAAATATATATATCTTTTACTTTATACTATTTTACTATATTTTACGTATACTACATTAATAACAATAAAAAATTAAAAAATAAGCGAGTAAAGGAATATTAAATATAATTATATAATTAAATAAATGATAAATGAATAGATATACCTGCATATAAAATATTAATAGAATAAGTGAATGAATGGAAATATAAATACATAGATAATATAGGATATAAAATAATTCTAATTTAAGAACAAAGGAAATTAATAAAGCGCTCTTCCTCTCTCTACTTATTTAAAAAAATGCTGTGCCTGACAGGGTCCATAATTGTTTCTATTATTTTTCATATAATATCTACCACCTGTAATTGTACATTATGGATTGCAATAAACGATTTGAGAAAATCACATTTAGAAGTTGCCAAGTGTATACATATTGGTGCTCGTGATTGTACAAGTTTAAGCAATAACTGTTCAAAACGGAGTAGGGACCTACTATAATTATTTGTGTGGTTATCTAATAAGTCAAATATCGTTAAATAAACTAAACGTTAGGTACCTATGGTTAGGTAAATATGATTGACGTGTAAAAGTGTTTATTCAAACCTACTTACAGAAATAAAATCATTTATCATTTATCATTTACCAATAATTTAATGTTAACCCCATATAATTATGACACCATTTACCTACAGTCAATGAATTCCCGAAGGTCTATAAGATTACTTGCTTTTGATATTAATTAAAAACAAAGTATGCTCATAAAGGATAAAGAAGATCCACACAGGTTTTCTTTACACTCATAAACAGTGAACTCATAAGACAAAAACAGTAAACCTTTTTGAATTTATGACATTTTTGTCCCGGCGCTGAACAAAAGCACCACTGTGCCCCCCCGGCCGCCCATTCCGCCTCCCCTCATTTCACGGCTATTAGTTAAACTTGTTACCTACGCGTGGATCTCCATTAAAATGCAAATTTAACGCCACCGAAAATGTTTATATAATATATTTTTCATTTATTTTTATATTTACGTCTCCGGAAGCCAGCCGGCTTATTTGCTAGTTTTCACCCGTCTTTTTTTAGGTTAGTTTCTTTTTTTCTAAAGATAATATGTTTCGGAACACTAGCCAGTGGATTCTTTCTTTTATTATGTTACGAAAATAGCTCAACAGTGGAAATTCTTATGTTAACAACAGGAGTGTCTGGAGTTCATAACGCTGCAGTCGTTTTAGAATCTGGTTCCGAGAAACTCCATTCGTATTTAGCTAGAACACAGCGAGCATGTAATAACGTTATCATTTTATTAATAAGCGAAACTTAAGGTTGAAAGTTCCCAGTGATTTTGCAGCTCAACGTGTATTCATACAATTTAAATAGTTAAAAGATCTAAATGACAGTTTTAAACAGTGTAATTGGTTGCGATCGTTATATAATAAATGGCTTGACTATTAGTATTTGTTCTTTCCGCACCAACTGTTTGTAACTGTTCGTATACAAGAAAGTACAGCTAATGAACAACCATTACTGCTACGTGACGTTCAAATCCATAATCACATTGGAACACAGACCATCCCTACCAAAAACAAAAAACGAGTGCTCACTGCTCATCCCGAAATGCATGCGACGAAAATTATCGAACGTGGCCGGACAATGCCGACTGATTGCTAACGTGAGCATAGAATCACAAGAATAGGAGATCCTGTAAGGACATGTTCCCCACTACCCCCCCGGAAGTGGCACACACCGGGTGGAAATGGAAAATCCCGTCGCCGGATGTGACTGGCCCAGGTGGAGATTATTTCCCATGGTTTAATAAAGCGACGTAAGGATTTTGGCAAAGACAAAATGGATTGGGACATGTGTTGAGATTTTTTGGCGGATAAAGTTGATATAGTAGATCTTGAGGAAGCTAACCTAGCAAAATGTGTTTTAGTGCGTTCAAAAGTATGGGCAAACACATTCAAATTCAGAATACTGTTTCTCAAGTAGGTTGCAACAAATGATTGCAAATTATATTCCACGATCAACATATTTATGACAAAACATTAGTGCGAATTGTACAAGTAGCCCAAAGATAAGAATAATCGGTATAGCTTAGAGTTGAAATCGAGATAAGGCCTAAAAGATTAAGGTGTCAGAATCGATAAATTAATCGATATAGTATACGATTATGGGTGCAGTTCGTGGTAGTTAGAGGGACCCAAACAATTATTATTGGATTATGCTACTTCATGTCGCTTGGTAGGGCAAAATGTGGTGTCGTTACTAGCGCATTCAGTCGCTGATACCATTATTTATAGATTCTTTCATTTACCTTTATTCGTAGCTCTTCCCATTCAGGAATTTATCGCATTGTTATTTTTAAACATGACTTATTTGAAACACAAATCCCAACAACTATGTGTTGTGTAGCAATCAAATAAAACTTCTTGGGCGACGCTAAAAATACTCATACGACACTCTTGCGTAGGCGCCGCCGAATGCACCCTTCAGTTAACTTTGAACTTTATTTTTAGTGGTTAAAGGTCCTGAATTGCTTGGGTTCCTCATATCGGATTAAGTTACTGGTACAATGCAGTATTGTCGACTGGTAGGCTATAATGCGACCAAATATGGAGAAATGTGAATTAAATTGGTTATTCTGCAGGAGCAGGCTTGTCTTTGGAAACAACTTCTAAGAGAATGTGGTTCTTGGAGCCGCCTTTTATCAGCGAGACATTAACGGGTACTTTATCTACCTATCTTTAAAGCTGGTTGCCTTAACAGAGTGAGTAGTAAATCGATGTCAAGACCGCGAAGGATCGGAGCTACATTTGGCTGAGGTATAAAGGTCATAATTTCCTATAAGCAGTGATGGTAAGGTACGAGAACATTAAGTGTCGTGTACCTACCTTAGTTCATTTGTCCGGGTATGCGACAAGAATATGTTTACAATATGTTTGTATCAGGATTAAAGTTTAAAAGATTTTGCAAAAATACAAAATGATCTGACAAGAAGTAAGAAGTTTACTTTAGTTCAAGATAAGATCTTGTTGACCTGTATCCACCAATACTTATTAAAAGAAATTTCTGATCCTATTTGTCCGAAAACTGCATCTGAGAACCATCTAAGTGATAAACTTCACAGACATCATTTAGACACTGACCAGCTAAGTGGCGAATCAAGACGGTATAATTTTGTTACTATTTCGAGCATGCATCTGTATTGTTATTTCCTTTCCTATGACACATGAATGCCGCCAGTCGTGGTCGTAATGGCTCGATAAATTCGTCCCCTTTTATTCCTCTTTGTGTGCTATTTTTGTTTTTATTTTGTTATCTTGTATTTCTTGGAGGGAAATGTAAATTATAGTGGGAGACTACGTGCGGGATACGTGCTGCGGTGACAGAGTTCGCACTACTGTTATCAACCGGAGTATGACAAAGTTAAAATCGTTTTTGAATAACTGCTTTCTCTGAAACAACGCGAATTTGTGTTGTTTCCGTTGTTTGTTTTGACAATCACCTATATTAGTTTGATTGACTAAAAATGATTTTGGCGTAGAGGGAGCATTCCATGGAACAATCAAAATCCATATGGTTTTTTTTTTTGAGACAACATCCACACTTGGTCTTCAGGTCCCGAACTAGGTAGAGCCTGTACTACGGTAACCTGATGACCGATATACATACTTACATACATATACACACCCAGACACAGGTCAAACAGACATGTTCATGCACACAATTGTTTATCTTTTCCGGGGATCGAACCCGGGACCAGCGGCTCAGAAGGCAGGATCGCTACCAACTGCACCAACCGGTCAGTCATTATTTGTTATTGATATTTGGTTTGGTTCGCTGCTGTTTTTCCCCGAAAACGACGCTTTCAACTTTCACAAGACGACTAACGGGCTACCTGTAAAGGTTAAGCACTCCATGAATACATAACTACCATTATATATTATACAGTACAGCACTAAAATGCACTACAAAATTCAAATTCCGAAATCAACCCCTAACACGGTTACGTAGTGGCGAAAGTCTACTCGAATTACTTTCTAAAACGCGGCTGGGATGCGACGTAATCGAGTTGTGAGTCGAGCGAGCTTCGCATTCTGTTTAATTGATCAGTGCACCGTGTCGCAAGTCGAGATACGCCGGGTGATTAGTTAGGGAATTAGTAGTGGTCACTGATCGTCGTTAGTAATGTTGCCTTAGAAGAAAAAGTTGGAGTGGAAGATTTGAAGAAATTTTAAGGACTTGGGTTTGGGGGTTGTTTAAAAAACAAATGAATGCAAAACGACAGCTTGTCTTGTTTAAGGCTCTTTGGTTTCCACACCATACATAAATACATTTTTAAATGTCGTAAGTAGACGTTGTAGGTGTCAGATCAAATATTATGATATTGTCGAGAATCCGACCAAATATCGACAATGCCTCTAATTTTGGCATTTCGACAACATTCATTACTTTACTTGCGTTGTCGAAAAGACGAACTTTCCAAACACATGAAGCAATGGATTAGGAGTTTCTAAATCCTTTGGACTGAGAAAGAAAGAGTGTTACACAATTGGGCTGCAGGCTGCTAAACAGTCGTTAAACTCACAAATTACTTAAAGGTTGAAGTACCAACTTTAGTTGTTTGCAACAAAAACCACCGACTTCCAAAAAAACTCTACAAATTGAAAAATTACTTTAATTTCGGAAGTCTTTGGTTTTTGTATTTTCGTTTTTTGCCACCGACTCCCGAAATTAAAACTATTTTCTCTTTGTAGTGTTTTTTAGGAAGTCGGTGGTTTTATTTTTTGTAAAAAAGTTTTTATTTTTCACTTGTTAGTTGTGGTACCTACCCCCAACAAAGTCGTAAACCACTAGGTACTTGCAATGTGAACAACAGTGACAAGGAGTTATTACAATATCATCATAAACATACAGAGTTGATATGACAGAGAGGCATCAAATTACGTATACTATACGTGTTTAGTATTAATTCGATACGGTATAAAAATAAAAAGCACCAGAAATGAGTTTTTTTTTTCAAACAAACAAAATAGCTTACAAATCAGAGTTAAACGCAACCACCCTTTGTAATAAAAGTGCAAGTGTGTGTGTATTTATTGCCATCTTTTTAGCGACAATATTTCGTTGTACTTGTGACTTGCGTCAGAGCGGCAACAACGCATCGTAGGTTATACTCAGATTTATCGTTTTAAGGTGCATGACCTATGCGTATAGACATAATCAGCTGTTAGGAAAGATACATCGTGTACAAACGGGACAAAAACTAAAAAACTATTTGCGATTAAACTACTGTTCCTATTTAATTGATTAATAGTACAGAGCTTGAAAATGGTACTTAGTATAGGCAGTTTAAAGGCAAGCCCCTCTGTCGTATCAACTTTGTATACTAAGTGGATAAAATACGTATTATTGAAGCTGACTCAGAAACTTCCCATCAGCACAACCAAATGTATATTTGAACAATCTGAAGGTATATCCTTTCAAGGGTCTGAGCAGTCTCTTAATATCTCTTTACGCTACTAAATTCATGATCTTTCACAAGTAAGTACCTGCAAAAGCCTATTTCAAATGAAAAGTTGTCTCTCTGTTCATTTAGAATTCAGCTGAAAGTGTAATGTAACCTTTTGACCGGCGCAAATAGTAGTGTGCTACATACGTACCTAGTGCGTTGATATTTTCAGGGCATTTGAAAGGCAAAGAAATTCTCAGACGCTTGTATTGTTGCGTCTATTACATTAGATACATATAAAATATATTTTTCATATATATGATCTGTCGCTAAATGAGACATAATTACTTTTGTATCGTTACCGAACCTAATCAGTTCGATCGACAGACGAGGGTATATCTTTTTTTTTTGCTTCGTTGGTCTATTGGGTGCAAGCGCTACTGCTAAGCATGAGGTGCTGGGTTCGATTCCCGGGTCAGGCAACGTGTTATTTGGTTTTTACATCTGGAATCTTTCAGTAGCAGGCTGGAGTTTGAATTTGTGCCCGGTTGATGGTAATAGGCTCGCCCTCTATTACATGGGTGGTACTTAACATAACTGACGAAATATGGGTGTACTATAGGTGCACCTGTGCTTACCCCCGGCCAGGGTTGCGGGAAAGTCCGAGAGGGTTACCGTGGCCCCTGGCACAGGCAACTGAAGGAACACGGGTGGGTTTTAGTCAGTAAGAGTCTGACACGCCCTCCCACTCTGCCCAGAGCGGGAGAAGTTATTTGATGATTTCCCAACCTAAAAAAAAGGTGGGTATCCAGGCGTGCTGTTACTTAAACTAACATTATAAAGAGAAAAGATTTGATTTTTTGTACGTAAGTATGTTTGGTCCGCTTTCAGGCTAAAACGGCTGAACGGGTTTGGATGAAATTTGGCACATGGGTGACCATGAGCTGCATTAGGACATAGAATACTTTTTATCACAATATTCCCACAGAATCGAGACTTATGCGGGTGACAGCGCGGGGTGCAGCTAGTGCTATGTATGTTTAATTAAAAAGCTTTCTAAGAAAAGATGAGTACGTTTTCTTAACACAAAAATAACTCAACCAAGTTTTTTGAGACACAGGTCGCTGCCCGCAATAAAGCAATTAAAGTAACCCTCAATGAAATAAATCTAACTGCATTAATAACAGAAAAGGTTACTAATAGGCACTAATTTCTAATCATTTCACCCCTACGATGACTTGCAGTGACCGCAGGAAGCGAGAATTATCGTGCGGAAGGTAGCAAGTCACGCTCAGTAGGGTTGCCAGGCGATAGAATTATGTATGACGGGACTTAGTGACAATGTTTTATTTTCTAATAGTTACTACCTATATTCATGAAACAGAAATAGTAATAACATATATTAAATTACTTTTGTTTATAGAGGTATGAGGAACAGGATGTAAAGTTCACTCATCCGTAGAAAAGGGAGGATCCTCCGACCAGACGGATGTCATGTCTGGTGGGCAACTGCCCCATGATTGATGTCGGGGCGTTCTAAAGAATAGAATAGAATAGAATTACTCTTTATTATGTATACCACAAACATATAGATAGTTATATTAAGATATATATTATGTTAGTTGCGCGGTAAACTTTGCTTGCGCGATGCCGTATTTTGTGTGACGTCAGGATGATGCATAGTTTGACTGTGGCGTTGTAGATGCCGCCACATGTTTACGAACATAACCAATTTTTTCATGAATGGCTTAAAAAGGGAGAAAGTTTATTTTCCGTATAAATTTTCTCCTTTTCTTTTACGACAAAGGAACTTCATTAACCGGTTGCGTGGAAGTCGCCACAGCATCTTGAGTGCCATTGCTGCTAGGCACGATTGTCCCCAGACATGGATTTTAGTGCAGCGGACCAAGTCCCTGCTTACTATTTTGTACTAGTTTTATGTCTCATGTATAGATCAAAGTTATCTGAATAAATAAATGTATTATTATTATTATTATTAAAACAAACAAAAAAATTGATCCAAGGTGTGATAAGCATAGAAAAATGTAAAGTGAGTTACCTATTCCTTACCGTATTACATCTTGTTCATGCCAGCTTCCCTGGATTCAACTGCAGACATTGTTCAAAGTCACACAAAAGCAAACAAAAGTCCTGCGTCCAGATAATAACCGGCAAAATTATGGTAATCCTAACTCACACCTCGGGAGGATGTTGTGCGTTCACTAATGTTAACAATAGAAATATGGAGTCGATGCGTCAATACTATTAATAGAAATCGATTTTGTTTAATTATAATACCCGATACGGGAAAAACTCATAGAGTTATGTATAATCGATTTGTTTACTTGTTTACTTCACCTTAAGATCTTCTCTTTTAGCAACTAGATCATAGGTTCTCAACGTGGGAGATAAGGCCCCCTCGTGGGTGTTTGAGACTTTCGGGGGGGGCAGTAGAAGACCCAGAGAAAATCGTATGCTATCTTACGAGCTTATTATATATTATAATATTACACGTTTAAATAATTATAATCGTGGCAATATTCGAGACGGATGATAAGCAAAAAAATATCTGGTTCCTAGATTGATTTTTTTCCAACGTGGTTGGTGGGTACAATAAGGTTGAGAACCTATGAACTAGGTAGATAGACTAGAATGTACTTTATTGTACACCAAAATTAGCTGTGATAGAGCTGACTTAGAATAAGATAGAAAGAGAACATTCAAATATCCAAATATCTGTTCAGAGAAGAAACATGGAAGGATTGAAGTTGCATAAAACACGTAGATAGCATTCTGCTTAGGTATCATATTAATATCTTCCTAAGTTCCGGAACAGCTGTATACTTTTCTTAATACTGAAAGTATACAAATCTTAATCTACATACTTACTTACTTCCTGATTTATCAAGGCTAACGTCACAGAGTGCTAAAATTCCAAACACCCTTGGGTTGACACCTCTAAAAATCTCCAGATACCTTACTTACTTTATAATATGCGTAATTTTTCCCTCCGTAGTCCTTTAAGAGTGTACCTACACATAATCTACAAAGTGCTGACAATGTTCAAGTGGCCATATACGGAACCGATAACCTTAATCGGCGGCTCCTCCTTGACGACGTGAGCTTCTTCAGTACAGACTGCAGAAAAATAAATTGTAATTTATTCTCATTTTAATATTTCTGAAACAGCGTGTCAACGTGACGTATAATGTGTATTCTTCTATTAGTTTCTGTCTGTCTTACTAAGAGAACTGAGGGGCGATTCCCGTATTTTTAAAAACGTTCGCATTCTCTTCTCAGTCCCAATCTGTCAAATATTGTATAGCGTTTTCCTACATTTTTGACATTTGACTGTCGCTGAGATGAGATTGCGACTTAATTTTGAACGCTTTTAATTACGGGAACTGGCCATCAGTTCCTGGTGCGGCATGAGTGACAAGATGTTAGAAGCCGGTCTGCAACGTCGTAACGAGACTGCAGTCTGTCCAGGGTTTGACAGACTGGACCTGTAGAGGCTGTTTAAAACCTGCAAGGATATATGGTTTTGTTTTTATTTTTTCGAACAATGTATCCAGCTTTTTAAGTTTAAAAGTTAGAGCGTATTGCAGCATTATATTCCTGCATTAAACTTTTCATAATATACCTCTTTTGTTTAAAACAATATTCAACCTGTTTTAAACTTTTTTTGACCGGCACTTAATGTTGTTCTTAATTTAATTTAGAGCAGCCGTTTTGACAAGCAAGATTTTCTTACAATGGTTGTAATCGCTGAAAATTTCTTATACCTGATCGGCCGTCATGATTTGTTAAGCCAAAATTACCTCTAGTAATATAATACATCGAATAAGTGAATTTAACCGTAATCGGTCGGATTACCAGCAGTTAATAGATATTCCGTTATAAACTGGGAACGTTATGTTAATTTTCTTATGTTTACAAACTTAAAATTTTCTTCTCTATTATTCAAAAATCTGCTTGTACGCACGCTCCTCATCTCCTATTGTGTGTCTTAGGAATTGACCGTGTTTATCAAGCCGAATTTTGACCTCACCCCCCGGGCTTAATGGTCAAGCCCGTGAGTCGTAACAAACGACCTCACGACTCGCGACGAGACTAAACACCACATCCTTGTTCCCGACTCCGGCAGTTACATTGATCGCAGGATTTTACCGGCTATATTTTATTGATTATTAATTCCAAACTCTAAGTTCTTTTTCTGTTTAATTTAAGTCCGTACCATGGCCACGGTCTATTTTAGCGCCGTCTCCTAGACAATAGAAATCTAATATTGAACGTGCGCGTCCTAGAATACTGGTTGTAATCAGGCTCTTAGGGACGTATTGAGAATATAAAACTAAAGGTATCATCGATTTTGAGCGTCTAAGTTTTTCTCGTGTGATTTTTGTTCTAATATAAAAATCCTGATTATGTTTTTTTTTCTTTTTATATTGGTGTATTTTTGTGGTGAATCCCTTTTTTATTTCGGTTTATATTAGCATTTTTATTTTTTATTAGCAATGTGCGTTACCCGAGGAAGTCAGATTTGATTACCGCTTTTTCGGTCTATGTACCAGAAATTGGTTTAAAAGATCAATCTCTGGTACCTATCTGATATTTAAAATTATTGAAAGCTAGTGATGATGTGGAGAAAGCACAACAAAAGTAGAAAAAATTACTTAGAATATAGGTGAAAATAATACTATTATTTTTTCTTATTTTGCAGATGAGTGTTACTGGTTTGAAGTTCATCTTCAGTTTGCTTGAAAATGTCTAGTTAAAGATACGAGTTACCATTATTTGCCAAGACCACACAGCAAACGTGTGCAATAAAATTATTTGATATATTTTAATGTTTATTGTTTTGCTAACGACACACGGCGAATAAGGCGGGTGGCACACCGCAATAACCAGTGACTTACGTTTGTGAAACTGCACACAGGAGGTACATATGAATTTATTAGAATTTCGTTTGTGTACCACCGTCTTTGTATTTTATTGTATTATTCTTAATAGGGCGGAAAAATGTAGTGTCTGCTTACAAACGCGCGTGCGTGCTTAAAAGCATGTTTTATTTCTAAGTGTTGGTGTTTAGAATGTAGCAACGTCTAATACATATATGAACAAGACAAAAAAGAATTGAATTACATTACCTACATAACAATAAAAAGATCATACACTAAGAAACACTATACCTATTTACAAGGAAATGAGTACCTATCAATGTCCTCGCCTAATACCTAACTACATACCTATACCAAATTGTGAGGCAATCTACACCTGAAATCGAATGTGAAATAAAACCAATAAGTAGGTTTTATTAAATCCGTTGAACACATAAAAATACGTGTCGATAGAATATCAAATTACTGTCGTCTAAAACCGTAATCAACCACCTATAAATGTCTGAAATCAAAATCCTGCTAGCACGAAACAGCTCCAAATTCAACATCATTAAATCTAATTACGTTTCAACTGTGTTTTGACGGTTTAATCCAACACTATACAAATACAAACAAACCGGCTGTTTACAATAAAACCGAATAATTACGTTACCGGTGGCCAGCACTACTTAGTTGAAGAAATAAAATATACCGAAGAGATGGGTGGTCTTAATGTATCGATAACCTATTTATGTCTCGTTTTGGTATCGTTATTAGTTATTTTATGTCTGTGTTTAGTAAGGACATTGGTGATTTGGTATTTGAAGTGTTATCGATATGGGATTAATGTACCGTTGAACTGTTGATGAGATTGTGACGTAAGTATTCAGTAATATTTGAGGCATTAAGAAATAGTATATTCGTATTTCATTACGTCCTGGAGTACTTGCAAAAACTTGGGGAGGAATTGTACAAAAAAATGGTCAAAAGCAATCTGAAAAGGTTTAGTCCAGAATGCTCAAATGCTAGCTTGGCTGTTAAGGGGCTGACAACAGCTAAAGCGCGGTCACTGTCGGACTGCATAGAAAAGAAAGAGAAGCGCGATGTCACAAAGTTGGTAATTTATTGCAAAATATGAAGCAGTTCTCTATTTACAAAAGATCTATTGATTGGACTAAAAAATGAAAACTCTATCATTGAAGAACAATCTGAAATAAAAACAGAATTATTGCATGTATGATATATTAATATGGTTTTTAATCGTTAAAATAATTTTTTTGAGGTATCTATGTGACCGTTTTCTATCGTACCATATTAGTTGTATTATGTTTTCAACACATTATTAACTAGCATATATCCTGAAGAATATCATAATATATTTCTGATTTTGTTTACTGCAGTGAGTCATATACTTTTAGGCATTATAAAACTTGCGTTTAGGTCATGTAGTTCGCTTAATAGGTATAGCTTTCTGTAGAATCTGCTGACAGAATTGTAGCAATATTCAGCTCACTAAGCCACTTTCTGTCCATTGACTTAGGTAATATCACTATCACTATCTTTCCACTTCGTCATAGTTGCGTATATATTAATATTCTAGTGTTATTTATTTTACAAGTATGTTTGTATGTATGTATGTATATTCTCATATTATTTGTTTTATTTTATTAAGTGAATTGTTTTTGATTTTATGTATTTTATTTTCTCTTTTACTCTTACACACGCTGTCTACATATCTAAATCTACTATCCTATCGCAGGTATGCTGGAAGAGATTTCATTAGAAATAAGCATCACCTTTGTACCTATATTTCTGTTATTTTCTTCTTGTCTGTTTATATAAGTGTGTAGGTACATAAATGGTTAAATAAATAAATAATAACATACCCAAATTAAATATAATTAATAACTCATCATGAGACGAGGGTACTTTAGTTTCAAACAGAAAGCATTCCTATCAGAAAGCATTTTCTCAGTACGTAGGTCTTGCAAGGATAAAGTCACCAACTACGGCATACATACCCAATGATCTACCACGTCTTATAAAAGTTTTGCATGCAAATATTTTATTAGCATCCCAAGTTTGGAACCTTTGATACACGTTAATTATTCGTCTCCCCTTGATCCGAAGGCGTATTCGATACTAGTGTAGGCGTCAAGACACTGTGTGCGGTCCCTACCGGTCAACCACTAAGCTAGAGAAAACGAAACCCTGAAATAAACCCTACTATTTTTAGCAAAAGGTTTAATTTCAGCTGGCAAGTAGTTATCTACAACTTTTGAATACCTCAAGCGACGTGCTAAACGAATTTAGGTTGTATACTTAGCTAATAAAGTTAACTTTAGTTTGGATAATCTGGTTTACACTATTAAAATAATGAGGGCTCCTAAGGGTATACCCACTATTTCTCATGTGTTTGCTTGCTTTATTTATTGTTGCGAATAAAGCTACTGTTTGTCTTTGTTGAGACGTAGTTCGTCACTTGCTAGTTTAGTTTTACTGATTCAGTTCAGTTAGTTTGTTTATATTTTATTGCCGTCATCTGGGCTTGAAAAAAAAAATATGGAGACTTTCAGTTGTTTATTGTGCGTCTGCTCAAGATATAGTTTTGTGCAGTATAAATCATACTTCCTTTGCTGCGGGAGGTCGTTGGTTGTGGGTTTTGTAACTCATAATTATCACGGGCGTTGAGATTGAAGGCTGTATAGAACCAATATCAGTAGTAATAATTAGCTAGCTACAAATACAGACAGATGATCAGGCAATGCAACTACACAGATGCGATATGACATTGAACCGTTATTTTTAAATTAAGTATTTCAATATTCTTTTTTATTTTATTATCATGTTTTTGTTTCAGGTATGTGACCCCTGCTTTGTTCAATCGAATCTTCTGGAGTGGTAAATATAGGTACGCTTGTCACATAACACAACGTTTCGAAAATATTATATAAACTTGGATACCTAACTTTAGGTAGTTCCTATGAGCTTTGTTTACAATGACGCAACCTGCGGGCCGCAACAGCTTATACCATTATAATTTCTCAATAATTCAAATACCCAAACATAGAAACGCTTACTACCTGTTGTATTCATAAGAGAGCAACAACAAAAACACTTAGTAATCCTGTAACCGGTATAAACCAGTTACAAACAAATAGAATGACTTGTATAGCACGTGAGCGCTTTCCGCCGAGTCATCGAGATTCACTAACAGGTGAGTCGATTCGTGACCCGTTCAGTTAGGTGCATGAGCGAGTCAAGTGGAAGATGGCTTGTCATGTCCGGGACTCCGGTGTCAAGATTTGTTCGTGCGTCTGTTTTTTGTTTGTCCGAATGTCATTGGTTGTTTTTTGTTTTGTTTTCTGGCTATCTTTAAAGGTCATTCAGTAGCAAGTAAACTACCCGCTGCTGTTACAGTTTTATTGAAATTACACATTCTGTTTGAGTCTTACTAATAACCTCATTCATTATTCAAAATTAAAAAGTAGGCCGTAAGAAGAATGAGTTCATTACTTATTCTTATTGATGTCTTCAAGTTGAGAGCGTCTCGAGACAGATTCCAAATTTAGTATTGATGTTTTCCAATAGTTCCTCTATCAGCTCTGGACCAAACATCAACCGCAAAGAAAAAAAAACTTAGTAAGATTGATTTCATTCCAATTTTTTTGACAACTTTTTTCTCATTCAATGACAAACTGTATCCAGCAGGCCAAACGCACCACAATCAGAAGGGTGCAATACACGATTATTGACAGTCTGCCCCCGCGTTGTTCGGACAACCAGTAAACATGATTTGTAGGAATGACGAGCGTCACCGCTGTCACCGTAGCGATCGAGTCGTGTATTGAATGGCTTTAAGCTTGATGACTTCATTTCCATACTAAGTGCGTTCGAATCGGTGAGATACGGGCATTATTTTTCTTTTGGATTTGAAATGTCTGTCTCGGGTGAAACTGTGATTAATGATGAAGTATTTTTGAATATTGATGTCCAACGTCAAAGCGATAGGCGAAGTGGAATCAAAGAATCATAAGAGACAGAATAAGTATTAGTCTCCCCTGGGACTACTACATAGTTTTACTAACTATAGAATCACCAGTAAGGTAACACAAATTAGGAAGACCATGAACAATATAATTAAGTGCGAAAATTAAGGACATTAACGATAAACATTCCCGTGAATCATTAATTGAGTATCAATTACGATCATAAAGGCCTGACCATGAAATTAAGTTAATGTACAAGAATTCGTGTAGGTTTTTATCTTAAACACGAATCTTATTAAAACAATAAGAGGGGATACTTTAATAACCAGAATGTATTCCATGCAACCGTCGTTTTGATTTGTTATGGTACTGTGATCAACTCTTAAAGGCAAGTGCTTTGGTGTTATATATTTCAAATTATAATTCAAAACTTCGACTCTATTTTGGGCTTGTGGTCATGGAATAAGTAGCCCATCTAAGTACCTACCTTTTGAAAAATGGAGAGTTATCTTGGATTCTACGAATTTCCTGAACGTTCATTTTCATAAAAAAGACATTGAAATTCATATCTGTACATAATACACACAGCACCTACAATTTTGACTTACTACCTACCTATGTTATGTTGTCTCATGATTATTATTGTTATCGCTATTTGCTTTAATTTGATTTTTTGTCTTATTTTAATTTATGAATGGAAATAATGACCAATTAATTGTTCTCGCCCTAGCCTATATTAAATCATGAAAGTTACTTATTTATATAAAAAATGTTGGACATCTGGTAAACATGTCAAAATTAGTATTTTTGTTTAAGCGCAGTGGTTTATAATATTATGACACTGTAGCACATTTAACTATTTATATTGCTGTTTCCTAGCAGGGTTTATGAAACCTTTAAACTTATGACAGCTTATAAACTACGTGAATGCAATAAATGATGATTATGATTAAAATGTTCATTTCCATTTTCTAATTTCTGAGAATGACTTGCAAAGGCCAATGTGATTTCTGTCTTTGGTTTACTTTTGAAATTTCAGTTATTAAGGTTGACAAAGGATATGTATCTTCTACAAAGAAATATATTAATCAAGAAGTTATAAATAGTAACAAAAATCTCAGCTTCACCTTAAGTAGAAATTAAATAACTTACACAAGACAGTAATTCAATCTACCAACAATACGATCGCTGTTCTCACGGCACAAATGATCTACTTTTTTTATAAAATGTTTTGACACCCGGAGAGAATGCAGTGTTCCGGTCTTAAGTAGGTACGCATACAATGATGATAGCACCAATAAGCAAAGTAACTAAGGCATTTGAGTTGTAGACGAATTTGGGTTTGACGATATCGTTGGAGTTTCTTGTCCATTCTTCTCCATACGAAACTATCTTTTGAAAGGGCGCCTAGAATTAATTGTTTTCTTGTAAATTTTGATTTTATTTTTGAAATAAATGAGTTCACTTTGGCTTTGACGTTGCTCTGCATTCGTTAAATACTATTAACATTATCATACCTAGATGCTTCTGAAATTCTGACAGTTGAAAATGAGCTGCCAATTTAATAAAAATAAATCAGAGACAGTGAAGTCAAACTATTGAAGTTAAGTAAAATAAATGATGATCCTGGTGCAGAATATGACGTAAAAGAAAAAGAAATGTTAAACCCAAAAAATAAAAATTCCAAAAACGTTTTTGATACTCAAATACACGTATCTATAAGAGAAACAAAGCCTGCAACACAATCAGTTCACCCTCGGCACAAACTTTAAACATACCTAACTATTTACGTAAAAGTTTTCATGGATTCGCGTTTTTTCTGTACCTACCTGCATGGGGAGCAAAGTTTGCACTGGCAACAAATAGTGATAATTCGAGCGTGAATGTCTCTCTTTTGGGGGTTTCTGTATCTATAAGTTATATTGTATAGGTAAAGTAAGAAATCGGTGCGGGATATAGGGTGCTTTTTCAAGGGATTTTTTGTTAATCTGTAAATTCAATACGAATGGAACGTTGAATGGGAGCTGTACTTTAATTTACACGACTTATACAGGCTGTAATGGTTGAATAATTTTCGTAACGTGGGCTTCTTTTACTATTGAACTTGAATGCATTGCGTTATAAAACTTAACCGTTCGTAGCGCTTTAACTAAATTACATGGTTCCTGAACAAAACTGGCGAAATGTGTGTGTTCTATACAGGGTTATTTTTAATTCAATGTATATCCGTCAGGATCTGAAAGGGGAGCCAAAATGCAACAAATTGAACCCCTATATGTATGGCCGAAATTCCATAGTTTTCGAGATGTTTGAATTTTAAGGGTTTTTTGATATTTACCCAATATTGAACATTAAATTCCAAATTAAAAACAAAAACTACATATTGAATGGGTACCATTAAAAAATATATTGTAGCTGGCACTTCAATTAAGTTAAGAACATAATTAAAAGTACTTAAGTCAACCAAATAATTAAAATGATTAGCGACTTAAGAATATCTTACCATAATTTCATTTTAGGCTTCAAAACATTTGGTCTCCTTAAAAAAATTACTATGACATTAATCGTACAAATAACTAAAAACAACTTTTTTTTCATCATTTTAATTATTTTGATGTAATTTATATTCTTTTAATTAGTTTATAGCTTAATTGAAGTGTCAGCTACAATATTATTTTTAATGGTAGGTACCCATTCAATATATAGTTTTATTTTTGTATTTGGAATTACATGTAAAATTTTGGGTAAATATCGAAAACCCCTAACATTTAAATATCTCGATAACTATTGAATTTCGGCCATACATATGGGGATTCAATCAGTTGCATGTTGGCCCCCCTATCAGCTCCCGACCGATATACGTCGAATTACAAGTAACCCTGTATATTAGGTAGGTTCATCTCTGCCTAATCCTTCGCGGCATACAGGCGTGATGTTATATGTGTAATGTTACTTCATACTCGTAGCAAATGTCATTCATGTTTACGAAAGTATACTTAAATCAACAAGCAAATTTCAGTACTATATAAAATTACCCTCTACCGTAATTGAAAGGCGAAATTCAAATCCTCGACAGGGTTCCAAGCTCAACCCAAATCCTCTAAACAATTACCAGCTAATCATTAAAACATTTCAAGAAAATGTAATCGCAATTACCAGGAAAACAGAACAAAGACGAGAGTATGATTCTAAAACCGACAGTCCTAAAACTTATTCTGCACTCGTTCTGAGATGTTAATCTCACCCCAACTAACTCCGGAACTGAGTTTGGCGCAATAAAAACTGTCACTATACTTATTTACGATGCAATAAAAGAGATTCAGATAGAAATAATAGGAGGCGCCCGCGCACTGGGCTGATAAAATGGCGCTTACTGACGTGTGTGTGAAGACAAAGCTGTGGTGTGAACTGACCCATGGTTTTTTTTTAAACAGACTGAAATCTTTCATTTGGATCGCTTCTTAGTAATTAATACTTCGAAAAAAAAATTGCATAGGCCTCCGTTTTCCCTAGACGGAGGACCTACATAAAGATTTTCGCAAGAAAAAACACACTTTTAAAAGCATCATTATAATGATTGTAGGCGTAAATTATGTTGCAAACTCGCTCTATTTTCTTTTTCTGAAATCCTTCTATATTCCTATACCTGTTGATTTAATAGTAGATTATGCACCGAGGGGCTAAAGTTGTGTCTTATGTCACGGGCGTCATATTGAATCTCGAGCGCAATGAAGGATTCGGGATTTAACTCCCGAGCGCAGCGAGGGAGTTAAGAGTTTAACTCACGAGCGAAGCGAGGGAGTTAATACAAGAATCCTTCATTGCGCTCGAGACTCAAGCTAGCCCAAGGCAAAGACACCTTTAGCCCAGAGGAGGATACTCTACTTTTTACACCTACTGTGAGAAAATAATAGCCATAGTACGAAAAACAAAGTATTTATTAAAAAAACAAACAGTAAGATTAACATAATTTAGAACTAGTTAGTTATAATTATAATGCACTTACATATTAATTGAAGTCAGTTGAGACATTAGTCCAGTTGTGCAAAGATAAAGTTAAGTTTTTATTTGCTACGTTTATAGTCGTTGATGTGGAATTTATTTGAGTATTGCTCGTCAATCTGAGCATGTGAGATTCCAAATTCAAATCACATTATTGACCAGCGGGTCATAATGAAATCCAGTACAACATTATTGACCGGCTGTGCCCCGGGCCACTAATGACTCACTTTGGGTTGAGGTTGCTTGACATATAATTTGACATTTTCGAGCAGGTGGTGTGAAAAATCAATTAAAATTTCTTCTAAAAATCGCAAATCGTACAACAATGTACGGAATAAATACGGAACTCCATGTAACCTCCAAGGATTAGTACCACACAACCACACGAACTGAACCAATCCATCCGAAAGCTCCAAAGCGCAATTTTAGCTACCTTCGTGCATTATGTATAGGTTCGAGTGATGTGTTGTGCTCGATATATATTATTGAGTTACGATTAAAGCTTAACATTGCTTTTGTTCTGAAGGTCAAGAACTTCAGGTATCGATTTTATCATTCGGGAATGTTGGATTGCTCATAAAGATTTATCAGATTTTATGAACTTGCTGTGAGTGTTGTGTGCGTCGATTGAGCCATTATTATATGTATTCTGTTCATCATTTATCTTGTAGCTTCTTCTTTTTAAGTGATTGATTTCTCAGCAGTATGTAGGGAGATACTATTCATCCCTCTTGTGACACTATCTGTTTTTGCGTACCAAAAAGACGAAAGGTCTTTTCTAAGAACTAGAGAGAAGAGAGAAAATTATTTTATTTTACTTCTGGATTGTTTTGTTTACATTTCTGTTTGCTTGTAGGTACTCTGGACACTCAACGTGTACGTCTTATTTACATCGTTCTCACATATAATGATACCTATATTCAACATTAATGATGTAACTAATATTTGTGTAACAATATAATTTAAATAGTGTCCATGGAGTTTCTTGCTCGTTCTTCTACATAGGTACCTACTACGCTTTGGAATGGGCAACTAGCTTCATATTTCTGCCTGACCGACCACTTGACAATTCAAAAGTGCCTGTAAACATGTAAGTAAATGGTTTAATTGAAATAAATGCTTTCAGTCTTATTACAAAAAACTAAATAAACCTTGATTTAAACCTGTGCTACGAAGTCCAGGCTTATCTGCAGAACCATGGTCTAAATTTGTCCGTATTACAAAACTTCAAAAAACCGTGGTCTTCTTAGTGCTGTCATTTGAACCATTGTCTTTGTAACAACCACAGAGTAATACAAATATTATTCGTTCACTAATAAAAACCTTTTGTTAATACGCTAATGATTATTATGATGTTTAGGAGTGTTAAAAATGTTGAGAGTGTTAATTTGCATGGAATATTAGTTATTTCGTCGATTGCAGTTTTGTTTAGGTTTAAGCACATGACTTAATGTCGTATTAAGTACTAATAATACATCTAGGTACGTGTAACGAAACGTAAAATTTTCGCGCATTATATGAAACCATAACATTAAACAAAACCATCGCAAGTTGAACAAAGTTCATTTAGCTTTGGAATTTTTAAGTTATCGAAGTTTCTAATAGAACAGTTGCCTCTTTGTATAGTATTACCTTCTATAGTAGGTAATTTTAATATCATATTGTGATGGACCAACAAAAGAAAAAACGATCTGAGAATTGGAGTACCGAGGAAAAAGTAAATAAACATAAATTACTTCGATTAACTTGAAATCAGTGTTTAATTGATTCAAATTTAATTTTAATTTATTTGATTGATTCGAACACGATTTATGTTGTGTCGGCGTGGCGTTCCCAACAACTCAGCTGCTTCAATATCCTCAATATCAATTAAATCGACCATGTTAAGATCCATTTTCGGGTAAAAACAACACAACACAATGAAAAAGATGCTATAAAATACAAGAGAAACTTTGACTGATACGATTTAGACCATAGTTTGATCGTTTAAACTAGGGGCCGCCGAGGTTTAGCGTTAGACCATGATATGGTCCACGGTTTTTCGAAAAACCACGTTTTGTAATATAATTTTGGTTTAAACCGTAGTTTATAGAGCTTTAAACCGGGGTTTTAGTTAAACCGCTTTTTGTAATAACACTGTTTGAGTTTGAGAGACCGTGTGAAAAACGTCATCAATCATGAAATTTCGCTTATTTAGGTACTACATCCAATTGCCAAATGGTGCCAACTGAGCTCAGCCGTTATCGTTTCTCCTTCTCATTTCATAAAGTAAAACCAGAATGATTAACTAAAGGAAAAACATAAAACTATCAGCTGTTTACCATCCCGCGGAAATTGTACAACGAGCTGAAGGAAATAGGTTGCCATGACGTTAGCTGGGAGCGAGCCAAAAACCTGTCGATTTATGCAGTACATATTTGTGTTATATTCTTTATAAATTGTATGTACGAGAAAAGCCTGGCCGAGTTTACGTGGGATAACTTTCAAACCTCCAGTTTCCCAAGCTTATGACAGTTATGTATGCCAACCATATAGGTACATAATATGAACATGAAAAATTGGTGGGGAATATAATAATAAATAAATAAATAAATTCTTTATTGCCATAAAAACCGGTTACAGATTCATTTGAGACCCTGGCTCCAGAGCTAGGTTGGAGTACCTGTATTTCAGGAGCCAGTGACTACTTCCATTTAGGTTATAATTGAGCAAGTTTCATGCAGCAAAGGTGACAAAACAATTTTACTTAAAATTTAGTTTATTATTTGAACATTTAATTATGCACTACAAATGGAATAAAAGCAAGTTAAACTAGGTTATAATTGAGCAAGTTTCATGCAGCAAAGGTGACAAAACTATTTTACTTAAAATTAAGTTTATTATTTGAACATTTAATTATGCACTAAACATTTAATAAAAGCAAGTTAAACAATCTTATTAAATCAAAATTCAAATAAAATTAGGATTAAAACAAATTTACCTAGATTAAAAATTGAATTAAAAACAATATTAATTTTAATATAAAGATTGTGGTAAAATAAAATTATAAGAAATTACATTATAATATAATGTATATAATGTTCTTTTAATACTGACTCTGTTGTTGTAGGGGCAATGATCTACTACATTAACTAGCAATAAGTCATCATCTACACAGCCTTTTCCCAAATATGTTGGGGTCAGCTTCCAGTCTAACCGAATGCGGCTGAATACCAGTATTTTACAAGTTGTCATACTTTCGGGATACTGACGACCCATAACGACTGTCAAAGATTCACAAATGACAGCCGGTTCCAACGGTTTAACGTGCTTTCCGAGGCACGGAGGGGTCATGGTATGTAAAGATGGTCACCCATCCACGGACCAACTGCGGCGAGCGAAGCTCAACCTGATCGATCGACCCAAGCGGCTAATATAACCAAGCCACGAGTCCTTCCGATTAATTAGCAATAAGTACATAATAAAATTATCTTAAGAAAACCTACCCAGCAAAATAGTAAATTGGGAGAACATCATTTGTATAATCACAAAACACTTTTTGTAACTTCGTATTTCCATTCAAAACCAAGTTCTAAATACAACAAAATGCTTTTCATCTCTTGGAGACATCAATAACAAAATCTTAATGTAATTGCCCCACATTAAATATTTATTAACGTCGGTTAATCCACTTCGCCAATATCCAATAATGAATATTAGCCAAATTCAAAAGGGCCATTATAGCCATATCTAAATACACGGCTATACTCCTGTTGGAATTAATCTTGTGATGACGGCGAATAAAAATCGGGCATCAATAGAACGGGAGGCATTTCTTAATATTTCCCTCGGCCATTGAGAGGACTAAACAAATTCTCAGAGAGGAATTCCCTCCTCGAATACGTCAATCAACTTTTGTGGGATTGTACTAAAAAGATAAGGAGTGGAAATATACGGCACTGGGTTTTGTGCGGATCTGCTGCACCTAGTGACGTAGCTAAACTACGAATCTAAAGTCAATCAAAATAATTATTTAGTAAAGTTCAACAAGATTCAGGTTTGAAAACTAATCACTGCTATGGAAGATTGTTTGGAAAGTATACGTACGTTTCATTATTTCTTACATTTATAAATTGTCAAAAAAAAAATATTTATTTATTTTCTATCATGCGTAAGTACCATTAGTACAATTTGACATCCCCAGGTACCTATATTTTGATGTGAATATCGACGAGATAGCGAACAAACTCAGGCCTATTTAGTTAATAAAAACGTAAAAATGGTCTCAAGTTTCTTATCCTTTATCCAGATCCATCATCGAATAACTGTCAATTTAGCGATCACGTTTTCAATATAGACACGTGTATTTACAAAAAAGAACTTTCTATAGATAAAAAATATTTTGATCTATTTAGACGGCCCGGGTATGTCGTAAACGCGAATGGGAGGGTTAAATCTCATTACATTATAGCAGATGTAAAACGATTTATAGAGGTAAACCCGTCCGGTCATATTTTGTTATGTTCCAATAATTCTTTACATTTTACATTCTGGCTTCGGCAAAACCAACATTCCTTTTTATTTTTTAAACTTCAAAAACACGTGCCTTGGCTCCAAATAGGTAATTTTGCGAGAAATTTTCTTTTTGCCAAATTGGGTCGTGAGTTTTATGCTTTCCCGTAAACTGTAATAGCGGCGGCCCTTTTTAAATTAACGCGAACTACCGCGTTAAAGCTTGTTCTCGTAGCACCTATGCATGCTCAAGCTTACCTCAACGTTCCACCTTCGTGGATGAAACCTTTCTCACCTGCTAGTTTGTTGATGCCTTGTTACGATACAATATCAGTTAGATTATTTTGTATATTGCTCGTTGTTGAACAATGATGAAATGAGACAAGTTTTATCTCAACTTAATACTATGCTGTACATGCTAAGAAGAGCACTGGTGGCCCAGTGGTAGCGGCCACGTATTACGAGTTGCAGGTCGTAGGTTCGAACCCAGGCAGGCGCTTTACTTCGTGTACATTATTTCATTACCATTGCTCTCAAAACGGTAAAGGAAAACATCGTGAGGAAACCGGCATATCTTAGAACCAAAAAATTCAAAGACACGTGACATCTACCAACCCGCACTAGGCCCGCGTGGTGGATTAGGGCCCACTCTCTCTCACAGAGAGGAGGCCTGTGTCCCAGCAGTGGGAACATTATAGGCTGATTATGCATGGTAAGAAACTGTCCTAATCACGTTCACGTTGACGGTTCTGTTCTGGTAATCGTTTGGTAGCTGAAAATTAAGTCACTGTCACTGTACAAACCTTTTAAACAATGTTTTTGTGATAAATACCTAAGTAAGAACAATGTTATACTACAATGGGTCAGTAATCTAAGCTGCAGAAAATAAGTTCGTCATCAAGGTCGATTTCTCTTCATGAATCGACACCATTGTACATTATGCAACACTCAAAAAAAGTAACAGTATCATCAAAACACTTAATAACATCCTCTGTCATCCAAAAAAAAGACAGTTATAATAACAGAGCCCCATACAAGGGAGTCCGCCATGTTGTCTTTATGCAAAAGTGCGTGGATGTCGCGTTGCAATACTTTGTGCATTTGTAACGTGGCGACACATGGCGACTGTTGTTTTTGTGCAGGCGAGCGGCCGAAACGCTACGGTTGGCGGTTAGTTTCCATTAACTAAACTACCTACTTTGTCTACCTACCTAACCTAAAATAAATGATAAATTCTGATGACTGACTGACTGGTTGGCGCAGTTGGTAGCGTCCCTGCCTTCTGAGCCGCTGGTCCCGGGTTCGATCCCCGGTCAAGTCAAACATTTGTGTGCATGAACTTGTCTGTTTGACCTGTGTCTGGGAGTATATATGTATATAAGTATGTATATCAGTCATCAGGTTACCGTAGTACAGGCTCTGCCTAGTTCGGGGCCTGAAGACCTTGTGTGGATGTTGTCTCATATTCTTGTTATTATTATTTACTATGGTACGAGTGAGTATGTACTCAATTTAGATGTGATATATTTTTGCTTTCAGTGCTTCTACATAGGTAAACTAGGTACTGCTTAGTAAAAATAAAAACATGAAAGTAAGAAAGAAGAAGTTAGCATAGATTAAAAGGCACACAACAATAGGAAAATAATGATATAAAGAAAATAGTGTATTCTTTATTAAAAACGCTTAAAATTTTTAGACCACATGTTATTTTATCGTTAATCCTCCTCTTTGGTATGCGATACGATCCAAAGTCTACTAAGTAATTTAATTAATTTCTGCACTGCCCATAGTAAGAATCTTCGTTCCACCAACAATCGTCTTCTACGATGTCCTTCTCACCGTTTTGGTTTCAGTCATTCTTCTTTCTTTGTCCAGGCGGCTATTCTTGTATTTTATAGTCATTTCCGAGCTATCTATCCCGTATGTTGCACCTGCCATGGTATATCTGTGCATAACCCTAAGGTTGACTGGTAGAAAATGCCTCAGGCATTAAGTCCGCCTTTGTACAGTATTTTTTTTACTTGTGCATAAAGTTTTAATAAATAAATAATTTCATTTTTGAATCACGACTGTTCACATCATTGAGATAGGGCATTAAGTGTTCAGTGATAAATTTCAAAGATTAAGGCGCAGATAAACGACTTTTAATGATTTTTTGACTGACCGGTTGGCGCAGTTGGTAGCGACCCTGCCTTCTGAGCCGCTGGTTCCGGGTTCGATCCCCGGACAAGTCAAACATTTGTGTGCATGAACATGTCTGTTTGACCTGTGTCTGGGTGTGTATATGTATATAAGTATGTATATCAGTCATCAGGTTACCGTAGTACAGGCTCTGCCTAGTTCGGGACCTGAAGACCTTGTGTCGATGTTAAAAAAAAAAAAAAAAAAATTATATTGAACATCACGTCTAAACTTCTAGTTTTATTTCTTTGAAAAAAATATATGTTATACTAGACAATTTTATTCATAATTTGATATGTGAAAATGTGAAATTATATTTTAATAACATAGTGTAATTAATTTGTAAAGTATTGTCTAACGTGGACAAAAAAAACGATAATCACGCAAAAACTATGGGGCGTATTTACATGAAACTTTAATCATATAAAAGACAATTTAATGACCCATATTTTAGTATACGGCTTTATTTTTATCACGCACAATGGTCCACTGTAGGACTAAGTGCGGAAACCAAACCCATAACATAGAACATAGTATACGGCTTTTATTTGTATTGTGTTTGATAAATCAAGGTGGGTTGTTTTTTCGAATAATCTTGGTGCGCGTTGAAGCGGGGCTCTGGCGGGCGACGGGTGGCAGTGTATCGCTGACTTTGTCTGACTTTTGTCGCGGGGCGCGACGCAAACACCTCCCACTCGCTCAAGGGCGCGGGCAGTTAATGTCGCCATAATTTCAAATCAATTGCCATAAGTAATTTGGAACACATCAATATACAAACAATTAACCATCCCAAACAAACGTCCGTCTGTCCACACATATAATCTGTTTACAGTCGCAATGCCTCGCCCCAAAGTTGTCTTTAATTAAATTTAAAACTTGGCAGTGACGTCATCCCGTGCTTGGCTACGCGTGCTTCTCTTCCGGGGCTGGTCGCAACTTGTTCTGCCCTGTTGGATTCAGCAGCATCACGCCTTTAATCTTCAAGGGAATAAACATAATCTGTTATATGTGTTATTGTAAACTGGTAGTTTAGCGACGAGTTTAATATTACCCAAGTTTGTTAGACAGGTTCATGTCTAGATGTGGTAATATAAAGTAGATTAAGTACCTTAATTTTTTGGCTGGTATGAAGGAGCTATTTTAAACCAATTAGTTGAACATAACTTTCCAGTCTCTCAAAATGCGTATTATTTTATAGAAGAACTAAAAACCAATGCTTGAACAGAAAGTGATACTTGAATCAGTTCAGCTTTATAGGCTGCTTCACAGTTGCGCCAAAACATCCGATGAGACTTCAATAAACCTGAAAATTCAAAACCCTAACAAGTTCAAGCTGGGCTCTTTATTAATTACCTTTGTTGAAGGGAAAGTTTTTAGGCGGCTATTCGATAATTGGACGAGAATTGAAAGTGAAATTTCAGAGACGCTTCACGTTTAGGCTAATTTCGTTACATAAGAGAGAAGAATGAATATAACTGTCTCTGTCTCTCACACTAAATCTCTCTTATTCTTTGTTATGTAAGACATTTCACTTCTATCACGTGTACGGTGCTGCAAGCGTAGTATACCCATAGAAGTACGAGGAACAGGGTGTAAAGTTCACTCATACCTCCATAGAAAAGGGAGGATCCTCTGACCAGACGAGTGTCGTGTCTGGTGGGCAACTGCATGACGATTGATGTCGGGAAGTTGTATATATGCTAGCCGCGCGGTAAACTCTGCTTGCGCGATGCAGGATTTGCGTGACGTCAGTATGACGCGCAGCTCGCATGTGGCGATGTAGATACCGCCACATACGTCTTCATCTATCAACAACTTTCTATTGAGTATAACAAGTAACCAAATACCTATAAAACCAATTTGAATCCTCGAAATTATAAAGCCATCTCATATGGACACAACCCAAGCTTAAAAAGTACCTTATCATACTAAAGATTAAGCTAGACTTGAAAATGGAATCGCTATTAGTAACCCCAAGGCCAACTTATTGCCATTATGTTATTACGGGGCCTTGAATGTGGCCTAATTGCGTAATTGTGGCCGAGGAGATGAATAGCGGTGGAATTTGATTTTCTATGTAGTATCAGTAAGCATCCCAAGCTGAAAGCTATCAGGATTAGTGACTAGATGGAATATGCAGCCTTGTGAATCAGGTTTTGTAAAGTATTTTAAACTAGGGTGCGATAGATCAGCAGTTTTCTTGGGCTCAATTTTCTTTTATGTGATTTTACGTGCTATAAATGTTTAAAAAAAACACTATAATGAATGTGTCATTTTGTAAATGAGCTTTGTTTGTTGGTATAAGTACAATATAGCTATTCTTTCTATCTAACTAAAATAACTCACGCAATGAATAGTCACTGGTCTAACGTTTGACAGGCTTGACGCACTATCAAGAATCAATTGTATTTCACACAGTAAACCAACATTTAGCCTAAGCTGGGAGTTGAATGAAGGAGCTCGCGTTCAGCTGCCACATCGAACTAAAGACAGAAGAAACAATTTATTAAAATCTTATATCTTATCCGGCTTATCAAAATCTGAATTGGAAATAAAGAAGAATAAACCTAATAAAGTATCTCACACACACAAGGAAACGTTCGCAATTTTTTGTCTTCGTAAACGTATCGTGCATAATGCTTTAAAAGCTTCAAAAATCTCGTCGGCTTAAGGCAAAATTAAACTAATTAAAAAACTTTTGTAATTATCGTCTTAACAGACACTTGGAGTAAATCGCCTTTAGGGCAAACAACACCTCAAGATTTTACCTCCCGTGTTCTCGGCCAGTGGTTGGTCTAAGGTAAACATGTAGCGAATTCTTAAGCTGAGTTGAGAGAGAGAGCGTTTTAGAAAAAGTAAATCATTTAAAGTCAATTTTATGAAAGACGAAGGCGGATCACAATTCTGAATACTGGTTGACTTATTCCTGACAGTATCTGTATTGAAATCAAATCAAACAATGTTGACTAAAGTATACTCCTTCCGTATGAAATAGGACATTCTAGTTACGTAAGTATTTATGGTTCTTTTATTTTCACTATGGGATATTGGTCACCCAAAAAACAAAACGAATCTTATTGACATCACTAGAAGAAACACGAAGATAACAACGTGTTATGAATTACTTCTTTGCTACACAACAAAGCAACTGATTTTCGTAGCAAAGCAGCGTAGCAATTCTAACGCCTCTGCAAAAATTAAGCAGTTTGACACGAGTCCCGTGCTACCTCAAATATTTCTTATATCACTTAGACCATACATTGTAAAGCTCCTTAGAATTATCACTGGTGCACGTCTGTATTGAATAAAAATCACATTATGACCCCGATGCCTCCCTATTTCCTCTCGAATAACAATAAATGTTAAGTTACATTGTTTCCAAGACCTATTACCTTCACCTCGTACATAATTTCTCAGTCTAAGTTCGTTCGTTTTATGGCAACAATTTGTAAATTTTATATTGCCTTTTGTGATTCGGATGCTGAAATTCTTTGAAATCATATCTGAAATCCCCCTCTATTTGTTTTCTTAATGGATTTATGGGGAAATATAAAGTGGATCATTAGAAATAACAATTGTAAAAGTATTATTCTTGTTACAATGTTGTAGCATCACAGTTTATATTGATGTTCTTTTTGTATATGTTTCTCGATAAACAAAACACACACGTAGATACGAAGGTTTCAAACTTTCGCAAGTAGCAACTTCTGTTACTTACTTAGAAATATTCAATTGTTTTTGTTTTCCTCAAGGTCACCACTACAACCTGGTGAAATTCAAAGAGCTTTTATTTGATTATTTTAAAGTTCTCTCAATTGGGAAATTTTAATTCAATTAGGAGCTTTTATAAATCAGCTCCGTTATACTAATAGTAACTTTTACGAGTACATTTGCACGCTAACATGTAAATGAGCCATACAATCAAAGCAGACTTATTATGACAGTTTAATATGAAAATCAAGATCAGAATCCTCCGCACCGATGCTTCAGCAAACAATCTCCAAGAATCACCAACTTAATTATAATACTGCAAGCTCATTCGTTATTCATCGAAAACGTACCGACGCATTCAAAAACCTCCGTCTAAGACGGTCGTTAAGTAAATTAATACGAGTATAAAACATGATTAAAAAAATTACGTCGACAACCGATGTGGGGTGAAAGAAATAAGGGCGCATCCCTCCTATATGAATGGATGCTTTCTTCCAACAAAGCACAACATTATTTTTGCCGCTCGCAAACTACTTCTCAACACAACAACCAACACTAAATCCTAAGCACTAAAGTCATTGTTGTTGTTGTGCAGCGGCAAACTTAAGTTTGTAATTGTGTAGCAAGTTTACGTTCAAGTGTTATAAGTTCTAATGTCCCTCAACGGTTTAATATAAGTTGCCGGGGGCGAAACAATGTAAATGTTAATGTTTGACTCGCATTCTGTATTTTTACCTTTGCATTTGTTGAATTGCTTAGCGAGGTCTGTTGTTGGCAAGAACTGCACTTTGCCTGCTTGAGATCTTCATGCTCTTTTAACCTTACGGAGTGAACAAAGCTGCGAGGGGTGAAGTATTTATTTAAGTAATCTTCTTTATCGTGACCTCTTTTACTAAGGTCTGTTTTACTCTAAGATCTTAGAGTTCCTTTATCGTTTTCTATCTGTCAGTTTGGGTCAGTTTTGAAGTAGAGAAAGTGAAGTTTTCTCCGTAATCTAACTGCTACAGTTTGTCTAGTCCCAGGTACTGTCGTGTGACATACTTTTTTTTGTAGGAAAACTAGGTCAGCTTATCGCCAAGGAGCGCCATAGTAAGGTGAGCCAGGCACTCAGAATTTTTTCAACCCACCTGTGTAACTTGCAGATTTGCCAACCTACTGTAAATAAAACAAACGTTTTTGTGGGTGTACTTCTTTCTACATATACCTATATTCTTATACAGGGTGATTTGTGATTTGATGTATTTCTTCCAGGACGTGATAGTGTGACCACACTATCACGCCCTGGAAGTTCCTTTAGTCCTTTGCAATATTTAAGCACCCCATGTAGCCTAGGTGAAAATCCATGGGATACGAGAAAGTATAAGATTTGTGTGTTTTTGAAAATTTCCCAAATTTCGACATTAAATATCATTTTTCTCTACACTCTCAAGTTAAATGGCCATCAATGCTATTTCATTTGGTAATTAATAATCTAACAAAGCCTTTGACGTAACCAAGTGCTCAAAAATATGAAACAGTTAAAAGATACAATAAGAAGTGCCAGCATTGTCGATTGTTTCATAGGCACCTCTAAATATTTTTTTTAACATTTGTATCTCTTTCGTTAGCTGATTAAATGAAGATGTCTTCCCTGTAATTTGGGCACTTAATGACAATACAATTTTGAGATAAATGGTGTTCAATTTCATGTATGTAGATGATTTTTGAAAATCGTTAATTAACTTCTTAATGTATCTTTTAACTGGTTCATATTTTGAACACTTGGTCTGTAGTGATGGCCAATCAACTTGAGCGTTTAGAGCAAAATTATATTTTATATCGAAAGGGAAACTTACAAAAACACACAGATCTTGGATTAACTTGTATGTCGTGGATTTTTGCGTAGGCTATGTCGGGTATATAAATGTTACAAAGGGGTCAAAGTATCACGTCCAGGAAGGAATAAGTCAAATTACAAGTCACCCTGTATGCAGATAAAAAACTCATAAAACTAAATTAAAGATCGAAGATTGTTGATGTAGGCTAATACGTACTTGTAAGAATATTCCTTATATATGTTTACCAACATATTATTATCTACGAATCTGTAGATCAAATATTCCATCTCGAGATTGAAGGCAAACAAATTTTGACAAAATCTAATCCGAATTCCGACAAACAGTATTTCTAATTCTCATTCCCCTGTATACGTTTCTTCGTACACGTTTCCTAATACGCAGAAAATAAGGAAAGTGAAAATGTATACGTAAAATACTCGTTCACCGACGACTATATTAGAACGGGTGTGAAATTGCGAAACGGCCCTAAAATATGCGTAAAAATTCCTGCGAGCGTAAAATTTCAATCAGTCTTATATGTATGCAAAGCGTATTCCACCAACTGTATGTTGAGGTAAACTTCTAGTGATTGCCGAGCGATCATATTCATAAGGATTTATTTAAGTAAATAAAGTGCGACATACTAAGTTTCTGCATTTTAATTTTATTAAATAAACTTGACGAGGTCTCTCCCCTACGCATCCATAACGCCTGAAAAGTATTGACATTAATTAAAATGGGTTAGTTAGTAAATATGATAAAGAGTATCATAATATTTTCCAAATAACGTTTTTAAAATCAACTAGTCAACTTCATATTATTACCTGACCTACCATCAAATAGGCATCTAATTAATGGGATTATTTCAAAACAAAAAGTATATTTTTATTATGTACCACTAACAAGGCAATAAAGGTTGGATTATTAAATTGCGTTGTATTTTCTAGCTTTTGAAACAACTATGAGCAATTTCCATAGAATTTCATGCGACATAAGCAAGAGATTCTTGTTCTGTAATTCTGTCGAAAGCAATTACTAATATAAAAGAAATTGGGTGAACGTCGTACGTTTGTTGAGCTAATCGGAGTTTCTATACGAGCTTGTTTTGCTTTCATGTACATTTGATTAAATCTTGTCTGCATTGTGTCATATTTTAGCTTTTATACTTGAGGCAGTGGCATAATGGTATTAAATATTTTTCATGTGTCTATGTTACTAGTTTTCTTGTACTCTTTGACACTCACGGCGATTCATTATACGGAAAAAAATTGAGCCGCCGCGGGACGCCTAGCAGATGTGAAACATCGAAAAACATTATTTCATACTTATTTACTATACAAAATACATAGTATAGTAAATAAGTATGAAAGAATGGTTTCATAAAAGAAAATAAATATGGCATACTCAAAAACCTAATATCCAGTTTTTTTTTTAAGAAATAAATTGTTATTTATTCAAAATATAGCGTGGCGACGCGTCGCCACAGCATGCGTCGCCACGCCAGCAATTGGTTTTACGTGCAGCTATAGGTTTCACATCAACAATAAAAGAACATGTCACCTACAAAGCTTCTTATAACAGAAATATTGTACACGCGACATGTTTCAGGAAATGCTAATTATATCTCTGAATCTTCAACAAACTTTATAGAAAGAAAATAATATGAAAAACCTCGGAAAATTACATGAAAAACCTTGGAAAATCTGAGTGCAGTTTAATAAACAAGTAGTTTTAGAGCTACCCAGCACTGCTGCTGAAAACTTCACGAATTTTCTAAGAAATAGGTACCTTTTTTTAAAGTGTAGCTGTTTCACACTAAGAGTTTCTTCTGTATCGTGGCAACGTTTGCAAACACAAATAGCTACACCATAATCAACTACAAATAATGATGAGTAGGTCATATAAATATTTGTTCCGTGCAAGATTCGTACACGCGACACGTAGCCCAGCAGCCAATCGCACAACCTTTGCGCCAATCGTTCATAATTCTACAAAAAAACGTTTACTTTGATGTCCGTTTGTATTATGATACTAAAGAACACCCGACCACAACTGTCTTTATAGAAACGAGATACGTATGGCACGCCCCATATTGCATTCACTTGTAATGCTAAACCATGAAATTTTAATATAAAAGCGCTTTTTACTCAACACTTCATCTTAAGACGTGAATCGAAATATCGCTGAATAACAATGAGATTGTTGAATAAATCATTAATTTTCGGATCGTTTGGCAGAAGAGAAAATTGCTACTGAGCTTTATGGTGGCTACCTAATTATGGAGTCGTGAGGGTTGATCATCATTTACCTAATGACACGATTGTCTTGTATTCTTGGGAACATTGTAATTTTGTAGTTAATGATCTCGAAATAACCAACTCCCTATCTTCTAATCTTTGTCGTGGTTTCACTGCTTATCAGATTCTAATAATGATGATCTAGTTTTATAGAAAAAGGCTTACGAAACCCACTTCTTAGGCACCAAACTCCAAAGTCCTACCTTCTTTGGTATCAGAAAAGGACTATTACATGAAATCTGCAATCTATTTGTCCCAGACAATTACTGTCGTGGCAAGAAACACCGCTTACTGGCTGTTCCAACTTGCCGTACTGTTGCACACTCCAAGTCACCTATTCCTCGGACATTAGCCGCTATTGACGCTCTCCTGAACTCAAAAACAGATCTTGACATGTTTGCAAATTAATGGAAGATGATACTGTCTGAATGTTTGATTTTTTGTGAGAATCATGACTGTGTTAAATAAATTATATGTTTAAATATTGTAATTGGCTTCGGCCGTTCTATTTAATAATAACTAATAATAATTAATAAATAAATGAACTGTTACAGGGCAATATTAATCAGGCTCTTCTTCACCTTAAACTTTGCGGAGTACCTACCACGTAACAGGATATTCTTACTTAAGGTAAAAAACTTGACACGCTAAATAAATAAATTAAAAAAGGAAGCAGGAAAATTGTAACTCAATGAAGATAATGTAATCACAGGGACGACACATCCAAATAAGATTTTATAAAATTTAAAAAAAGCAGTCTCTGGCTATAAATCTCGTTCTGCATTCATTTTGCGCGACCCACTTTTAGGAATCCCGTTTTTTTGGTTGGAAAAGGTAAAAGTGAAAAATTCAGATGGGCCAGATGGCTGGCGCGATGTGCAGATAACTGGAACGATCTACTTACCTACATATAGTCTATAGGTGGTAGGATTTACTTTGGAAGCATGGATTGCGGTCTCCCATTTATATATTAAATGTAACTTTTAGCTATTCTGATACTGGAAGGCTTAGTATGCGTTTTGCAGCTATGTAGATGTCACACTACTGATCAATTGGCCCATTTCCTGGTGTAGAAAACATTTCGGATAAGAGTGCTTAACGCAAGTGAACATCTTTAAATTAACACCATATCTATAACCAACAGTAAATCATAAATCGATTACGAAATCGAAAATTAGATTAAATGCCGACAGTGCCTTTGTAATTATAAAAATATTTCCAAGAATTCAAAATACGTTTATTAGCTGGCTATCCTCCCGAATAAATAAAAATCATTGCAAACTAAATCAGCAACAGCATTACACATAAAACTGAAATTATTATAGTAGGAAGCACCCAATTTCCCGTACACAAAGCTATCTGTTATGTCCAGCTGATCAGTTCCCCAATTCCGGGCCACCCTTAAAGGTCAGTGCACTCGGAAGCCCTTCTGAACCCCTCCCATCACTGATTTTACCCCGTTTTATTTTTCATTTAACACACAATTGCACGCGCTTCACTTTGCAAATCATATGAGTGATGTAATTAACTGCGAATATGAAAAATTCATCACGATTTTTTTTAGACACAACGCTTGTTACTTTCTTCTTTTGAATGAATTCAGAATTGGAACCGATCTTTTGATGTGTTATAATGGACACGTTTCGATGTTTTGATGTGGTTTCGATTCTTATAGATCATTTTGTACTTATTGAGAATCGAACATAGGTAGAAGTCGTCACGTTTGGTGAAACGGTGATCTTCAAATCAAATCAAATCATTTATTGGTTTGCAAACATGGGTATTAGTTTATAGATTTTCTTCGCAGAGTGGCTGGTCTGGTAGTAACTGGCTGAGAGCAGCCATTGATCGAGTTAAATATCATGCGGTAGGAGAGGCCTCTGTCCAGCAAAGGACTGCTATAGGCTGATGACGATTCTGTTAAATAAAAAAAATAATGTTTTTTAAAATATTAACCGGATAAATTGTTGCTTAATGAACTGGTTTCAATCTTATAAATTTTCTTGCGAACCTAATTTAGTCGACAAGCCTCATTAATGTGAAGTACTTACCGACTTATTACTAAATGAAATTTTAACATAATTATACTACCGTTTCCTGCTATTATTATACACAATGTGTGGGTTGAGGTAGTACGGTCTTAAGAAAATCCTGAAAGAAAAATCAACGGTACTTTCATATCCTTAATTTCATTACTATTCAAGGAAATCTGTAATAACTTAGATCTTGAGATTTTTTCGTCAAACATTCTTGTACGATATTACTTAAACGTTCTATAGAAATAATAATTTCTTAGAAAATTATTGTAAGTCGTTGTTTGAGTTTGTAAACTGATTGAGTTAAACAAGGTCACCTCAATACAATTAGTATGAACAATATTATTTCTAAACAAAACAAAATATTTTAATAATTTCAAAAATCGAACAAATAAGTGAGTACCTAAGTTATAGAACTGGCAGTTGGGCCATCTGAGGCTAGGGTTCGGGGGTTGCGGAAGGATCGTACGTTCCCGCGACCCCCGGCGTAGGTGTGAGATGGAACACCGGGGTGGTTTTTAGTCAGTAAGAGTCTGACAGACCCCGCCGTCCACCCCAGGGCGGCGGACATCCATGAGGATTTTCCACCCCGGAAACAAAACGAAAAAAAAAAAATAAATATCTGAGGCTAGGGTAGAACCTTTGGGGTGCATGTTGAAGAGCCTCCTCGTGGCGCACCCTGGGCAACGTCGGCTCCCATTGCCCACCAGGTTTTGGTGGGCCATGGGGGCTGGCGGCTAATCTTTAACAAACGAGGAAAGGTCATGGTTCCAATCACCGATCATGCTTGATGGTCGGTGAAGGGAACCGGGCTACAGAGGGTCAACACGTCCACTCCTCCTCTGCTTTCAGAGGAAGTTGAGTGGGCGTAGACGGAGAAGGGCCGCCGCTGCGGTGCAGGCGCACCAAAGCGGCGCGTGTTTGTTTCTCTCCTTGAGGAGTAGTCCTCGAGGAGTGAACTTTCGGCGGGTTCGCTGAGTCGGGTTGGCCGGACAGCGAACGGAGGCATGTCTAATGCCGCCGCCGGGGGCTTGGCTTAATTGCCTGGCCCAGAGGAAGGCTACCTCTAAGATAAAAAACCACCCAATCCTAAGCTTCGAAGCGCGGTGAGAGGATGAATGGCTGGAGGGAGTCCAGTCGTTAGCGCTTCCCCTGCAGAGCACCTGCCGCACTCTGCAGTATGTAGGCTTACCGGGCATCTAGGCTCTACCCGGTGGACATATTTACCTATATTTACTCGTGGGATTTACTATGGAAAAAAATAAATTAAATAAAAATAAAAAGGACGTAGAGGAGGGGAGTGATACGGGGTCGGAGTCCGACGCCGCATCTGGCGCAAAGGGCTCAAGCCAGAGCTCGGAGCGCGAAGTGGAGGGGGCTGCTGGGAGGAACCGAAAGTTCTTCCTGAAGCGCCCCAAATCGGGGGAGGGCCAGGGGTCGTCCTCCGAAGAGTGGACCTCGGGCCGCAAAAAAATCCACTCCAGCCGGCGGGGTGGGGCCCGGGAAAAAGGTTTGGGCAGAGGGCTCGCCACCCAGGAGGAGGCCAAGAAGTTAAGCCGAGCCAGCCCTGCCGAGCCGGCCCAGCGAGCCGCCATGGAGGAGAACCACCCAGGCGTGACCGGCCGCAGGGCGGCCATGTCAGAGTCCTCAGGTGGTGAGCCGGTCGCCGCTGGCGGCTCCAACTCGGAGCGAGCGGCCAGGTTTGCGGAGGTCGTGGCAGCCGCGATAAAGGATGTGGCCGTGAAGAGGATTAAGTCCTCTAAAGACAAGGCCATATCCGCAGCCACGGCCTCCATTATATCGGCAGCGGAGGCCATTCAACCTGGGCCTCCGTCGGACGTAATGTCCGAAATGCGGGCGGAGGTCGCCCGCTTGACAGCCGCCTTGGAGCTTCTCCGGAAGGAGAATGAGGAGCTCCGAGCAGACCTGGCCGGGCTGCGAGCAGCCGGCCCCAGGGAGGTGCCGCAGAAGGGGGCGCAGCAGCATGGGCAGGGACGGCCCGTGCCTGCGGAAGACCGGGTTCTGACCCTGGTGCGGCAGGAGCTGGCTGCCTTCCAGAGTCGGTTTTCCGCCCTGGAGGCCATTGTCTTGCGCCCCCCACTAGCGGCGAGCCAGCCGGCCGCGGGACGGCAGAAGGCGGTCTCTTTTGCCGCCGTCGCAGCTGGCGTGGCCAAACCTGGCTCATCGGGGCAGAGGAAGGCCCTCTCCGTGCCGAAACCCGCGGGGCCGCCCATGATCAGAGAGGGCGGGGCGGCTACACAGACGGCGAGGGTGCCGGCCCTGGGTGCAGGACGGCCACCCCCACCTCCTATATCTCCTCCGGCTGGCGCCGAATGGCACGTAGCCGGGGAGAAAAGGAAGGCCGGTAAGGTGGCAAGGGCGGCCAAAAGGAAGGAGAGGCGGCAGCGGCAAAAAGCGCGAAGCGTTGCGGCTAGGCTCCGCGCCCCGAAATCCGCAGCTGTAGTGATTACGCTACAGCCGGAAGCGGAAAAGAAGGGCGTGTCCTACCGCGACGTGCTAGCCAAGGTGGGGAAGGCGGTGAGCCTCGAGGAGATCGGCGCCACCGAAGGCATCCGGGTGAGGCTCACGGCGACTGGGGCCCGGATGCTCGAGATCCCCGGTGCGGCCAGCGGCCCGGCCGCTGACGCTCTGGCCGAAAGGCTTAGGGCGTCCTTAAATGCGGACGAGGCCCGAGTGTCCAGGCCCACCAAGTGCGCTGACATGCGCATCCTGGGCCTGGACGACTCGGTGACGGAGGGAGAGGTGGTGGCCGCCGTCGTTAGGACTGGAGGGTGCTCTGCCGAGCAGGTGAGGACAGGCTCCATCGGTCCTGACTTCAAGGGGATGCGAGCCGTTACGGTGAGCTGCCCCGTGTCGGCGGCCAAAAAAATAGCCGAGGGCCGTAGGCTACTGGTGGGCTGGGTTTCCGCGCAGGTGAAACTGCTGGAACCCAGACCTCTGAGGTGCTTCCGCTGCCAGGTGGGCAACCACGTGGGAGCTAAATGCACCTCGGAGGTGGACCGCAGCCACCACTGCTTCCGCTGTGGTCAGCCCGGTCACAAGGCCGGGTCTTGTAATGCCGCGCCGTACTGCACCGTATGTGCGGCAGCTGGCAAGCCAGCCGATCACCGGATGGGGAGCAAGGCCTGCGCTCCACCCGCCAGAGCCAGGGGCAGGGGCAAGCCCTCCGCCACCGCCGTCACTGCCGCAGCCGCCGCCACTGCCGTTGCCGCTGCCGCCTCGACCGTCGTCGTCGCCGCCGTCACCACTGCGGCGAGGCCCTCACAGAGGGCTCGGGAGGAGGCTGACATGGAGTGCCAATAACGGCCCCATTACGCCTCCTCCAGGCGAACATCAACCACTGCGCCTCTGCTCAGGATCTGTTGCTCCAGAGCATGGCGCAGTGGTCGATTAACATCGCCGTGGTCGCTGAGCCGTACTTTGTCCCGCCCAGGGATGACTGGGTGGAGGACCTGAGCGGCTCAGTGACCCTAATTTCGTCGGCCGCCGCCGGTACTCCGTCCCTCGAGGCAGTCACGAGGGGACGGGGTTGCGTGGCAGCACGGTTCGGGGAGATTGTAGTGGTAGGGGTATACTTCTCCCCGAACCGAACTCTTGCCGAGTTCCACAACTCCCTTGCGGAGTTAAAAGTCGTCGTCGTCGGGTTCCGTTCCCTCCCCGTGCTCGTCCTCGGGGATTTCAATGCCAAGAATGTGGCTTGGGGTTCCCGGTATACGGACACACGGGGCAGGATGGTGGAGGACTGGGCTCTGGAGACAGGCCTGGTCGTCCTAAATCGGGGTTCTGTCCCCACGTGTGTGCGGATGCGGGGTGAATCGGTGGTGGACATCTCGTTCGCCAGCCCCGCTCTGTCACCGCGTGTCCTTGACTGGCGCGTCATAGAGGGGGTGGAGACCTATTCCGACCACCGGTACATCCGGTTTGACGTCTCCGCCCAGACCTCGAGCGCGCTGGTCCGACAGGCCCCGAGTGGTCCGCGGTGGGCGCTGAAGCAGCTAGACCGGGAGCTCCTCCTGGAAGCCTCGATCGTGCAGGCCTGGGTGTCATCACCGGACAGGCCTGCTGACATCAACGTCGAGGCGGAGTGGTTCCGGGAGGCCATGTCCGAAATATGTGACGTGGCAATGCCCCGGGCCCAGCCCGGACGCGCTCAGCGCCAGGTGTGCTGGTGGTCGCCAGAGTTGACGACTTTACGCAGTGCGTGCGTCGCTGCGCGACGCCGGTACACCAGGCACCGCAGGCTCCGTATTCGCCCTCCGGATACGGAAGCCATTCAGGCGGAGCTGTACGAGGGGTACAGAGCGGCGAAGACCGCCCTCCAAGCGGAGATCCTGCGGGCCAAGGGACTGGCCCGCGAGGAGTCGCTGGAGACTCTGAACAGGGACCCGTGGGGACGCCCCTACAAATTGGTGCGTGAGAAGCTCCGCCCATGGGCTCCCCCGCTGACGCAGAGTCTCCGGCCCCAGCTCGTGGAGGACGTGGTGAGCACTCTGTTCCCTTCTAGAGGGGACCATATCTCCCCGCCCATGGCTCCGCCTACTGCGGTGCTGAATGCGGACCACACCGCCGACGACGACGACGATGCTCCGGAGGTGACCGAGGTAGAGCTGCGAGTGGCGGTACGTAGGCTGAGTGCTAAAAATACCGCCCCAGGACCCGACGGCTTACCTGGGAAAGCCTGGGTCCTGGCCTCGGAGGCTCTCGGGCCTCGACTAAGGGGGCTCCTAAGCGCATGCATGGAGAGGGGCCAGTTCCCACTTCGTTGGAAGACGGGGAAACTGGTCCTCATCAAGAAGCCGGGGCGCCCAGCGGACTCTCCGTCCGCTTACCGGCCCATCGTGCTGCTCGACGAGGTGGGCAAGCTCTTTGAGAGAGTCATTGCAAACCGCCTCGTCGGGCGGCTGGTGCGGGTGGGGCCGGATTTGGCGGAGAGCCAGTTTGGCTTCCGCAGGGGGCGCTCTACGGTGGACGCCATCATGCGCGTGCGGGCCCTCACGACGGGGGATGCTGTGGCCCGGGGTGGGGTCGTCTTGGCGGTGTCTCTAGACATCGCCAATGCCTTCAATACCCTGCCCTGGAGTTGCATCAGGGAGGCACTCCGGTATCACCGGATGCCGACCTACCTCTGTCGTGTGGTCGAGGCCTATTTGACGGACAGGGCCGTCATCTACCCCGGTCACCAGGGAGTGTGGAACCGGCAAGAGATGTCGTGCGGTGTCCCACAGGGATCGGTCCTGGGGCCGCATCTGTGGGATATCGGCTACGACTGGGTGCTGCGCGCCGACCTCCCCAGCGGCGTCAGCGTGGTTTGTTACGCTGACGACACGCTAGTCCTAGCGCAGGGGAGGTCGCACCAGGCGGCGGCCGAACTAGCGACACTCGGGGTTGCGACAATCGTCGAGAGGATCCGGCAATTGGGACTCGAGGTGGCCCTGCACAAGTCCGAGGCCATGTGTTTTCATGGTCCTCGGAACACGCCACCGTCGGGTTCCCAAATAACGGTAGGAGGGGTTCACATCGGCGTCGAGTCGACGATGAAGTACCTGGGACTCGTCCTCGACAGCCGGTGGAACTTCGTGGAGCATTTCCGACGTTTGGCTCCCAGACTGGAAAGGGCCGGGGCTGCCTTAAAGCGGCTCCTGCCCAATCTAGGGGGGCCAAACGCCTCCTGCCGGAGGCTCTACGCGGGGGTCGTGCGGTCCATGGCCCTTTACGGGGCACCGGTGTGGGCGCGTTCCTTGAGGCGGCGGCCAGCCCGCTGGTTGAATGCGCCCCAAAGGGTCATGGCCATCCGGCTGGTCCGGGGATACCGTACGGTCTCCGGTGAGGCGGCGAGCCTCCTTGCCGGATTACCGCCATGGGATCTGGAGGCAAAAGTCCTCGCGCACGTTTGGGAGTGGCGCGAGGAGGCGAAACGCCGGGGCGTAGCTCCGCTGCCGCGAGAAATCACGGTACAGCGGACAGAGCTCCGGCGGGATCTCAGGGCGGCATGGAGAGTGCGATTGTCGCAACCCAACGCTGGGCACGCCACAATTGCGGCGATAAGTCCCCTCATTGAGGAGTGGCTAGAGAGGCGCCACGGCGTCCTCACCTTCCGCCTGACGCAGGTCCTCACCGGACACGGTTGTTTCGGGAGGTTCCTGTTCCGGATAAGGCGGGAGGAAACGCCCGGGTGTCACCATTGTGTGGATCGCCCGGAGGACACGGTGGAGCATACGGTGGAGGTCTGCCCGGCTTGGGCGGAGCAACGCCGTGTCCTCGTGGAGGCGATTGGCGGTGGCGATCTCTCGCGTCCGGCCTTGGTCCAGGCCATGGTACGGAGCGAGAGGGCTTGGGAAGCCGTCACCTCCTTCTGCGAAGCAGTAATGTTCGCGAAGGAGGAGGCGGAACGCGTGAGGGAGAGGCAAAGTTTGCGCCCTCACGCCCCTAGCCGCCGCAGGAGACGCCCTGGGCGTCGGGAATCGCAGGCCGATTCCCGGCCACCGTAGGCGCGGGCCTGCGAGCGGCGAGCAATGGGCAGCTCGCCGTTCGATAAGGACCAGGCCCGGGTCGACGGCGCGTTGTGTTCCACGCGCGCCTCAAAGAGATGTCAGCACCAATGACGGGGTTTGCTAGGACCGATGCCTGCTAGGGTTGCGGAAAAGTCCAAGAGGGTTACCGTGGCCCCTGGCACAGGCAACTGAAGGAACACGGGTGGGTTTTAGTCAGTAAGAGTCTGACACGCCCTCCTGCTCTGCCCAGAGCGGGAGAAGTTATTTGATGATTTCCCACCCACAAAAAAAAAAAAAAAAAAAAAAGGGTAGAACCTTTGCCATTGCGGCACTGAGAAAAAGTGTTGTGGGCTACAAGGATCTTGCTATACTGATCACAGTTCTAACCTGACCTAACCCTCTTGTAGTCCACAACACTATTCCCTCAGTGGTATAGTTTTAGACCCACCATACCACCAGGGGTATGGCCAGTGGTATGGTGGGTCCGCGCACAACCTTTGCTATACCATAATATAGATTCTATGGCTGTGTATTGAAAGTTACATTTACCTAGGACGTTACCATACCTACATGAGTGGCTCGTGGCTAAATAATATCAGCTGCACGGGTCGATCGAAAGTTAAGCTACGCCTTCCGCGATCAGTTCGTAGATGGGTTACCATCCATTACATATCGTGATTCCTCCGTGCCTCGGAAAGCACGTCAAGCCATTGGTCCCGTTGTCATTCGTAGATCTTTGACAATCGTTACGGGTAGTCGGAAGGCCAAAACTCTGACAACCAGTCTTACCAGTCTTACCCAGTAACTGGGTTGTGGAGGTCAGATATGCTCCGGATACTCCTTGTAAAATGCTGGTATTCAGCTCCATCCAGTTCGATTGGAAGCTGACCCCAACATGTTTGGGGACATGCTGGAAACAGGTGTTAATTTATTCCAAAATTAGTTTAAAATATAGGGCATAGGCCAACGCCCGATAGAACCGCGGTAAAAGTTGCCCTAACCACAATAATTTCAAAACAGTAGTGAGCCCATGGGAAGTAGCGGGCAATTGTATACCAACTGTGTTCTATCTATTAATTCCACCCTTCTTTGATTAAAATGTCAAAACGTAAATGGCGTGCCATTAAAACATTTGTAAAGGTGACAATTTTATTATTAACACGAAATGTCTAGTTAGGGTCCCTTATAAAAGGCCTTTTGATCCGGGGATTGGAAGGAAAATAAATGCCTTATCTTAATTAGTGTTAGTAACTTTAATGTGGAAGCTTATCTGGTTGTTTATTAATTTTTAGGCTCACTTTTTTGGATAGAAGTTTTCTTTATACTTTTTTTTTTACAGATGTTCAAGACATGGGCACATAGACATAATAATTATTCTTCCTAAGATACAACAAATCAAGATAAACCTGCCTGTATGTAAAAATATTTTTTTTGTATTGACAACATGTTTAACTGACTTCCCTTTTTTTTGTGGGTGGGAAATCATCAAATAACTTCTCCCGCTCTGGGCAGAGCAGGAGGGCGTGTCAGACTCTTACTGACTAAAACCCACCCGTGTTCCTTCAGTTGCCTGTGCCAGGGGCCACGGTAACCCTCTTGGATTTTTCCGCAACCCTAGCAGGCATCGGTCCTAGCAAACCCCGTCATTGGTGCTGACATCTCTTTGAGGCGCGCGTGGAACACAACGCGCCGTCGACCCGGGCCTGGTCCTTATCGAACGACGAGCTGCCCATTGCTCGCCGTTCGCAAGCCCGCGCCTACGGTGGCCGGGAATCGGCCTGCGATTCCCGACGCCCAGGGCGTCTCCTGCGGTGGCTAGAGGCGTGAGGGCGCAAATAGTGCCTCTCCCTCACGCGTTCCGCCTCCTCCTTCGCAAACATTACTGCCTCGCAGAAGGAGGTGACGGCTTTCCAAGCCCTCTCGCTCCGTACCATGGCCTGGACCAAGGCCGGACGCGAGAGATCGCCACCGCCAATCGCCTCCACGAGGACACGGCGGTGCCCCGCCCAGACGACACAGATGTTACAGACATTGGCACATATTATATAGACATATTCTTCCTAAGATACAACAAATCAAGATAAACCTGCCTGTATGTAAAAATATTTTTTTTGTATTGACAACATGTTTAACTGACTTCCCTACCAGAAATATGACTCAATAAAGCCCCATTTCCCTCACATCTGAAAGTAATTTCCCGTTTCTTAGAACTTTACTTACATCGATAAAATCAAACCGGCTGTACGCCCCACATTCCGTTTATAACCACGCTGTAAGCAGAATATAACCAGCTAACACTTGGAACAACTTACATCCCTGATCCAACAATAGAGCATCGAACGTTTTCTTATATAATCAAGAGCCGCTTCTGAGATGTTGAAGTTAAGGGGATCACATATTGGGGGAGAGGTAGCGGTAATGCACCGCGTGACTAACAAGATTGTCTTTACCCCTTCTTCAAGCAATTGAAGTCCTATTTTGGAAGTGTGATTGGAAGCATGACATAATTGCAGACGATTTGTTTTTGTTGCTTATTAATTCATGCCATAATAAAGAATTTATAAATCACCGTGCTAAGCAAGTTATGCGACCGGATGTGACGAACTTAAGGCGCAGTAAGAACTTTTTTAGGTAATTGACAGTAGCTCATAGCGGCGAGAAATAAGGTTCAAAACAGAGATGCGTTTGATGTTAGTTCATTCGAATGACCACCAAAATTATGCAGTTTTAATTAAATTATAAAATACATGCACGGCTCAGTGAAATATTTTTTAGGTATTTCTTTAGTTGATTGAATTTTCTTTATTTTCATTACATAAAATATGATAGTTAAGGCTCAAAATGTTGAGAATTATGTGACAATTTTTTTTTTTAACATGTTACTATTTTATTTTTATTCTATATTTTTTATGAACATTTGTATAAAATTTGTATGATAATAATGTACCAATACGCCTATTAGCTGTGCGTCAGAAAACTGAGCGTTTACGTTGTCCTACGTTTGGCAGCGCCTTAAATTCAGTGTGTTTAAAACTTTTGAGACGTAGGATCTTGTTGTAGTGGTTCTTCTTGGATCTATCCATTACACTCAAAGAACTCAATTAAATAGAAAATATTAAGAAAGAGACGGCAAGATGATGGTGATAATGTCACCCGTTTCCTTTCACAGGTAACAATCGCCCCGCTACCTCCTATCACAAACTCCCCAAAGCGTTATTTCAAGGAGGGCGCGGGCGAAGGTTGTATAAATATTGGCGCCTCGCTTTGAGGCCAAGTGCCGTCTTTGTCTCGACAATAAAAGAATAACACTCATTTATACGAACAATGAAACCCCCACCACTAGGAATAAATTCCTAAAGCTACCCACAGTAACGTAAATCTTCACTATATTGTGCTGGAAAATCGAAAGCGGTAAACGTATAAAGTGTTTCAGTGTGAAAAAAAGAAGAACGGAAAACTGTACTTATACAATTCTATGAAGGAAAAAACAATGAGGCACCAGATAAAGATAGATAACACAACTCTCGTCTCGATATAAATAGATGTTACGACATCTGAGGGGCAATTCTCGTATTTTTAAGAACGTTCGCATTCCCATATCATGTCTCAATCTGTCAAAAATTGTATAGCTTTTACCTACACCTAGCTTTTACCGGACGACGTCACTACGTCAGCGCCGGCTGTCGCTGAAAACCAGCGCTGGGGCTCTGTCTTGCATAGGGTCGCGGCATAATGCTGAGCGATAGCCGTTTTGTGTAGATGTGCCGCATGTTTCCCCCAACCTTTTCATATTTTCTGTGTTTGTGTTATTTTTTGCGTCATGTTTACCGCAAATAAACGCATTTTCTTTCTTTCTTTCTTTCTTTCTACATTTTTGACATTTGATTGTCGCTGAGATGAGATTGCGACTTGATTTTGAACGTTTTTAATTACGGGAATTGGTCTTCAGATGCTGGGAATGAGCAGTTACTACCAACTGTGTACGTCAGCATGCAGCTTGCCATACAGTCTATGATTCGTCCCTTCTGCACGCGTAGCATGACCACCATAGAAACGGGTTTCGTCGACGGAAGAATAGATAAAATGACAGATTGTTGACAGATTTGTAAAAAAAAAACTTCAATCTTTCTATGTCTATTCTTCCGTCGACAAAACCTGTTTCTATGGTGATCATGCTACGCGCACTGGTAGGCAAAGAAAGCAGTGGATGGCATGAAAATAAAATGATCTAAGCAAACAAAAACTTACAGTAAGCGTGCACTGACTGGACAGGTCCACTCAATCTGTGTGGTTCTTTCCTCAAAAGACCATTTCAGACACAAATCTACATGTTCCTCAAAGATTATTATAATATTATTCTAATTATTGTGAATGTGAGAACTATGTCGGTCATTGATTTTTTTATATTTATTTTTGTATTTTTCTCAGCGTAATCATGATCTGGCAGTTTGAGTAATTTATGCGGCCTACTCAAATGTCCTTTCTTTGGTATTGTTCGTCGAATCGTTGAGCTCCTTGAGTCTAAGTTGAGCTGCACGATTACTGACAATTGCGTGCACTGACTGGACAGGTCCACTCAATCTGTGTGGTTCTTTCCTCAAAAGACCATTGCAGACACCGATCTACATAGCTTTCACATGATCTGACCAAGATTTTGTCTGGACTTTAAAAGAGACTGTGACCTCTGAGTTTGTTTCGGACTTAATTCTCAGAGTAGTCAGATAGGAAACGCCGACCCCATCTAGTTTATAAAAAATATGATTGACGTGTAAAAGTGTTTGTTCAAACCTACTTACAGAAATAAAATCATTTATCATTTATCAGTACTTATATACATAATCCTCGCAACACGTGGGACTCATGGGAGCACCTATTTGTGAATATCATGCAATAATAGCCCCACGCCCTTTCATAACGAACCCTGACGTAATCTGACTAGACTAGTTTAAAAAAATACACCGGTCTACGTCGTATTAAAATCCAAAAAGTATTTGTTGCTACATAAAGTCGTATTTTCGAACTAACGATCGCCGCGTTCCCATACCAAAAGATAGAAATAAGAAAACGTAAAATCAGCATAAACATATTTCTAAGCTGACTCACAAGTTACAGCCATCAGTGTTACTAAAAGATAAAGTCTTGAACCTATCGTGCTTAATAACTTGTCAGCTTAATGGGCAACGTTTTCAGAAACTGACGATGCCGATATTTGACATAGAATATAATTCTCAAAGAGATACTAAGAAAAATTTAGCTAAAGAACAATTTTATTACGAAATAGGAATGAAATAAAATATATTAAGTTAAGTCCGCCTTAGTTTGTGGATTTTGCAACTAATGTACATCGTAATGTCTGGTGACTTTTTAGGTGACTCAGGGTGAATAAAGATAATTTTATTTCGTAGATTTTTCGCTGTTGGTAGTAAAGTTTGCATTGCTTTGTTCATTTTTACCGTGGTCAGGGAAATTGATTGTTTAAAAAATTTACTTACTATCAATTTAAATTGCTCGTATATTCAAATCACAACTGTCATTCTTTGACAGTTGTATGAAATGGTTAAAATCAAATCAAAATATTTTATTTCACATAAACCTACATGGGGACATAATATGAAACGTCAAAAGCTGGGTGCGTGGTTCCAATTGGTCGTTTCCTATGGAGAAGAGCCGCCAAGAAACCCCACGGTTACTGTTTTAAAAATAATTGACTTTTACAATGTTTTCAAATTACAGTGTTTATAGGTATGTATGGGAGGACAGTGTTGGCCTGTCAACAGATACCTGGTACTTAACCAGATAGAAAATCTAGAAATCTTAAGTTTACAAGTTAGGCCTACAGCGTTCTCACATTCACAAAATACAAAGAATCTATATAGAAGGTAAATAAAATAATAAAATAGTCTTTTATTTTAAACCAAATGACATGATTGTCATTACAACTATAACAAATCTTGCAGGCTGCAACATGGGCTCTCAGACCAATTTTTTATTGGTCTGAGCACGGGCTACTAATTCATTTCTCGGACTGTACAACGATGTGTTTTCAAATATCTGTGTCATCATCATATTTAAGTTTCCTCTTGATTATGATAAAATAAAAATATCAATTTGATTCCCATCTCTCAGAGATCCGCATAGCAACCAAAAGCTCTTAATTTTTACAACCAATAAACGAACTATCACATGTGTGCCCAAGAAACGTTTCCAAGAAAAACAATATCATCGTTAAACAGATTTGCAATGTGGATACGATAATTTTTCCCTCACACCATTATATGCCGCTTAAAACTGAATTTCGAATAAACTTAATATGTTTATGTGACGTTGGGCTGTAAAAATGTTTATTTTGACATTGGTTGGCTATTTCGGCGAATTTCGCTCTGAAGCTATGGTTGTAACGATCAGAGGGAAGATTTTTCGTTAATTTATTATTGTTATAACATTGTTGGTGGGCTTTAAAGTGCAGGTTTTAAAGGCTTTAATCTTTTAAATAATGTTTTTGGTTACGTGGAATGTTAATAGTTTTTGACTCATTCTGTAACCTTTTAATTCTCAATAAAAGGCTTCATTTCTCTGCCTTTGTTTTGAAATGTAATATTATACATATATGTAATACAAATCTCTTAAGTATTTCATAACGGTCACTCTTCAATACTACGCTGAACATTGGTCTCGACTTCAAGGTTAGAAAAATCAGTACCGTAACTTCTAAAGCCTAATTTTTATGCACTATTCACTTTATTGAATACCTAAACAATACGACAACTCGTAAAATATTAATGGACTACTCCAAAACTCCTTCTGTTACTTAGAACAGATTGACTAACAATAACTTCATAATTAAAAATAAAATAAAAAATGGTCGCTCAATTAAGTATTAACCCTACATTGTAGGGCCATCGTATCGAGTATAGCATAAGCAGAGGGGAGGAATCGAGGGGGAGGTTAAAACAATGGCAGCCCCAACGTATGAGAATAATTATCAGTTCCTATTGTTTATTTACGGATAGATCCAGACTGTCTTTTTATTGCTTCGGCTTCTATTCGAAGGGAGAACTAATAAGCCGGGGTAAGATAAAAGCCGATTTTAGTTGGGCACTTAGCTTTCTCAATTGATAGTGGCGTGGGGGGATAGTGTGCTGTTGGTGCCCTTTTTTGTGAAAGTCTATTGATTCCAGTTATAATCTTCTATACTTGACTGCTGAAAAAGAAGACCTAATTCTCACATATACAGGATGTGGCGTAAACAATGGATAACCCTGAAACTGTTGATTAGCCAGATTATCATCTATCATCTACCCCACTTATATGGCCTACACACGCGTGCATTTTTTTTTCGATATAGGGGCCTAAAATTGCATAATTCCATAGAAAAAAAATTAAAATCTCAGAATAAGTATTGTTTGCAATCTTTCAGTTATCAGTTATCTTAGATTATAATAAAAAATCTTGATACTGGTCTGATCATACAAATATTCAGGAGTGACATAAAAAAAACAAAACGAGAACAAGTCACCGATTGTAGAAATGGCAGCTGATTTTGTAAGAGTAGGCACGATTTTTATTAAAAATATCAATAATTTGGTCCTCCATGGGCATATGGCGTTATAAGTGGGGTAAATGATAGATAATAATCTGGCCGATCGACAGTTTCAGGGTTATCCATTATTTACGCCACAACTTGTATACATGAAATACCTGGTACCTGGGGGTCTACTCTCTGAGCACGAAATTCATAGTTTCAGCCAAAGTTACGGGCGTTTGCTACTCCGTATCACGTACGGACATTTGATTACTTCAAGACCCAAACTAAAAATGAATGAAAACACCACTTGACAGTTGTCCTTACTCCCAATGTGTTATTGCCCGTCCGAAAAAGCTAATTATCCGTGAGTAGGGCTAATCCCGTAGTATCGAACTGCTTTCGAACGGGCCTGTTTCTTCGTTGATGGACATAGAAGAGTAGGCCGCCTGGTATAGGCTGAAATAGACTGCTTCTTAAGTTGTCGAAATACAAAATATTGAAGACTTGAAGGTTGTGAATAATGAGAAACTTATAAAACAGTAAGTTATCAAAAATAAAGGACATGACCAAGAAATTTAAAGATATTATAGAACAGTGAATATGCATAGCTAAACACAGTTTCAAATGGTCTATTCGATACCAAATAGAACGATATGAGAACATAAATCGAATCATTTGAAACAACGCTGTTTAATTAGGCAAATCTTTGGCCGCGTTCGGACGGTATAATCAAATTTATATTTCATACGAGCGGTGCTCGCATGTTCCGGTTCCGAACATACCCGTTGTGTTCCTGAACAAACCCACGTGACTTTGGTTTGTGCTAGCATTTAGAGAACTGTTTGGGGTAATGGTAGCCTGGTAAAATTAAAAACTGGTTGAGGGTAAATGTCATGCTAAAATGTCATGGATATATTGGATAATGAAGTGACCAATTGCAGGTCAGTTGTCATTGATAGAAAATGAATGGTCTCTAAATGGTTGCCCTTTTATGGAACTTTTAGACCAAATGAAGCTGCTGTTGGACTTATTATTGAGATAGTTACTTAATATCTGTTTTTCATAAAATAGCCAGTCTGTGTCTACAATTAAAATGAGGCATTACTCCTCCCGTGGCGTGAATGAGTCACGATACTCTATTCAACTTTTTACTTTCTAATTCCTTAACCAGTTTAAAAATATTGCCACGTCAGAAATTATGCCTACATAATATACAGGCGAACAGGACAAGTAGGTACTCGCAGTACCGAGATATTATCACAAAGGGCGCATTCGTTATCTGTGACACTGACGGCCGCTGGAACGGCACAGTTCATAATATATTATATCATTTACAGCACACGATACGATCGAATCGTGACGTGGCAGAAAATATTTCCTCTATGATAATTACGTAGGTTTTTTTAACAAACCTCAGATTTCACCTTACCTACCAGAGTAGGTAAGGTAAAATCTGAAGTCTGTAAAGAAACCTACACAACTGAAAATATTTCCTCTATAGGAACAGCCAAAATGGGAAGGCAGTTAATCGAAAAATTACAAAGGTAATTTGATACTCGTAGATACCTACGTAGGTTTTACATACATAACATATTATATGATTCTCACTCTGTTTTGATGACAGATTGATCCCAGACAGGCGCTTTACTTTGTGTAAATTATTTCATCATCACTGCTCTCAAAACGGTGAAGGAAAACATCGTGAGCAAACCGGCATGATTGTCTTAGAACCAAAAAACATGTGACAGCTGCCAACCCGCACTGGGCCCGTGTGGTGGATGACGGCCCACTTCCTCTCACCGAGACGAGGCCTGTGCCCCAGCAGTGGGTACATTATAGGCTGATTATGCAATGCAATACAAACGGGTTTCCTAATGACGATAGTAAAGAACTTATCGCTGAAGATGCAGCCGTTGATAAGAAAATAGTTATTTATCCAACATGTGACGAAAGTCCGTTTTTCCTATGAGTTTTGATTTTGAGTCTTGAGAGAACGAAGAAAAAAAACGAATAGCAAATGAACTTGCTCACATGTTGCATACAAAACTTTTCACCACTCCCAGCAAGAAAGTATTCAGTCGTCATAGGTAAATAAATTCACAAAGCAAATAATTAAAAATTAATCAATAACATTTTTTATTTTTCAAAATATCCTTAAAACTTAACATAAAAAAATCAGACAAGGTTAGTTTCTGAACGGGATCATTACTTTCCTCACTGTTCAAACAGTGAGGAAAAACCAACTTTCCTCAGTGTTTTCGTAGAGGAAAGACACTTCTTTCGTGCGGGAGTGGTGAAGATATTATTTCTGGGATTGCTTTATGTAAAGCATCCGTATGTAAAGAAGCCCATGTGATGACGGCACGATCCTTATCACTGTGGAAGACATTAGAAAGGATGAGCGATTTCGATTTCAAAACGACTCAATCAAAAATCGTCACCTCTAAAAGCACTTGACAAAATCAGGTCACAATATCACAATGCAAGTCGGTCTCAGTCTGATGTTCAGTGCGATACATCATACATGTACCGTCCGAGCGACCTCACATGAAATATTAATTATAACCACGTTTATTTCATTTTGCCGGGTAAGCTTACTGGATTAAGTTAGGACCAGTTCTGGACTGTTTGTTTTGCGCTTGTGGTCGGTCTCTGGCTAAGAATAGAATGGTCCATCAACTGTTGCTGGTGACGTAAGAGGCGTTGTGCTAGTTTAATTTTTAGACGGGTACTGACAAAACTTTTCGTGAGTAACATCATACTATTAGACGCTCCCCGAAGGGTTTAAGAAGTGAAAAGATAGACATTTAACGAAACGCAGAAATCGTAAATCTAGATCAGCCCAGTCCTTTCGATAAGTCTTATTATTAGTTAAGTCTTATTGAATTAGCGCGATTTTACAAGGAGATTTAACAGCCGTCTGATTTTCGTATCATCTATTATCCGGATTTCCAATAACACGAGAACTGAAGAGTCAACAATTACCTACTTAGCCTCATAAGAAATAATCGATGAGCTCATAATTGGACTATAAATCATAGCTCCCGTTCTACTTCATTATATGAGAACCACCTAGATGCTGATTCAGTACTTGCTGGCTTGCCTTCACTTGCAAAATCATCTAAATTACCGAAACGTTCCAAATCTCGACCTAAAACATTGCGATTTTGAACTATAACACCGAGACGTAAGGTGACATTTTGGAAGGTTTCTAAACTACGTTACATTCGCTCCAAAATTATACGAAATTTAGCAAGTGAAGCATAATCTTAAGATGATTTATGATGTTGTATGTATGACATTTACGAGTTAACAATTCTATGGAGGCCTTTTAATCAACTATGCTAATGTTTTGGTGTTGATCCCCGAGTTTCGGATCTCACTACCGAACGTCAATATTAAACCCTAATTGAATCACCGAATGTGAGCAAAATTTAATTATAGTCCTGCGTAGCGACACGTTTGATGAGACGTGTCCCGTGGTACAAGAGGTTTGCAAGATTGAGCTATTTTGTAGTGGTTTAGGTATATCGAAAACGAAATTTTGGTGTACCTAATTAATTTAGTAGCACCGTAGTCACGGTAAAAGAAAAAGATTTGTGAAATGACGCTACGCTACGAGGCGGGTACGTCTGTATTCGAATGATATTAAAAATGTATTTTGTTTTGAAACAAACACAGCCTTTTACAAATTTTCGGGTCCAAAAATATGATAAAATATTTTTTATGGTAGCTTTCTGACCTATCCTATCGCGGTCAATGGGGTAAGGGAGGCTGCTTTAAAATTCAGTCATAACTTAGATGATTACGTCCCAAACATCTCACGTACGATCTGTATTGCCATTTTGGGTAGCCGTGCGGATCCCCAAAATTTTTAGGGTGATAAGAAAAAGTACCTGCGGGTTTGCTCTCGATTTTTAAATCACCTTGGGTTCCATCATGTTTTGATTTGAATAGACAGGATTTTGCAAATAAAGTGGGTATTTAAATCATATTTTTCATATTCTTTATCAACTCAACCTAGATTTATTGGTTAACGTCATTAAAGTCTACCTGCATGTCGATTCTGTAAAGGCGTGAAGTGAACACTTAGGTGAAGTGAGTGTGGAGTGAGCTGTCAGTGTCATCCCACTGATGCTAGGGATTGACCAAGCATTACACTTACATTCATAATCGACATTTTATTTAAAAAAATACGCTAATTCTGTTGTTCATTTTATATTATTTCAAGGCTAGTATTTAAGTGGCAAAAAATACTATTAACGGGTTTTTTTTAATAAAACAGCAGAACAGAAATTCTGTCAGAAACTTAAATAAGTATTTTTTTTCCTAAACTAGTTTCTGACTGAATTTCTGTGTTGCTGTTTTATAAAAAAAAACTCTAAATAATAGTATTTAATCATTTAAATACTAGCCTTGAAATAATATAAAATGATCAACAGAACTAACATTAAAAAATATAATTAAAATCTCGATTATGTTTGTAAATGTAATGCTTGGTCAATCCTTAGCATCAGTGGGGACTACACGGACAGCTAACTCCACGCTCACTTCCTCCGCTAGGAGTAATAGTGTTCTGTGCTCACTTCACCTAAGTTTTCACGGTGAGATGGTTACAGAATCGCAATGCAGTTCGAGTTGTATTTTATACTATAAGATAATTATTGATATTCATAAATATTCGCAAATTACATAGAAGTTACATCATCATTACAAAGTTACATATTAATAGTATGAAAAAAATATTAAAATATGCTTAAAATAAATCTAGTGTATAACTTATATAATATTGGTTAAAGGCGTAATTAATACAATAGCGACCTGCCTGATGTAGGTTTATTCAAACCTGTGTTTCAGGCAATCACTTAACAACGCTGAGTGCTTTAGTGGACTATTATGTTACTACATAGAGCTAGCATTGATACATAATAATTCTATTTTTAAATAAAAATTGACTTAAGATAAATCATCTTACTGCATTACTTCTAGCAATTTTTGAGTGTCTGAGTATCCACTCAACATTTCACTACATTTTTTACCATTTACACTATACAGGGTGTGGCGTAAGTAGTGATCCACCGTTCAGGATTCGATAAACCAGATAATTAACTATAACAATTAAAGTTTTTAACCATTTTTACCCAAGGGTTCCGAAAATATTTCCTTTTTGTCTTTTATTTACGAAATTTCTACCTTTTATTAAGTACAAATTTGTTTGTAGTTTCAACAAAATACATTAGTTTTTCATTTTGATTTCTGTTAATTATTGCTTAATACCAGAGCTATCATGATAAATTATGATGTTTTATGTAAATTCAGCTCTTTTGAAGAAAAAGTTGGTTCTTCTCTAATTTTAACCCTAATTTTTAACACACCATCAAGTTCAAGAGCGCTTTTGTAAAAAAACTTATTACTAAAAATGGTTAAAAATTGTAATTGTTATAGGTAGTTAATTATCTGGTTCATCGAATCCTGAACAGTGGACCACTACTTACGCCACAACCTGTATACACGGTGATTTTTAATTCACTGTTAACCTTTCAGGGCGTTAAAGTACTCATGATTATGCGCAACTTTTACTATGGGACCAACTCTTAAATGTCGAAAAAATATCAGCTGTTTCATACAAAATGCAATATTTACCCAACGAAAATGTATGCAACACATGTAATTTTTTTTTTCTATTTCGTAGTTGGTCTCATAATGAGAGTTGTTTATAATCATGAGTTATTTCACCTCCTGCAAGGTTAACAGTGAATTAAAAATCACCGTGTATACTTAGAGACTTATTGATTTTATTATGTATGAACGGACCTAGAACGGAATAGTTTACTATTTAACTGGGTTACGCGAAAGTTTCTCTTATTTCCCGATACTAACTAAAGGCTCTTTGAAATCGAACGAGGGGCATGTTGTAATATCTCAAAGCTTTGCAACGAGCGAATGAAAGGGAATGCTAATAAATAGTTCAGATCTAGTTGGAACTGAAAAAGTGACGCTCAAGAAGACTTGTTTATCTCTCGGTTTTACTCGTGAAATTGGCTGTATTTTTTTTTGGTTTTATTTTCTTTCATGCCATTTAAGGTGATCTAGAACTATAATATAATATGTTGACAAGATTGAAATAGTAGGATGAATTTAAAATTTTATTGAAATACTCATTACAGTCCATTCACAGTTATTTTACCTCTGACAACAGCAACCCAATAGCAACCTTATTGGTACGATTATAAAGACTTATTGTGAATTTGGCAGACTTGTCAATGGTAGCAACCCAACAGCAACCTTATTACAACGGTAATAAAGATCACTGTGACTTTGACAGTGATGCAAACTCAGAGGTAAAATAACTGTGAACGGACTGTACAAACTTCAACGTATATCACCCTCACGGCACGAGATGGCTTGACGCTGTTTGACTATGAATCACTTGAACACGATACAGTTGCAAAAAGAAAACACTGTCATGTCCGAGTTTACGGTGAGTAACCGTAAACTTGGACATCGGAAACACTCCATGTCATAGGTGGAATAATATATTATTATAATAATAATATAATATTTTATAATATACATGTATATATCTTTTTTTATATACATTATTTATATTTATATAATATTTTACATATAATTATTTTTACGATTAAAACTGCATGTTCGACCAAACCTTTAAATAAAGCAGACAGTCCCGGAAAACAGAATGCATTATTCATGATTAACCACTCCATGTCCGCATCAATTCGTTTGACAAATACCAAAACAATAGCGAGGTACCCCTGATTAACCTTTCATCCAATCTTCAATAGACAGATGGCGAATCCAGATGTCCTATCAGGGTCACGCATTCAATGGGGCATACTAATGGGCAGCCCACCCTATTAATTATGGTTGACGAGAAAATTTCAAGGCAAGAAATCCTAGCCATCAAGCCTAATGCCGAATGAAATGGGTCCAAGCTGGACCCTCGTATTGCTCACTGTTATAAAAGTTCCAAGTTATGAGAAGCATACGATTACTGAAGAACACCTTGATGGTGTCAATTATCGTGTATTCTATTCTCTAAAAGGCAATGTTTACTGTTTATATTCTTCAGTTCCTGAAAAGAAGTAATAGGCAGGTAAAAGGTATTTTTGTTGGTTTTGGTCAAAGTATGCACCATTTATGGCACACCAATCTAATACCGTCTGTAATTTGTCAATTAAAATAGACTGTTTTATTCAAATCAATACGGAATCGTGTCGGTTTCAATATGGACCATGTGATACGCGTATCTTTACACATCTGAAATCAGTCTATTAGGTACTGACTTTTATAAAAATATATTTTGACTTCGACGTTATTATCCGAAGATGAATGTTAACGTATTTTAATACCACTGACATTTTTTTTTCTTTCTTAATTTTTTTTTTTTTTTTTTTTTTTTTTTTTTTTTTTTTTTTAAACGTTGCCCCACACTAGGAATTTCTCCTGTATCGTGGGTGCGTTTACAAACATTTAAACTCACATACACAAACAGCCAGACCCGGAACAACTACTTGCAGGTCATACAAATATTTGTTCCGTGCGGGGATCGAACCCGCGACACGTAACGCAGCAGTCAATCGCTTAACCACTGCGCCAACCGTGCCGTCATATATAACAACAAAATATAACACCGCTACTTCTTGCACTTTAGGCCATATTCGGACATCAAAATGGACTCGCGGCCGTCATAACTCCAACCTGCCCAGATTGAACGGGCGTGTCGTTTGTATTTTGTACCGGCACACTACTAAATGCCTACCTCATTTGGGCTTTGTTACAGGGATCACAGTTATACAAACTACTGTCCTCGAAACTTGGCTCAAGCGTTGTCAAATTGTGTTTACATTTGAATTTCTGTTTGGAGGATTGTCCTGTGTTGTCACAGCTATGAATGACGCCTCATCTGTGAGCTGTGATTATAAGGTTTTGTTATGAAGGTGAGCGGAGTTATTTACTTGTTTCCTGTTTACAGTATATTTATGTTAGTTTTAACATTTCTAAATCTTTATCACTTTATACATCAATATCAAGATCGTTTATGCATATAGCCCTAACCTCTTCAAAGCGAGAGTGAGCAGGCTTCTTCTGGGTAAGCTCACTTTATCGTCGACTCTGTCTCTGTCACTACTGACCCAGGCTAAAGTCAAGAGCAAACCCAGATAAAAAAATAAAAAAATTGTCACCGTTTACTTTTCTGCTGATGCAGTAAAGGGCAAATATAGGATAATGGCAAGCATGTCAGTGATTATGGCTGTACGTGCTCAAGACCTATAATGTAGTTAAACATAGATATAATTATTACATACAGGTATTACATTTTTGGGGGGCTCGTGGCTAAATAATAACGGTCAGGTTAAGTTACGCTTCCCGCGGTTGGCCCGTGGATGGGGGACCATCGTTACATATTCATAACCCTCCGTGCCTCGGAAAGCACGTTCAGCCGTTGGTCCCGGCTGTCTCTCGTGGATCTTTGGCAGTCGTTACGGGTCGTCAGAAGCCCGAAAGTCTGACAACCAGTCTTACCAAGGGGTATCGTATTTCCCAGTAACTGGTTTGTGGAGGTCAGATAGGCAGTCGCTTCATGTAAAATACTGGTATTCAGCTGCATCCGGTTAGACTGCAAGCCGACGCCAACATAGTTGGGAAAAGACTAGACAGATGATGAGGTATTAAATCTTCGTAAAAAGTAACTGTAAAATAATCAATTCGTCTACCAATTGATAAATGAATAATGTCCCCAACTATTCCACACATAGAGATACATCACATTTTGAAATAAATCCATGCTCTGCCAAAAACGTCTATGAACTGTTTGTATAATTATAGACCAGCAAATATTCACCTCAAATATCAATTGCTCCGCGTGTTAGTTCACCATTCGATTGTCAATGATTGACAGGACCACGACGATGTATTTGCAAGCATATTTATCAAATCCCGTACGTAATATCATCGACATTTTGTGATGCAGAACGAATAAAAGCTCTGTGAGATATTTCGATTATTTATTTCTGATAATTAATAAAAATCAATATTACATAACATCATGACTGTATTCCCCGAAGGGATAGGCAGAGGTGTACCAACCTATAGTACGCACATATTTCAAGAGTTATGTTTAATTTTTTATGTTTCTGAGGTTTAAGTCTCATTGAATAGGGGAATAGGGGATAGTCTCTCTCCGTCTTATTACAAAACACGATCTAACTTTAGCCCCAACCTACACATTCGATTTAGTTTTTGTATTTGGAACTTTATGCCGACTTTAGTAAAGTTCTTAATACAAAATTGACAATCTAAGACCGGACTAAGTTGACAGTTTTGTAAAAGGAACTGTATTTCGATTTCAGTTATGTTCTTATTTCAAAAACAGGCTCGATGGTTTAAACCATGTCAAAAGAAAAACCTTGTTTTGTAATAAGGCCGATTGAGTCTATTGCCATCAACTGGGCACAAATCCAGACAGATGCTATTGAGAAATTCCAGATGGGATAACTCAATAACACTTTGCTCGATCCAGGTGTCGGACGCAAGACCTCATGATCAGCAGTAGCTATACCGACCAGGCTAACGAGCCAGTTAAAAATTAATCTAAAATATATGATGTACAGAGCTCTAGTTTATATAAAAATAAATGGTTTGCACCTATTTCTATTGTCCGAGTAAACTTATTTTACGATGAGTTGTGCGTATTATTTTCACAAGCATCATAGCAAGCTAAAAAAAAACAATTAGACCGGTGTAGGATCAAAGCAAATGAAAAAGCAGAAAATACGGAATTCAGAATTAGAAAAATGTGAGCTGAATAGATGGAAAAAATGAACGAAAGTACAGAAACGTTTTTGTCGCAACTCATCTAAAAACAGTAATTATAGGAAGATAGATAGATAGATACTTCGAACCGAAAGATAACAAAACCAACATATACATTATTCGTCGTCCACAAAATCGTACGAAACAACTTAATACAACGGGGACCACAAAAGAAAATTGAAACAGGAAAAAACTCAAACACAAAAGACATGACAGTAAATAGGTAGGGGACAATCAGATGACCTAGTTGTGGACAATTGGATGGCACGAAAAGATTTATCACTAGTACGAACGTATGTAGCTATGAGGCAGTTATGTTCCGATGGAGAAACATTTTGATTTAGGATGTCTACGTTTGCTGTTACGTTCGTAAAAGCTTTTTAGCCCATTTGTGTTTTGTGTGTGACTCTCTAATGTCTCTAATTTAGGACAAGTGTATTTTATGACGCATTTCGAGTACCAAATTCAATTTCTAAGTCGATATTGAATGCATGGCCTACGTACATAAGCCAGCTAGTTTGGTGGTCCCAGTATTAACAAAACGTGAATGCTGCTCATGCACGTAATGATGTCATAGAAAGTTATCTTGATTTCAATTAAACCATTTACAGGGACTTTTGTATTGTCAAAGAGTCGGTCAGTTAGTCAGAGAGTTGAAGCTAGTTGCCCATTCCAAAACGTAGATATCTATGGAGAAGAACGGGCAAGAAACTCCAAGGAAGAGTATAAGTATAAGAAAGAGTATATCGTTGGCTAAACACTATACCGCTACGTAACTTGCAATAATTAACTCAAATAACCAGACGGGAAACGCTACCATTAACATAAAAGTAATTTTTCTTATTCTTTCTCGTATGACACCACAGTTTCATAAGCACATTTCGTATGGGCGTACTTATTCGTATATTAGGCCCGCTTGAGGCCAATCTCACTACAGAGGTCTATTTCTATTTATATCAACGAGAAATTATATCAGTCCTAGAATGGCGTAATAATATGTAATTTAAGTGAATGATGATCATTGTGTACTTCCTTTATTGCAGTTCAGATGTTTGACTTTGTTTTGTGTATATCTCGGAATATATTTGCGAGTTCAGCAACATTTTATGAATGTTACAGTTAATAGGATTAAGAAAGTTAATGCGACATTAATGTTGTCTTTGAAGACATTTTATTGCTTTGCTGATTCAGGAATTATATACGCTTTTGGACTTATTTTCGTTGATCCTGTAAATTCTGGCGAAGATATATTTAAAGCCGATAAAGCCCAGACGAGATAGCTATTATATAAAGAAATAAGAAGCTTTTTAGTTTGTTGGACTATTATTGTTTGTTAAGAATATATATTAGTAGTAGAAGATAGTTTTTTTAAGAAAGGTTGAAGCAACATTGATTTCTTGATTTGCATTTGTAAATAATGTATGTACGAGAGCCTCTCATTATAAATTGAACCTCTTCGATAGTCATAGGTTGTTAAACCTACCATTATTATTTTTTTGTATTCACACTTTCACTACAAAAATCAATAGCCTGCATTCGGTGCACATTTTACCGTCGCCAATCACTCAGCATTCCCCTTTGCGCACCGCATTCATCACTAGGCACAGATTTTTTACCAAAAGCTCATAAACTCTCTGCTATTTATACCCTGGAGGTCTACTTTTTCGTCCGATTCTTACCAGAACTCAAGATAAGCGTCCTTGTCTCCGTCGGTTTCACATTTCGCAATATTTTAAACACTCGAAAAATTCTCAAAAACGTTAAGGGACACACGAACGTGACGTACGGAATCTTTGGAGTAGGGCCACTTGTCTCACGACACCATAACTTGGAACTCATAAATCAGGCCTGCTTAAAACTCGATTCCGACAGGCATACGAGTTTTAAAGCTTACGACTTTTTGTTGTTCTGAGTTTTTTAGCGTAGGACTAATGATTTGATACTTTTGGTACCCATCATTTATTTATATTTGTTTATTTGCTCAATATGTCAAAGTAAAGTACCATTCGGACGGTGCGGGTACCAAGTAAAGTTTTTTTTTAATTAAGTTTGTATCAGAATTTTTATTATTTGAGATGTATGTACCTATGTAGAACTATTTACTAGAATTGAGGCAAGTTCATATTATATGATTTGTACAAAGCAGGTTTTACGTTGATACATTGGTCTGTAATTACCTACTTCTAAGTAAAGTTTTCCACAGTCGTCACGCACTCGTGCCGTCTGTTCTAAATGCACCAGCTTATCTGCAAACACATGTCAGAGGGAGAAATTAGTAAAAAATGTCAGTCTCGGAGACACCGGGGGTGGTCTGCGGTAACACGTGTGCTGTTGGGCCGATAGTTCTGTTATTGCTTGTTTGAACGACATCATTTTGGGGTAAAAAGTGAGAATTTACCTTGAGCGGATACACTCCAGAAGTTCCCTTTGGTTTTGTCAGGCACAGATTATGTTACCATGTAATGTGTGTGTGTATAATGGGTAAAGTGCGGTACAGCCGAAAATATCTATAAAATTCTTCCAACTTAAACTAATTAAGCTAGTCATCGAAATATGATGGAATATCAACCCAATCACTAGAGAAAACATCACAGGTTGATGGCCCAGTGCGAGAGAACCAAATAGTAATCAAATCTTTAGTCTAGCTTAGATGGTGTATGTTATAATAAGATGAGATGAAAAAGGTAATTCGTTGAAAGTAAAACCTTATGAAAAAGGTAATTTGTTGATAGTAAAACCCTTACCAATATACTCAAAACAGCTGTCCCCAAATATATTTACACCAAAACAAGTGTCACACATAACACAGACCCTCAGTTCTAACAGTATGGGTTAGTGTCAGTGAAGTCCATTGAGCCGTGATCACACGCAGGCGTATTGTCTTAATCGCGACATTGAACCGTGCAATGATAAGCCTGAACTCGTTACACGCTGTAATCTAGATACAATTGCGATTGTATTATGTACTATATTTATCTCTAATGAGTTAAATACGGGTATGATGTGTTTATTCTAAACAGCTTCAATGCTTCAAGTATTATATAAGCTCAGGATTCTGATAGTGGTTTGTCTCGTCGAGTGATCACTTAAAATTCTTGTTATGATTGATTATAATGATCGTTGTTCTCATCATTCCATATTTCTCATCCTTTACTAATCCTAAGAGACTATAAAAGCATGAGTGATTTTCTAAGCAAAGGGAGCTTTTCTTCGAGGTTATTGTGATTTCGCCTACTTTTGTATTTTCATAAAAATGTTAACAGAATGGTGAAAGAACTGAATTTAATTCATCGCTTGCATTCCACGAAATAGTCAAATACTTTCGAACACCAATCGCCAATAACGATATTATGGTCCAGCGTGATTGCGATCCGAACCATTCACCGGGCCAAGTTCCAATGCAATAGTGCGACTAAACATTTTCAGTTGAATTTTAAACAAAATAATGGTACCCTTGATGGGGCAACCGGTCCTTCAATTGAAATAACTGACACTAGACCTACAATAAAACTACGTATAAAACAATAGTTTATGGCTGCAAAGACCCTCGCAAATTAGCAGTGGTCACTTTCCGCTTCTTAATGGCGCCAAATTTTCAATATTACATCAACTTCGCTTTTAATATCTATTATAAACCTTAACACTTTCACACAAAGCTCATTTTCATTAATTTTATGTGACTGTTCCCCGTCAAATGAAACCAAACTTTGGACACGACCAGTTAAGGTGTAAATTTGATTGCTACAAAAATGTAGTGTGTCCAGAAAATTGTTTTTGTTGTCCTAATTGTCTCTGGGTTGGACAGAAGTGACAGCATCGGTTTAACTAAGTGATTTTATAAGGGAAATGCGGCCGAACGCCGGCTTAAGACGCCCTATTGTTTGTAATATAATAATTGCACAGTAGGTGACAACTGTGGCCGTTTTAAACGCTCCCAGTCGGTTAATAGCCGTATCGAACGAAATAACGTTTCATTTGGTTGAATCCTCTTTAATCTTTGTTAAAGTTAATTTTAACAGGTGCGTGGAAGGAAGCAGCAAAATAAAGCTAAAGAGAAAACGATAAATACTAGAGATGCACCGAATATTCGTTTTTTATTCGGTATTCGGCGTATTTGGCAAATTTTGAGATATTCGTATTCGGCCGAATTATTCGTAATTGGCCGAATTATTCGGTTGAAATGCCGAATGTTTTCGGTTTAATTGATCATTGTAAATCAGCCTTTAGAGCAAAATAAATTAAAGGAATCCCATAATCTACTATGTATAGATGCCGGAACCATATCCGCTGCGCTGTTGCTACTAGACGATGTCGAAGCAGCTTGTTGAAAATGACCTTTATGCTTTAACATTATATGATTATTCATAGCACTTGTAGAAGCATTCCGCCCAGTGCCCCCGCGAGAAACACATCACACTTTTTTAATATCATCTTCGATTTCTTTGAACATCTCCCACACACGCGACTTTTTCCGTCGACTTATCATCGTTCAAAACACCCAAAACACCAAAAATTTAATCAAATAGCCAAGAACTGCACTAGAATCTAGCCCCCGTATTGTGTTTTCGTACGCAATTAGAGTGGCGATGGCGGGGTGCAGCGGGTAGCGGGAGTCAAGGTACCACTCTAGCGTGTTTGCGCAGCAAAACTATGGAACGGGGAACCGAATTATCCGGCAGTACCTATATTCGGTTCGGTAAGAACATAACCGAATATTATTCGGTATTCGGTTATTCGGTAAAACCACTATTCGGCGCATCTCTAATTACCTATGGGAACAAACATTTTCGTTTAGGTAAAGATTTCCGTAGCCATACTTTTTGACGAAATAGTTAACTGGGAAAATATTTTTTTTTCAAGGAAGCAAGATAGTTATCCCTTATCAAATCATTATGTAGCCAGACAATGCCTATCCTCCTATACATATACATATTTTGAAAACCCACATCAAAGTACTATAAAAATTCATAAAATAGAAGTTTCAAACTTAATCCTGGCAGATAGTGTGTCGAGTTCCACTTGTGTATAAAGTTTGTCCTTAAGCTTCAAGCCGGCATAATTTCTTTTCTTCTTATCTTAAGTCAGAAGCAGGACCTTTTTACCCGCTGTTTTGTAACTGGGTTTTGTTTTTTTTTTGTTTTAGGTGCCTACTTTAGATAAATTGGTTTGGCAGTTTTCGGAAAGAGCTGTGAATGATAAAATTGGATAATAGTCTTTTTGAAAAGAGCTTTGAGCAAAGTTTTAATGTATTTTTCTTTCATCACAACAAAATAGTAGGTATTCTATACATTTCAAGACAACGTTTACGTAACTTGAGTTAGATGTTAAACAATACCTGCAGGTCATTACTGTTCGCCCGAGATAAAAACAAGTTTCTCCAGTGTATCGCTTGGAAGAACATGAAGTCTCTAATACAACAAGGACTCCCATTTTCCTTATTCCTAAATCTCCTCTGGGTTTTGTAAGACATAATGATATTGACCTTGCAACTTGTCTGACAAGACAAACAATTTAAAATTTGCGTCACCGGATGTTTAAAATTGTTGTTTTTTTTTTATTTCGCGGACGCAGCTGCACACTTGGTATTTCCGGATTTCGGTTTTTTTTGTTTGGTTCACGAATAGTCTCGTAAACATAGGTAAACAGCGTTACATTTTTGAATTCTTCGGAGATGTTATCTTACTTGGAAAGTTACACACCCAAGAGTCAGAACTTTAAGATTAGCAGAACGCTACCGTTACAGGTATGATTTTCGGATATTAGTAACTATTTCAAAACAATCAGCCTTTAATGTTCCCACTGCTAATACTGCGTAATCCACCACGCGGGCCCCATGCGGGTTGGTGGATGTCACATGTCTTCGAATTTTTGGTTCTAGGACATGCCGGTTTCCTCACGATGTTTTCCTTCACCGTTTTGAGAGCAGTGGTGATGAAATTAAATACACAAAGTAAAGTGCTTGCCTGGGTTCCAATTCACGACCTACAACTCGTAAGCCGGGGTCGATACTACTAGGCCACCACTGCTCTCAACTACAGGGACACCACTGCTTTCGAGTAAGTATTAAGTACGTAAAGATTTAATTTGATTATCCACTGCATTGTTTTCTAGTTTTCGGAGTAATGTCTCTCGACATACAGCAGCCAAGTAGTTGGCAGCAAGTTTTGGACCCATTCGTCAACATGCTCTACATCAATGATACACAAAGTGGTCTCTATCGACCCACAGGGGTCGACGACGACCTGTAGGTCGTAGGTTGTTTTGTTTTGCTACATCTCACTACAGTTAGACATCACTCAAAACACATTTAAAGTTGATGAATTTTCAAAAATGCAATATTAGCCTACCCAAAACCGAAAAATATGACAAGTGGACTATGAGACGAAATAGTTTGGGGACCTCTGCTCTACACCTACGAGTACCGTATAGAGTAAGTGTATATTGTTACCCTAATAACGATCCTCACGCATCACTATTTTGTCTTAAACTAGGCCTGGTATTTACACGTGTTTAGTAAGTACAAGTCTATTATTATCAATCGCAAGACCAATTCCGTCAATTCTAATAAATAGCCAGGGCCTAGATATATGAATATGTACGTAAAGTTTCGGAATTCTCACTAGATGGGACAGCGGCTTGCTGTCCCATCTAGTGACAACCGTCCGTTCCGTGACAAATTATTTCAATTAGGGTTGTGCTCATCAAAATAAGGCTTTCATATTTACGATTATCACTAACAATGCTTCATTTGGTGCTATATGAGGCAAAGCCTAGGATAAAACAGGAATCACTGACACAAGTGAGCTTAGACTGATGTTAGTACAGATAAACTGTCGAATCAAGCGAATCGAGCTCACTGAGCACACGAGCTGAAGTGGCAATGAGCCGGCCATATTAGTCGTAGAACCGATGACCATTGGGGTAGACGTGTTCTTGAGTGGAGACCGCGAGTCAGCAAACGTAAGGTAGGACGCCCTCAGGCTACGTGGAGCGACGATCTTTGCAGGGTGGCTGGTAGCAGCTAGATGAGCGCTGCCGAGAATCGAGCTGGATGGTGTGCAATTGGAGAGACCTATGTCCAGCATTAGACTGCTGTAGGGTGATGATGTAGACTATCGAATAATACTTGAAACACAGAATTTGAGTATCAACCCTAAATACTAGCAATAGCACGAGTTTTATTAAACTATAAACTACGTAGTTAGTACGCTGTTAAGGCCTAGAGAAACTGTCATGGTCACCGACCAATTAATTCCAAGATATTCAACGTATAAATTGGTTCAACCAATTTGCTAGTTATAAATTCAAAATGCATCCGCCCGGAAAATTGTATTGAGACCCCAGTTTACCCGAACAAGTTTGGGTGGTGGAAGCTTAAACCGATCCTTATCTCTTCGTGTGATATTGTATTTGGTAGTTTTATAGCGGCTAAACTCGGCTTTTGTCCACCCGAATAACCAGACATTGGGCACATGAATTTTGGGCAATCTCATTTGTTAGAATATTAGTAATGAGTTTCGGTTACGTATAATTTAAATGTTATGATAAATTGGTGTTGTTTGTATCAATGAATATGAATATCACTATACTAAATTAAATGTGTCGTCATATCAGCCCGTAAATATCTACCATTTACATCCATGCATTATGTGTTTGATCCTTTGAATATATGGCGCTACGATTAACAGTTACATTCTGATTTATAAACGTTGCTTCAAGTTAAGTAATGATTAGCGTCTGCTTAACGTCATTTTATGACGATTAAAAACGTTTATAAATGGAGGTAAATGTGAGTGTCGTCTTAGAAAATGTCTTCCTTTGACCTGTAGTGGTCATTACAATAATATATTATGATCCGTTAAAGAGAAGACAACTGTCCGTTCTCTGAACGGCAGAGAACCAAGAGTAGTATCGCATATACTTTTGGACATTTTCCAGCAAACGCTCTGGTATCATGAAGAGTGAGTTTTTTATTTGCAAATTTACTGTTTATTTGTGTAAGTTACAGCAATAAACTACTCTACCATAAACTCATCCAGAGAGAGAATTTTACTCCTAGTCCCTTCACACTACAATAACCAAACAAATTGCACGGAACATTACCTGAAATTTTATATGGAGGACCGTGAGAGCATTATATTTAATCAAGAGACCATATAATGTCTTTATAAACGTAACCCATGACGGTTACATGAGGACCGTAAAAACTAAGCGATGCTTACATACATACCCTAAAATCTGAATTTCTAATAACATCTCTGGAGCGAAATGAACATGCAAATATACGTACACGTTAATTTTTAAGGATATTCTGTTACTAGATGCGGTTAGCAAACGGAGGCCCTCACAATGACCACTTAGCAATGGCCAAGTTTAATACGATCTGAGGGTCTACTATCTAAGCATGAAATCCGTTGATTCGGCTGAAGTTACGGGCGATTGCTACTCCGTATCACCTACGGACATAAGATTGCTTCGAGGCCCGAACTAAGAATGAATGGCAACACCATTTGACAGCTGTCCTTACTCCCGATATGTTTTTGCCCATCCATAAATATTAATTAATCAGGAGTAGGGTTCATTCCGAAGTATCGACTACTTTTGGCAACTCGCTGTCCGATAAGGACCAGGCTCGGGTCGACGGCGCGTTGTGTTCCACACGCGCCTCAAAAAGATGTCAGCAACAATGACGGGGTCCGCTAGGGCAGATATCTGCCAGGGTTGCGGGAATGTCCGAAAGGGTTACCGTGGCCCCTGGCACAGGCAATTGAAGGAACACGGGTGGGTTTTAGTCAGTAAGAGCCTGACACGCCCTCCCACTCCGGCCAGAGCGGGAGAAGTAATTTAATGATTTCCCACTCTAAAAAAAAAGGGAGTAAACCTCCTGTAGGCCAATTCTCGTACTTAAAAAACGTTCAAATTCAAGTCGCAATCTCATCTCAGCGACAATCAATGTCAAAAACCTGTCAAAAATTTATGTAAATTGATTGTAATTTTGACAGATTGAGACTCAGATTAGAATGCGAACGGTCTTAAAAATACGGGAATTGCCCCTCTGGTCCTATCACTAAGTGCAGTATTTCCTGCTGGAAATACAACTATTTTTTCGTGAGAAATTCCTCATTTACAACGTAGATGTCTTCTAAAACCCATCACCACAGTATATGACCTTTTTAATATGTCGTCAGTTATAAGTACCTGCTAATTGTATTGTTATATCTATGAATAATGTGTAGCGCGTCTATGTACGTCTTCAATAGTAAGCCATAGCTATGGTCATTAAACTGTGATAGTACGTGTCGACAAATTTCTTGGAAACTTGGCACAAGAAAGAGTCATAATACGAGTATTATCGTAAACTACAGCTTATTAAAATAAATAGAGGAGATTATGCAACAAATAACTTTACTACTGCCATAGATTATTGCTGATAAAAATTCATCGCGTTATAGTTGGCTAAACACCTATTTTGCCCACATATTTTGGACAAAAAAACAAACAGTCACATTTCTTTTTATTTTGCTGCAAGTAACATGGATTACATTTTCTTATCTCGACAATAATATTTGTATTCTTAAACATGTAGAAAGAATAAATATTATTTATGATTATTCTTATCATTTGTTGTACCTTCCAGTGTCTCTATCCTCCACATACAGTGTTAAGATCGTCGCACACGTAACCCGTTAGAGCCCCCAAAATGTTTAATTTCGACCCCCATCTACCCTACGAGGGTACCAAATAGGGGGAGGGCCCTCCCTAGAAGTCACCCGACCACTTGCGACGTAATATATGATAGGTATAGTGCACCTTAATCACTTATATAATTGCAACATTTATTTTGTTGATTAAAATACTTCTTTTATTGTACAGTCGGCAAAAATGGTGATTGTCGAGGTTTTTTTGCTGTCGCTACGAGTTGTGGCGCTGGGATTTTTATTTTTTGCTTCGTATATTTGTTTTTAGGGATGTCGTGTGTTGGCGTGAGTGAAACCGTTGCAGTCAGTTGTTTTTATAGTATATTGGAGTTAGGGCGAATATAACAATACTTCGTGTTTGTAAGCTTTGCGAGCACTGGTGTGACAATGTCGCCTTTTTTTTTTAGGTGGGAAATCATAATATAACTTCTTCCGCTCTGGGTGGAGCAGGAGAGCGTGTCAGAGTCATACTGACTAAAACCCACCCGTGTTTCTTCAGTTCCCTGTGCCAGGGGCCACGGTAACCCTTTCAGACTTTCCCGCGACGACGCTGGTACCCTGATGTTGCCTTGACTTTATAATTGTTACATTCCAAAATCTATTTTTCTTTCTTTCATACGGATGATATTTATTATTTTTATATTATGCTTAATATCCCTTTTGCATTAGTTTTCAACTACGAAGCATAGCAATCATATTACTAAAATAAAAGCTAAAAATGGAGATTTAACAATTAAAACCACATTTAAAAGAAACTTACATAATAAAACGTTGAACAAGAAACTAAACGAAATGAAGGAAATTCTTATGACTTTTCTGCTGCCATTACAAACCATAGAAGAATGTACGGTTAGCAGCGTTGAGCGTCGACAATTTAAACGCTCTCACTCTTCACGAGACTCAAAGTTTATCGTGGATCGTAACTAGGAGTCCCGATGTAGGTACAGTCCTACCAACATATCTTGATCTCCCTCCCCCTCCCCGAATTTCCAAAATTAAGGGAGAGAGATGGAACAACTCCAAAGTTAGGGGGTCAACTCAGACTGGTGGTTTGGAGCAAGGAATTCCAGATATTAAGCACTTGTGCATTCATTCGTGTGTTCTTGTTAGTACTCGCTGTTAATACGGTATAAGGAAATTTTGTGAAACCTAATGTTCTGGCATTTTGTTTCCAAATGGATAATGCGATGGTATGTAATTACTACTATGAGACGACGCCGACGGTTGATGATAATACAATACTCACTCGGATTGTTTCAGAGCATTCTATTATACTCTTGTAAGTATTAATGGCAGGTGTTAGGAGGACTTTATACGTGTTCTGGTTTTGTGAGGTGAAATGGTATACTCCCGACTAAGAACTTTTTTTTCTGGGTCTCGAATTTACTGCCTATTTTTAACTAACCTTGGGAATGAGTTCCAATACCCTTATACCTACACATAATCTACACTCCTGCCAGTCGATTATGTAAAAATCTCACCGTGAAGTGAACACTTAGGTGAAGTGAGCTGCCAGTGTCATCCCATTGATGCTAGGGATTGACCAAACATTACATTTACAATCATAATCGAGATTTGAATTATATTTTTTAAATGTTAGTTCTGTTGATCATTTTATATTATTTCAAAGCTGGTATTTAAGTGGCTAAACATGACTGTTTACGGGTTTTTTTTTAATAAAACAGCAAAACAGAAATTCAGTAAGAAACTCAAATAAGTTCTTTTTTTTTCCTAAACTATCTACTAAAGAAAATGCGCATGGACATTGTTTGTTATTAGGTACATATAGTTTTATATGACTATTGTTGTCGTTTTCTTGGTTTTCGAGGTTCTAAAGCCGAAAGTGAGGTCAAAATGAAAATCAAAGTTGGCTTACCGTCATTTTTGATTTTCATTTAAAAAGAAACAAAATTGACTTTCTGTGTTGCTGTTTTATAAAAATAAAACTCTAAATGATATTCAGAGTTTAGACACTTAAATACTAGCTTTGATATTATACATATAAAACGATCAATAGAAATAACATTAAAAAATGTAATTAAAATCTCGATTATGATTGTAAATGTAATGCTTGGTCAATCTCTAGCATCGAGACTACACTGACAGCTCACTCCACGCTCACTTCACGTAAGTTTTCACGGTGAGATGGTTACGGGATCGCAATGCAGGACTCCTAAATCGAGCCACCGTGCATGTACAGGTGCGACGCGACGCGACGACACGACGCGACTCTGGTAGAACATTTTCCTTGAATGTTTCATAGAAATGGTTCAACAAGAGTCGCGTCGCGCCTGTCTACCCTAAAGGTCTAAAACATCATAATAATTATAAGTCAAAAAAAGTTTTTACCCAGATTTGATTTTGACTTATAATCATTTTGGTGTCATCATTGACGAAATTTAAATTCACGACCATCTTTTCTCACTCAAGTCTCAAGTTTCAGACTTATACAAAAAAAATGCATGCAGGGTGGCTCGATTAGGGAGTACGGAAGTGTATTTAAAAGATTGCTACTCTATAGAGTTTCCCGCCCGTCACGGCCAAGCTAGTTTGTTTGACTTTTACGATCTGGATCTTGAACCTTCCGCTTACTTAAGGGAAGTGCCAGGTTGCCTGACAATTTCATAAAATATCAAGCAATAGGATTATATAAACTTAGGGGGTTGTATTGATGATTATAATGATTACAATTCTGGAAATACATACACGTTACGGTCGAGAATGATATTTTGTTCAACATAGAACCGGACACTGATCTGCAAATTGCAAAAAAAACGTAAGAAAATTTGAATTTCGCGGGCAGCCTCGCGCTTCCCCTGATGCCGCTTCTCTCGGCACACAAATACAATTCTTCATTGACTACCCAGTTTTACGTTCATCCCACTCATTCATCCTTTCGTCTAATAAGACATTCACATGAAAATAATATGCATGTAAATATTTCATTAAGCTTGTAATGGAGTCTTACTGAACCTTTTACGAGGTCGCTTTAGACGTACCTACATAATGTGTACGTATAAAAACCTTTTTGTTGCGATGGAGAATTACTAGAGGCACTTTATTATTCATATGCTAGTGATCAGATATGGAAAGGAAAAGGTCCTGTAGCTGAAATTCTTGGCCTCGATAAAAATTGGGGAAAGGTGCCGCCAGGTTTGATATTTAAATGTGTTCGTTGTTTAACGTTTTTGGTTAGGATAGGCTAGCTTTTTGACGATTTCAACTGTTGGAGAGGAAATAAGAAGAAGAGATAGATTCTGTGAAGCCTGATTTACAGGGTATGATGCTATTGGCTGTGGGATACCATTTGTTGAAGTAACTATATAAGTCGCTTCAACTAAACAGTGTTTAGACAATGCAAATCATTTGATGAGGCTTCTATTTTATTGTATGCTACAGGCAAGAAACTTGCATCATGTATGGCTTCACTTTTTATATAAAGTAATATTATAAAGAGGTAAAATTTGTTTGTTTTTAAGTTTGTATGTAGGGGGTAATCTCTGGAACTACCAGTCAGATTTGAAAAATTTTTGTTGCATCTGATAGCCCAATTCTTGAGGAAGGCTATAAGTTATTTAACATCACGCTAGGACCATTAGGAGCCGAGCAAAAAGAAAAAAGTCGCGGACAGAAACTAGTTGGAGACATTTGAAGGGATTATCTGACCATGCAATGTTATTGAGTTCTTTGAGTGTCAAAATTAAATACCTATCATAATTTACTTGATTGTAATTAATTCTCACGCAAATTCAAATCATTGCCACACCATTCATCTTTACACCACCCATCAGATGACACAAGACACAATCTAAGAATCCACGCTGTCCCGTATCGCACCGAACACCATAAATCAAAGTCACGTAGGGTCTTTTCAATTAATTCCCGCTTGCGGCCCGTGATATATTTGCATCAGAATATGTAATCGTTCTAAGCGGCCATTGTCGGCTGTACTTAGTAAAAAGGGTCAAGAATTGTTCGCCTACGTCCCTATTGTACGATACACAATGTGGGCTCGTATTTGTCTTACTCATTTCGTGGAGGCTCATATTTGATTTCGACTCATTTTCTGGTCTGTTGCTCAGTTTAGGCAACGCTAAGTTTTGTCGAAGATTTTCCGTTTTGCTGCCGTTTCTGTTTTTGTGTTTGGTTAGGGTATTATACGGTTGATTTTTCTTCTAGATGTTTTGTAATAACATGTTTTTTTTTTGTTTTGTTTTCAGGTAAGGGTCGGGATGTTCTGTGTGTTCCCGTATTGAGTAAGTCTGACGACTATATCACAAGCCCAGTAATTTGTAGGTCACTGAATAAAGGTAAGATTTTTTAATACAAATTCAGTTCACGTAACTATTGCTGATTTATTTAAAGATGGTTCAGTAAAAATTAAGTAATCTAGTCATTATTGCTTATGCAAGTACCTTCCTACTTCCACTTGTTCATAAAGTACTTAGAAGTACGCATACATTCGTCCTTCGATCTCAAACAACTGCTCATGTAAACTCGTGTTCCGACACCACAACGTAATAACAGGTTGACTCATTAATTTCCTTGAACTGTATCAATACCGCTAATGAATACTTCTATATAATAGTGCGGTGTACTTCGTCGATAGTTATAGAACATAGAACAGTGTTATTATCGTGCATGCGTATTTGAAGTCACATAATATCATTGGACGCACGTCTGAAGTAAGAAGGAATACAAGATTTTTTAGGACATGGCTATGAAACATGTTAAAAAAAATACCAAACTAAAATAGATTGGTCGGGTAAAACCTACAGGGGTATACATGACTTAAATTAAATTAAATTAAAATACTTTATTTCAGACCGTGGTCCATAATTGTTAGTAATGACAAAACTTAATAAACTATGTTAGTAAAAAAAAAAAAAAAAAATTAATTAAATTTAAATATCTTTTGCGCTCACTTGACACACCGGGTACATTCACATGTACACGCACCCAGTGTGCCAAGGTGGCGCAACACGGTTTATCCCTAATGACCCTCAGAATGCTGTTGACGCTCCCACGCACTTAAGGAAAGTCCTCGAAGTAAGATCATGTTGCTGTCAAAAATAACGACAGGATTAAACTAAAACAGTCCAAAAGTGTGACCATCACATACAACAAAAACTGCTAAGTATATTTTGACCTCTTCGATAAACAATCAATCTGGCTAGCATTTTTCCAACTACGTTAAAAGTCAAAGTAAAATCATTTATTTCAAAAAGATATATAAAAGGCACCTGTGAACGCCTTGTTGGGGTTGGCTTCTAGTTCAAACCAGATGCAGTTGAATATTGTACTTGTAGTAGTAACGGGATTGTGGAGGGTTGATAGGCAGTCGCCTAACAGCAAGCAGCAGTGTATTGGATCATTGAGTTCCCTTCAAAATGGTTGAGCTGAATGGTGCTGATCCATACGTCATGTTCGTGAACGGGCGCCGTCAGTAGGCACTGGTCATTTCTTAGCTGCCACGGCTTATTTTAATTCCATAATTGTTTTTATATTTTTATTACGGACGCTTTTAACGTGCACGTCTTTCTACATCGTTCTCACATGTATAATTACAACATGAATGATGTAACCACTCTATTGTAATAATATTTTGATTTAAAAGAGTCTCCATGGAGTTTCTTGCCCGTTCTTCTCCATAGGTACCTACTACGCTTTGGAATGGGCAACTAGCTTCATCTTTCTGACTGACCGACCCCTTGACAATTCAAAAGTGCCTGTAATTGGTTTATTTGAAATAAATGCTTTGAGTTTGAGTTTGAGCAGAATGTCAGATACATCTGAATATCATTATTTTACATGGAGTGACGGCCTATCTGACCTCCACAACCCAGTTACTGGGTAATACGACACCCCTTGGTAAGACTGGTTGTCAGAATTTTGGGCTTCTGACTACCCGTAACGACTGTCAAAGATCTACGAATGAGAGCTGGGACCGACGCTGACCCCTTAACATGCTTTCCGGTGCACGGAGGGGTCGTGGATGGATGACCATACATTACATATCGAGATATGTAATGGATAGTCATCCATCCCCGAACTGACCGCGGCAAGTGTGGCTTAACCTACGATCTACCCGTGCGGCTGTTATGATTTAGCCACGAGCCCCTTGACCTCAACGATGAACGAACCCATTTAATTTTGTACAATATTTTGGATCAAGACAACTACAATCAGAATCCCTATTATATTTCGATTCAACCAGCGTATCGTTTCTACCAAACACTTATTTCTGTGAACGTCTGATTATACAATAACAGTGTTTTGTCGGTCCGTTCTCTGTAATTGAATCGTTGGACGATGTCACAAGGGACTACAAGGACGATTCGGAATGTTATTCATATGAGAAGCTAACATCACGGGGACATAGTTTAAGTAACGATATTATATTGCCATCATTGTCTGTTTAGATGCAGTTTAGGAGCAATTTTGAAGCGATATACTTTGAGCTCTACTGTCGCTAATGAGACACAATTACTCTTATATTGTTCCCGAACTCAATCAGTTTGATCGACAGATGAGGGGATAAAAGGCAGTGATGTCCCATTGTAAACCAAAGCCGCAAAGACCTCTCTACTCTCTTTCCTCTTCTCTCTATTTAAAGCTGCTGAGGACTAGTTCTTGTTGAAGAAGTCCAGCTCATCCCACCATCTTAGTCTGGGCCTGACGCGATGTCGCTTGTCATTAATAGGGACCCACCACCATTTGGTCGCATCATATACTTAAATGGTCCTAAAAATAGAACATCAGTCTACTAGACTAGACTTTCATCATCACCCACATAAATCTAATTAGCGTTACAATTGGTACGCTATAATAGCTCCTCGTAATAGTACCTAGCGATCCTTTTAAACCGACATAAAAAAAGAGGAGGTTCTAATTTTTTTATGTTTGTTACCTCAAAACTCCGTCATTTATAAACCGATTTGAAAAATTCTTCTTTTGTTTGAAATGGTATATTTTCCGATTAGTTCCACATAAATTTGGTGAAGTTCTGATGAGTGGTTTTTGAGTCAGCTTCAATAATACGTATTTTTTCCACTTAGTGTATATTTGATGATGTTGTAATAACTTCCGGTCACTGTTATTATATTGCAAGTAGTTGTATACGACTTTGTTTGGGGTAGGTACCACAACTAAAACGTGAAAAATATAAACTTTTGCACAAAAAAAAACCAGTCTTCCAAAAAAAAAAACACTGTTAAGTGAAAAATAACTAATTTCGGAAGTCATAATCATCATTTATTGCCGGTCGGCTAACAACGAAAACACAAATACCAAAGACACCGACTCCTTTTTTTTACACCACATTAAAATTGAACACCAGTATCGTTTGTCTGAAGAAAATTTAAGTCACCCACAAATTTTATAACCCTTTAACTCTCCCATTTTATCATCTAAATATTCAATTAAAACATTGAAATATAAAACTCATTACAATGTTAAAACAATCCCCTAAAATACGTGTGCCACTTTAGTAGGAGTACCTAATTGGTTTGCCGAAGAGCTTACCGACTCCTTATTGGTTTTGCAGGGCCTCTCAAAGGCAGCTAATGAGACGAATTACAGTCGTTAACTCAGGTGTTACATTTACGCCAGCTACCTCGTATAAGGGCTTACAGATCTTCAGTGTTAACTGTATTTCGAGTAGTGAAATTAAAATTGAGAACTTGATGAAACAGGAATCTATTCAAACGAAATTTATTTATCTATCTACCCTCCTACTGGAACGCCATTCAGCAATTACACCAACGCAGCAAAAAATACTTCATGTGCTGCTTTCCATCTATCCTGTGCTCGGTGGACATCGCACGGGCAACGGTGGAACACGCACGCTCACACAGCGTCAAAACACTTCTCCATAGTTCAATAACTTCATCTATATTACGCACATTATTTGCGAATAATTTGATACTTGATGAATTTTTCCAATTAAATACATTAAAATTGGAAAAACGGAAAATGTGAATGTGTCGTCCTGCCTGACACATGACATAACACGTGACCTATAAGTAAATAACGTAATAGGTGCCACTATAAGTATAGAGTATAGTGCAAGCTATAATTTTTGTGTGACCGTATAGATTGAGTAGCCATGTCTCTTATTTAAACCTCAATTCAGATGTCTGAATTGAGGAGTCACCTTCAGCATCCTGTAACATTTTATGGGCTTTTCTACAAATTCCAGGATTGAGCCTGCACAAATTTACTACTAAACATTGGTAGTAACTGCGTTTAAATAATGAGACATGGCTGCTCAATCCATACGGAAACATTTTAGTGACCACAGGCTTCATGCAACTATGTAAATTTACCGTCTAAACATTCTGATGACCAATCATCGCCATCTCATCACAGCGAAAAAAAAAGAGGGTCGTAGGTAAATAAGAGGTATTTTTGGCATATTGTAACTGAAATTGGAAAACGAAAGTTCTTAAAAATATGGGAACACACCCTCAGATTATTTAGGCTGCTCTGTGTATCACAAACCCTTAGTAACAAAGCACTTCGCTTTTTAAATCCATATCTCATAGTTTTTTTTTTCTTAAACCTCCAACTAGCCAGTGCTCTTCGGAATCGAAAATTAAACGTATCCAAAATGGCGACTCAATCGCAATGGAGGTCGGCGGTAAATTGTCGGATCACGCGCCTCTGGAGGGTTAGGCATACTTTTTTCTGTGGCCCTCAGGCTAGAATTTACTGCTCACAAACATGTCACTACGAAACTGTTTTTGTAGATAGGTTTTGTTCGATGTTTTACTAGAAAATGTGTGTAGGCTCAGTTTGTTCCTACCCATATAATTCAAAGTCAGTTCTTTTACTGATAGACAAAAATGGTGTAACATACTCACTGATCGTCATTTGTTTATTACTAGGATTATAGCAGCTCATAAAGTTAAAGTAAGCAGTATGTATATCTCTAGGTTTAGTCAATTTGAAGTCTTTCAGGCTGTAATTTATTGCCCACAACCATAGAAATCTAAATAAAGATTTCTGTGCCCACAACAAACAAGGATACTATAGACAAGTCATAGACATTAGCCGTCTTATTACAAAACACGATCTAACTTTAGCCCGAGCCTAAATCTTCGATTTAGTTTTTGTACTTGGAACTTTGTGCCGACTTTAGTAAAGTTCTTAATACAAAATAGACAATCTAAGACCAGACCAAGTTGTCAGTTTTGTAATAGGAACTGTATTTTGATTTCTGTTAGGTTCTTATTTCAAAAACAGGTTCGATGGTTTAAACCATGTCAAAAGAAAAACCTTGTTTTGTAATAAGACCGTAGTGGTTTAATAGCTTGCCATATCGTCCCATCTTCCTATTTCAATGTAAGGACTAAAGGAGCTAGTTTCCCCGTGAGAAATACACTGGCAGTAATGGCGGACCGTGATTTCGGTATAGACTTCAGATAATTGAGAATTTATATCCCGTTAATATTGTATGGCTTGCATATTTATATGAGTGAATGTTTTGGTAGAAGGAATGAGTTGAGGGACATTATTATTTATTTGAAATTATATTTATACTTTATTGTACACCAGAAAATACATACTTAACAAGAAAATAAATTTCACACTACAACGTCATTCAATGGGCGGCCATATCGCTTTCTGCGATCTCTTCCACAAACAAATTTGATTTTATTTTATTAATGTTAGGAAAACTTACAGCTAATATATTTTAATATCTAGTACAATGTGTAAACGATGGCCTATTACAAGCTTCCACTAACGATTAATGTGAGTAACATTAACAAATACGCGCAAACAGCGACGTAAGAGATACGCAAATGAATTATCTCATGCTCAAAAAATACAATAAAATTGAGAGAGAAAAAATGGTTATACATGGAAAAAAAAACAATTGTTCAAACTTTTCTAAATGGATTTTGATAAATGAAAAATTGTTCTTTGATAAATGGGTTAGGTTGGTGCTCATTGATACCTTAAATGGAGTGCTTTGGTAATAATAACCACGCTACCACAAACACAAACCTGCATAGTAAATTGATGCATGAAGTGATGGAGTATATAAAACCAGAAAGTTGCGTTACCTTAGACATCTTTGCTTTCCACAATATTAGATTTTTTTATAAGAACCACAAAAAGCCAAGTTTTGCCCTATATTCTATATTATATAGAGCGAGACCACAATTTTTGCCTTATCATTTTACGACCAAAACCGTATGAAATCGATAGATTTGGTTATTCTGAACCCAAAAATGCTAATTTTAGGTATTTTTCGCGTCACGTCTGACCTGACCGATTTTCAAATATGTCAACATATAGTTAAGTACATGTAGTAACTTTTTTATATTTTTTTTAAATACGCTCTGGCAGGCCGCATGGCGCAAAATGTCTGAAAACAAACTTTTTCTTAATAAAATGACGAAACCTATCTACATTTTTAATAACAGACGTGTTGTGATAAAACAGTCAGCTTATTTATTTTCACATAATAGAAATGGCTCCCCATAAAACTGCGACGTTTCTAACCAGTATTGCCCACCGAGTCGGGTTCAGAATCAACGAAATTAACGTTTTTATACAGTTTTAGCCGTAAAACGATGCGACGTGGTTTTAGTCGTGGGCTCTCGTACATAAATAAGTGACAAAACTAGTAATTGGTGGATGTGTAACCCCTGCCTATACCTGCATAAAAATATAAAAGTTAACCTATCTCAAAGTTTACATTCACCCAGTATCTAACCTAGGCACTTTATGGACGATTATAACATTGAGTGCTTCTATTTGTTGCTCAAATTGGTTAGTTTTGTAGTGTTTTAGATTTATGTCTTCTAGACACACTTCATTTTTGTTCTCTTTGTCTCTAATATTCACTATGTCAATGACATGCATACCAGAGAGGCAATTCCCGTAATTTTAAGAATATTCACAGTCTGATCTCAGTGTCAATCTGTCAAAAATACAATCAATTTACATACATTTTTGACAAGTTTTTGACATTGATTGTCGCTGAGATGAGATTGCGACTCGAATTTGAACGTTTTTTTAGTACGAGAATTACCGCTCTGTTTTTTGCATGGTTACTGAAATGCCAATTTCAGTTGTTATTTAATTTAAAATTGTAAGTGACTGTGCTGTTGGTGTGCTCATTCTAATTAAATAAATATTATTATGAGTCGAACGAAAGACGTCATCTATAACAACAATACCACACACAATGAATTCTCACTAACAACTAAAAACTATCAACAGCAATTACCAACCACATGCATTTTACATCCATTTAAAACTTTAGTCCTTCAGCTAACGGTGCATTTGTAACTTTAAACAGTTCAGTAGCGGTCGTTTAAGGGGCAGTGTCCTTACGACGCCAATTTCACTGCAACTTCCATTAAACTACATCAGCTATCAATTTATCACCTGTATGGTTTCCAGCAAGTGGGTTATTATACACCTTCTATGTTTTGACGCGTTGAATCGGATATTGTATTTATTCCTTCAGTGAATATTTGATCTACGGTTATTAACTCATAGACGCTTTCAACGAAAGACTGTAAATATGTTTTAAGAAGTAGGCTAACTAGGATGACATTAAGAATATACTTTCTGCTTTCCTGTCCTCATAATTGTCCAAGCTTATTAATACTACGGTACGTGAAAAGATGGATTAAACCCACAATTTTGGCTTTCGTCAGAAATTTTGAAATTACGCTGCAAGTCTATGATTTTGAAATAACGCTGCAGGTCTATGATTTTGAAATTACGCTGCAGGTCTATGGTTTTGAAATAACGCTGCAGGTCTACGATTTTGAAATTACGCTGCAGGTCTATGGTTTTGAAATTACGCTGCAGGTCTATGATTTTGAAATTACGCTGCAGGTCTATGGTTTTGAAATTACGCTGCAGGTCTATGATTTTGAAATTACGCTGCAGGTCTATGATTTTAGAACTTTTTAATCTAGAACTAACAGCTCACATACACAACAAAATTTTGAATGCAACCCAATATCAGTGTATCAAACAAAAAATTACAAAAAAGTAAATGAAAACAACAACTCAGGAGCACTTTACCATTCATTCCCGCACTGGAAGTTTTTTTAATTAACTGCCACCATAACGACGATATATCACTAATCTGGCAACACTGAACATAACAGCTGTTTCGGCATTACTGCAGCCACTAATTAAAAACAAACAGCGTACAAACGGACGCGTGATTTATTATTTATTACGCGTTTTGTCACCGGACAGATTATGTGGATATCGAATAAGTGGATTTTGATTGATGTTAACTATTTTGGCCATGTGGTGATGATTGGCTTACGTGCCAAAAAATTCCCCACCTATTGACTATATCTCAAAAATTAGAGTGAATATTTTAATTATTTTACATTGTGTGAAGGTAGATAAGATAATGTTTATTAACACATTTCCCATACATTGATAAAAGCAATATTCTTTCTTCTTTCTTTCTTTTTTTAAAACGTTGCATGTCTTTGCAGATTAATTCCGATTATCAGTAAGTAACTAGAAGTGACTTCTTGGTACCGATTGCAATCTTTATCATTTTTATGAATAAGTGATGAAACAACAAACAACCTCTTGCCACCAACTAAACGTTAACGTCTATTTTAAGGCAATTTATAAACTTTTTTTTTTAACGTTGCCCCACAGTATGAATTTCTCCTGTATCGTGGGTGCGTTTACAAACATTGAAACTCACATACACAAACAGCCAGACCCGGAACAACTACTTGCAGGTCATACAAATATTTGTTCCGTGCGGGAATCGAACTCGCGACACGTAACACAGCAACGCGCGTATTCTTGACAAATCGGCTCAATTTTTCACAAGTTCTCATCACTCACCTATGCTCGGAAAAATTGCGCGACTTTTTAGCCAGTGAGGTTGGCAAAAATTTAATGTAGTTTATTTCTATTCGTAAACGAATAGAAATAAAAAAAAACATCATTTGATTTGAAATTTTAAACAACAAAAAAAGGAGGTTCTTCATTCGACCCGTATGTTTTTAATTTCGCGATTTTCTCTAAAATCAATAAATCAGTGTTGTCTCTGTCACTAACGTAATCTACATACTTTGAGAAAGATTTTAGTTCTACAATATATAAGGTTGATGTAAATAAAACTGTAAATTACTTGTATCAAATCGAAGAGCGCGGGGGGTAATTTTTTTTGCACGCAAGTGTAAATATATGTTTTGTTAGTCTACCTTGCTTCAAATAACTCCCCTTCTCCTTCCCAACGTCTCTATTTTGTGCAATCTCTGGCCATGTTGGCCCCGCAAACATGATCTGATGCTTGTAATTTAACTAGGTATAGTTCCCAAATGCTGCTAACGCCTGTGGAAGTTTTGAAGCAGATGAAACTATCAGCTTACTGCTATGCCAGTCTTCTCGTGCAGTTAACGTTTTGTCCATTATCCTCTGTTTAATAGTCATCATGAGATATCTGAATCAAACTCAAACTCAAAGCATTTATTTCAAATAAACCAATTACAGGCACTTTTGAATTGTCAAGGGGTCGGTCAGTCAGAAATATGAAGCTAGTTGCCCATTCCAAAGCGTAGTAGGTACCTATGGAGAAGCACGAGCAAGAAACTCCATGGACACTCTTTTAAATCATAATATTTTTACAAAACAGTGGTTACATCATTCATGTTGAAATTATACATGTGAGAACGATGTAGAAAGACGTGCACTTTAAAAGCGTCCGTAATAAAAATATAAAAACAATTCAGGAATTAAAATAAGCCGTGGCAGCTAAGAAATGACCAGTGCCTACTGACGGCGCCCGTTCACGAACATGACGTATGGATCAGCACCATTCAGCTCAACCATTTTGAAGGGAACTTAATGATCCAATACACACGCCACCACCGACACATTTGAGTGAGCAAGACATACTCTCAGCCGCCAGGGCAGCCATTAGTAAATTAACGGATTTTACATGCAGCATATGCCGCTGAACTTAGCCGTCCTGCAAGAGATGTTAAATGAGGACCCCATTGCAGCCTTGAGTCGAGCGTTATCCCCAGGAAAATAGTTTCATCGACAAATTCTAGTTTCTCGTTATTCAATACTATGTCACAATCACTACTTTTAACATTCGGTAAAGCAAATCTTATGAATTTAGTTTTTTCCCATTTAATACAAAATTATAAGCAGTGAACCAATTGTGTACCTGCAGTAGGGCATTATTTACGTCGTCAAGATTTGATGCACGTCTATTTATCTTAAAGATTAAGGAAGTATTGTCAGCAAATAACACCATTGCGGTTGGTTTTTTAATAAATGGGGTAGATCATTAATATATACTAAATCCCACCCCTGTCCGTCTTTTGCCTAGATCAATGTCCATCTCCACTTTTTCTTGGCCTAAACTCGCAAGTCCTTACACAGTCAGTTGCTCTCCAATTCACAATTTCCACCACCTCACCACTTCAACCATAAAGCGGCAAGAACACAAGCCAGTAATCGCATTAAGACAATAAAGTTCACAAAAGATGTCAGACTCTCCAGAGCGCTTATATTTTACGACAAGTAGAAACTACTGTGAGTACTGAATTAAAATTAACCCATGCAGTGGCTCAGTGACTCAGTTATGGTGTATGTAGGGGAACAGTCGAACAGAAGCCTTGAATGGTGTATACGTACAAGCTTATGAATATGAGGATACACGGTAGAAGTCTTTGTAGAGCTTTGCTTTGAACTTCTTTAAGAAACAAATTCGAATTTGTGTGGCAACGTGGTGGCACAAGGACATAAAACGAATAACTTAGGTAGGTTTGTTCCATATTCTGTCCGTAGAATTGATTAATTTATCTGAATACTGGGGCTGAGGTTTCATATATAAGAATGCATTGAAACTAAAAGAGGAGTCTAATTATAATCAATTTGTTTTTTGGAAAAAAGGGTCTAAAACTACTTTAAATGTGTGTACAACTGAACATCCACCCGTATGTCACCCAAATGTCATAACCGCTCCTGGGCTTAAACCGAGCTTAACGCGTACTTACAAATCAACACGGCCATTATAATAATGCATCGGCCATCATTATGGCCGCTTTCTAAGGATAAACATATTATTTATCGTTGGTAAACTTTTATGACCCATTAAAAATAAAACCACTTACGCTTATCGACTGATTTACATTTTATTTAGGAGACTAGTTTTGACTTATATCTATGTTAGGGGTTTAAATTTTTAGGGAATGTTTTAATATTGTTAGGATTTTTTTAAAGGGTTCATGTGTTACAGTTACTTGCAGATTTTATACGAAATGCAAAATGGCATGTACGCCGGTGTATAACAGGCACATGAAGCAGTTCGACTTTGTTTCTGGTACGGGAAGGCATTTTTTATGCAACTGGCACTGCTGATGTTGGTGGTGACATCTTGTTTGACATCCAAAAACATAGATAGATACATAAAATAAATGAAAATTATCATTAAATGTATTTCTTATAGATACAAAAAAAATTGCATACGCAGCTTAAATTGTCAATTTATTGCGATTTTTGCCAAATTGATTGAAGCGATCCGCCAATTTTGAAAATGAGAATGAGTAGCTTCTCCATTATCGTTGAACACACATAAGTCTAAGCACGTTTGTGACTCCGCCGGGATCACTGTGACATCGCCCCAACTAGACCATAAAGTCCCAACATGGTCCTGCACCGCTCCTAACCAGTTGTCTGTGGATCGAAGGACTTACCGAGCACAGAAGTAAACCGCTCCCCATATTTTAATCTCACAACTTACGGGAGCTGATAAGCAGCTCGTATTATTATCATGTCTTTCTTACCTCCTCACCAATATTGGAAACAAAAAGAGATAGCAAATCTGACTTGATTTACTCCCATTTCTGTACTCTCGATACAAGCGGGGTTTATCCAAATTTATTGCGATTATACCAGTACCTACATAACGGTTACCAAGTTACCGACTATTTAATCTTGAATGTGGAGCGGCATTAAGCCTTCGTAATGGCGCTATTTCGATTCCAAGTTTCACATTAAAAGTTATGATGAACGTTGTGTGGGATTACGTGTGAAATACTTGAACAAGTGTCGTCTTAAACACAGGTCCTAATTTAATATCAAATCCGTATAAATGTTTGTTAGGAGTTTCAAGGGTGTTCAAAAAATTTAGACGAACACTAAAATCTTTGAGTAGATACTAAAGATAGCCGTTACATTTGTAGTTTCAAATTCATTTGTAACAAGTCAAGACAAAAATCTGACAAGCCATTATTTTCGAGTTGATACGAGCACTATCTCCACCTCGTACCTTCGCTAACGACATGAAACATCGTAAAAACTTATACTAGACATAATTTTCACTATGCAGATTTTTTTCTCTCTGGCAACAATAGAACTGACTAAAAGCAATAACAGACGACATTGCTTACTTTTTCACGAAAGTGTGTTTACTTTATATTTCTAAAACTAATGTGAATAGACGACGTGTGTATAACTCACTGGAAGCCGAGATTATGATTCTTTGACGCATTTTGTGGAAGACATCCTAACTGAGATATACGACACACTGGACTTTGCACTTTACACAAACCGAATATAACCCAAATTGGAATGGATGTTAGTTTAGATGAAAGCTGTTTTGTTACCAAAACCGAAACTCGCGACACTGCGACACATTTTTCTCATTTCAGATGCATATTTTATGGAGCACGAACGCATAATGAAAGGAATCTCGTTGTGACAAACAAATTACAATATCTGTCGTTGTAGTGCGTGCCCCCATAGAAATCTGAATAATAGTGCGATTCAATATGGCTCGTAAAACTTGTTCGTCCTTAAAATTAAATATGGACTGCTTGTTATGTTAATAAATTTACATAGATAGATTTGTGTATGCAAGCGTTTACTTTATTTTCCCCAAAGAAAAATATCCAGATTTGAATGCAAGAATTTTGAATACGAAGTTGCTCATCCCACACGAGCTATTTGTGACGGAAACTGGTAGCATCATTACTGTTGATAAGGATCGAGCGTCATTTATTGTAGAGATTGCTTTGCATTGGAAGTAAGCACATTGCATCAGTATTTTATGTCTAATTTGACACCTGAAATCCCATAGAAATTTAAAATGCCTGCCCTGGGATCTGCCCTCTTATCTCAGGTCATCGCCGCCGCGGTAAGAATTTTGTATTAAGTGTGGGCAACACGGGTTCTTTTCTATTTAAAGTTGCTGGTTATGTAAAAAAATTTAATGCTACTGAATTTGATTTTATTTAACTAAATAATATAATAATTAAATCAAAAATAAAATCTGACTTTAGGACCATAGGTAATCGTGGAAGTTTTAGTTACTACAGTGAATGTAAATTGCTATACCTATTGGAAATATCTGTTCGAATACATTTTTTTTCTATTTCTAACAAAGTCACAAGGAAATCACTGAAAATAAACAATATTCTGATCATCGATTTAAACATCAATCTTGAATTGCTCAGCACTTGGTGGAATCACGTTTATTTTCATATTGAATGTTTACATGAATATTTCAGTTAGTAGGTCGCATATGAAGTGAGGTCTTACGACCTATGGTCATGCAATTCAAATTACATATTGTTCGTGCTTGATGCGAGTTCTTCATGAAAGTAAGTAACGTCCGATCTTCGGACAATTTTGCTTCGTGTAGTTTCAAGTTGGAGAGTGGTAATATTGAAAGGAAATGCAAGGGAATGAAAATTCAAATTCAGGTGTTACACAAATGAAATTAGTAGGAAAACGAAACCTGCCACTAAAAATCCCTTTCGCTGGTATGCCGTAGAATTCGTTCTAACAAAATATTCGGATTTCAGTTCACGAAATATTGTTTCCTGGAAATTTCAAAACTACATTGGTATATGTATACAAGTATACAATCCGGCTACGAATTTGGTAACAGCTATAACTAAGACAAAGCCAGATCAGGTACAAGCTAACATCACAGATAGGCCGACATATATATAGCGGCATGCATCGTGCGTGGGACGACCAGCTTCGCTTCAGGCCCTTATCTGTACCATAATCACTTTGAACAACCGAGTGGCCCGTGATTACAATCTTAAATCCCCCGTAAATTTTCTATTCCGAAGGGTCATTATAATGGAACAACGTCGGCGGGTTTGAGGGAAAAAAATATACACGAATAATTTCATCATACCACTCCCCCTGTTGATTGCAAAATTTCAATCAAGCTCGTAAATGGTGTACAGTTTCGGATCGACACTCGAAACGATATTTTTTGGGGTTGCAACTGTAAAAATTATGTGCATTCCATTTTGAATGCTAAAACAATGTCGGCTAGATACGTTTTTGATTGCGATCGAAACACTCCAATGCTGCACACGCAGTTTGGCGACGAATGCAGTACATGACGTAGATTTATTTGTAGTATTGAAATGGCAATTGTAGGAAGGATTTATTTGGCTGTATAGAGTTGACTGCGCTAATTATGAAGGGATCATTCGGATTCAAAGACTTGTGCCATCTGGCAGTAAATATTCTGAAGTGCCGAGTCTTGTATTCGAAATGTACTATATTCTCAAGGAAGCTGCGTTTTCGACACGTGCAGTCAACAGTGGCGATTCCAAACGTAACAAGCTACCCTTCTTGAATAAATATGAATAAAAATGTGACTTTACAACGTCCGAGCTCCTGCTGCGAACACGAGGGCTTAGAAATAATAACGGAGCTTAAATTATTGTTGAAATAGTGCACCCCGTACTTTACATATTAAAATTATCATCTCACCGAGGGGTCAAAGAACACATTTACTAAATTTTAACATCAACCTTTCGACGCGTTTGCAGCGTTACTTAATAGTGATCAAAACTTGAGCCTCGGTCGTTATAGATATTACTTTGCTAGGGTAATTTCTACCTTCTACCTTCAACGTAGCATCGAAATTAGTTAAAGCTTTATTGGAAACATCTTCAAATTATATTTGACTATGGATGCCACTGGAATTTAATTCATAACCTGAAGCGGTTAAGGCATCATTTTCAGTGTCACCAAATTTTGTGATATGTTCTTTTAGGGGGAAGTATTGAGTGGAGCACGCGTAAGCACGTGCCGGTGACTCCCCGCCGCTACGCACTCCTTGTTACAGCGGGAACTGTACCGCTCTGTAATTACACACAAATTAGACAAGATTTATAGAGGGGTGGAACACCTTGGCAACTATTGTAGGTACTAATAACGGCTGGCCAGGCTCGATATTGCGATTAATCGCGGGAACGATTCCCTAAAAGAGGAATAAATTACACCAGCCAAAAGCGAATTGTGAACTATTTTCCATGAAAGTCGTAAGTCATACCACGCAATTAACGTGTCACGGACTTTATGGAGTGCGAGTGTGTATACGGTGGAATTCAAGTTCGATTTTTATTGCGTCATAAAAGAGTTATGGCAGTGTCAAATGGACAGCCTTTGACACGGATGTGCATGTTGCGAACATTTGACAGGTTCATTTAACAAAAGGTGGACATTTAGCAAACAATAATGGCATTTTTAGTGCAGCCTTTTCATATTTTATGGCGTGTTTATTGGCCATTGTAGGAAGTTGGTCGGGCGCCGGCGTTCCGACGGGACAGTAAATATGATTCATCTCCGCAGGTAAGAATTATCTCGCATTGTTCACGTCCTTACGGCTTTATAAGCGTGAGGAATGTCTTTTGGTTGTGGGATTATTTTTTGTCTTAATAATATGATGAGTTAGTTAGTGCATTCTTAATTGACGAGGTTGATACGCCTTATCGACTATCGTATGTTTAAGCTTTCTGTTTAAGACAGCCACTTGATAAGACGACAGAATCTGTAAAAAGGGCCATGCCTATCAATCTTGATTATCACTATCGCCACAATTTTAAACTAATGTCATGCCTATTCATATTTATTTTGGGATGAGCTTATGATCATAAACAAACAAACCTATCGCTACACTTTTTCTCTGTATTGACTTAACAAATCAATCAACTAGGTAAACATATTACATAACCAACCAAATTCAAACGTCAAAGAAATTAAAAGAATCCCTTTACAAATACAACTTCTGAACTTCTTCAGATTACACTGGGCTGTGTTACCTGCTTATCCCCGGAGGAAATAAAAAGTTATCAAGGAACTTTGTTCCTGGTTATCTGCGGGGCAAGTAAACAGTTTTTATTTTATGACCTCCCGTAGTTTTAGTGCCTTGAAGTGCGGTGGAACAGGCTATTGTTGCTCTAAGGATATAGGGGGAGTCTGGAAAAGATGGAAAATTTCGGTAGTTAAATAAATAGACCCAATAATATATTCATGTTAAGCAAACAATTCTGAGAAAAGTTGTCGGAAATAAGAATAATCATTGCAAAATGAAAAATCCTTGAGATTCCTAAATCTAGATTTGCGAACTCATAGCAAACCCAACTTATGTACTTACTATTCATGTAATTACTATTTCTACCAGTTAACCAAAATGCTATGCTACTAATACTTACCTCCATATTTAGCAAAGGTTGCTTGGTCAAGAGGAAAAGAATTTCCTTGTATTGCAATCTCTGTGAACCGCCATCAGTGTAACTATGTACATTTCTATTTTCAAAAGCCACAAATGCAATTCTAAAAATTCCACCGCACCCTGTATACAAGTAGGTACTTGTAAGAAGATTGGAAACAGTTTCTTGTACTTGTTTCTAACCTACGTAGTACGTTCAAATAAGAACAAATCATTTCATTATAGCTATCCAGCTAGCAGTTGATAAAACCCATTTACCCAAATTGGTTTAATGTAAACTGAAAATTGAGCGGCGGAGAGCTGTGGTGGCCTAGTGGTAACGGCCGCGACTTACGAGTTGTAGGTCGTAGGTTCGAACCCAGACAGGCGCCTTAGTTTGTGTAAATATTTCATCATCACTGTGAACACGGTCCACGGTGAAGGATGACAATGTGAGAAAAATGTCCTAGAACCAAAATTCTGAAGATTGTAAGACTACCTTTGCTTTGTATAAACTCAATCTCCTTTGTATTATATAATTGCATAGGACAAGTGTGAGTACTATGTACTATCGAGCTACCATTTACCGGGTAATGTCTTTCATTGACTTGAATGTGTCCTGGCGGCTGATAGATGTCATGCTCACTCAAATGTCTCGCTGACGGTGGCGCGTGTGTTGGATCATTTAGCTCCCTTCAAAATGGTTGAGCTGAATGGTGCTGATCCTTGCGTCATGTTCGTGAACGGGCGCTGTCAGTTGGGACTGGTCATCTCTTAGCCACCACGGCTTATTTTTAATTATTTTATTATGGATTGTTTTGTTTGAATTTATATTTGCTGTACACTGGACACTCAATGTGTACGTCTTATTTACATCGTTCTCACATAAAATTATACCTATATACAAGATTAATGATGTAACTAATATTTATGTAACAATATAATTTAAAAGAGTGTCCATGGAGTTTCTTGCCCGTTCTTCTCCATAGGTAGGTACCTACTACGCTTTGGAATGGGCAACTAGCTTCATATTTCTGACTGACCGACCACTTGACAATTCAAAAGTGCCTGTAAATGGTTTAATTGAAATAAATGATTTGAGTTGAGTTTGATTCGAATACATGTGATATCTACCAACCCGCGCTGGGCCCGCGTGGTATATTACGACCCACTCCCGCCCACTGAGAGGAGACCTGTGTCCCAGCAGTGGGAAAATTATAGGCTTATTATATAAACTGAAAATTACACGAAAATCTTTTGTCATTAAAAATGAATTATTGTTAACTAAATACACATATTTTTCAAAATGATAAAAAAATTAGTAATTGGTTTCAAAAACACTTTTAAAATTCAGATAATGTTATTGAAATAACTTAAATGTAACTTCACGCAATTTTGATTCCATCTAATAGCTTTTTCTTTGAATTAGTTGTGCTGAGTGTCACTTTACATTCTTTAAAACTACGAATATCAACGGCCTGAAAGCAGAAAAGTTTTAACAAATAGGTAAATATTATATATTATTTATGATACGTGTTTTGTATCAAATTATATTATTTAATGTTATTCAAATGTGGCTACAATGTACATAGTCTTTTTAAATAGATAATGAATATGCAGTAGATATAATAATAGATGAAAGAACTTTCTGTTTTCAGTAAGAGTGTTTGAGTAAGAGTTTTCGTGTTGTTTGGCAAAAACTAGCATGTTTTGTCGCCCTAAAAATAAATTATATTCATAACTTTATTGAGCAACTTAACACCAGCTTATCTTCTGGCACATATTTTACAAGACAACTAACCATTGATTACTATGGACTCGTAGACGACGGGTTTGTACTTACTTGTAACCCAATATGGTAGTGCACGTGCCGACTCACTTATACCCCGATACCACCGATAACGCACTAGGCAAGCCAGATTTTGGCCAATCTGCGTGACCCAATTTAATATGCAATGGTACGTCTCAGTTCGAGGTCTGTGGACTGGCCACTAAAATAAGACTAGATATTTTACGTTAGGTAGGGTCATCCAGGATTCCCAAGTTTTCTTCTCGAAAATTTAAAGTGAGATCGAGTAAAAAACTGATAAAATTCATGTTTGAGATGTAACTGCAACCTTTACGTCGTTTAGGTACCGATGTCACGACGAATTGTTGATATGACGAATCAGCATTTTTTTTGAATAGTCAAACACTCAATCTTTCACTATCAGCGCTTACCTTTTTTTAGCCCCAATTCAATAAAAAAAAATCGTCTAGCCCTGTAGAGGTAGATTGACATCCTTATACGAATAAATCTAACGTTATCTACAAAAGAGATACGACGAAGGATTTATTTTTTAGCGAAGGGAAGGACAATGCATTTGCCGTGTTTTTGTACCAAAAGACAGGCTTTACGTATATAAAGATGATAAGAAGCCATTACAGATAGGAAGGGGGTACAATATAAGGGTTTTTTTGTGTTATACCATCATAAAGTATAGGGGTTGTGAGTGTGGATTTGCCATGCAATGGGGCTCAGTTCCTGCCAATACCCAATCAATATGATAGAACTCCTTATCGTCTGTATAAAGGAGTAAGTAGAAACTGTTTGGATATAAAACTTAATGGCTTGCGACCCATTTGTACTTGGATTTACTAGTTTAATGTTTTTGGGGATGGGACGCTTCAATAGGATTTAATTAAATCCTGTGCAACAACATTGATTTTCTTATACTGCAGAGGATTAATCAATTTTGCTGCAAATACTGAGGACTCCAGTTCCAACTTCTAACTTTAAAAGAACCTGGTTGTTGGTATGAATTTGTCTTCATAATCTCATAATATTGCAACAACGATCGAGTAAGGCATAGAATGTGATACTATCCAAACCATCTCTATGTAACCTTTTACGTAAAATGTTTTTTTTTTTTTATAGCAAAAATTATATTTCGTTAAACAACTGGCATTATTATCATAGTAACAAAATTTCCTCGAAACAAACACAAATAATTTGACTGTAGCGTAAAATACCCGCAAAATTTTATTTAACTCTTTCACATTTATATATTTTTAAATTTATAAACGTTCACATCAACATCTATTTCGTATCAACCCTTTGAATTCCGTCGAAATCCCTGCGCAGAATCCAATGAATTCCATTATAAATTGACGAGAGCGGCAAATCAATTCATTAGCAAAACCAGTGGCTTAACACTATCCTACAATCGATACAGGGGAACATCTAGGTGTTCATTTAAGTCAAGATGGAACTGGAGATTAAACAGTGGATGGTTTTGCCCCCTCTGTGTGGTGGTACAATTTGGGAAGATGAAGCGGGATGGATAAACTACCTAGTAGTTTAAGAATGTGAAGATGCATAAGGCAGTCAATATAGTCTTCAACAGTTAGAGCTCCAGGGGAACGTAGTCGAAGGCAATCTGGAGGCTAATATGATGTTTGATAGAATGAAAAACATTAACTATTGGGTTGCGTCGCACTCGTAAAAAAACGGACGTAAAACCAAAAATCAATTGGCAAATTAAGAAATCATGTTTGAAGATATACAATATAATTTAGATTATCATATAAATCCCTGGTTTTGTAAAATATAGTCGCTCCATAAAAAAATCGGTTAGACTGGAAGCCGACCCCAACGACCCGACTAGTTGGGAAAAGGCAGGAAAATGATGACGATAAAAACCCCTGGTTTTGGTAGGTTTAACTGGAGCGGTGCTGGTTTGTAGTTTTACACACACTCATAACTACGCTGTATCTTGTAGTATGTACCAACAATGACACAGAGGGGCATTATACCTCTTTATCGGCACTCGTTAGTCGCCCCTAATAAAACCTCACCCCTCTATCTCAAGGGCTGCTGCAACTCTCAAATATAATAAAGGCAACTTTGAAAACAAAACAATGATGCCCGTTTGTTTACTCGGCTGTTTTTAGATCTTTTTCTGTTCCTACAAAGTTATTCTAGGAAAAATATACCTGATAGGCCTAGGCCCGGATTCAACCAAAGCGGAGATGGCCGGAGATGTGCGAAGCGGAGAGGAGAGGGTGTTTCCATCGCATCTGCGCGGAGATGCCTACTGGCTAGATCGGAGCAGATGCAGAGCGGATGTGTATTAGCTAGGCAGAGCTGAGGGGCGTACGACGAGCGTTGATGGTGGCGCGGGCGCGGCAGCGGCGGCGGCGGGCAGGATGTGCGACGCGGGGAACTAGCGGTCCCGCTCGCAGCACGCCGATCATACCTACATAATTATCTCCTCTCGTCTCCGCTGCGCGCTGTCGCGTCGCCAGCTTGCGAGGCAAAGCTCAACAGCTCACAACTCTGCTTTGTTAGCAGTAAGCAAATGTGAGACATCTCTCCTATCTGCTCAACCGTATCCACTAAAGCTAAGAGGAGACGAGATATGTAAATAACGACATTTTATTTGTAGTTTCTAACACATCTCCTCTCCTCTCGTCTCGTCTCCGCTTTGGTTGAGTCCGGGCCTAAGGCATACGATTTTTATTCTCAGGTTTTGGTTAGTTTGTTCAGTAACAAAATGTTGCGTATAAGTTTTTACTATTGTCAAACCAATTACTTTATTTATAAACACAACAATCGTACGATCCCCGAAGTGGGCCTTAATACTATTAAAATGTTTGTAACTAAATAACAGGGATTTCGCAAATACATATTTTGATTCGAATCTGAATTATCATTGTATCCCTTTAACTTTTCTGATATGTGGTAATTAATGAACAGAAGTAAATCCGCCTACGTAAAGATGAGAAGCTTATACAGATCAGCAGGAATGGAATATTATTCATTTAATTACGTACTATAATAAATTTAGCATCACAACCCCATACATCCACACACGCATTACTTTAGTTTGCTGACTCATCTTCATAATTGTAGAACATACAGGCGGTTATATCGCCCAACATAAAATAAAGACGACAGTTTGAAAAACATTGATCTGAGTCATTAGTACGAATGACGAAGGCACCTGTGTTGTTGGGCATAGCTGTAATTTAACTTCTAATCCAGTAATGACAGCATTAGTAGCACGAATAGTAAGACTAACTAGGATGGAGATGAATGAGTTAACCACCAAATCGTATGAGAATTCGGTAATAAACCTAACAAGATCTGGGAAAAAGAGGGAATGTCTTACATATCATTATAGTCCATATATTATTATTTGTAATATTAGGATTATTTTGTTGACTTATAGAATAACTCACATTATAAATACACAGTATAGAGAGTTCCTTGTAATTCGAGGTTTATCCGTCAGGAGAAGTTATTTGATGATTCCCACCCTCAAAAAAAAAAAAAAGTAGTTGATAGTGGGGCCAAAATGCAACAAATTGAAACGCCCATATGTATGGCCGAAATTCAAATTGCCAGCAAACTGGCAGCATTGTCACGTTGAATGGCAATGCTTATTCTTTGACCAAAGAAGGAGCCAGCCCTCTCTCTGGTCACGTGAAGTGTCGACCGGATGGCGAGAAATTTCCTTTAAGAGAAGCGCGCACTCGGACCCCATGACCCGAGCGGTTCGACCCCGAATGGCTCAAAACTGTAGTTACCCATAAGGGTACAGTATTTGCGCTGCTTGAGAGTCTCAGCAGCCGCAGCAGTGGCGCCAGCACATTTTGATGACGATTCTTCTAAACAGTGTGTCACTTTCAAATCACGAACTGGATCGCGTTAATGGTTGAATCTAAAACATTAGTTCTACCGAGTAGTCCCCTGCAAGCGAATCTAATGAACGTTGAATTTATTTGAAAGTCATCCACTATCGCACTACGATTGTCATTTTTGACAATGATCGAGTGTATTTGGACCGCGATCCCTGTTTGAAACTCATTAGTACCTAGTAAATTATGTTCTGGAGTTTAGGGGAAGATGTTTGTAGAAATAACAAATTCAAAGGTGGTGATATTAGATGTGTAATTTATAGCCCATTATTGTTTCTTAATGATCTAAGTAGTAGTAAAGTAGATGCGGACTAACATCAGCATGATCATCATCACCGTTTCAGCCGAAAGACGTTCACTGCTGGCCTTCCTCAAGCACGGCTACTCCAATCGGTTCTGTGCTGCTAACTCATGTTCATAATAGGCTCTATGAATATCTCAAAACGGATGGAATAATTATAAGACGACTATCACTATAACATAATAAAACGATGATAGGCTGAGAGTACAATTTCACCTGCAGGAACCACAACCTTTAAGGCAAAGCAATGCCCGAAGCCAACGTAAACAAAACGAATGTGTTACGTGCTTTGGCTAACATAAACAATAGCACAAAACCTTATATTAACACCTTTAATCCATTTAACAGGCAAGACAATGAATAAGTCCCCTAATTAGTGCAGAGTCGCACCATTGTCTTCGTGGTAACCAGATCGAATACGAATACCAGTCTTGAATGTAGTTCCCAGATGATGCAGAGTATAATTAAATTAAAGAGCTACTTATCTGCTAATAGCCTAGGGTTTGATTGTATTGGTTACATTCAAATTTTTTGCCTTCTATCATGAATTTGTTATTGGTGAATGGTGTACCATTCACCAATAACAAAGATCGTCATCATCATAGATTCAATAGATGATAAGCTCTACCTTCATTCATCATCAAGCATCTACCTTACTTACTTCAGCAATATGCAATAAGGCAAAATAAAGTACAGTTCAAAGCTCTTCTTTATATAAGTGTCCTTTCACAAAATCTAGAAAAGAGGAATCTTCGTCGAAGATAACAGAGTAAATATCACTCATATCTACTTTGAACACAAAGACAATAGCATGTAGGAAACGTATTGTTCCAACTTCGTGATTCAATGCAACTATATCGACATTAACATGTATATAGGGAATGATAACATTTTGAACCGCAGATGTAGGCGCTTCTGATAATGTACCAACAATAGCTTTGCCTCTCTCTTCTAGGAAATCTTACTGGTCTATGATTTGTTGGGTTTGTATTTCAAATTTTCAAATAGTTGGTCAGCCCTGCCAGGATGTGCAATGTATTATGGACGTCGGTCATTATCATTGCGCATATTTTTATCAACTGATGTTTCTGGCCTTGTGTTTCTATATTTAAAAATGCCATCCAAACATTGGCAAATTCGTTGCTTGAGAATTTCTAATAAAAAATATGATTGATTGAACCGTGTTCTCGATAAAGGCTTAATATTCAAAACCTTTGGAGTTTAAATATTCACAAATTCATACATTTCAGTCTTGATTGGAACTACAATTAGTAAAGTTTAGATTGATCGTCTATAAATAAAAGCTTTAGATTTCAAAACACGATTGGAGCAAACTTTATTCTTTGATGTTTATTTAAATTTTGATGGATTTCTCTCGTGATTATTTTGTATTAGACAGCTTTATTGCCGAATTTGTTAGGTATTCATTTTCTTTTACATTTTTAAATTATATTTTATTAAGATTATATCTACCTATATATCTATCTCTATATACCTATCAACATCATTTCTTCTTTTGAAAACTACAATAAAATAATACTTGCCGTGTATCAGTCAACGTTATGACGTAACAAGTTTGCCCTTATTCTGTAAGTTGCCAGCCTTGGAAACTACGTCTTGTACAAGTTGACCTGGGGGTACCGGGACAGAGAAACTAAACTGTGAACTTAGGCTGTGAGCGATCGCTTAGGAAGCCACAGACGTACTAAACTTACACTTGGATTAAAATGCAAATAATTACGACAATATATGTAGTATACCTAGATGTGTAGTCCAGTAGTGTTATTCACGAACTCTATACTCTGAGTTCGTGAATACATAGGTATATTAAAGCAGGTGCAAGCAGGGAATGGTGATCAAAATTCTGCAAGACAAAATTATTGCTGATTAAAGTAACACTTTATTGGGTTAGAGGGAAATTTTGCTACCGATTTTCCTAACATAATCCCTTCGCTTCAACGACGGTAAGAGCCCACAAAGATTTATTGGATGTTTCCATAAAATAACCCATCAGATACCTTAGATTTCAATATAAACCAGATTCGCAATATAATTTCAGCCACGGACGGAACCAAATCAAAGTGCGGCAGATCAAAGCGGTTTCTCGCAATTGGTTTGATGATGACGTAGCTAAAGTTAAACTGAGTTGATTACAAATGTCCTGTCAAAAAGTGGCATCTAATCGATGAATACTGTGATGATGTTAGGGTACGAGCACACGACCGATTTTGGGTCGTACATTGCCCGTTGGATGGTCACGATCGAGGCAATTATACTGACGTTTTGCGTACAAATAACAGTTCTGTCTGGTCTTCTGTACGAACCATTAGCTACCGTTATGGCTGGGTGGTCGGTTAATGTGTAGTTTTATCATAATGGATTCTATTATGTGTGTTTTGCATCGTCTAATGATCTGGATATGTCACAATATCTGAGCCATCAGAAATTTGCATTAAGTTGTAGCAACTATGTCAATCTTTGCCGGATCATGTGGTTTGAATAGTATGATTGTAATAATAAGCATCTTACTTTAACTAGGTGATGCGTATTGACTGACCGGTTGGCGCAGTTGGTAGCGACCCTGCCTTCTGAGCCGCTGTTCTCGGGTTCGATCCCCGGACAAGTCAAACATTTGTGTGCATGAACATGTCTGTTTGACCTGTGTCTGGGTGTGTATATGTACGACGTACGTATATCAGTCATCAGGTTATCGTAGTACAGCCTCTGCCTAGTTCGGGACCTGAAGACCGTGTGTGGATGTTGTCTCATATTATTATTATTTCCTTTATTTCATTAACATACATATAAATTACATTTTTAAATATTTTTATAAATAAAAAGATACCAAAAACATTTAAAAATATAAAAAATAGTAGCCCACCGGTATCGGGAACAGGGTCCAAGTTACCGGCGGTCAGGGCTCCAGAGAGAGAAACTTCCTAACAATGCGAGCCGTGTCCAGAAGTACCGCTTTCTGAATCAAGCCCTTGATCCAGCTGCCTAACGAGAGCCTCCTTAGGTGTTGGTCGAGGCTCTTGGGTATTAGCCCATTGGCTGTCACGACTATCGGCACAATGACCGCTGAGCCCACATCCCAAATGTCGACAACCTCGTGAGCCAAGTCAAGATACTTGATTTGTTTATCTTTCTCGGCTTTCACGAGGTTCTCATCATGCGGGATGGTTATGTCAACAATCATTGCGCGTCGCTCCAATCGATCCACCACCACTATATCAGGCTTATTGGCAACAATAGTCCTGTCAGTGATGATGGATCGATCCCAGTACAATGTGATATTACCATTTTCGAGAACTGGGTCGGGCACATACCTGTAGTACGGTACCTCCGATTCCACAAGGTTGTATTTCAGAGCAAGCTGCTGATGGATTATCCTGGCTACAAGGTTGTGTCTATGCAAGTACTCTCCGTTAGCTAGACGAGAACACCCGGAGATGATATGCCTGATTGATTCTCCCGGCCGGTGGCATGCCCGACAGATGTCAACCGTGCCGTCTTTCACAATAAATCTCCGGTAATTGTTCGTCATCATAACTTCGTCCATAATTGCACAGACAAAACCTTCGGTTTCTCCAAAGAGGTCACCGAAACGCAGCCAGGCAACGGACGCTAGTAGATCTACATCCGGTCCATGTAGGGCCCGGAAAAAGCGTCCGTGGAGCTCCTTACTCTGCCATACCTCCATGCGATCATTAGTGTCAAGCACTACAGGTTTGCGCCAGTTCTCTTTAGCCAAGGAGAGCGGGGTGAGGCCCTTGTCCACCGTGACTACATCTCGATGCATACCCACGTCGGTTTCTAGGAAATATTCCCTGAGACTGCATATCTCGCGATTGTGGAGGGTCTTAGCGTTTAAAAAGCCTCGACCTCCACACTTTCGCGGGATATACAGCCTCATTACCGATGATCGTGGGTGATGCATTCGATTTGCAGTCAGCAGCGTACGGGCCCTCCTATCCAGGGCGTCGAGTTCGGTCTGAGTCCATTTGAGTATGCCGAAAGAGTACATCAAAACTGGCATGACCCAACCGTTGAAGGCGCGCACCTTGTTTCCGCCTGATAGAAGACTATTAAGTACTTTTTTCAGGCGGCCAAAGAAGCGTTCCCTCAACGACTGCTTCATGTCAGTAACATTGATGCCTAACGCTTCCGACATACCCAAATACTTATAGGTTTCGGATGCGGAGAGGGCTCTAAGGTTTGTGGAATCCGAGAGTTGGGTCCCCACGGATTCAACAATCTCCCCTCGCTTTACATGCATGACCGCACATTTGTCCACACCAAATTCCATCCTGATGGCGCTACTGAAATTTTGAGTTACTTTCAGTAGCTCCATCAGTTGCAAATTGTTGGGGGCAAAGAGTTTTAGGTCATCCATGTAGAGGAGGTGCGATATAACCTGACCACCTCTCCTCAACCGATAGCCTAGACCTGAATCCTCCAGCAATGTGCTTAGAGGATTCAAGGCTAAGCAGAACCAAAGCGGACTTAAACTATCGCCCTGAAATATGCCTCGCTCGATCCTTATCGGTTCGCTATTCCCATGAATATTTCGACATCCTGGATAGTGAAGGACCGTCCTCCATTGCCGCATACATGACATTAGGAAGGTGCGAAGAGTTGTATCTACTTTATACAACTCTAACACCCTCACGAGCCATGTATGCGGCACCGAGTCATAGGCCTTCTTATAATCTATCCAACATGTCGACAGATCCTTTCGGGAACGACGAACCTGTTGGCTAATGGTCATATCAATGAGGAGTAGCTCCTTAGTACCGCGGGACCTATTCCTACATCCATTTTGAGAGGCAGACATGATGGAGTTGGTGTCTATATGTTTGTTAATTTTAGCTCTCAAAATGGATGTAAGAACTTTATAGACCGTCGGTAAACACGTGATCGGCCTATAGTTCTTGGGTTCCGCGGTGCTACCTGATTTATGGAGCAGGTGGGTAATTCCTGTCGTTAGGAATTGGGGTAGCGAACCAGATTCTAAAGTAGTCTGAAACTGAGATGCCAAGCGAGCGTGCGATCTTGTGAACCATTTAATCCAAAAGTTGTGCAGTCCATCCGGCCCTGGAGACTTCCAGTTGGGTAGTGGACGGACTGCACGAGCTACATCTTGGGGGCAGATGGTAATAGCCCCCATTTCTGGTATCGGATCGCAGGCTCGCTCGACTTCCCGAGTCCAATCACCTTCGGTGTGACTGACAGGTACCGACCAGATGCTGCGCCAGAAGGAACACATGGCATCATCATCCGGTAGGCACGTCTCAGTCACACCATGGTCCGGTCGCTCCCAACCCCTATAAACCCACCTTTCATCGCTCTGGAAGGTGCGATTCTGAGTGTATCGCTCTACTCGCCGCCTATACCGACGAATACGGTTTGCCCATGCATACACTTTCTGCTTCAGGAAGTCGATGCGCTCTGTGACACAAGACATATAGTCTTGGGGACTGATATCAGTCCCTGAGAATGCCCGTCTCACAAAGCGCATCACTCTAGGGCGAGTATTGCCCTCCTTGAAGCAGATTAGTTTGCCGATGAGCGTCCTGGCCCCACCAATACGGCGTTCAATTCTGCACTGCCAAGCTGGTACGTTTGGTTTCGGTCGTGTAGCTCTAGTGTCATTTGCAAATTTGACGTGAGCTACACGACATGCTGCTACTGCCGCGCAGTACAGAATTGAATGAATATCGGTGAGGTCTTCGCAGGTATCAAAATAGTTTGATAACTGCGAATCCAGGACCGCCACCAGCGCCCTATTTTTGTTATGCATGGGCAAACGAGGTAAGCGTGGCCTAAGTTCGGGCGGCATGAAGCGATATTCCTGAATCGCATCCTCCAAAGCACTCCTCAATTGCTCATTGCACTGGCTACTTACATTTGTAGCCCTATCATTACTCCCTTCGTCAGCATGCGTTGTATTGAGCTGCGGATGTACAACAGTCTGCGACTGGGGTGCGATGATATGGCCACTCTGCATTTCACTTCGCAGGCGATCAAGTACAGAGTCATCCAACATATGATTACGCTGGATGACTCGCACCTGATCCGACAGTCGTTGTGCCGAAACGTTGACAGCTGGCTCAAGCACCTGAAAAAGAGAGAGCATCCGAACACGGTACGCGGTCAGATTGTTTCCCCCCTCTGTAGCCCCATAGTATGAGCGCATGACATTTTCATTAATGGATCTCGTCCATCTCATGCGCTGCACACTTCCGCCGGGAGCTGGGACCCTATCAGAGGCCGTTGGGCCTCGAGGTCCTAAGCCGTCCGGCGGCCGGCGTCCTCCCCGTCGACGAGCAGGTGGTGGCGACGTGGGCGGAGAGAAATACTCGTCGCTCGAGCTCGACGCAATTGCCGCGGCCGGTGTCGTCACAGCGCTCACAGAGGGGCTGGATACCGGCGGCGGCGAGGCGGAGCTGAGCGAAGAGTCCGGAGGTGGTAGTCGTGCTTGACGTGCGGCTTGTCTCGTCAACATCTTCTCATTTTTCAATAATTTATTATTGAGTTATGTAATATCGGAGGTGACATGACAGATGTCACCTCCCGTTCGGCAGTTTTTTTATGAATAATGGTCCATTTTTAGATGCTGATTATTAAAAACATTATTATTATTATTATTACTGTGTCATCATTATTCTCTTGCCCATATCCCAAATTATTTGTGGTCGGTGCAAAATGTCTTTTTCTTCAATACTTGTCTATTAGTCGTCATCTCGGTAGCACGTTTCTAGCCATTTCATATGTCACACCGTCCATCCATCGTTTCTTTAGTATTGTGATGACACAGATCACGTTGGCAGATCATGAGATCTGCCTACCCTTTTCCCAACTGTGTTGGGGTCGGCTTCCAGTCTAACCGGGTGCAGCTGAATTTTATTTATTTATTTGGTTCATCAACAATTGTTTACACTAACATCTTAATATAAAATAACATGTACCTATTTAAAAACTTTGCACGCACACTACACATGCATACATGTACCTACATGTATTTAATTTTACATGGAGCGACTGCCTATCTGACCTCCACAACCCAGTAAATGGGTAATCCCTCGGTAAGACCGGTTTGTCGGGTTTGTCAGACTCTCAGGCTTCTTGATTATCTGTAACGACTGTCATAGATCTACGAAGAATGACAACCGGGACCACGGGATGGCTTAACGTGTTTTACGAGACAGGGAGGGGTCTTGGTAGGAAAGGGATGGTCACCCATCCACGGACCGACTGCGGTAAGCGTACCTTAACCTGCTCGATCGACCCCGAGGTATTGTGTCTTTAGTTATAAAACAGTTCCAAATACATCTCAATAAAAATAATCTCATCGTAATGTCGCTGGAAAACATGTAGAAACATAATCCTTTTTTCGTTGTATTCGACTTATTACCTCGTTCCCATGCGCCGCCCCCGCGGACTAATACAAAACGCGTGATGTTCCTAGTTAATTTGGTGATCAATTCTCGTTTAGTCTATCTTGAGCTGTAAGGTGCGAGAGTATAGCGGGACAAGACGGTTTTTTACTTTTTCTAAAGCGCACAGCTCAGCCACACTCTTTATCTTTTTATAATATTTGTAAATGTAAGGATGTTGCTTTTATCTGATTATAATTTGAATGTACTTAGTAACGAGATTTTGAGTTAGTTTTTTTTTGGATGACAGTGTGCCTTCGTTAACGTTTTAAGGGATTACCTACTGAGGTATTTGAAGAAAGTAGAAGTCAATAGCGTAAACGTTATAAACGTATATATGTGGGACCACAATAAGAGATGCTTCCGGTTTACGATTTTATATCTTATAATCATTATCTATTTAATAGTAGAATGATGCCATTCCAGTTTTGAGATTTCGTCTGTAAACTTACAGTCGCAGATTCACATGAAAATTTTTATATGATTTTTTTATCAGATTCGCTTCAATGATGGTGAACTATTAGCTACACCTCTGCCTTACCCTTCAGAGTATACGGACGTGATATTATGTATCATCTCAATAGTCAGTGTTATATTTCTTTTATTGAGTATCACCTAAAACTTGGATTGGAACAAAACAAGACATTGATGGTACGGTACAAACAAAAAGAAGACTTTGATACCGGACACCCATGTCCCACGTTATGTCCGATGGACAGTGCTGCGGTCAATTCAAACTAGCAGACTTTTTATGAACTCACTATTTATTTCCCTTGCGGACAAAATGGTGCCGCGGCCGTATTATGATTTTAGCTTGAAATACGGTCATTGAAATACTTTTTATTTTTAACTATCATTCATGTAGTTATGTAGTGTTTTATTTTATTTTCCCTGACTTGTATGTTGCATACAAGATGGAAAAATAACAGATTATGTACCTGAGGTTTTTTGTTGAGAGCAGTGGTGGCCCAGTGGTAACGGCCGCAATTTACGAGTTGTAGGTCGTAGGTTCGAACTCAGACAGGCGCTTTACTTTGTGTAAATTATTTCATCACCACTGCTCTCAAAAACTGTGAAGGAAAACATCGTAAGGAAACCGGCACGTCCTAGAACCAACAGTTCGAAGACATGAGACATCTACCAACCCGCACTGGGCCCGGGTGGTGGATTACGGCCCTCTCTCTCTCACAGAGAGGAGGCCAGTGTCCCAGCTGTGGGAACATTGTAGGCTGATGATGAACTGAGGTTTTTTTTTTAGCAAAAATAATGATCGTATCGAGAGCCTTTGCGTTGAATGTGTTGATGTGACACAAATATTTTTACATTTAAAATGGCAAAAAATAAAACTATTGAACCAAACAAAACAAACAAACGTAAAATAAAATCCGATACCAGACACCCACGTCCGATGAAATGTCGGATAGACAATGCCGTAGTTAGTTCTAGCTATCAGGGTTTTTATCAAGTGACTTGTCCTCTCAGGATATTAGATCAGTCGTAAAATTCGGATGTAGGTTTTATTACTTCTCAGTTTACATTTGTGGCTTTGGATATTTTATTCCCACGATTCTGATCTATTTTATTTTATTTTACCTATTTAAGAAGTTCTGTTTAGGCCGATATTAGATTTTTTTATATATTTATTTAAGTCGGCACATTAATCCTGCCATAATAAAGTTTGAATGAGTAGGCCATGTTAACAACTATAAAATACAAAAACATATATGAAGACACACCCAGTAAAAAAAAACAAACATAATCTGACAAAGATTCTCATATTTATTAAAAACCAAATCGATGCTTACAAAAAGCCACAAAGCATCATGACAACTCACAATTCATCCGATTCCGATTATCGCCTGCGACATGCAAACAAAAAACTATTATCCGATCGTGTGCATCCCACGTAAACGCATGTTGTGTTATCTCACATACATTGTTATACATCTCTGCTCGGTACCATTTTACAACTTCATAGTTCATTTTGATCATTCTCGAAGACAAACTTCGTATCTTCTTCAATAATTAACCTGCCAAGCTATATCCAACCTTGTTCCTTAGAGATAGGGGTTATGTGGTTTATCCTAGCGTCGTATTGATTCGTGTGTGTATATTGTTCGGTTCTAATATGATCATTCGTCAACAGTGAGGGTTTGTAATGGATATTATCGCGCTTACGGACGGTTTGTTTGTCCAAGAGTGTGCTGCATCACTTGTTATGGCCATTGTACTGTATTTATTATGTTATTGACACAATCTTGTCACTATAGGCTATCAATATCAAATAACATTTTTGCTACTGGAAATATTAGAGACATAATATTTCCAGTCTCTCAGCTCATTATAGAACAATAGATCTTCTATAATGAGATGAGAGACATGATATTTTCTTTAAAATCAACAAAAGGTAAATAATATTTATTTCTGTAATATGTTGGTTTATAGTTTTATACAAACACCTAATCACACGTCCATAATGTTTTAAAAAGTAGATGAGGTCACTGTTCCCTATCTAAATAAGAGTACTCTGAGAAGGTCACTGTCTCTTTTAAAGTCCAGACAAAATCTTAGTTAGATCATGTGAGGAGCATGTAAATTAGTGTATTTTGAGGAAAGAGCCACACAGATTTGGGTGGACCAAAATTATTCAGTTAGTGCAAACATGTGTCAGTAAATTCAAGTCTATAGTCAGCCAAAATAGGCGTCGGTAATAAAACAACCAAAAGTCTTACCGGTATTATAAAGTATCATGTCATACGATTTCATATTCCCACCGTCGAAAAAACATGCCGACCGAATTCAGTCAGTCAACCGTAAAATTAAGTTGTTTATGAAATCGAGATATTGAATGTCTCAATGCGTCATCGCGAATTTGCATTGAATGGTCGAGACATCTCGTTTACGTTGCAAACGTTCTCGGAAAAGACTCGACTGTAATATTAAACGGTTTAAAACCACACGAAATGAGTATTAGTTGAGTGTTGTGTTTGACAATGACAGGAATCACCGATCACGAGGTTTATTGCGATGTTGAGTTGGTTGCTAAAATTCACGATGGTCAGGATTTCTGAAGGACAAGAAGGGACCCAATAAGTGCTAATATAAGCTGAGGTGCAAATAATAAGTTAAAGTCAAATCATTTACCTACTTTAGTTTGACTACTAACAGGCAGTTTTGAAAGGCAAAATGGACAGGAAAAAAAATGGGATTGTAAATCCTGATCATCCTCTTCAGCTGCAGCCGATCCAACATAGGTGGAAAAAGGCAAATGATGATAATCCCCCTTATCCAGAGTTTATCCCTAATTATTTGGGTGCCTGTCGTAAAGTCCAAGTGGTTAAGGCCTCGCCACTCATGCACGAGGTTGTAGATTCAAATCCGGTAAAGTACCAATGCGACCTTTTCAATTCAAATTTACTTTCTGAGTTTATCTTGGACATTGCTGACATCGGTGAAGGCAAACATCGTGAGGAAACCTAAACTTGTAGTAAATATAAGTCTAAAACCACCAACCCGTCTTGAGCAAGCGTGGTGATCAATGTTCGTGCCTTCTGTGTATGAGAAGAGGTATTTGCCCTGCAGTGATACAATAATGGCTGGTATTCATATACACGTATATCTTTCTGCTGTTATCTCAGAATTCACGCCTTTTCTAGCCATCAAAAGAGAGCAGTGGTGGCCCAGTGGTATCGGCCCCGACTTACGAGTTGTAGGTCGTGAGTTTGCACCCAGTCAGGCACTTTACTTTGTGTATTTAATTTCATGGAGGAAACCGGCATATCCTAGAACTAACAAATTCGAAGGCCCGGCCCACTCCCTCTCACAGAGAGGAGGCCTGTGTCCCAGCAGTGGGAACATTATGGGCTGATTATGTTATGTTACATCAAAATATCAACCTGAAAACATCCTTTACTAAACGTTTGCCTCCCGATGACGGCTACAGTGAACTAGCAAAGGAGAAATTCCTGGATTCTGGATGACGTAACGTATGTTCTGCTGAAACAGTTGCAAGCTTGCAAGTAATAGACAAATAGGCAAACAACAAACTACGTGGAGAAAATCTTACTGAAACAATAAATAAAGTTAAACATTGCGTGTTTTTCGGTTATCATTGTGGGCAAATTCGCATAACCGCAAAAGTGGTTAATGGTTTCATTGTTCTCCAAATAAGTTAACGTATAAAATTCTATATCGATCTTTCAAAATAAATAATAAGTAGTAAATTGTTATTTGACACATTCACCTTCCATTCACCTTGATCGAGTTCATTGTGTAACTAATACTTAAACTTCAGAAGTAAACAAAATATTTTAAAACAAATCTTTAAAAAAAATACGTATATCTGTAGGTTTTCATATCTTTGCTGATTCGATACCTTAACCACATAATATCGTCGTTACAACAGGACAAGCCTTTTTTTTTGAGGTTATAAATTCATAAAATAACTTCTCCCGCTCTGGGCGGAGCGGGAGGACGTGTCAGACTCTTACCGACTTAAACCCACCCGTGTTCCTTCAGTTTCCTGTGCCAGGGGCCACGGTAACCCTTTCGGACTTTCCCGCAACCCTGGCAGGCATCGGCCCTAGCGGACCCCGTCATTGTTGCTGACATTTCTTTGACATGCTGACATGCCTAAAACTATAAACCAGTTCGCAGAACTAATGTAGGTTTTTTAGAAAAAGTTAATGATCTAGCTTGAGTCTAGATGTACTAAATACACTTACCAAAAGATGAAAATCGGAATCGTGTGAATACTAATACTACCGTCTTGTTCATTTTGGTTACTAAACTTGTTTATAGAAACTTTGTTTTTAGATTCCTTTCTTTAGCTGTCTTGTGTACTTTCCTTGTGTTTTCTTCCGCTACTTGAAGATACAGTAAAGAACTCCAACAAAGCTACAATTGAAGTCATCTCAGCACTTGAATCATCTAAATTCATTAACGTACTCTAACAGACTGTAGGGGGCACCTACCCTTCACCCTCTAACAGAGGCGTGAATATAAATGTTTAATAAAGGGTTGTAGATGCAGAGTATAAGAAACTTTTGCTTGCATAAACATTAGTTAACGCAGTTTCTAAGGCAGCCAAGTGTGTGCTAATTTTGTTCGGATGACTGTAGTTTGGGGAATCCTGGGTGGTGTAAGTTAGGAGCTCAAGGAAACATCGGATGGTGATAGGACTGACCGTGTAACTGAGCGTAGGAAAGAGAATTAATGATTGCATGGAATAGATAATCTTGTCGGTTAAGGGACTACATGACCTAAACGCAAGTTTTATAATGCCTAAAAGTATATGGTCCACTGCAGTAAACAAAATCAGAAAAATATATTATATTCTTCAGGATATATGCTAGTCAGATAGTGTGTTGAAAACATAATACAACTAATTTGGTACGATAGAAAAAAGTCACGAAGATACCTCTAAAAATGTATTTTAACGATTAAGAACCATAATAATATACATACAATTATTCCGTTTTTTTTTTCAGTTTGTTGTTCAAGCAACATATTAACGTGATAGTGTTTTAATTTTTTAGTCCAATCAATCGATTTTTTGTAAATGGAGAATTGCTTCATATTTTGCAATAAATTACCAGCTTTGTGTCATCGCGCTTCTCTTTCTTTTCTATGCAGTCCGACAGTGACCGCGCTTTAGCTGTTATCAGCCCCTTAATTAACAGGAAGTCCATGTTAATACTTGAAAAAAAAAAAACATATCGTTAAACGGTCAAACTTTTCTACAGCCTTAGGAGGACTTCGGTGATCACAAAATAGCGGGTGCTGTCCAATGAGCATCCACTTACAATAAAATCCCTCGATTTGACAGTGAAACTTTGAAGGAGTACTACAAGGACTTGTACAAAGTACATCAATCAATGAATCAATTCACCCTATCACAAGTCAACTGCTAGATAATGGATACAGGTTGATCTCTAACAAGTTGTACTGCAAAGTACGTGCGACGTTTGTAGGACAGTGGTATTCTTTATAATTTAATAGTTGAATTTGGTGAGGAGTTACCCAAAGTTGTTTGAGTTGTCGGCACGGTTGGCGCTGTGGTTAAGCGATTGACTGTTGCGCAGCATGTCGCGGGTTCGATTCCCGCACGGAACAAATATTTGTATGACCTGCAAGTAGTTGTTCCGGGTCTGGCTGTTTGTGTATGTGAGTTTAAATGTTTGTAAACGCACCCACAATACAGGAGAAATTCATACTGTGGCGCAACGTTTAAAAAAAAAAGTTTATAAAATCCCTTAAAATAGACGTTAACGTTTAGTTGGTGGTAAGAGGTTGTTTGTTGTTTCATCACTTATTCATAAAAATGATGAAGACTGCAATCGGTACCAAGAAGTCCCTTCTAGTTACTTACTGATAAACGGAATTAATCTGCAAAGACATGCGGCCCTGGTGGATTTAATTCATTACGTATAATTTGTTCGTGTTATATACCTTACACTGATGAATAATTCGCAGTACATCTAGAATATAGATAGTTCATTTAAATGTTTTAACACCGCTTACTAGTCATACAAGCTCAAAATCGTGTCATGAATATATTTGTCATTTTCTGCTCGCTATATTTAGTTTATTTTATGCTGTAACATCAAATGGATAACAGGATCGCACTAAATAATTATTTAGTTAGAATAAAGTGGGATTACCTTAAAGGAACCAGAACATTACTGATGTCGTTTTCATGACAAACCGAAGAGAAATAATGTATAAGTAAACAAAGTTGTTTGTTATTTTGAAAAGAATGACGTAGCTTTAACACATTTAAATAATTCCAATTCCTGTTTTGAATGCAGTTATGTAAGCTTAAAATATATCCATAAAGAACAATGGGTAATTTTATTTAGTCCCTGGGTCCAATGTGTTACCACTTTCTTATCTACTTCTCAAAAATACAATTAATCTAGTAAAAATCGAAAAGGTTTAATAAATTTTATGTTACTTCCTTTCACAATCTTGAAACAAAATTACGAAACCTCCTAAAACATAGAATTCAAATATGAGATGGGTATGGTATGGTATATTTGTATACTTACTTCGCGCCCCTGCGCCCTTCGCGTACTTACTTAACGCATGGCCGATTCCTTCTATTAATAATTTAACTTAAAACTATATTTACATAAGTAAGTTTCTGGGCGAAGTGTTATTGATGACTGTAATGAAGAATGGATTCATCAGAACGAAAGATTTAGTAGTAAGATAGAAGAACATTTGAAAACTTGTTTTACGAGCTGTAATTGAAATCTCTTGAGTATTTGAAATGATAGACTTGAGCCTAGATTTGATTAGATTTAGGATTGAAAGTAGGAACGGAATTGTGAATGAATCATTTAAGATCTTGTTTTATGATATTTTATATTCAAAGCCAAATACGCGCTTTGACGTGGAGTTGCAGACACCGGCCCGTATTACCTATATTAAAAGCAAATAATTATTATGGCCGCCAGTGGTTTGAATTCAAAGAAACTATCCTACATACTTAGAAAAATAATAAAATCTACAATCCTGAGTCAATAAAGGTTAATGCTTAATAGGAGTATGTTATACTGCCATTTTAAGCATCGACGTAAAAATACCTAACTAACTATCTACGAGTATGAAGCCAAACAATGCCAGAACTTTCTATCTCAACAGTGAACGATCGCATTTATACACAAACATTTACAATTTCGATTTCTTAGGAATCAAAGGAACCCGCTGAGATACAATCGATAGGTATCGAGTGTGGACGCCCACAGACGTTAGATATTTTCCGATAAATCGATTATCAAGTTACAAGAACAATGGTTGGAACATACGATCTTTTTATACGTGGCGTCGATTATTTTGGACTGGATGTGGTTAGAACTAGCTCAGCAGAAACGAAGTTAATTCTATAGAAGAACCAAAATCAATCTTTTCTACAAGATGGTGTTTTAATGGAGTTCGTTTGTGTTAATTTAGCACTTAATCTAATTCCAAATATCTGTATGATTAAGTTGAAGAGTTTTTGGAACGATCCTAACGAAAGAGTCAATGCCTCACTAAATACGCCTTGTCCCAATTTATATATCTAAAGCCTGATTTATACGGTGCGATTTTATCACCCATAGCGAACCATAAGTTGAAGCAAAAATAAAAGGTGGAGACCGTCTATTCTATAACTCTAGACAGTGTTTAAACGATGTAAGTCATTTGTTGGTTCCATTTTATTGAATGCCACAGGCAAGAAACTTGCGCCGTGTAAATGCGTCCTAATATGGCTCTATATTATGTAGCTTGCTTATTATTTACATCATTAAAAAAGTGCTAATATACATAGGTCAACCATTTATGACGGGGATCGAAACTGTTTCTCCTAAACACAGGTTGTTTTGTACCTTATCTAGGTTCTCCTAGATAAGGTACAAAACAACCTGTGTAACAACAAACTAGTTTGTGAGTGCCGTACTCTTCTGAGTACGGCACTCACAAACTAGTTTAAGAAACTTTATGCTTGTGCTTTTTTTATTACCTTGCCATGTAATGTAGTCCTAATTGAACAATAAAAATATTATTATAGCCTATTTACTGAAATATCTAATAGCCTTCTATGAAAAACACAGCAATTTCTTGCACCATAATGAACTTAATAAACATAACGAAGATGATGAGAAACGCATCCCACTTCATGTTTTGAAGTGTAGGCTCTTCCAGCAAACCGTACCATCACTGTGACACAGTATGAAGGCGGATTAGTATGCGCGGCAGTATTCAGTTGATGCACGACGCCCGGCTATTCACGTCGGTGTAACGGGCGGCCAGTTATTGAACTCGCTTTATAGGTTGTGTACTGTTTGCTCGTTTAACTAACATTTTGTTGATTACTATGTACAAGGAAGTACGTGACAATTGACTTGCACTGACAAGGGGGAACGTTACTTGACGTCTTGCGAGTTGCGAGCCGGATTTTGCTTCGCGAATCGTGATACATATTTTTGTGGCTACTTCTAAGTCCAATAAGCATGATTGATAGCGCTAATTTTTAAATGACTTTATTACTGAAAATAAACTGACATTTGACCAATACCTAATCTTAATTTTGTCTGCACAAAAAAGTGAAATTATCTCTCTCTTTTAGATCTTTAAAAAGTATAAAATTGATTCGATGGATTAACTTCTATCAGCAAAAAGATTCATTACATCAAAACAATGCAAAGTTTAAAGTTTGTATCTACTAGCTGGACTGACGATGGCGAGTCGACGGGAATGTTTACTTGTCGAAAGCTGATATTCATAACTCAAATTCAAATATTTAAACTGCTTTGTTATTTAGTGTCAGGGGCTATACAGTACCACAGATTACTAAATAGTTACTACGTAACAGATACTTCACTCAGTAGAAAATTTCCAATACCTATTGAGATAATAGCCTACTCCGTCGCCTCAGCAACCACTGCATGCTAAAATGTGCCTAAATGCTCAAGCGTACAGTTGTAATTGCTTCGCACCGCGCGATCCTACAGCAATCGCAGGGAACCGAATTTGGACCGCAAACGGTCCGAGAGCGCTCGCTCGAGCGGTAGGTAATTATAGCGCGCAAGTACATGGAGTGACGGAGGCCTGACAGTACACAATCGGTCAAGGGGGTGTAGACATCGCTAGTTTAGAAAACTTAATCATTAGGTATTAAAATGGTTTACTTTAATTTTTATATGAAAGCTATTTTAGTGTAAGTAATATATCCCTCGTTACGAATGAATGATGGCAGTATCCCATGAATGCTTTAGTTAGCAAACGTATCTCATTTTCAATAACGTGTTATTTAAGTCAAAGTTGGAACGTAACAACGTAAACCAATAAGCTTGATCAAAATATTAATAAATACCTAGGCATTTTTAATAAAAACATAAAAGGCAAATTCATTTTAACGGGGCTTTTTTCAATCTCGTTTCATGCCATGCCATTATTTTGTAATAAAAAATATTAAACTCATATTAAAATTCGGTAAACAATTACTCATTTACTCGTTTATCAAGTTACAAAGTCTAAACAGGCCTTTATCTCAAAAAAACAACTATCATATACAGCGGGAGTCCATACATTATCTCTTTTTATTTAACAACTATTGTCGTTAACTTTTTACTCATTAAAATCCCGGAGTTTTTTTTAAATATATGCTCTATATCCAACGTCATTTTCATATGATTCATAGCATCATTTGTTAATTATAGACATTTTTATTGTGTTTTACTTTTTAAAAGTGAGTATGTTGATTGGGTATCTTTTGTTTTATAGCTACGACACAGTTTTATTGTTTATGCGTTGTTAAACATGTTCTGAGGATAAGATACTGTTTTAATTTTTCATTAAGTATTATGCCTTGAGGTAGCAATGAACTACGTCTTTTGGCTGTATGCATTAGTTTAAATATACCTTGTATGTTTATGAAAATAATAAAATAGTTCAAAGTAGAATATATGATTGACGACTTGGACAATCAATACAGACCAGAAAATTTGTAGAACGTGAGGAAATAATGATCGGGATCATAATTTTTACTGACCGGTTGGCGCAGTTGGTAGCGAACCTGCCTTCTGAGCCGCTGGTCCCGGGTTCGATCCCCGGACAAGTCAAACATTTGTGTGCATGAACATGTCTGTTTGACCTGTGTCTGGTGTGTATATGTATATAAGTATGTATATCAGTCATCAGGTTACCGTAGTACAGGCTCTGCCTAGTTCGGGACCTGAAGACCTTGTGCGGATGTTGTCTCATATTATTATTATTATTAATTATTACGTTATCTACGAAGCATTGTCTACAATGCTATAGTACATCTTATATACTCTTTATATTTTTCACTGCGTTCTTTTTGGTATTCAGCAATGCTAGAGTATATCTAACGCCTTATCTACTCTTTATATTTTTCAATGCTTTCTTTTTTGTTGTATTCTGCAATGCCAATATCTTAAAATCGCTGTACATAGACCTAGAGAACCGTAATAAAAAATAAGTATTCCCATAACTCCATACAATCGCAGAAAAACTTTGCAGCTTTTAAACTAAGTTATTCTCCATTACACTTTATCTAAAAACAATAAATTCAGCTGTAACGGCTTAAACGTTCAACCCTCAAAATGCCGTGCATACTTCCACCGAGGCACCGGATTTACCCCTGGTCTTACAGACCCGCCCACCGCAGCGAACGTTAAGATACAGAAAACAAAGACGAACTTTATAGTATGTCATTGTTTTAGTATTCTCCGTAATTGTTTTTCCATGTTCACTCGTAATCAGGGTTGGTTTAATCTAACGCTAGCTTAATCGAATCTTCATAAGTTCAGGGGTACTTTAGGCCGATAATACACTCTCGGGGGGTTGAACAATGCTAGTCTGTTATTCGTCGTGGAGAGATATATGGATGTAATTACAGGGTTAGAAGTCTGCTGCGGAATTTTATGTTAATTTTATTAGTACTGTTTCGAGAAAATGTCTTAAGTGAATTTGTATGCTAGTCTAGTTGCCTCATTGTTATTTTTGTGCATTCAAAGGCTTTTGTGGAGGTGAACTTTTCACCAACCTTAGTCGACACGAAACGAATATTTTTTTCAAATTAAGCTTAAATAATATATTCTCCATCTAAGTGCACGGCACGTGATCGGTTCTTTCAAGATATGAAAAAGTTTACACATTTTAACCTCAATGTACCTATTTAAATGAAATTACCATTTTCCAAGATTCATAAATTGTAATTAAAGAAACCCTTCTCTCATAAATAAAAAAAGCATTTTCCATTATTTATTTCGAGAGCTTTTAAAACATTAACCACAACAAATTTCATAATTCGACAAAAGTGTTCTTCAAGGAAAATCATCCGTATCACTTGATTTATTCCTCCCCGCTTCGCTAATGCAATTATTGCAATTTATTATGAAATTAAATAAGGTCGACTCGACTCCCCCGTTTCAACTCGAAATTTATACCCCTTTGTAGAAAACTATGATTCTGCAGGGTAAAAAAGACCGACGGTCGCAGGGAGCGAGTTGATTTTTGAATTTGGACCGTTGACACAAGGTTCCGTTTCGTTACCCCGGCTCAGTAAGAAATGTTACGTCTTTTAAGTGGGTAGTTTGCTTATTTTTCTCTCAGCTTATGTTGTCTGTGGCTTGAAGACGATAAATTATTTGTACCCCAACACCTTGTCGGAGGGACGGGCGCGGTGATAGCGTCATTTTTATAAAAGTGTAATGCGGTTTTCTTGTTGTGATTGCGTGCACTGTCGAGAAAATCTTGGAAGGTGTTCTATGATATCTTACTTTATATTGAGTTGGGTTTGTGTGTTTTGACTTTGTGTCTTGTTTACCTACATCAAATACCTTGTATTCACATAGTGTATGTGTATTCACATAGATTTCTACTTCGAGCTATATTTTGAAAGCTTACACAACCTAGATTCCTATAAATTCTAACATTTTATAATTTCATTTCATAAATTTCTGCTTGTGAAACAAAAAGCAAATGCTACTGTCAGTTTGCGTGTTCGAACTAATTACAGAAATCACTAGTTACATGTGAGTACAGTTTGAACACCACTTACTTTTTTACCATAAAAGTTGTTGACGTAATAATTATAAACTAGGAACCTACCAGTATAATATTAACATGAAGTAGTGTGCTCTTGGAAGATGACTAGGTTACAATCTGCATAAATTGTGAAAGATTACCAGCTTATACAGGGTTACTTGTAATTCGACGTATAACCGTCAGGAGCTGATAGGGGGCAACAAATTGAACCCCCCATATGTATGGCCGATTTTTTTTTTTTTAAGTTAGCTGCAACATTTTTTGAAGTGTAAAATGAAAACCTATTACGCTTTGGAATGGGGAACTAGCTTCATATTTCTGCCTGACCGACCACTTGACAATTCGAAAGAGCGTGTAAAAGGTTTAAATGAAATAAATGCTTTGAGTTTGAAAATATTGGTAAGATAAAAAAATAAAAAATTATTACTTAATCGCTCATCATTTTAATTATTTTGTTGACTTAAGTACTTTTAGTTATGTTCATAGCTTATTTGTGGTCTCAGCTACAGTATCATTATTTATTGGTGCCCATTCAATATGTAGTTTTTTTTTATTTATTTGGAGTTAAATGTCAAATTTTGGGTGAATATCAAAAAACCCTTAAAATTAAAATACCTCGAAAACTATTAAATTTTGGCCTTACATATGGGGAGTTCAATTTGTTGCATTTTGGCCCCCCTACCAGCTCCTGGCAGATATACGTCGAATTACCAGTAACCCTGTATATCAACCAGTTATTCCTGTTTAATATTTGCAGTTAAGACAAGATGTAGGCAACTGTTAATCAATTTGTGTATTTCCATTACTTGTTTCGTAAATGTGTCCACCCGTCTAGCGTCGTATTCTCAGATTGATAACTTTCCAATGTAATCACTGCAGTATTTTGCATCATGCACTGTGGGACTTAGGACTAAGATTTTTGACCCCTTTTTTTTTTTTTTTTTGAGGATGGGAAATCATCAAATTTTTAATGACTCCTCCCGCTCTGGGTGGAGCGGAAGGGAGTGTCAGACTCTTACTGACTAAAACCCACCCGTGTTCCTTCCTTGGCCCTTTATGTTCCGGGTCAGCGGTACCCCTTTTGGATGATCCCGCTTTCCCGGCAGGCTTGGGCCCTAGTGGACCCCCTCTTCGATGCTGACATCTCTTTGAGGCGCGCGTGGAACACGTACGCGCCGTCCAGCACGGGCCTGGTCCTGATCGGACGGTGAGCTACCCATTACTCACCGCCCGCAGGCCCGCGCCTACGGTGGCCGGGAGTCGTCACGCGGCTCCCGACGCCCGGAGCGTCCACCGCGGCGGCTTGGACGGGAGACTCTCTCCCTCTCCCGTCCCGCCACCTCCTTCGCTAGCATGACTGCTTCGCAGAAGGAGGTGACTGCCTCCCACTCCTCCTCGCCCCGGACCATGGCTTGAACCAGGGCCGGCCCTCTGGATCACATGGTAGTAATCCAATCAACACGTTACCTCCTCTGTACAGTATTAGTATTTGCCAAAAAACTGCCTAGCCTTTTTTCGACCATGCTGGGGTCGGCTTCCAGTCTAAGCAGACACAGCTGAATATCATATTTTTACATGGAGCGACTGCCTATCTGACCTCCACAACCTAGTTACTGGGTACTACGACACCCCTTGGAAAGCCTGGTTGTCAGACGTTCAGGCTTCTAACTACCCGTAACGACTGTCAAAAATCCACAAATGACAGCCGGGACTAACTGCTTAATGTCTGAGGAATGGAGGGGTCTCGATATGGAATGAATGGTCACCCATCTACGAACCGACTGCGGCAAGCTTAGCTTAACCTTCGATCGAACCCTGCGGCTGTAATCATTTAACCACGAGCCCCTGTATTAGTATTTGTTACAGTCTTTATATGTATTTAGGGTATTTGAAGTGGCTTCTTTGTTTTCGACAATTTCAGGACACTCTTCAATACCCATTAAATTCTCTTACATGGTAATCATACCGAACCCGGAGCTCGACCTATCAAGTATCATCAAACATTTAACAATGTTAAGATCAAACGCTGAACCTTGTATCACACTATAGATAGGTGCAGAAGGACAACTCAAAGAAGCACACAGACGCGCGGCAATCTGAAGCGGCTCTAGACAAGTTAGTGGCTATCGCTTTCAAAGCATTTTGTATTTGTACAACGACTTTCAACTGCATTGACGTTACCTTTTCGTCTGCTTATGTCAGTCCCATACATTTCTACTTTTCCTTCACCGTCATTACTCATTACTGACAGAAAGATACTTTGTCTAGGCTTTATCGCGGATTTAAACCAAACAAAGATAGAACAAGAACATGATTTTCTTGACATTTTAGTACGGATAGACCAACGAAAGAATGATCTGTGTCTGTTTACACAAAAATATGTTGGTACAGTGGAGATAAAGCGTGCACTCGCTCGTTTGGTCTAAACACGAATGCCCCCCGCTAGTGCGCTTGCTCTCTCTGTACGTGAATCGTGACTATGTGTGCGTGAATTTTCTCTCATTGTTTGTGGCCAACCTTCTGTATCTGTCTCTATTTTGCGCCTGTAACAAAATCAATAATAATTGAGGTTGTATAGTTTGTAGTATTTCGTTTTACGGTTCTAAGCAGGTTACAAGTTCCAAGACCCGCAAGTTTAGATATTACATCGAGGAAACTTTAGGTACTTTGAGTTACCGAAATTGTATATTGTGTATACAGGGTGTATTATTATTACAAACTAAGTTAGATATAACATAGATACACATAATACAGATCCTACTAGTACAGGTTTTGGCAACCATATAAAGGGTAGACGTAGATTTTCACCGCTTCTAGTGCATACTTTTTAATGAATGCACCGTGAAAAACATATTTCCGTTACAGTATATCTCAACTTTAATAATGGAAATAATAAACTTCATTACGAGCTTCATTTCTCGCCTTCACAGCCCTTTCTCCCCAAATTGTATTTTTTTGCTTAAGATAACATTGTTCCCGACTTTCCACTAATTCTAAGCATATTGTGCAAAAATCTTGGACAAAATTATTTTTATTGTTCAATGTAAAATTGCGCTTTTGTTCAGCAAGAATATTTCTTTTCTTAATTACTGGTAGAGATAATTAGGTGTTTTGTATTTTTTATTGCAGTCCGTATCGCGCGGGCTTTGATGTAAAATGAATGATTTGGGTTCGTATCAAAAGATTAACCTGAGTTTTGGCCTTCCTTGATTTGTGTTACTTTTGACTGAATAGGGATGTAACCGAACGTCAAAATATCGATAAGGTATACATTTTATAATATTTTCTTTTGGAGAACGTACTAAAACCACTCTAGTACTTATCTCTAGCTAAGGGATGTCCTTTCGGCATGGAAAGAGCGACTGTCGCAACCCAGCGCAGGGCACGCCACGATAGCGGCGGTAAGACCCTCTTTGAGGAGTGGCTAGAGAGGCGTCACGGCGTCCTCACCTACCGCCTGACGCAGGTCCTCACCGGACACGGAAGCTTCGGGAGGTTCCTGCACATCATCAGGCGGGAGGAAACGCCCGGGTGTCACCACTGCGATGATCGCCCCGAGGACACGGTGGAGTATACGGTGGGGGCCTGCCCTGCATGGGCGGAGCACCGCCGTGTCCTCGTAGAGGCGATCGGCAGCGGCGGCGACCTCTCACGCCCGGCCTTGGTTCAAGCCATGGTCCGGGGCGAGGGGGAGTGGGAGGCAGTCGCCTCCTTCTGCGAAGCAGTCATGCTAGCGAAGGAGGCGGCGGGACGGGAGAGGGAGAGAGTCTCCCGTCCAAGCCGCCGCGGTGGACGCTCCGGGCGTCGGGAGCCGCGTGACGACTCCCGGCCACCGTAGGCGCGGGCCTGCGGGCGGTGAGTAATGGGTAGCTCACCGTCCGATAAGGATCAGGCCCGTGCCGGACGGCGCGTACGTGTTCCACGCGCGCCTCAAAGAGATGTCAGCATCGAAGAGGGGGCCCACTAGGGCCTAAGCCTGCCGGGAAAGCGGGATCATCCATAAGGGGTACCGCTGACCCGGAACATAAAGGGCCATGGAAGGAACACGGGTGGGTTTTAGTCAGTAAGAGTCTGACACTCCCTTCCGCTACACCCAGAGCGGGAAGGGTCATTTGACGATTTCCCATCCTCAAAAAAAAAAAAAAAGGGATGTCCTTTCAACTATGTCTAAAGATCCAAGAAATTATATAATTTTATCATCCTTCTGTCACACTTATAACAACAACAACAAGCCTAGCCAATAAAATAAAGCAATATACTATATACAAAAAAAAAAAAAATGTTTTATCATCTCTTTACATCAATTACATTTCTTACTAAAACCACAATCTCAATTTAGTATTGTAATAAAAAATAAACATTTTCTCACAATGCATGCTCTTTTCAATAACTGTAATTTAATATCCAGATAAAAAATTCAATATAAATATATCGATATATTATACGTCTCTAATCAAGGTCACCTTTTGTCGTCGACCTCTGAAGCCATTTTTTCATTATTTTGTAAAAATATCTATAATTATCTTCATAGACCGTACATTTTACTTGTTGAAGGTTTTTTTTTAAATTCTACTTGTATAATTCATAGAGAAACCTTTTCTTCAATAACTTTTTACCTTTTGTGGTTACTCAGGCAACTTTTAATACTTATGTTTAAATGAATGAATATATACTTTATTGAGTAGTTGCTACACCTATCTATAATCAAATAATGCTAATATGAAACACACAACTTGGAAAAAAAGTGCTCGAAACTTGGTCTTAACATTGAGAAAAAAACTCGTAAATCTTAATTTGAATAAATGCAGATGAACATGACTCCATTGTATCAGTGTATGCTAATTAAAATAGTATTATATATATCAAATAAATAAATTTGAATTTGGATTCAGGGAATTGCCTGAAATGCGTAGGTACACATTTATACATGAAACTTCAGTAAGGAAATGAGAAAGCCCTTAAATTATATTTTTCACAATGTGATACCAGCCTTAGTCCTCAGCCAGCCTTCAAATGATCTAGCCTGTCCACTATACCTACTGGCGCATGTGTGCCGTATTATCAGGCAACCACTGCAAACAGCAGCCTATGACGACATATCAATCTGCGTTGTAATTAACTCGGTTAGTCAGATAGTGTTCCGCCGCTCAATAATGCTGGTAATACAGGGATCATGATCGATGGTTGGATAAGGCATGTGTTGGGATTGGCTTGCGTCATTGGAGGGTATTAAATGCAGGGGGATGTTCTTGGCGTTGCGTATGAAGGCCACACGGCAAGCACCTACATGGCAGAAAAATTCTCTTCGCCAATACGACAAAGTTAGAAAATCAAGCGAAGGCTTAAGAGCAAACTGGTACTGTATTATGAGGTTTTAGTGCCCTCATGATTCTAGTGCGAGTGAGAGACAGAGCTATACGTTTATATATATAGAAAACGCATGTTTTCCCCAACCTTTTCTTATATTTTGTGTTTGTGTTATTTTTTGCGTCATGTTTACCGCAAATTTACCGCAAATAAACGCATTTTCTTTCTATACATGAAATACTAGCACGATCCTTTTTTTGGGCTGAAATCTTGATGGCGTTAATACTTGTCTTCATAATACGGCCCCTGCCCTGAATGGCAAAACAATTCACTAATTCGGTGAGACCTGACCGTCCGCAGTTGACATGATTCTACGATGATTATTGTACTGCTTTATTATGAGTAGAAGAAAAGTAAGAGTTGATATTTTTTTTTTTTTTCAACCATTTTAGTTCAACCATAAAAATGTGGCAGCCAATACTTTTCTGACTACAGGTACTTCACTTCCACTTGGCCACGTTTAAATGCGAACCAGATATCATTCTATGGATTTGTTGCAAAAGAAACAGTGTCAATTCTAGGTTTGCGGATTTAACATCAAACCTAGGAATGTAAAAGCTGATAGACCGAAAGGGTCATTGTCGTGCCAATAGGTGACATCTTGGCAACCTCTTTCTTGGCAGATAGAACAAAGATTGTATAAATCTTGTCGCCAATCGTTGACACTACACCTGCCACGTAATTTATTAGTTCCTTCTGAAGGCAATAAGCGTTTCTTATAGCCGAAAACATCATTAACTCGCACGGTTATTATGTGAACTTGCCTCAATGTTTATTGTAGTAAGTACTTAAAGATTACATTTCAGGAGTAGATGCTCCCAGAGAGTATCAACATTAATATAGCTCAACTTGCAAAATCAGGAAGGAAACCACTTCCTAATTATTATGCTATAAAACATAGTTAATTAGAATCTGTTTGCGATGCCGTATCTATATTATATCAGACAGGAAATTTAAAGGTTCGTTCAATGCACACATTAGCGTTGCCCGTAATATCGGTCGGCCTACGTTAATTAGGAGTAAATTAAATGATGTGTTTCGGGCCAAAATGGCCGCGAACTGGGCCCATAGATATTTTGTATATGTTTCGGTTCCTTCCTAATATAATACATGGTGTAGAGGTGGAATTAATTGATGTTCTCCGGTAGAAAGACAGGGAAAATGAAAGGTAAAAGAACAATATCGGGCAATTCCGACTCACACAATATTTGATGGTGTTGGTTTCCGTACCTTAAGATGGAGTAGGAGCATAAAAATGAAACCTCAGGTTACTAAGGGTCAGGGTCATAGAAGCTATGTGAAATAAAACTTGCAACCTATTACGGTAGGTAAATAGGGTTTTAAAGTGAGCGACAATTACCTGACTCTGGTTACAAGAAGTCGAGCCCAAATTAGCAAAAAATTTGCCATAGCCTTATTTTTACCTAATTTAGTATAAATTTAGACTATTTAGAGTTTAGAAATTTCATCATCTTTCTACACTACAAATTTACGAACTATTCATCTATCCACCAAACCACAGTAGCTACATCAAATAACGCAACGAAATCTCATTCAATATAAACAGTTGGTAGTTATATTAATGAGATGCAGCGTTTTAACATATTAGTTGTGACACGCTAACGTGATAATTGCACAGCGATTTAGATAATGATCGTTATTGTACGAGTAATTATAGTGCTAATAATTGTGATTTATAGTGATAACGCATGCTGGTGTGGAACGGTTAATTTTTGTGGTTATTTTTGATCGCTTTATTAATGAGAACATGGCCTAGTGTTCATGACCATGAATTACGATTTGTAGGTTTGAACCTAGGTAGAATTGATTTGAATGGTTTTTAATATATATTTTTTGTGTCTCTTTTCTTTGAACTTTAGGTATATTAGCTCAACCTATACCGATCACTGCTTATTATTGTATTTTCTCTGTCTGTAAGTGATTAATCAGATCTTTTGAGAAATAAATGTCTTAAGCCGTAAATTACGCGAAAACATTGTGAGAAAATAATTTCTAGAGGCAACAATTTGAAGACATCCGACATTCAACTACCCATACCTGGGGGTATAACTGGGCGCTCGTGGTGGATTAAGAAGCACTCTTTCCCTCGGAGCGGAGGTCTGAGTCCCAGCAGTGGGAACATTGCAAGGCGATACTTTATAATATGAACAATATTTACCAGTTTTAAAATGTAACTCTTCATAAAATGGAACAAAGAATGTCTAAGATAATAATTTTGTTTAAAAGGTTGAGGCAAAAAGTTCTAACATGTCAAGTGACTAATCCCAGGCGGTAAAAAGTTTAAGATGAGCGATGGTCAGTCATGTAGGTACCTAATTGTAATCATTAGTCATGTTTTTGTCATAGCTCTCTGTTTCGAGGATAACTAAGTATGAAGTAGGTATCTAAAATAATACTAAAAAACATCGTTAGATTTTTCCAAAATGTACTTCAGAGAATTTGATTGCTGAGCTGAGTACGCCTGTTAAATAACGAATTATGTAGGTTATGATTTGACTTTCCGGATGATTTAAGTTAATAGTTAATTGGGCTATGAATCAAGTTCCCTGAGAGATAAAATAATTACACAAGTCGTGGACAGAAAAACACTTGTTAATTGGTAAATAGAAACATTTGAATGAAAAAATTAAGTGAGGCATCCTTTTATATCTCTGTACATCTCAATTTTAGCTCCTACAACACATCTATCTATATATTAGGCAACATCACGAGTCTCGTATGATTCGAGAGGGTCAACCCAAAGCCGATTAACAAAACATTAACACTTTATACAAGTATACCCTGTCCACTAAACACAGACCACTCAGCCATGTCAAAGTTCAAACACGCCTTCCATTAAAAAATTATGTACTTTTTTTCAAACAACTGGCACATTACAGATGGACAGACACGCTAATTACAGGGCAACCCCACTCCCGTGAAATGCCGGACAGCGTGCCCCGTAATAGGTGCAATTACATCACAATTTACACGTCCCGCGCTCACAGACAGTCTCGCCTAATTGATTTGATTGTCACCCTATTTGGCGTTTATTTAAAATTTGAGTTATCACACGCACTTTGATGGTCAGTTTAAAGTACACTGAATGCCATTTATTAGTTATCTGTGCAAAGTTTTGTGTGCTAAATACATTTAATTTTGGGTAGTGTTTTAGTAGCTGCAGTTAGATGTAATAGTGGTGCCGATTCCCTTGTTCACAAACTAAACTAAATTTAAGTTGAGTGCATCTTTTTCTTTCTATTTCATTGTGAAAAGGACAGAAGATAAATTTTAGTTTAGTCCTGTCAAATTAGTCAGCACCTGACGTAATTTGATGTAATTTTAGTTGTCAACTTTTTAATCACGTCTAAACTTGTATGGAGTAGTGTCAGGCGCTGATTAATTTGACAGGACTAAACTAAAGTTTATCTTCTGTCCTTTTCTTAATGAAATAGAAAGAAAAAGATGCAATGAACTTAAATTTAGTTTCGTTTGTAAACAAGGGAATCGGCACCATTGTGTATCCTGTAATAGTAAATAGTTAGGCCACACGATCTGTACTCCACAACACATAAGTTAAAGCTTGCTATTAGGTGGTTTTCAGACTATTCACCTACCTTTTCGCAGCTTAAGACCGCCAGAAGCTAACCTAGGCATAGCAGATTTAAAACTTCAACCACTTAAATCTGGGAAACCATTCTTGAAAAACCTCACAGTTACAAAGAGTTTTGTGAACCAAGTAAAATGAGATATCCAACTCGATTATCCGAAGTTACCCACGTAGAAACTTCAAAGAAAACGAATCTCCGATCTATAGCATTTATCAGATTTTTTAAACATTTAATAGCCACCGGTACCGAAACTGAGTCATATTTTCTACTACATTGATTCCGTGAATGATATTTATAGTATCAATATTCACCTCCATCGAACATTGAACTCTAATTTTAGAACAGAAAGTGGATTATTGGATGGCAGGTTTCCAGTAGAGTACTATTATGTCGTTTTTGCGAAATACGGGAGGTTTATTTCAACAAAAATAATTTTATCCGCGGCGTTAATGTTGTTCGGTATTTACTGATAGTATTTGCGTACGGCTGTGCGGGATTCGAATCGCCACATATTGTAGGTATGTGCGGTTCAATTGTGAACTGTTTATTTATAAAAGTAATGCAGGTACAATTTGCTAGGGCAAATAGAATTTCTGATTAATTATTTGGATCAGCGATTTAGACTACACAAATCTATGACTGAAATATAACTACAATTCGATACTCAAAATGGCACCAGTTTTCAGAATATCATAAGCTGTAAAAAATTACATCTAAATGCAATTTTATAAAATAGTGATGAAATTGTCATCGAAAGTCACTTTAAAATCAAAATCTAGAGTCATTTATTCAAACTAGGATGTAAAACAGCACTATTTGAACGTCAAAATTACATAAATCAGTCCTTTAAAACTCCCGCCTTTCACCACTTCCTAGTGCTTTAGCTGGGAGGAAGAAGTGGCGCAACAACTGCCCAGCAGCACAGCTGTTGGGGAATTTTGCTACACAAAAACCACATCTTTTATTCTATTTGTATATTTAGCATTTAAAGTGCTGTTGTGCCCAACAACTCTTGTTATAATTCGGTACTTATATCCTATGTTTTCAAGTATGAAATCGTATGACACTCATGTAACTAACATTCTATATGTTTTTGAACACTGTTACCGCTGAAACGCAAACCTTTAGTTTCCTTAGACTGTTTTTACATCTAAAACTGTATTCAATCAACTGTCTAAAACTGTATTCTGTATTCACGGCATGGTTGGCGCAGTGGTTAAGCGATTGACAGCTGCGCTGCGTGTCGCAGGTTCGATTCCCACACGGAACAAATATCTGTATGACCTGCAAGTAGTTGTTCCCGTTCTGGCTGTTTGTGTATGTGAGTTTAAATGTTTGTAAACGCACCCACGATTCAGGAGAAATTACTAGTGTGGGGCAACAGTAAAAAAAAAAAACATTATTAATTTCCTCTTTTTATAATAATCTTAGAATATTTTTAAACTTTGACATTTTCATCATAAGTTGTCATCTGTCAGATAATCAGATTTCGCTTTCCTTGATAAAAAGCTACAAAATACAAAAATAATACAAGTACAAAATAGTTTATTTCTTTAACAAGCTTTGACTACATAGCTAGTGAAAGAAGTGTCTTTTTAAGCAATTAAATGCCTGTATTAGGACACTCCAGTATCCGCAACAAAAATTTACGTAACGTACATTCATTTATACAAAGCTAACACAATAAGGCCAGGTCTTCACTGTAAAGTTATTTTGATAAGGTCAGGCTTCGCTGTAAGTAGTTTTTATTGTTTCTGGCCGACAATGAAGTATGAAGTTATTTGAATTATGTTTGAATTGCTGAACCGTTACTTCCAGAATGTTGGACAGAAACTATAAAATGCGGCCGTCAGTCCTGGCAAGCTCTCATTCTTTAACCAAGTTTTAGTTCAGTTCTTAACTTAATCTCTGCTAATAATAGTATGTTCAGAAACGACTAAATACAGTAATTCACGGAAGAAACTTGTTTTATTGTTAGAAAATCTCTATAAATATTGTGTGTTTGTGACCCATTCCCTCCGCTGCCTCCGGCCCCTCTCGCAGGCGTCAGTGGGAGGCCTCTGACGTCGCGGGCACTCTAGCTGCACTACTCCCAGGCGATCCTGCTACATCCTGCTGATCCTGTTCCTGACTCCGAGTGTCCCGAGCTGCATGAAGGTGAAGTCGACCTGAAGCTCCTACACCATCACACTTTTTAGAACGAAGTTCTTTAAGGCCTTGCGGTAGGAGTAAAATTTTCCAATTTTTTTTTTTTTTTTTTTTTTTTGTCTCATAACGAGAAAGCGTAACTAGCACTCCGGCTAAACGTAATGTTACCTGTTCAGTTAGAAAAACTAATTAAGAATACGAAACACAAAAAAACTACATCGGGATTTTGTGCATTTTTATAAAATGGTGATGAGATTTAGTCTACACTTTGTGGTATTTTTGCCAATCCCTTAATCTTTGAAACGTTATCAGTTAGTATTTACCTTAATACAATTTTTTTTTAAACACGTTGCAATGATAATCGTTCTGTTTCTTATCATCGGAAGAACTACGACATCGAACAACAGCGAGAGAATTTATACAAGTATGTAAGTCAGTCACTTAAGGTACGGTAAGGCACTAAAAATACCGGCTCTGATAGATACGATCGCACTATGAACTGTATAACCTCTACCACAACGAAGGCGGATGCAGTCACACCGTTGTGTAAGACGGGTAACAAACACTTGTAGGTATAGGTACGAGCGCTGATAGCTGCGGCTATATTTTTCTAAATGGACTTTTGTTACCTGCTTTGTGGAATCAAACCACGGTGTAGCAACTTAAAGCAGCAGATTTGCACACCAGGGTCCTAATTTACGATGACCACTAATCGTCGAATAAATTAGAAAAGGAAATGGAATTTGTATAAAATTGTTCGGTAAGAAACGACTGACAAAGAATGACAGTTGTGATAAATGATAAATGATAAATGATAAATGATAAATGATTTTAAATGATAAATGATAAATGATAAATGATTTTATTTCTGTAAGTAGGTTTGAACAAACACTTTTACACGTCAATCATATTTTTTTTAAACTAGATGGGGTCGGCGTTTCCTATCTGACTACTGTGATTTGAATTCGCGGACAATTGGAGTTTACCGTCAATTATCAATCAAGTTTCTTAATATTACATACATGACATAACATCAGAGGGGCAATTCCCGTATTTTTAAGAACGTTCGCATTCTAATCTCAGTCTCAATCTACCTAAAAATTACCTACATTTTTGACATTTGTTTGTCGCTAAGATGAGATTGCGACTTGATTTTGAACGTTTTTAATTACGGGAACTGGCCTTCAGGCCTGTTTCCCTGTAAGATTAGGCAGAGGTGTACCTACCTACGTACGGTACAACCACATAATAATATCGCCAGTATGTTTAAGTCCCAAGTAATAAGGGGCGCGCCTGTTGTCCCTAACTTTACATTTTATTTTATTAAATAGGAACAGCAAACAGCTACACTATGCAACATTACAAACAAAAAAAAAACATAAGTAAATTAAATAATAATGTCGCCCACAGTGCTGTTCACAGATTACCATTAATAATTAAAACTTAAATGTCTCTAGGAGGTGAACTGTTCGTACTTAATAGAAGTATTGTTATATGAATTCTATAGCAATACAAAAAATTGTCGCCGCGTTACAGCACGGTGTAACACTCAACCGCGTTCGTTTTAACGAAACTGTACTGAATCGATCCGAGTAATGGCGTCTAATTGTTTAGCTCGATATCGGTTGCATCGACACGTAGAGATGCTATCTTATAGATAACCACTGACGAGCCAGCTAACCTGACGGTTTTCTTTGGTACAGTTACTTTGGGAGTATTAAGAACGAATCGTCTTGAGATCTCTTTAAGGTCAGATAAGATGCTCTTGGTAATTTGAAGGTTAGTGTCTTACCTACACTTTTTAAATTGTTTTCACATTGCTAAAAATACCTACCAGAGAAAGAAAATAAATACATTTGACCCAGGTTAAGAAAACTTAAACTTATTAAAAACAATTAAAACGTGCTTAATGTTTTAATAGTTTTTAATAAGTTTAAGTGTTTAAATTCAATAAGTAAAGTCTAATGCTGTTAAAGGACTCAAAATCTACTTTTCTATTATTTTACTCTTCATATTTTTATCGTAACCGAGAGATACTTGTTTGTTTCGGCCTTTCTTCTCAGAGTAGTCAGATATGAAACGCCGGCCTCATCTAGTTTAAAAAAATATGTTTGACGTGTAAAAGTGTTTGTACAAACCTACTTATAGAAATAAAATCATGTATCATTTACTTCGAAGCTGAAATTAGAAATTGAATGGAGCTCCTTAGTCGTCTACGATTTGTACCGTTAACACGGGCTTACTCCATTGTATTCTTCCAAGTAGGTACGATCTATGTACTTATGTAGATAAATATGTACTAATTAGAATAAATACAAAACATTCAAATAAATTAGGCCTTATTTCACCTCAAGGTACTTTCACCCTAAGTAATTAAATTGTTGCAAGTAATCCTCACCTCAGACTAAAATAAAGTTAAAAAGTATAATTGGTGCGATATTTGATTAAAACTATTAACTAGCTATAAACTATAGCTGGAGTTTAAAAAAAAGGATTTTCTTTCGAATACCGTTTAATTACTAAAGAAACTGTTAAGGGGAGGATACGCTGCCGATAATCTTATATTAATTTTTCTGAATAACGTTGGAGTCAAATTGAACTACTGGAGTTCAATAACTTCTGCTATAATTAAGTTTCCAGTTTTCTTTTCTTACGCATTATTATTTTTGGAATTAAACAATTATAAAGCAACGCATCTACTTATATATTTATTTAAGTTTATTAATATATCGACGACGAACTACCAATATCTTCAACATAACAACATAGTAGTTAGTTCTACTTAAAGTTACTAGGTATTCAGCAAAATTAGCGTGTCATAATTGGGAAGTTACTGTTAAGGTATAAATAGTCAAATACGTCAACGTCAAAATGTCATGAAATGGTGTCGTCGTCGTGCACGTCGATTGGCATTAAATACCTACTAAAAATAAAATAAGGTAATTAGGAGGTATTGGTAGTTCATCGTCGATATAGAACGAAAACGTTTTACAATTTTCAAATACATTTCTTTCCAGCATATCAGGCGTTGACAATTTTTAAGCCAACAATTCTGATTCACAATGCCCTTTTTTTAAAGGTGTATGTACGTGCCGGGAAAAGCACACGCAGCTTAAAAAAAAATCGCCGGTAGTGGACGTACAACACAAAATATGCTTAGCTTATTCTCTTACCAACTGTACATGCAATTCCAATAATTTACTGCATACTAAGCAACTGATAAATTAATGAATAGGTATGTGATAACTAAAAGCTAATTCCTCCCAAATAAAAAAGATAGACTCAGAATGCTGGCTGTACGTAAAAAGTGATCAGACTGATAAAGATCATTCCACTGAGCCTTAAGGCGCTACCCCGGGCAAAACCTTGCGATAGTGCGATATTCAGAGGCTATTAATTAATTAATTAATTAAGAAAAATAAACTACATATAAAAGCACATTATCAATGTTCGATATCCTATCATCACATTGCACGTTCTTATTGGTTTTTTATGTATTATAAATACATTAACAAACTCCTCGTAGAAAAATACTACAATTATCAATTACATGCGTTTTTTGCTAAAGATGACGTTCTATTAAATTGGGGATTAAACTAATGGATAGATATTTTAAAAAATCGAAACAGTTCACGCTATATTTTATTTGAAAAGCGTTTTTTATTATTGTTATTAAAATAATCCAAAAATTGTGTGAATTCTATGATAAAGGAGCATGCGAAGGGAGCGCGACTGAGTGAGTCAGAGCGGCAGGACAGAGAAAGACCGAACAATCAAGGTCGTTCGCTCAGGGTAGCGCCTTAACAAAAACGCATCCTTGTGGGGCCACAGCCGCCCACTCGTGTTCAGTTACAAGACGCCTAATTAAGAATACAGCTCGCCTAACAATACTTCAAGTAACCACTGGAATTTACATCAATAGATCTTTATCCAAATTATAATAAATGTTATCCTGTTTAACAACATCTTCAAATTTAAAAGCATGTAAGCACGTAATTGGAACATTATTATTGGATAAAGACTGTTATTAGACTGCACTGTTATTACTGTATAAGGTACCCTAGTAGGTACAAACAATGAATCTACGCCACTCTAAGAACTTTGCTTGTGTTTTGACATCGCTCATTGACAGAAACCTAGACTAATAGCCAAATAAATAGACGTGGTGATCAATGCTCGCTCTTTCTTTGAATAATATCAGGGCCCTGCAGTTGGTCTTATAATTAGACATGGGGCGGGTACCCGGTTTGGCTCCGGCACTTTTTTAAGATCCGGTAGAGTAACGGGTAATAATTGATCACGCTCGCGTCACAGCTGGTCAGCGCTGCCGGGTACCTGACCAGGTACCCGGCGTTCGCCATGCCGGGTATTTTATTGCCTAGTATTTTGTTGCCGGGCACCCGGTAAAACTATTAACCGTCTCATGAAATCATGACTACATATAGTGGCCAGGATTCTTAACCTGCAGCAAGCAGGCGCAATTGCTCGCTCCTTCTTCTAACGAAGGGAGAAGGAGTGCACTGCTGTTGACAAAAACACACTGGTCTTAAGGGGACTACATGACATAAATGCAAGTTTTATAATGCATAAAAGTATGATCCACGGCAGTAAAATAAATCAGAAAAATATATGATATTCTTCAGAATATATGCTAGTTAGATAGTGTGTTGAAAACATAATACAACTAATTTGGTACGATAGAAAAAAGTCACGAAGATACCTCTAAAAATATCATTTAACGATTAAAAACCATATTAATATACATGCAATCATTCTGTTTTCTTTTTTCAGATTGTTCTTCAAGCAACATATTAACGTGATAGTGTTTTCATTGTTTAGTCCAATCAATAGATTTTTTGTAAATAGAGAATTGCATCATATTTTGCAATAAATTACCAGCTTTGTGTCATCGCGCTTCTCTTTCTTTTCTATGCAGTCCGACAGTGACCGCGCTTTAGCTGTAGTCAGCCCCTTAAATTAATACCAAGTCAACGATTTGTAATATCAGAACCCGAAGTCCACTGTCCAACCCATTTTGAAATGAACCGCAAGCATATGTAGGTACTAATTCCACTCGCATCATTTAGCTTTGTTTTGTAAGTGCGCGGCCAACGTTTGTAATTCTTTTGTTCTAACGAGACGTGAAATACCCATTCAATGTTAAACGGCCAACTTCTGGGTCACTGCGTTTGGTACCGCACTTATAAATGAGTAAATAACGCATACATGTATTCACAGAAACACACAGAAACATCTGGAAGAAACAAAAGGAGTGGTATGTAAGGAACGTGGCTTGGGAATCTGATATTCTGAAGTTTCTGCGTGTCTCCTTGAAAATTAGTGGTAGGCACAGATTAATTTCTCTTTAATTTTGATCTGTTGCTATTTATTTGATTTAGAAAATAAATGATTGTACAATTATTAGGAAAATGTTTATTAAGTTTGCACACTACGCCATAATGTGCCGTGTTATACTTAGCCATTTGGTATACTGTCAAAGAATGTCGGTTGTGACTTGTGATTTGAATATACGGATAAATTAATTTGGTAGAAATTATTGCTTTACCAAAAATCCTGTGCAATTGGTAAGTACAGCTTCATTTTGATTCAACTATAAGTTTAGCCATCGGAAGGCACAGCAAAATTCCAAAAAAAATCCTACCAACCAAATAACTGGCTAAAACCCTGACAATTTTACAAAATTTTATGTCAAAAAAAAAGCGAACGACCATACATATATTTCCAACACAACTGTGTCACACTAGTTGGTTTACAAACAATATTAAATCATGTTAGCATACCATGTAAAGCGCCACTAAATACTTAGGTAAACATTATAAAAAAGCTTTGGACATTCCACCCAGAACATTTTTTCCTACAATTTACGCAACGCCATTAGTGACAAATGGTGTCGCCGAAGTAAGGGTCTATTGTTAAAAAATCAGATAAGGAAAGCTAAGACCGATGGACGAAGCACGAATATTCGTTTAAGATATGCTTAAATGTTACAAACAATAAGGCTATAATGAATGGGGTCTCAGCAGCTTGTAATCCTGAGTTAACTGATGACGATGACCAAAATAATGGAACGTTCAACTACGCAAATACCTACGAACGGTATTTTGTAGGATTTTCACTTTATCTACATGTATTCGTCATTGTTGCGGATTGATAAACGACATTCTCTATATAAAAAAAATTACAAAAAAAAAAGTATATTTTGGAACAATTTAGGTATACATAAGAAACGATGATAGCTCTACAAAAGTATAAAACTGTGGCGCAGCTATCAAAGCCCAACTCAATAAACAATGAAGAACATTTGTTCCAGACTACCATGGGAAATTATTTACATTAAGTTTAGAAATTACAAAAATATGGTGTGTGTGTGTGTGTGTGTGTGTGTGTGTGTGTGTGGGTGTGGGTGTGTGTGGGTGTGGACTTATGTTACCACGAGTTGTTCAGTAGCATCATAGGACATAGGTTTTAGCCATTCTGTTAATTTTTTCCTCAGTAAATTCCTTGTTAAAGGGTAGATATTAATGCTCTTGTTAATGTAATTGTAGAGTTTAGAGGTAATATGGAAAAAGTGGCGACGACGGACCAACGCTAGCCTGCAGTGCTCAGCCTTGCAAATTCTGTCAGAGCGACGCTTCATTACGAAAAACTGAGGGTCGTAGGGCAAAAGGTTGTATATATGCCTATATACCTTATATTTTATATGAACCATTTTGTGTTTTTAATGTGATAGTCGGTGCCTCATAGATCGATGATTTCAAGTGTCAAGCTCAAGCAACAATTTTTTGCATACATAAGGAACGTGGATTCTCTTTCAAAGGTTTAGTCACCCTAGGATTCTTGTACCTATACCAACTCACAAAACAGAGAACAATCTACCTGAACCAGGTACGAATAAATTACAAGTTACGTGAAAGTAATTCAAAAACCAGCCGTTACAAAAGGTTTTTAACAAAAATCCGGTACGAATGTTCCATTACTTCTTTTTCTCATATATTTAACGGAACCTTGTTAAAATGTTTCTTCCTAATTGCATTGGAAACTCATTAGAGCACCGTGAATTGCTGATTCAAAATTCTATTTTGTTTCTTTCACATTGCCTAAGTAGAGCAGTTGGCGGAATGTGCTAAATGCTCGCGGTGTGTCTGCGAGAAAATTCCGATGACTGGCTCCAAAAGTACGGTACTGAGAATGTCTTGATAACTGTCTACTGTGACGCATACATTATTATTCTACAAATGTGGAGGTTAGGTAATGGTGCGAAAGTTGATTTTAGTGGCTTCACAGTGGAGGTAAATATTGTCATCGGGTAAATATCGATCGCCTGGTCATGGGTAAAGCTATCTCAGGTGTTAGTCCCTTTAGGAAAATTTATTAATGAACGTTCAGCATTATTGACCTGTAAGAACATGAATTGTAGCTAAAGCTGGACTTATTCAAACTGTCTGTTTTGGTTCCTTGCATCTCGAATACATGTGACCGGTATCATACATAAAATGCTTACATACACATCCTTTATCTAAAACACAAACAAGGCACCAAAACAAACCCAATAAATTCAAAATCATGACAACTCCTTTAAAAACTTGTTCGTAAAAACATTCCCAACGTACAAACATTAGGCCGCACTTTAAACGACATTACGACTAAATCAGAACAAGATAGTCCAACAATACGGTACCTGTAACAACTATTAATCAAAATGAGGGATCGTCTTAAACAAAAATAGGTGCATTCATTTATTCTCTATCGGCATCGGACGTGTGGGATGCGCTACACATACAACGTAAGACCGCGTTCAGACTTAAACAGTTATCAGCATAGTAGGAATATTTTAGTAATTAACGCTAGTAGGTTGAAATGTTCTACTAAAGGTTTATTAGTAACGAAATAGTATAATTAAATGGCATTTGTTTCGATTCTGTGTAGGATGTTCAGTTTCAGCTGTGAGAAGTAGAAAGATTATGCGTAGGTCGCTTTCACATATACATGGAAGCGAGAATCCAATTTTTGCTTTCAGTCCTCATCAATTTGCAACAGCTATGGGCCATAACTGAACGCTTTACTCTATTTCTAGATCATAATATGTCATGAAGTCTCTCAAGTACACACCATTTTTATATATTCTTATGTTCATTCAGTCACAGTTCCTCGTCTTCAATCATTTTGGTCGTAAAATTCGGGCCATCTTTTCCGTTCGTTTTAGTTGTTTCTATTATCATATTTCAACGATTTTATGGCAGAAGTTGTTTCAAAAACTCTATTTTATTTGATTGATTTCATAATTTCTCCTTCACATGAAAACGTTCTTGCGCTTATAAATGCACGTCCCTTTTAAAATGCAACTTAGTTGTTAAGCGTTTCATTCAAGCATTTCTTTCGGTCGCAATCTATGTTACCAGATAAGCTATCTAGGAAGCTATCTCGCTTTGTAAACTGGAGTTGAGGGCTTTAGTAGTTTTCTTTTCAACAGTCACATGTTTTCTTTGACCTCATGCGCAGTTGGTCAAACTGTGATGAAAACAACAAGCAGTGAAGTAATTACTGTTTAATTTATATAGTATGATATGGTACACACGGCTACAGATCAAGCTATTAAAATCCAGTATAAGCTGATCTCGCATCGTATAGGTTTATATTACAATGAGAGGTCAGCGTAAACTGGAAATGTATAGCTTGACGTGTAGCCGTGTGTACAACCAGTCTCCCCGTATCCCAGTCTATTTATTATCGGCGCAACATGTCTTTTTCTTCTATAAGTCGTCATCTTGGTAGTAACCCCCTTCCAACCACATCATCTTTCACACAGTCCATCCGTCGTTTCTTTCTTTCTTTCATACAATATTAATATAATTACAAACGAATATTGAAAAGCAAACGTTTCATGTTATGTTCATCGTAATTACCCATGAACTTGTGATTATAAATGCATTATGTATTTTTTGTTAAATTTGTTGTAGGTAACTTTTACACAATCAATAGTCTGTTTAACAACTTTATAAGTAGGTAGGTATTAGGTAAGTATTGACAGTGTTAACTAAAATCCAATCAATTCAGATTATTTTGAACCATTTTGCACATCATTAATACTGCTTTAAGCCTCTCCTAGAAAATCTTGCGCGTTCAACGCTCCGATAAAAAGATTTATCGACCGGTGTCAAAGCCCCGACCTTTCGATAGTGACTCATGGTCTTACTTAATTAATTATTACAGAAATATGACACAAACTTAACACGATTACAAACAATTCCATGGAATGTGTAATAAACAATCGATGCTTATACATTGACAGATAATAATTATAATAGTCAGTTGCGCCTGAACACGCCCTAATAGTCCCGAGATTCTTTTCATTATTAACTCCAAATATGATTCTTCACTCCTGCAACCCATTAAACAACTCTAACTCTTCAGTTATACGGATCATTATTGCTATATTGATTGATGTGTTTACGGTAAAGATAATTTGGTATATATGCGTGTAAGTTATTAATAATATTTTCTCTTTGTTTGGAGCAGTTATCCTTGTCCGTCTTTTGTTCTTGTGATCGATCCCTTGTAATTATTCGATTAGTTTTCAAGTTTCTCTGTAACAACTTTATTGTGATATGATCGGAGAGGCTGGGTGTAATTTAAATGTTAAAAGCACAAGGAATAAGAATAAGGCAGCAATGAAGCAATAATAATGTAAAGAGATTTGAAATCAGGAGATTCATTGTAATGATAAGTTAGATAAATGATAATTTAATAATTAAGGCAGGGCAGGGCATAAAACTTATGAACTATGTGACTACACCTTAAGGGCACCCCCTGTGTGGGGTATGGACCTCGGCTTAAGGCGTCGCTGGGGATGGGCAGCAAGGGACAGGCTGGATCGGAGCGTACGAAAAGCTGCGTTAATACCTAACGAGAAATACTAATCAATGCTCATAAGAATACCGTATTCTTTCCACTTCTATCACCTATGTGTCCTTGACCTTATCCTGTTCCAAGTAAGGTAAGGTTATCCAGGTAATAATCAAAAAACGTTTTGTCGCGACGACGTACACTTAAAGTACCTACTTAGTTTTGCCTAGAAATAACTACGCCTCATCCATCGTAGCAATTTTCGTTTGTTTGGGGAATTGGGGAGATAAGTAGTAGTGAGTTACAAGGAATTCCTTAGAACATACAAGTGGGAGTATTGTATTCAGATATTATAATTTCTACAATAAAGAAATACCATAATATCAGTAGAGTCCGATTATTTTTTTCGCCTGGAAACTGCCGAAAATATATTTTCGGACGTGAATTGCCGAAAACCAAAAACAAAATTCTGTCGGACTCTAAATACAAGCCAATTTTCCCACTACAACGCAGTCTTCTTCACATACAAAGCACAAGCATTGATTACCACGCTTACTCATTACGTGTTGGCGATATCAGTTATCTCCCCACAATGTTTTCTGTCTCCATCAGACAGAACCATCTAAGACTAGCTGCAATCCGCGGTTTCACCCCTAAAAGTCTCGATCTCGGGGGAATATTGGGATAAAAAGTATTCTCTGTCCTAATGCAGGTCATGTTCTATCCATTTGCCAAATCCAAATCATCCAAATCCGTTTAGCCGTTTTAACGTGAAAGCGAACCAAACAAACATACAACAATCTAATCTTTGCTCTTTATAATATTAGTTTAGAAGAATTTATTACAAATAGAGTGTTCCCTTTCACCGGCTTCATAAGGTTCATAACTCATTTGTTGGGTTTGGTATAAATTTTTATAACAAGCTTCCCTCTTCGTTGTTAGAATTTCCTTTTAATGCTTTTAAAGCTAAAGTAAAATCCAACCTTTGTTCAAAGGCATACTATTCTGTCAACGATTACTTAAACGTCAAAAATAGATTAATTCAAGACAATGTTTATGTTCTTTCTCCAGAACTGGCTTACCTACTGACAAGTTCTATGAGTTCATATAATTGTTTATTTTATCTATATTAGTCAATTTAGTTTAATTTAATTTTCATTTATTGTTGACATAATCTACTCATTACAATATTTTTTTAATGAGTTGTATTGCAATATGTGGACAATTGATAATATTATTGTTTTGAGCAATCGGCAGCAAGTTTGATGTCACTGCTTGCGGTAGCGTCGGGGGTCGGGTTGCCTCCTTCCTTCAAATATGGAGAGGGGGGTAGTGGCTGATCTTTGCGTTGTGCTCGTGAACGGGTGCTGCTTGTGGTGACAGGTCATCTTGCTGACTATGGTTTTTTTTATTCTTATTAGTAGGTAATTAACTGTTTGTTTATTTTACTTCGAAGGTCCTAGTTTATCATTTGTGACTTCAAGTTACAGCTATGTAAATATAATTTTATATAATATAAAAATAATAATGCAGCATTGCAAATGTAAGCCCTTTATGCCTGGAGGCTTTTATTATGAATTAAGTTCTGTTTACGTTTTTATTTTTTTTGTTGGTAGGTATATTGTACTAGCTGACATAATGGCAAATAATTTAATGTTATGTTTTGTGTTTCGTAATGTTAATTAATTACTACTGTATAGAATCCAGTTCTTCTAACTGAACAGACAGCTGTGCTGCTGGGGAGTTTGTTGCGCCACTTCTGCTGCCCAGCTAAAGCACTAGAAAGTGGTGAATGGCGGGCGTTATGGGGGACTGTCGTATCTAATTTTGAATTCAAAAAGTACTGATTCCCAGCCTAGTTTGAATAAATGACTTTAGACTTTGATTTTTTGATTTTGAACTTTCTGAATCAAAAACAAACATTGATTTGGCCCATTTTCTCGATACAAACCCGGAATCCTTGTATTTCTTAACACATCAGCTACCTCAATATAACTAGGTACTTCGTATTTGTATGCACACAAGTGCAACCCACCTGTCCTCGCAGTCATTAATAACTGTTAGGTAGTCCGTCCAGCAGCTCTGTTGTGTAACACGTTACAATACGTGATTCACATAATGTTGCTGTAACTGTTCGTGCAACACAATAAACTGCTAGTTGTTATGTGCACCTAAAACTATAGTTGTTTAGTTTGATGTGAGTTGAATTGTTTTACTCGTATGGATAATCAAGTTGTTCAGCAATGTATGTTTAAAGGCTGAAAAGAAAATCATTATAAAACCTTAGATTACCTCAATCTTATATCAAAACGTCTCAGCTGTAAGAAATTACAATTACAACCCAATTTCAACTATTTAGAGAAGCTTACACTAATCATCAATATAATAAAATCTTGAGTTTAACTTCCGTTGCAGTCCAAAACCATTCTTACGTACAAATAAAAGTTTTTTTTTCATCCGTTCAGTCTTTTTTTGCGTATCTATCCAATTGTCTCATGGTATCGTGAACCCAATTGTCCCTAAAGTAAAAAAAAGCGGGGCAGTCTTTGGGGACTGCCGATAGAAGTGAAAACTAAGTAACTTGTGAAATGTATCGTCGAGCTATTAGATTATTATTTTTGAATTATTTTTGGTTTGTAAAAAAGTGTTACTGACCAATTTACTATAAATTTATTAGGTATTATATTAGGTATATCTATGTACATATATACACAGTATACATATAGCTCATGGAAAGCGTTCGGTGACGATGACGCGAGTTCCATCATTTTTGTTCACACAAAAAGTGCTTATCGCACCTAAAGAAGTTTTCACTTCAAAAAACAATCGTATAGATAGCTTTAGATCGGTAAGTAAACGAATAACCGGACTAATCACTAGCCTCGCAAAAAATCTGAGTACCGTCCCGGAAATCCCAGGGCTTTAATTAGATAAAAAATGTGGTTGGAGAACCACGAGACCTATGCACCTTGGGGCTCATTCAAACTGACAGTGTAAAAATAGAAAGCTTCAAGTGGACGCCTGTTACACCGAAGCTGGTATTGGTTTCACACCTTCATTTAATTTTGGTCTTTGTTCTGTGCGAATTGTTAAATGTTAAATGATTTTATTTCTGTAAGTAGGTTTGAACAAACACTTTTACACGTCAATCATATTTTTTTAAACTAGATGGGGTCGGCGTTTCCTATCTGACTACTCTGAGAAGAAAGGCCGAAACAAACTCAGAGGTCACAGTCTCTTTTAAAGTCCAGACAAAAGCTTGGTCAGATCATGTGAAGGCTATGTAGATCGGTGTCTGCAATGATCTTTTGAGGAAAGAACCACACAGATTGAGTGGACCTGTCGAGTCAGTGCACGCAATTGTCAGTAATCGTGCAGCTCAACTTAGACTCATTGATTTTCAATTGATTTTGAATTACTTACGTAACACTCAAAACAATAATAATTAACACCTGTCGCATCCCCCGAAAGTTTCTGACTACATACATCTACACTATCATCCACCTTTTCAATTTAAAAGTCCCCTTACACATTTGGTCCCAGCCCGTGTGCAAGGTCGTAAACTCTCTTAAAAGAGAAGAAAAATAAAGAACTCAAAATAACAATAATAATATAAATCTTTATTTCTCCTCACAATGACAAGATTACTCTAGGTTTCACATATTATTTGTTTTTTTTAGCAATGTGTGGAGCTGGTGTCTGAGTTAGACGTAAAATGCCTGTATTACAAATCACCAGGACCAATAACAGCTGAGTTACATGTACTGCAATTTAGAATGAACAAATACCATTTTTGGTATTGTAATGATTTAAGTTAGCAACAAGCATGAAGCAAGTCAATGGCTATTACAACATAATATTGCGACTTCTTGAAGACGACTCAGCTGTTCGTCATGTTTTGATCCTTCTCAAAAAACGCAGTAATATTACTCAATACTCAATTCTTTATTGCATTCCATATGTATTACATAGATGGTATAACGGAGTTAAAGATCAGGACCCTGTCGGGCACAGCAAAATTAGGAGAGAGGAAGAGGGCTAAGTAGCAATTCAAGCAATTCAATATTTTTATAAATTATTAAATTTGTTTAATTGGGTGTATAATCATGTTTATATAATTACTTATATATGTATATATATATATATATATATGTTATTATTAGGTGTGTGTATATAGGTATAGTATATTAGTTATTTAAATTAGGATGCCATAATACCCAGTCTTACGTTATACAATTTCACTGAACGTTACAGTACGGTGTAACAGCCGCCTACGTTGAGTGTGCTTCCTCTGACCGCTCTCGCGGTAACATCAAACGTACCGCGGGTTCAAAGCGCGATCGCCCCCGGCTATCAAATGCGATTACATCGTTATATTCCTGTTGAACAACTGGAAATCATACTTCACGTTTTAATCATTGGTAATTGGTGGTAGTGTTTTTTTACTATTTTGAATTGAGGATATGATCTAGCCAGGTGTAAAGATCGTGTCTATCTGATTAGAATAACATCAAAAGGAAAATAATCGTATACTTAACCAGGCTACTTTAGTTTAAAATGGTATAACTAACTAAGAATTTGGTTCGGTTAAGTCAGTATTCAAATATTGTTTTTTCTTTTCAGAAATACTTTATTTTATTTTATGCCTCTTTATTCTTCACCGTTGCTAACAACTTACGTTACTAAACAAACCAATAAGCTGTCCTTCAAGATACAAGATTTTCCTAGTTTGAAGGGCAGGGCCCTTACTGATCTGAAATAGCCATCCCTTATTGAAATAACACTGATGTTACCTACAGTCATGTACCATTATCAAAAGCATTAAATTAAACGCAATTTACCTAAATACCCACTGCGTTTCACATACGAATGCTTCACGTACCATTATAATACCACTTCAGAGTTTTCACCCCACAGTTTGAACTCCCTGTATAGTGGTATATATACAAATCCTACGCAAAAACATGAAGACCCGAGAGTTCCAACCACCTGTAAGTCCGTTCAAAATATGAATCAATCGGTGCAGCGCATCAATCATGTTATACCCAATTTTGAGAGCTGTTGGTCCAGCGTTGGACTGCGATAGACTGGTTTTGATTGATTGAAAACAACTAATAAGTTTTGATAGTTTAGTCAAAGGGTTTATGCATGCTCTTATATGACATGTGGTGTTCAAACCTCGAAACTATATCTAACTATATTCCGTACAATTACGACAGAAAAAATAGTTTTTCTGTCGTAATTGTACGGAATATAGTTAGATAGTATGAGGCTTTTTTTTTTGAGGGTGGGAAATCATCAAATAACTTCTCCCGCTCTGGGCGGAGCGGGAGGGAGTGTCAGACTCTTAATGCCTAAAACCCACCCGTGTTCCTTCAGTTGCCTGTGCTAGGGGCCACGGTATCCCTCTCGGACTTTCCCGCAACCCTGGCAGGCATCGGCCCTAGCGGACCCCGTCATTGATGCTGAAATCTCTTTGAGGCGCGCGTGGAACACAACGCGCCGTCGACCCGGGCCTGGTCCTTATCGGACGGCGAGCTGCCCATTGCTTGCCGTCCGCAAGCCCGCGCCTACGGTGGCCGGGAATCGGCTTACGATTCCCGACGCAGATAGTATGGGGCTGACTTCCCAAAGTACCTACACCGCACGTACATTTCTTTAGATGTTGCCAATCGAAGGTCTTATTTTGATGAACCTCAACTATTTATATACTGCCATCGGGTTTTTGTTGGTAGGCCACTGGCGTGCGAGTGGTATAACAATACCAGTACAAGCTGGCCTCTTATCCCATTGAAACTCCGTTCTGCGCTAGGCCAGCTCAAGGTCAAAGTCTTACAACTAACGTGTGGTCTATTGACGAAGCATTGGGCATCAAAGTATGACCACAAAGAGCACTCCCTAATACTTTAATGACACTGAAAGCTTATGAAAATGAGAATCTTAGAAAAGTAGAAAAAGCAGCATAAACTAAAGCAGCTTTTTACAGCAACGAGCGGTTTCGCGGTGATTATTTTATGAGCACTTAACTAGGCGCTCATTCTGTAGTAGTGTGCTGGTCTGGCAGATTGGCTCCTTAATCTTTGTTTTTAAGTCATTCTTTATGTCACAGCATAGTGAAAAAGTATCTACAGTTCTAAAGTCAAATGTTGAGATTAAAGAAATTAACCTCAGTTTTTTTGAAGAGTCAATCATATTTTTTTAATAGTCAAGCTCTTCTGAAGAAAACACCACTTATTTCAATCATTACCAATACTTTTTAGCAAATATGATTAGTATAGACTAGCATTGTACTAACACACCGCAAGATACCTTTCAAACCTCTGGGAAGATTTGTTTCTTGAATCGTTCAGGATCAAACGTGGGTCGAGATCTGGGCCAATAAGTTTTCTAACAGAAGGCATCACCCTACCACTAAAGTTCCACATTCCACTGTCACAAAGCTTTCGGTGGAACGACTTTGACAGTTCGCTTCCTAAGTTCAACTGTACAGCCATTAAATAAGTAGGTGTTTATTAACCACAGACGCAGTCTTCATCAGTAAATGTCTATGATAAAACGATATCCCGATATCTCCGCAACGCAAGTAGCTCATCAAACTTGGCTAGTCTCTTTTTCGCTCCCGTTATATACGACATGGCGTCCTACTTCCACGTGTCATCTAATATAGTGTGACATTGTACCGTTTTTTAAAATCGTATATTGGGTAGGTAACCTATGTATTCACTTTTTTCACTTATAATATTAGAAAGAAAGAAAGAAAATGCGTTCATTTGCGGTAAACATGACGCAAAAAATAACACAAACACAAAAAATAAGAAAAGGTTGGGGGACACGTGCGTCACATCCACGCAAAACGGCTATAGCTCAGCATTATGCTGCGACCCTATGCAAGACAGAGCCCCAGCGCTGGTTTTCAGCGACAGCAACATCATATGTTTCATACAAAATTATGCACTTTTGAAGTTCTTTAGCCGTAACCAAAACAAATGCTACACACATCTCTCTCCATATTACTTACATTGGGAAACTTAAAACCATAACTTTTGTTTTGTCAATACCAACTTCAGCGTAGAATCTCCTTAGATTTTCTGTTCCCAGTTTGTTCCAGTTCTGAAAAGAAAATACTAAGCTCATACGTTGTTTTGCGTTAGCGGGAGCTGTAGATGAAATAAAAATAAGGTTTTAGTAGAAAGCTTGAAATTATTTTGAAGTTTAAGCGGTTTTAGCAATCTGGGAATGAAAGGTCGGTCTAAAGAAAATAATTTATTTAGTAAGGCTTTGATGCCAGAATAGAAAATTACATAACCCGGGACTTTGAGTCTAAATCTGACCAAGATTATAATATTTGGTTGGGAACGTTTATCTAATAAGGTCTCCGCCTAACAATTACAATTTTAGCAGGAAAATATTCTCTCGTAAAACCTTTCTGCCTAAATGAAACCTAGCCAAACGGGTTGAATAGGGATGCAGGGGTAAATAGAGACGAAACTTTAAAAGGAATTTTAACCTTGAAATAATATAGTTTATGCTAAAAAGGACTCTTAATGTGTTTACTGTAATATAATTAACGATTAAGTGCTCTTGTTGGCATCAAACTATATTATTTAAATGTTAAAATCCCTTTTAAAGTTTCGTCTCTTGACTGTACAGAATTTAAAGTCGCTATCGCCTCAACAATATGTGGCTACCATTCCTCAGACGCGCGTTGCATCTAAAACTTAAACACGGTACTGCACAAAAACTACGTATTCCTAAAGCGGGGGATAAGTTTTGAGAACAGTGCGAGCTGATTTTACTGTTGTAACTCTGTTTAGATTATTTTCTTTATTTTTACTTCTTTCTTCTTTTAAAACAGTTCCCTAGACGAGGGAACTGTAGTGAGTAAGAATGAGTTCTGGCACTAAGAGTTCTATGGTTTAGTATAATTGCAGCTTTTTGTTAAGTTCAAAGCAAAGTCTTCGTCAGAGAAAATCGCGTGACTTTTCTATTAGAGAAAGTTACGTCTTTAAACTTTTCTAAAGATTATTTAGTCTTTTGGGCAATATCAATAAACAATATTAGCTTTTGCATGACAAAAATAGAGGTATAGTTACTAAGAGATTTTTAAGAAAGAGCTGGTCAGGGGAAATACCTCCAAGACCAGGAATTCAAAATCAAAATATTTTATTTCACATAAACCTACATGGGCACTTATGAAACGTCAGAAGCTAGGTGCACGGTTCCAATTGGTCGTTTCCTATGGAGAAGAGCCGGCAAGAAACTCCACGGTTACTCTTTTAAAAATAATTGCCTTTTACTAAATGTTTTCAAATTACAGTGTTTATAGGTACCTATGGGAGGACAGTGTAAGCCTATCAACAGGTTCATTGACAGAATATGGTGCTCCGAATCGGTCATCGATACCAGTCTATGAAACATATTTTCTTGGTAAGCACCTCGCAAGTGGCTAAAAGTGGTAACCATTTTCCACTAGGATAGCCAGTTTGTCAGCCCAAGAAAATACACAGGTTAAAATAAAATATAGGACAGGATGTCGACTGAGTTTCAATAGACATTTTCGTTTATTCCTTTAAACGTATTAAAGGAGTTTCCTTTCCGTTTAATTGTATTAAACAAACAGCTTGGCAATTCCAAGTCTTCAACTTAATTATATACCGTAGTTATATAGTTATATCTATACTTTTTGCGTCTATAGATTTTGTTCGCAGATACGCGCGATAACAAAAGTGGGTCAACCCTCCTTATAGTTGGTCCGCGCAATTCCTAAGTACGAAAACAACTTAAACGATAATTTTAATGACTTTTAGTTTGTTAATTCAACATCGGAAAGTTTATTACAACTTATGTTCTTTTAGGGATTTGTCGGAATAATGGCGCTAAAGATGCATATCTTGACTCGCTTTTGTAGGAAAATTAAGTTGGGAATAATGTTAATGAAATCTAGAATACTTCAACTTAACGGTTTGCTTTTGTTATTTGGAATGCCGCAAAATTGCAGCAGTATAGGAAGTCTTTTCCTCAGTACCATATAAATTTCCTGACTAAAAATTCGTAATAACATCAGCTCTTATAATTGCAAAGAAGTAGATTTTTCTTCGTCTAAATTTTCTTGAGAAAAAACATCTAAAAGGATGATGACAAAAAGGGGGGTCAGCTGCATCTTAGTGCTCCCAGATCATATCATACATTAGCACGTTCATTTGTGTTTTGACGCTTGTCCTTTCGTGACGACTTTACTTCACCCACGATTGCCATTATAGAGTAAAACCATTGGCAGAGTCGCCTACAGTTCCCAGTTGGACCACTGCCACGCCATAACAGTTTCGTCGATCGTCTGTGTAACCCTAACTGTCAACGCGTGATGTAAGCTATGTTATACAACTGCAATAATTTGTTTAAAACAAGCAGTGAAAACAGACTGCCATGTGTTTAAATTATTAATTTTATTAATCATCATCATCATTACAGCCGAAAGACGTCCACTGCTGGACATAGGGCTCCCCCAAGCACCGCCACTTCGACCGGTTCTGTGCTTCCCGCATCCAGCGGATTCCTGCGGCCTTCACAAGGTTATCGGTCCACCTTGTGGTCTTCCTCCATCAGCCATCTGTTCTGTGAGCAATGTGTCCTGCCCACTACCACTTAAGTTTGGAAATTCTTTGAGCTATGTCGGTTACCTAGGTTCTCCTGCGGGTCTCTTCAGTTCTGATTGCATCACGTCGGGAAACTCCAAGCATAGCCCTCTTCGTTGCCCTTTTGGTGACTTTTAGCCTTCTAATAAAGCCCATTGTGAGCGACCACGTTTCAGTCCATAGGTCATCACTGCCAACATACAGTGCTCAAAGATGTTGTCTTGAGACACTGCGGTATGTGGGACAAGAAGATAGTGATATAGAATTTTATTAATGTTCTAGATTAATTGATATTAGGTAATTCTGTAATTTTTATGTTATTTACCTAAGACATTTTTAGTATTAATCTAATTAGTAATAGATTCTTACCGATACATTGCGTCATGTATTACTACTAACTATTACCAAATTCGTTAACCACACTAAGAAATCTAAAATGTAACTTTCTAATGAAGTTTTGTTTTTGTTCACAGGTAACTTATGAGCACACCATTTCAGTACGCGTGAGTACAAGACTTTTACATACGACCTTTATTCCTACGTTAAACTAAAATACATAACCATATAAAAATAATCACACTCACAACATAATACATACCTCCATATACTGGGGACCTATTGCCATCAACCGGGCACAAATTCAGATCCAGGCTGCTACTGACAAATTCCAGATAGGAAACCCAATAACACTATGCCCGATCTGGGAATCCAAGCCAGGACCTCATGCTCAGTAGTAGCACTTGCCACCACAAGACCAACGAGACAGTCCAATCATATAAAACTTTGTTTTAAATAGCCTAAATATTGAATCCAACCTCGTCGGTCTTATTACAAAATATTGAATCCAACGTCGTCGGTCTTATTACAAAATAAGGTTTTTCTTTATACATGTCTTAAACCATCGAGCCTGTTTTTGAAATAAGAACCCAAGAAGAATCGATATACAGTTCCTTTTACAAAACTCACAACTAAGTCCGGTCTTAGGTTGTCCATTTTGTATTAAGAACTTTATTAAAGTCGCCATAAAGTTCGAATTACCAAAAGTGGCTCACATTTTTAGGTTCGGCCTAATGTAAGCTCGTGTTTTGTAATAAGACGGCATAAGTTTAAATTCTATAACACAATTGCAAGTGTACTTACCTCAAAACGATTTTAAGTACTAAATTCAATAAAGATCAATCGTAACCGCCGCGTATTGTATAAATAAAAAAATGTCACCCCTCGCTCTAGGACTAAGAAAAGCATTTTCAAACAAAATTTAAAGTTCGAATTTTACGACCGACTATACAATCAACGTTGCGTCACGAACACATCGAGAATGTATAATAAAATCCGCCGAAGGAAATGAAATTTGATGTTGCATTTTCTTATATATTTTTCACGGCAACATTTGCATGTGACGTCCGCCTCGCCCGGTGTTGTAAGCAAAAATGAGCGCTAGCTAGTTGCCATGCGAAAAAAGAAACAAAATAATATAATTTAATTAATTCTCTTTGCTTAACCGCAGCGTAAAGCTAAGCTTGTCTCTGTGTTCATATTTTAAATTTTAATGTGTTACAATGCTGGCTGAGGGTTTTTTAAATATTTTTATCGTTGTTGCACCTGACTGTTGTAACTGAAAACATGAAAAGTCCCCAGGAAGATTAGTTTACTCATCTTAGATTTTTTAATCCTGTAAAAAGAATGTAAATTTCCGTTACATCGGTTTAGACAAAGTCACCACCTAAGCCAGATTATTTTCAATACAACATTTTATTGATTGGAATAAGACATTGACTTATAGTCAACCATAATATTTTACACAAACTCTAATTAAATTATCTGCTATTACAATTTCAATTCAAGCTAAAATCTCCGTCCGTCTTCGACTCTCCCACAGCGGCGTTGACAACATGTCTAAATTCATTCATTGTGATTTGGACCACTGCCAAATGAATTCATGAATGAATATAGTGTCCTTGTTTCCACTTACAGACCGCAACAGTATAATTCGGATCTTAGTTCAATGATGCATTAATCTAGAAGAGATTTGGGCTTGGCTATCAGATTGAAAACGAATTAGGTCTTGCCAAATCGAAAATATGTTTGTCCGGAAACCTAGTTTCATAGGCCGTGTCTGTTACATTTGTATAGATAACTCTGGCTTTTTTTTCTTATCTATTGATCTTTGTTGTACTAATAATAAAGTCGTGTTTCCACAAATCTTCGTGGCGACCACGGAACAGTTTTTCTGTTCCATGGTGGCGACCATGAAATAATTTGATTATATCATTAGAAGCATGAAGAAAATTTGTAAATAAATTGTTGTTTACCTAAATACTATTGCGGCCACTGACCTTTTTTTAAAACATGGGTTGGTATTACGCCTATAAATAAACAAGATTATATTAAAACGTTATACCGGGAGTAAAAAACCTCAAAAAAAAAATTTGTTACCTACCGCTCACGTTTTGAGATTTATTCAAGTAAATATAGATAGGGCAACATTCACCCGAAATCTGAATTTAATTTCTGGAATATGGTCGGAAATTACTTTTTTCGCTTCCGACAAAATTATGTTCCAAGGTTTTTTTTTTAATACCCATATCTTACGTAACTGTGTATAATTAAGTTGTACATCTAAAATTACGAGAAAGGTTCATTCGTAATTATGACCAAAGAGCTTCACTTCGGTCCGTTTACTTTTTAGTTTACCGAGACTTAGTTACACAACCTCGCCACAATCGGATAGCACTACACTATCCTATTTAACAATGTAAATACATTGAGTTTTAACTTTAGATTAACCCACAAATATTTCAGCCGACGAACAGATATACCTTCACCTAATTGTTAGTTTAGGACGGAAAAGCGGCCGATCGATAATTCTAATTAAATTCAACTCGGCTACGAACTATTGTCATCCCTAACGGAGTTGTAAGGAACCACGGGGGAATCGCCCTTCATTGCTCAGAATTAAGTTATTGTCAAGTTTATTGCACTAATGTGTGGGGTTAGGCCTGACGATGTGTGACGCGCGTTTCTGTAACGTTTTGCTATTGTTCTTTATCTGTGAGATGATGAAATAAAGGATGCATGCGTCACTGTAAAGGGTAATTAACGAATTTTGGATGTCAATTCACACTGGCGCCCTCTTGTCTCGGCTGTTGATATTTTGTTAGACCGCGCCCGATATGAATGTGTTGCTACCCCTGTTTTTTATTCCAGATAAAATGCCTATTGGTTTGTGTATAATAAGTTGATATTAAATTACATAAAAAAGCTATTGCATTTCATGTGAAAAAAAAACAATATATCGTAGCTGTCTTTAAATAATACAATGGAAAAATTATTAGCGATAGTTTCTTACAATGCAAAGTGAGTAATGTGCGAAAGCTCTTCAAAGAACAGATACCGCTTCAGCGAGCTGTAATGTGTTATGACTCAACCACAATAAACTGACAAGTGTATGTCAATTGCAACTTTAAAAAAATAAATTTAAAAAGTAGTGTTGCAAGCTTTCACAATTTAATTTGAAATTAGAACAACATTCAGTACTAGCTGCGTTTTATACAGATGTAACTTAAGCTATTATTAATTTCATTGAAATGTTCCGCAAAAGGAACTTTATATGTGTGTGTGCATAACTTTTTATAACTCTATACGTGACTACAAGATTTTTTTTGACTTTCTATGTATAATTGAGTTTTGTGAAAAAAAAAACAAATTGATTCAAATAAAAATGTCAGAATGTTACGAAATGGGCAACTTAAATTAATCTATTTCACGAAAATAAGTATTTAATTCTAAACATCAACCTTTTTGGTACTTACAACCTTTTAAAAACATACAGCGTGTTCGGCAGAACGTTGAACATACGAAAATGGCATATAGGTGGGGTCGTCTGCTATCTACCCAGCTCAAATGATTTGACCTAGGCCCCATAGATTTTTTTTAATAACCGAATTTCATGAGTTTGGAAACTTTGAAGTAAGATTAGAGATAGCAGACGACTATCTGCCATTTTCGTATGTTCAACGTTCTGCCGAACACCCTGTAGGTATGTTAATCTGCAATGAGTTTAAAAAAAAAAGTTGTGGTAAATCTCGAACTAAACCGTTCTTTTTCGTTCTAATTATGTCATCTTTGGCGCCTAAAATAACGGTTCGATCGATACGTCATTTGTATTGATCGTCCGCCACGGTCTAGTGTGCAGGGCAGTCCCTTTGTCAGTGACGATACGGCGCATTAGGCTACAAATTGTGATAAATATCTATACATTGTATCGTGACGTATATGATGTATCGTTCGCATTGTAACGTGCGATAGTTAGGGTGAACGCTGTTTGCGAAAATCATTCGATCGTGTTTGATGGATTTTGAACTGAAAAACCTACGTCTTATTTTTGTGGGGCAGTCATGTGTAAAGAAAATAAAAATATGTTTTATTGAACCTTCCCATCTTGGTAGTCATTATGGTCTCGTTCATCTCTATCGAAACATAATATAAATATTGTACTTATCGTAGTATTTGCGAGAGAAACATGAACGTGAAACTCTTCATTTATGTAGGTCTAACCTTTTAATAATAAAAATTAAAATAAACATTATATTTCTTGCAACAAGTTAGTTTACACAATAAAAAAATCTTAAACTAAATGTTAGTACCTAAGTGATTATATTCCAAACTGCATGTTAAAGAAAGTCTATATTATTTAATTTCTAAGTATATTGAGTTTCTAGTTTCATCTGCAATAACCCCTCTATAGTTGAAGGCCTCCTTTTATTTTTTTACAAAAAAAACGTTGCCCCATACTGGGAATTTCTCCTGTATTGTGGGTGCGTTTACAAACATTTTAAAGTCACATACACAAACATCCAGACCCGGAACAACTATTTGTAGGTCATACAAATATTTGTTCCGTGCGAGAATTGAACCCGCGACACGCAGCACAGCAGTCAATCGCTTAACCACTGCGCCAACCGTGCCGTCCTCCAAAGATATCCAGTCATCTCTAAACTGGGCCGTTTGAATCCAGGTAATTCCCGCCATCTTTTTAATCTCGTCTTCCCATCTATCGTAGGGGCCTTTTAATAAAACAGGCTGTTAAATAATTAATACAATGTTCAAAGTGTCTTAAGTCCGTCTCGTAAATAGAGCTCTCAATACCTAGACACGACGAACACCTCCCAGAAATAATGCACCATAATCTAAAAGCATAATAATTTTAACTAAAAATATCACGCCGTCTAATCTGTTGCTTACTGCCTTGTTTGAACCAGCTAAGTGCTAGCCAGTTATTTTATTAATAGATGGACTTGTGCATTACCTACGTGTGAGCAATAAATGTTTCGATGTCATTATTACTCGGCGATACTGAGATGAAATAAGAGCAACGCGCTGCCTTATGTTAAGTCCTAACGTTCAACTAATGACAGAGATGATACATAATATTTCTGTGATTTGTAAGGACTCCTACCTTAATAATAACGTCGTTTTTTTTTGCTAAAACGTATTCTAGGCGAAAAGGCAGTATCATTAACAAGTAACAGTTATTTTTAACCGACTTCAAAAAGGAGGAGGTTATCAATTCCGATGTTTATATATTTTTTTAAATGTATGTTCAGGCATAACTTCGTCATACACAACGTAACATAATTAACGCACACCCCAATTAGAGTATTGAGATAAAAGCATTATACAATGACCAAAACATTTTTTTAAAGCTAACTATTATTATCAAGAAAATCGTGTTGGCCCTAGCATTACTTTATGCATTTAAAATTGAGTCTTGTTGCCTTGAAACAAGATTTAATTTTCTTTGGGTCGATTTGCGGTCAGTGTTGCAAAATACATACTTTTTGAAAAAAATACCTATATTAATAGTTACTGAAAAGGATTCAGTAGTCAATTATGAGCAAACTACTTTGAGGACTTTCGTTTATTCTAATACACGTTGCATAGTCGAAATTGCAAAATTATTTTTTTGTTCGAAAGAGGTTTAATCCGAAATGGTGCCATTTAAATTTCATATAGATCTTATGATGAGTTTTGGAGATAGACAAAGCAAATCTTAAAAAAATGAAAGCATATCAACCGTGATGGCAGCTATCGCATAAATATGCATTGTTTACGCAATCACACAACATAACATCACGCCTGTACACTCGAAAGGGTTACGCAGATGTATTCAGTATATCAGGGTACACCTAAATTTTCTTTCTCAGTTCGTAGCATATTTTTTTGCGACTGCAAGCTAGTTGTAGCACATAGTATTCAAGCTAGATGTATAAAAAATTACATAGCAAGTAGACTGTACCGCAACTAAAACTTTTTTATAAACAAAACAAACGACTTCCAAAAAAACACTACTAAGTGAAAAATAACTTTAATTCCCGAAGTCGGTGGCAAAAAACGAAAATACAAAACCAACGACACCAAATTTTTTATAAAAACTTTTTTCTAAAAAAAACATTTAAGTATAAAAAAGTTTTTATAAGAAACTCCGGTCACAATTCCTATAATACCTAAAGATATACGTAGCAACTAAAAGACCCACAATAAAATTCAAAATACGAGAAATAATATTTTATTGGGAAATCTATTTCAGACCTGAATAATTTTATTAAGAGAATAACAGAATCTAATTCTAGGTTGGGAATATTTACTCATAGTGTTTTAGCTAGTCACTAGGTACTAAAATTCCCTTAATTAAGCGTCAAAATTGCTTACGATTCCTACAACAGTGATCTTTAAACCGACTTATAACTCTATTAGCACAGCTTGGAATGCTAAAATTCCCAAGAGAAGCAGGAATTAGAATATAATATGTTCACCAGTTCCATAAACTTGATTCAATTAAAACCACGCGTGGGTACAATCGAGGCAGCCATTAGGATTACTCGTTGAGTGGAAAATACATTACCACTCCGTATAATAGAATAAATAAACACTAAAAGGACATTTGCGCCTAATGATTAAAGGGATAATAATAGGATGTGGTTTAGTTGAGTTTAAAGTTAGACAGAACAAGAGACTCACTGAGAGATGGTTCTAGCTGTGTATCGCCTGCCTAATATTCTTCTCGATTCTACAATTACGATGAAAGTTTAAATCAGTACAAAAAGGGTAGAAATCAGGATTTATGTTTACCATTGCTTAGATCCTGGTGGTGAGCGAGGAAAAATCCAATGCATGCTTCATATCCAAAATGCTTCGAAGTGATACAATTCTACTTCCTCATGCAGCTCTGGTAGGAAGCCAACCGAAAGACACAGCAAAGAACATAACCCTGTCTGTGCTATCTTGCAGTTGGATAAAAAGAGTATATACTCCTGAAAACCATTGTTTTTTTTTCTATAATTGTAAATTCAGGGCTGCTCTGTGTTAGACCCATCTGATGATAGGTCAAGTGTCACATGACATCAAAATTCCTAGTCTAGTAACATATAACTTTTACTCACATTGGCCTTTTTTTTTTGAGTGTGGGATATCATCAAATAACTTCTCCGGTATGGGCGGAGCAGGAGGGCGTGTCAGACTTTTACTGACTAAAACCCACCGTGTTCCTTCAGTTGCCTGGGCCACGGTAACCCTGGCAGGCATCGGCCCTAGCGGACCCCGTCATTGATGCTGACATCTCTTTGAGGCGCGCGTGGAACACAACGCGCCGTCGACCCGTGCCTGGTCCTTATCGGACGGCGAGTTGCCCGTTGCTCGTCGTCCGCAAGCCCGCGCCTACGGTGGCCGGGAATTGGCTTCGGATTCCCGACGTCCAGGGCGTCTCCTGCGGCGGCTAGGGCCTGAGGGCGCGAATATTGCCTCTCCCTCACGCGTTCCGCCTCCTCCTTCGCGAGCATTACTGCTTCGCAGAAGGAGGTGACGGCTTCCCAAGCCCTCTCGCTCCGTACAATGGACTGGACCAGGGCCGGACGCGAGAGATATGATATGAGAACCTGCATCAGGCGGAAGGTGAGGACGCCGTGGCGCCTCTGTAGCCACTCCTCAAAGAGGGGGACGTATCGCCCAACTCACATTGCCCTGAGCTAAGGTTTTTGATCATCTAAATTATAACAAAAATTTTTAAAACATTTTCCATTTCCTCAGTAATTCAAATGATATTTTATATTCGCCCACTCAAAATTTCATCGAAAATCATTAATTTTAATCGTCACAGTTATTTTAAAACATGAGATTTTTTTTTTATTTACTCAACTACTAAATATACACTGTTTGTATGCTTTTAAATGAAAACTTTAGTTTTTAACTTTTGTATCAGCTGTTGTATCTTTTTACTGGCTGCTTTGTTAAAGTAAAAAGTTCGTACTTTTGCGTTTCAGTGCAATTTTTATGTTTTATGCGGTTTTTTTTCTTTTACATAATTTAATATCTATGCAGAATTCAATGTACGTGTACCTTGGTAATACAGTGATTTCTGCATTGTTGAAACTATTATTTTAACTACATACAACCACTGGGAAAACTCACTTTCATTCCTTTTGTATTACAAATGAGTTTGATACGTTTCTGATTTTTGAGTTTTCAATTCAATTCAAATTCAATCAAATTCAATGAGTTTATTTTCTCAAATAAATAGCGGTCAATAAAGACGCAACTTGCCTAAAATCTCATATGCTTTTTTCAGAATTAAAATGATATGTAATAGGTAATGAACAACTTTATACCTAATTAATTAATAAAAATAACACAATGTAATATCATAATTATGTAACAATTATACATCAAATATGTAATATTTTAGTTTGTTAATAGTTTTAGTTAAGTTAAACTAAGAATTAAACAAACATAAATATTAGAGCCTTAGATTATTTTACGGTTTGTTTATGACCCCATACGATCTAAAAAAGTTCCGAACAAAAATGGGGACTGCCATAAGAAACACAGTTGGAAAAGCTCAACAAAACAACGAGCTATGATTGACGCTTCCACGTTTACTATTTACGGTCCGTTGAAACCTTCAAACACATCAACATCTCTATAAGGAGTGCACTTATTTTTATATCACGACAAGAATACGTCACATTATCATTAACAAACGTTATTCATGCGTAATGCACAACCGAAATCCATCAACCATTTTGTCTTTAACCCATCAGTCTCCCCTTTCATCACAGGACTAAATAGTACTAAAAAACTAAAAACCCTTGTTGAATGACAAGTCGATAAGGAGTGGAGCAGCCCACCAGAACAGCTCTAAGAAATGCATTAACTATTTTTAGGGTTCTTCAAATCTTGATGCTGATCTTGGAATTTAAAAAAGGTGAAATTTATCAGCTGCGCTACCCACGCGTGGAGGTTACTGGAAACGGGTCGTTTGAAGGCAATCCGTCAGTAGCTCATTGATTTAATTGTTTTTTTAACAGTTTTGGCCGTCAGAAATAATTATTGTGTTGTTTATGCTACAAGTATAAGATAATCAAATGATACATATGTTGTAAAATATTTATGTTTTTGCATATTCCTAATTAATTAACTGATTAATATGCATGTACGAATCCATCTGCTGCTTGAGATAATAAGTTCAAAGATCTTTATAATGGATGTCTTTGTGTGTGGGCAAAATTAATTACCATAGTAAACTCGAATGACAAAATAAGTCTGATACAGAACCCCAAAATTTTCAATAAACATTTACTACATTTTAGCTCCTTGCAGCCTATCTAAGAATTCTTTGGGCATGATACCATTCTTGTTAACCGCTTTACATATTTTATGCTACTAGGTAATAATCTCAAAAGCCGTTTAAAAACATTAACATGACATGACAGACATGCCGAAGAAACCCATTAAAATATGTCCTCAGCAATGCTTAATGAGGCAAAAAGAGATAAGAAAGTAAAAGTTAATTCGAGACTGAAAAAGAACAACAATATAATCGAATAAAAAACAATAACAACACTCATTCAACACCAAACAGGAAACACGAAAACGGAACGAGAGTATCGGAAACTCGAATAAACAAACTCAACTGGCCACTCAACTAACGCACAATGTTACTTAGCTCATATAAAAAAATAACAACAAACGCTCACTTCGAGTGCTATTCGCGTTATTATTAGCTGCAGTGCATATAAACAAGGTTACAGCTAAACGTCGCCCCCGGCCGTATCGATGCGTCGACGGGCCCTGCTTCGCCGCTTTTAAAAAGCTAACCCGTCCCGCAAGAAAAGGACGGGTGGCTAGCACGTGGGAAGTGAATTCCGAACGCACGCACCCCCTCCCGCTCTGCCCCGGGCACCCCGCGCCCCTCGCTCCTTGCGCCGCGCACACCAGTCGCGCGCCGACCGCCGCATGGGCAACACGTCCTTTAAACTTACCCTAAACGAACCCGCCCCGACGTTGTGTTAACCTTCTTAGTGGGAACGAATACGTTGTGATTTGTTTTGAGTGTGACGTCACTAGTGCAAGCTGTGAACGTAAACGCATAAAATTGGTGTTTTGAGTGCACTATGAGGTTGTTTACAACGTTATGAATGGTTTGGACCGCTGCTTCTTCGATCAACGTAAGTTTGTGTTTTGGTTATGTTTGGTTCTTGTTAATGCTGAATTGGGCGGAAATTCGTAAATTGCCTCGTTCGGGCTGCGGTTAGCGTTGGCTTTATTCGGGTGTACTGGGACGTGCGTTGCGGCGTTTCAGCATTTTCAGCGGCTATGCGGTGACTTGTGTCACGTAATTATCAAAATGTCCTAAATTAATTTCATATAAGATTCTCTTTCAATTTTTGCGTGGGTAGGAATTAGGTTTGCATAATGTAAACATTTAATTTAAACTTTGTAATTATAATAGCTGGGCTTTCCAGTGAGCTGTTAATTAAATTTGAGATGAGTTTCGTTTATTATGTAGTTAAACTGCAAGTTCAAATCAAGGTTAACACGAGTTTTGATGTTATGGAAATTTCGTAATTTAATATTGGTGAAAGGGAAGTTGTGATTCAATTTCATAATCAAGAATATAAACAAACAAGTATTACCAGTTTGCAAAATGAAAATAAATATTGGAATATAACAAGTAAAAGGTCTTAAAATGAATTTGGATGAAATAAAGCGACCTGTTTAAAAACAATCTATTGAATATTCAAAAGTAGATAATGCTCAAGTAAATCTCAAGAATTTGCCAAATTCCGCAAAGAACCGCAACGATGTGAACGTTTTTGAGTAATTCCTATGGAATTCTTGAAATGTCAGAAATACTAAAAACTACAAGCCCAATTAGAAGAGTGGTAGATACAATGTAAGTATAATAATTCTTATCGTAGATGAACTGGCTGCAACAGAACACAGTGCATTTAAACATTGAACCGAAAAGGATGACTTTGAGAATATATAAAATCCAACAAGATAAATACTAACGACCGTTGAGTCACAGCTTTATTTTGTTAAGATATGAGCACGAACATGAAGTACTAGTTAAATTGGTAATGATTTGTCCAATTAAAACGAAAGGGCACACGATGGAACAAACAGGATGGCTTGTTGTGAAATCATTGGAAATGATTTGAGGAATGCTTGGACAGTAATTGATTTAATGAAAGAATTGCTTGATGCACGACATAATGATGTTCATGGAGACTTATGAGTAAACTTTTATCATGGTTAATTACTTTCAGATTAAACAGAAGTTTGATCATATTGACATTAATAAAAGTACGTGTACTGACTTTGCATTACTCGACTTGTTTGTTTATTTTCTTGGCTATTAAGGTAACACAATGAATGTCTTAAACAATAAAATACCAATTTTAAAAACATCTCGCATAAAATGTCAGCATAGCAATCGAAAAGCCCGTAGCAAAAACATCTTTCTCCAATCGCTGAATGATAAACATATTCTTATGAACTTATATGTTTATGTCAATTTTATCAGTAAAGTATATAGAAACATAATTAAGCTGGTAAACAGTTCCAATAAAATTCATATTAATCGGTGAATTATATGCTCATGTGGGACGAAGAGATTCATAAACAAGTGATTTTAGTGTTGTTTAACGTTAAAGAGATTCTAAAAGCCTTTTACATTCTACTATCTTCTACTTCATTCCTTTTGATACTGCGTTTTCTACTTACTAAGGGTTCTCCACGATAGTCTTATCTTTAATTCAATTCCACTTTATTAACTTCGTACTGTTTAAGGGTATCAATAAATCGTTCATCACCTACTATAATAAAAGCTCAAAGTGAACTGGTTCAGCGTATTAACGGCAATAACTCATCCGAAACTCCAAAAAAATTTAGATAAATTTCTCTTTTTGGGCATTCTGAAATCGATAGCCAATAAAGAGCAAACAAATCACACTTATGTTACCCAAACACCTTCGTGTTAAACCAACATAAATCACCAAATAGTGCTGGCAAATAATAAAAAAAGTAATATTTAAATAGTCCGACCGCACTGGACCACCCGCGCGATCCGTTGAACTTCATCCGCGGCACGAACGAACGTCCCCATTATACTATCAAAAGATAGTTGGACCCGCCCGTTTGTATTCAGTTTTTACGTAATTTACATCTCTTCTATTCTTATTCTTATTTTGTTTTCGTTTTGTGATCTCCACGGGACAGGTTTTTGTTCAAATGTGTCACGTGTAAAACTGCATCATCATCCGGCTTTTGTTGTTTTCTTTCCTGTTTTAAATTGGATGCATCTTTATCGATTACATTGTTCGCTACCGGTGATTGGGTTTGTTTTTTTAGTTCGTTATTGTTATTGAGGATACGTTTTATCTTTATTACTGTGTGATTCACTTGTTTGAGCACTTTGAATGTCTTTGTTATTATTAGGTGAAGTGTAAAAGTGTTTAGTGTTTCTTTAAAATTGTGGCATATCGTTACATAATTATATTGATGTTGCAACTTCGACATGAATTGCCTACGCAACCTCTTAGTAGTTTACAACACCTATAATACAATCAATAATATAAGTTTAATGGCTTCCATTCCACAACGTTCATACTTTCGATCTACCTTCGTCAAATACTTAAATGTAAATGTTGTTTGAGTATAAAAAAGGCTTAGTATCAAGTATAAATAAACAAGTCGACGTCGTCAAGTTTACGACTAAATACAGTTTTCTCATCAAAGCAAATAATTAGGCCATTTAATATTTATTCAACAAATACAATTATGCTAAACTAAAGCTTAGAACTTTATAATTATTTTAAATGTTCAGTTGTGGCGTCGAAGTTCGAGAAAACTTAATTAAACGTTGTTGAATCATTAAACCAAATTTGGTTACAGCCATGATATTACTGAACTAAACATTTTTCGATACACAATCGTATTCCCTTGGTATGTAAAACTTCGTATGGCGTACCTGAGCCGAATCTAAAGTATTTCCCTTAAGTTTCCGGTTAATTTAACGCGGGGTCGTCGTTTGCATTCAAACGACAGGCGAAGACAACACAGCCGGGACTCCCACGTGTGTTGTACAAACAACAAACTTCCCAGAAAACACAATGTCATTAGAATCAAAAACATTGCACCCTAATTGCCTGCTATTACCACAAAAGTTCTTCCCAATGATAATTACGGACGTTTCGTGAGGCCAATACTGTGTATTTAGTGCATCGTAATGATTGCCTATGGTTTAGAAAGGGCTTATTATCGTCCTACTGTTTGGTCTAGGAAACCATTATACCTTGATGAAATACTGCTTTGTCTATTTGTAACTGGTTATTATTTTACTTATTTACTTGCAACGCATTTAAGAAAAGGATTTTTCCGTGATTATGCTTGAACTTTGGCGCTTGTAAGTCAAAATAATTGGCTCAAATTCAAGTATGTAGGGTACACTCAACCTTAAGGGATTTTGCATAAAGTCGAAACCAGTCAGTATCAGATACCTTCTTAAATAAATCTGCATTATTAGTATTTCCTGTTTTCAACAACTGTTGTATCACAGTCGAAACTCTTGGCTGATGGCACATTTGCCAATAGTCAATAGTCGTTTATTTAGTCGGAAGTGCTATTAAAAAGCTATTTAGGAGAACAAATGATTTCATTCGATGATAATGATATTCGATGCGGTGGAAATAAAAAGATACAGAATTTTTATGGTGGCCAATAAAAGAGTTATGTTAGTAAACGATCAAAGTTAAAATGCCGTAAAAACACAACACTTTCGCTCATTGTTTCATGCCTTAGCCGCGATCGTAAACTTTAAACAAATCGGTTATAAGGGAGATCGATTTTGGTTGTTTTAAGTTTTTTTATAACCGTAAGAACTTTCGTATTTTTGTAAGTAATGTAACTGTCTAGACATAAGTAGTTTGAAGCAGTACGCCGATATGCCTTTAATAGCTACAAAGTCAATAGCCCATCGTCGACCGACCGACATCACATTTAAATCTTTTTTCCCGTATTTAAGTTCAAGCTACGCGAGATGATATAGATGAAAGACTTTTTTTTTTACTTAGTTGAAGAATCTGCATGAATACGAAGCGGTAAAGGTCGTGAGGTCAAGATCTGCTCGCTTGAACTGTTATGGTTTGGCTCCCAATAAGCCTTTCATAGATCTTTACTATCTTTCTTAGACGTTTTGGGTTTTTATATTTTGGTTCCTATATATTTTTATCAGTTCAAAATTACTTGCGGATTATAGTTTCCGGATTCAAGTTCTTTTGAGACCTTGTCTCTTCAGCTTCTGTAATTTTATTCGCCTTTCCATTAACCTAATTTATCAATTAATTATCGCTGCACATATTATGTGCATATTGTGTGAAGTTTGATCAACATATTATGTTGATCAAACTTCAGTTTATTACCACAGTCTGTGTGCGATAATTTCCCACTAGTTCGAAGAAGTACCAATCGTCTCGAGGGCTTTAATTATCCTCAAGTAGGATTATCCGCCATCTTGGATTCATTAGTATTAGGAGCTTTACAGATAAATCGTTGACTAATTAAATGTCTATTGAATCCATTTGTAGGGGCTAATAATTTGGCAGCATAAATTGTTTTTGTTCCCTTTCAGAGGAGGCGGAATTCCAAGTTCAAGGAATTGGGTTTGCACAAAACGACATACAACAGCGATATTTAGTTTAAAGGTGGCATTTGAATAGTTTGTGCTTGTTTGAACACGTTGCATTGATAGATATAGAGTTGTGGAAACTGTAACCACCCGCACCCATAAAATTACAAATGAACAATCCCAAAATATATTGATGGATGAGACAGTTAAAGTATGAAACCTAGTTTACCCAATTATAAACAATCAACATCTGATGATTCTACTTCTCCTGTGGAATGGTGGACAGCTGTTATATTTCAAACGCTTCATTATTCACTCAAATCATTTTGGAAACATGATAATGTAATACTTGTTGAATTATTATTCTTGTTCTAATTTAAGTGTGTTACCGTCTTGGACAGTATGTCAGAACTATGCAATCTCGATGCCAGCTGCGGAATCCCTGACCTATTTCATTTTAGATCTCATAACTAATGCTGATGTAGAAAGTTATGTAAGCAAATAGTTTTCTTTTTTCATATAGATCAATTTATCCCTCTTTTTTATAAGTAACGCCCACACTTCATTGTTTGCACAGTGAGGTTTTTTTATGATAAATCTACTAACATCAATCTAGGTAAGCATGCTTCATATTGTCTTCTTTATCCATCTTAACATCAGTATCTTAGATGAGACTTATTAATAACTGGCGAAATTTGAATGTACACATCTGTCTACACCTTGGGAGCATCCAGGCTTGATGAAGCTTTCCTTAAGCATGTTGACAGAATTCATTGTAAAGACTGGACTGGAGATAGGAAAGCGATATAAAAAAGAATTGTAAGTATAACATTTAAAGGTGAAACATCAACCGGTCTCATAGGAGGATAATAAAGTTGACAACAATGATTATTGTAGGTGGTCTCAAGTGATTTGGGCGTAACAGTGATGACAATGGCACTTGGCTGGATACAAGTTTTGAAGCATTGACTAATCTTTATGTGAGTTTAATGTTATAGCGGCTTTTATGCTCATCAATATTTACGTTTAAATGTGCTTTCGCATGGTCCGCTTATATGAAAATATAGAAGAAATAAACTCATCTCACTACGGGAGAACTCTAAGTTATTGTAATTATGTAGTTAGTTCCCACTATTTAGCGCTGAGTTTGAATATATATAAAAACTTACTCACATTATCCTCATTCAAGAATCTGTTTGGAAGTACCAGAAAATAGGTGTTAAAGGTATGTAGATTCTTGAGGAAATAAAACTAAGATATTACTGTTCACACGCCGGTGCGAGGTACATGTGTTTCTATGAATATATGAATCGTATAAAAGCGTACTCTACTATTTTTCAATTTTCCGTGACAATAGGCTTCATGAATGGATAACTCATTACCATACGTGTTCGCTTTCTATATTGATAATACAATTGTGGATGTGAAAAACCTATAATGGAGATTCGAAAAGTGTTTTGTTGGTGAGTTTTTTGTTAGATTAGATTGTCACGTCCTCTAACCAGAATTTTAATGCGATTGATGTAAAGTTACATCAACTACCAGTTAAATGAAGGTAGCCACACTCACCATTTTTGCTGTGTCGCACAGGTCTCTGCTTCAAACTCTGAGTCTTGACCAAGCTTTCTACTGAGAATCTCTTGAGTTGTTTATAGAATCTCTTCGGCAACAGATTGTGAAACGCAAATACCTACATCAATTCATACTTGCTAGTTTTCGTATATCAAATCCAACTACATATTATTTATTTTAAAATCTTTAGCGTTAATTAACTTTCTCATTTTCTTTCTATGTTATTACAATGTAAGTGTTGCAATAACAGTACCTACTCTCAATTCACTACGAAACTGATGCAACAGTGAAATCCAAAATAACATAACATTGATTCGAAACGGCGATAAAACGAAAAAACTTCCCGATTTTCACTTCACGTAGATAGAATTCCCACAAAAAGGGCTATAATAATAATAAACGCACCATAACACTATAAACGTAGCTGTAAACAACTTTTTTCAACTGCACTAACGTCTTTAGTTCGTTCGAACGGCTTCTTTGACGATTATCCTCGGGTATAAGAATTAAATTGGGTTGGACGCACAAAAACTATGAATGGAAGAGTTTCGAATCGGTCACGCGTCTACTTCCCGCCTACGGAAGTTTGTCAAGATTGTTTTTATTTTTCTGTTTATTCTATCATAATCTTATAGTACTTTGAATGTAATTTCTGTTCAATTCGTACTGGAACACAAAAAAATAAAACAAAATATCAGTATAATCAGTTACCGAAACGAAATTGTGCATAGTAGCGCCATCTATTGGGAGTAGCGGTTGGCAGTGAACTTTATAACTGATGACCCTTCAAATATTTTGCGGTCATCGTAGCGCCATCTGCTGTCGTCAGTCGTGATATAAATTATAACCTATACGATGGTTCGATTAAATAAAGTATTTAATGAGTAAATACTACAGTATTACTCACAAGGACGACGATTATTAACTACGTATTGTCTAATCAGGTCTACATAATATTATAATTCTATTGTTCCTAGTTCAAGGATTGAACAGATATCGTCATTTAATCACGTCGACTATGTTGACCGACTACCTATATCAAATTAATATCTCAGTAGCCATATACCAGGAAGTTTTATTGACGCCTAATGGCCTACTTTTGACGTCCATCTTCGAATAACTCGATTGTTATGTGGTGCTTCAGTTCGATAAGTAAATAGAGTATTCGAATACGTTATCTGAGATCGGATCGGATCTAGACAAGAATCGGGTGGGATACCAGACCTTATGTGTTTATTTTTTTGGCATCAGGTAAACGGGTTACACAGCCTGGTTTGTTAAAATGATAAATAACATGGATCAAGATAATGTACCCATTTTGACACGTGTTGCATACCCAAGGTTACTCACCCTTTAATTACCGGTCCTACCCAGGAAACTATTACAAACTAATTAGTCCAAATCATTGTTCCAATTGCCGGAATTATTAATACGTAACTTGGTGATAATTATCGGAATTACTGTGGAGGTAGTATCGATTTCTCACACCAATCGGTCAGCTAAATGTACACTAAATGAGAACCAACCAGATCTATTTAAACTTGCACAAGATACGAGGCTATTGCATGACAAGTTTAGAATGACCGCTGTAACACACGTCGTTTAGCCCAAAGTCATCGTTTCTGGGTTACGTGGGAGGGGATGGGAAGGTCTCGTGGAGATGGTCGGTGTGGCAGGGCTCTGGTGTCGGCAATCTGCAGGCTGTGACATTAGAGATTAGCCGGGGCAATGCGTGTGCTGTCAATCACTGTTCCTAGCCCTTACGTTGAGACGATCACACATGCTTGAACTGGCGGAGAGGGATTTGGGATACGACAAAATGGCCGCCATTTTGGCGGGAACATATCGTTATGTTCTAGATGTGGATTCTACACACTGTAATCGATTTTATCATTTTAATAACAATTTTAACCTTCTTGTATGTACTTTTGGTTTTAAAGATGATTTAAAGCCACATAAAAGATTAATTAAAAAGAATAGTCTTTGCTGCGATTGTTGGGCTTATTAAACAAGAGATGGTAAGTTTTGTAAGAAAAATAGTCAATCACAAAAATAAACAGTGCATCACTGTACAGTTACGAAACAAACTCCTAATATGATGGAGTCAATTAAGGTAGGTGAAGGGCCTTGCATAAAAATTACATAAGAAAAACTCGAAGAGAACATTAATCGTATGACAAACCCATCCATATCAGTACATGAATTATGTAAAGTTCGAAAGCCTATAATCCGTATAAAGGAGTGACACGAACTGGACAAAAAATGTATGATGACCAATCGTGGCGACAGTTACAAATGTGAGTACTTAAAGACGCATTCATGAATGCAAGAGCTTAAAGTAGGGATCAATAAGTGAAGAACCAAGTCAGAAGTGTGACAATACATAAAAAACCTTCTAATTTAGAATTCACGTTCAACACAGTTCAAGGATTTTCATAATATCTATGTAAATTGTTTATTCAATAGTGTCGTTCCATATTTGAAGAAAATGATAGTGAACTAGGTACTTTTATACTGTTTGTTAAATGGTTATTAGTACGCTTTTTTAAATACATCATAAAACTGAAGAGGACTAGGCGTGGGTTGATTCCTAAGGATTTGTCCAATAAAGTTACAAATATGACTTTAACAGTCACTGATGGATCCATGATTGTATTTAACGTTAAAGAAAAAGAGAACGCGAACATTAAAAAATCTCGCGTGCCCCGACCTTTGATACAACACGGTCGATTTGCGAAGTCGTTCAGTCTCAAACGTGTTAAAGAAACAAATGTGCTTTTCATTCTGTCAGCATAAGACCTCTAAATCCGAACTATTGTTGCGGCATTGATTAAGAGTAATGGGCTGAAGCGAGCTGTGTTCAACACAGACCTTGTTTAAAATGGACTCTGTTTATACTTCTGCCAATCGCAAAGTTAATATAGAAACGCGGAACTACAATAAAATTGGTTTCTTTAAAGTAACATTTATTTAATTCAGCACGATTCATGATGAAATAACACAAAAAATATTGCTCCGTAGTTGGATACAGATTCATTACACGGGGTTCTTTTCTTAGTAATTTATGGGATTGCTGGTTTTTGTTGTTACAAGAAATTGCAAGATGAAAGCAAAATAATGATAGGACTTGTATTGTAATTCTGCAATTTTACCTTATTTTACCGTTCGGGAAATGTTGCCGGTGCTCGTTGATAGTCATTCCAGTTGCTTTACATCTAAACTCTACTACATATTATCTATTCAGTGACTATATTATTATACTGTTTGAACGTCAACATTTACAACAAAAAAATGAATTGATTCTAATTACCCCTTCCAAAAGGGTTGTTTAGTATGAAGAAGAATGGGCAAGAAACTCCACGTCTCCTCTTTTAAAATGTTTTACATTATTTTGTGTATATTAATTATACAGGGCTATAGGTAATATGTCGGCAATCTATTAAGGGGATGTAGGTGAGGTTGACCTCACCACCATAAAATACCGCCAAAAAACTTGCCACTTTATATTTTTTGGCGGTATACAATTTTGAAAATGTATAAAAAAAATAATGCATGTTTTATTTAATTATTATTATCTGCTTCTACTTCAACACATAATAATTAACCATAAAATGACAGTTATCTGTTATATTTTGAAATCTGACCAAAATGGTTGATTTGTGCAAAAAACATGGATATACTTTATCGACAGAACATTCCAAAAATATGTACAACATCCCAGCTATCCAACGAGATACAATAAGGTACCACATATCTTCAAAAAATTATAAAATGTCAAATTACTCGAAAATGGTTGACATTTGCATAAGGGTCAGGAAGGGGTCATTTGATTGCGAATGTCCTCCCCTACACACCCTTAATGGATTGCCGACGTATTACAAGTAACCCTGTATATGTGAAAACGATGCACCTAGAATAAAAATAATTACGTGATAGATAAATCAATATGGTGCTCACATAATTACAAATATTGTAAAAGTACATATGATTTTCCTAAAATTAAAAAAAAATGTGTTAGTTAAAGTAATTACAGAATGTAAAATCAATGTCTTAGAAATAATAAATTATATAATGAAATTAGCAACCAGTTTGTTTTTGTCTGGACTCTAGATTGTCCTAAGGAGCAGGACCAGCATGTTTCCAAGCATTCTTATCTAGGATATAATCCTCTAATCTACTTGTATACAAAGTGTACTTTTAATGTGAGTTTTAATTTTTCATTCGTATAATTGCAATATACCACTAATTATTTTGTTGTAATATTTAACACAATAGGTACCCCATAAAACAAGTACATATGTACTTTAGATAATCTGAAAAATTGTTGATCAATTTTATCTTTATTTTTCTTATTAAAATGATGGGTATCACTTATTTTTATTTAAATAAAATGTTTTTTTTTCAAGGTGCCGTCATAAAATTAATCTTTTTAATAAGTTCCCTAAGAGATTCGCGGCGACGTAGATTGTAAATGGCTCTGACAGTTCTCTTTTGCAAAACAAAAATGATTCAATGTCAGCATCCTAACCCCACAGTAAAATCCAATGACAGAATGCTGAGGAAGTAGCTAAAATCGACCAAACGCACGGTTTCTACCTTTCTACATCTGTTAGTTGACTTATCTTTCTAACCCCTCATTGTAACAATTTCTCGTCTAGCGTAATACCAAGGAAAATCATCTGATTCATAAATTCTAGTTTTTTTCATTCAATATGTTACATTCGCAACTTCTAACATTAGGTAATTTAAATCTAATGCATTTAATATTTTTTTCATTTCACACCAACTTATTAACCACGTCACGTCGTCAAGATTTTGTGACCGTCGGTCTATTTTAAAGATCAATGATGACCTCCAAATAATACCATCTTCGGTTGATTTTGAAGTAATTTGGGTAAATCATTAATGCTAACTAAAAAGAGGAATGGACCCAATATCGAACCTTGAAGAACACCCATTGTCATTTCAGACACCAACGAGTTTATGCCTATAGAGGCACGAGGAACAGGGTGTAAAGTTCACTCATACGAGTACCTCCATAGAAAAGGGAGGATCCTCCGACCAGAAGGCCAATTCCCGTAATTAAAAACGTTCAAAATCAAGTCGCAATCTCATCTCAGCGACAGTCTAATGTCAAAAATGTAGGTAAACGCTATACAATTTTTGACAGATTGACACTGAGATTAGAATGCGAACGTTCTTAAAAATACGGGAATTGCCCCTCTGACGAGTGTCGTGTCTCTACATTGGTGACCCCGACGTGATGAACAACATCAACCAACAACCAACCATCAATTAAATTAACCAACAACCGATCAACAATCAACCAAAAATCACGTCGGGGTCGCCAATATAGAGGTATGAGGAAGAGGGTGTAAAGTTCACTCATACCTACATAGAAAAGGGAGATGAAAGATGGACTTTTTATAAAAGTAACGTTAACGTGAGCATCAACTTTACAAACATCTTACTGAGAACTGGCAGAATTGACATAGGCCTATAATTGTTGGGTTCTATACTATCACCGGATTTCAACAATGGAACTACTTTACTGTGTTCCATACGATCCGAAAAGACTCCTTGGTCTACACTGGTGTCAAATATGAAAGCTAAATAGCTCTATAGTTTTGATGAGAGATCTGATTTACAGACATTCTCCAGAAATCTTCCGTTGATTTTATTTTCAGACCTTTGAAAGCTTTTATAACAGCTTGGGGGTTTGTATGCTGAAACCTCAACTACGAAGGGCATGCCTTTACTTTATTTTAAGTAAGGCAACAGAAAGCGCGGGTGAGGAATTGAAAGCTTCAGTAGTTTTAAGGGGAATATCGGCAAAAATGTTTTCAAATTCCTGAGCTATTTCTACATTCGAGTTGATGGGGCCATGTGCAGTCTCTAAATTAAATTCAGTATTACGTTGTTTTTTCTAACATTTTTCATTGTTTATTATTTGCCAGGTAGTTTTTATTTTATCATCAGCTGATTTTATTTTATTGGTAATATATATATTATAGCTTTAGCTATTTAACACTCACTTTTAAAAGTTTTTGAATATTTTCCAACATATCATTGAAAAATTGTATTATTCATAAGTTGCTTTAGGCGCGCCTCAAAGAGATGTCAGCACCAATGACGGGGTTCGCTAGGACCGATGCCTGCTAGGGTTGCGGAAAAGTCCGAGAGGGATACCATGGCCCCTGGCACAGGTAACTGAAGGAACACGGGTGGGTATTAGTCAGTAAGAGTCTGACACGCCCTACTGCTCTGCCCAGAGCGGGAGAAGTTCTAAAAAAAAAAGGCCATAAAGTTCAAATTGTTTTTCCCTACTTTTACGAATACCAGGAGTCGCCCAATCACTAAATAAAAACATTGTTTAATTACTTTTAGTCTTTAGTAGAAAAGTGTCTATAAATTGAGTATTTAATAGTAAAAAGAACTCGGGCGTAGAATTCATTTGGGTCACTTAAATTATTTTAACTCTTCACATATTTTACTGGCCAAAGAACTATTTAATTTTTCTAAATGTTTACATGTAATTCGTTTAGAACTTTCCCTCAACTCTTCGGCCAGAACTGACATCTTCAATTTTTGTCTTCCCTAGAATCCAACCCTGAAAAGAGCGTAAAAAAATAAGATATCCACCATAGCACATATACAACCGCACATTGAAAAAAATCCCCGTACAAGCCGATGCTGCGGGGCGTTTATCAAAACTGTCCGGTCGTATCGCCGCATGTCCGAAACGTCCCCTCACTAATGCTACTCGTGTTTCTGTATCCTGAATTCGCCCAGAATTTACTAGTTTTTTTTTTGTTCAAACAGTTGGACGGCGATAACGTCGGGCAGCCGGTTGTCCGAATTAAAATCTCGCTCTGGGCGCTTGTTCAAAAAATGTGTCACTATTTTAAGCTAAATTAAGTCCGTTGTTTCTACGGTAATTTTTATTATTTCTGAATTGAGTTTCTTCTTTTTCCTTGTATGCGTTTACTTTTTTATATGGAGCTGAGTTTACTCCCAGTTCAGTAAATTCAGTAGACTTTCTTTAACAGAAAATTCATAAATGAGAAACAACAACGTGTGAAAGCTGGTTCGAAATTGTCGGACATTACCAAAAATTCCGGCCGTTTGCGATCCATTCCGATCCATCTCCCGTACGCGATAATTCATACAAAATTATGGACTGACAATTGCCGTCCGACGAACAATGCGATGCGGGCTACTCCCAAAACGTGTGCCCTACTAAAGGCATATGCTGTAAATGTATGAATGTATAAATGTTACATGTAGGCACTTCATCATTAATCGTTTTGGAGTAGGCTGTAAATAGCTTGACGTATATACGTACCTCTTAGTGATGAATGTAAATAGAGTACGAAATTGATTGTAGTCTCTAGTGTCAACCAGGCATAAGACTAAGTCCTTAATTTCTTTGTCTTTTTACCACTTTTGGTGTCAATGTAGTACACTCGTTTCACTTCGCCATACCATACTTTAGAATAAATGGCAAAATCTTCATGACTACCATACTACGTGCATAACATAATAAGAAATTAAGGATAATACCAAACTTAAATGAATCCCTAAGCAAGTACAATTTTCTACTAGCAGGAACGAAGCAACCTCAAAACATATCGATCGACAGCAATCGGTGACACGATTCCAACACAATTTGTCATAAGAAGAGCGTTTAAGCCGAGACAAACTGACACCCAGTAAGCTGTAATGACTTTCAAAACAAATTTTGCGCGGAATATTCGAGACATTAGCTCATTACTGGGTCTAATTATGTTATTGTGGCGACACACGGCGTGCGCGGCTGACTTGCCGACAGTGGGTAGTTTATTAACCCTTCTCAAGTGGGTGAAATAATTATGGTAAGTTTTAGATGGTAACATTTTCAAAGTTAAATTCAAAGTCATTTGTTTGCTCTAATGGTAGTAATATAAAAGGTTGTAAATAAATACTCTTATTATCCCAGATATGTCTAGATAGATCGATACCAGTGATCGGATAATCGGGCTCTTATATACCTAAACTTCTTCCCACTTTTTTATTCTTCTATATTATTCTTTATTATTCTTCAAGAATAATATGGACATTCCTTTCTGAATAAATAAGTCATCCCGGGCTCCCGGGGTTGAACAATTTTCTAAAGACAACTATAACAAACTTAATGAAAAAAGCAGTGGTTATTTTGATTTAGTATCTTTATTTTATTCAAAACAAACGGAATATCAATAAAAAATGTTGTGCACAATGTGGTCAGGTAGTGGAAATGGATTTATCTATCTAACAGATTACGATTAGTGCTCGAATCGACTAAATTTATACGAACAGAAGACTAAAAAAATTTAATTTTTTTTTCACAACCGTTTCTAACTATACAAGATGTTGTTTTGCATCCTCGTCAAATTCGAGGAGGTAACTATGCTAATGATTCTCGACACGAATCAATAATAAAATAAGTAGGTATTTATTTTTATTTTTTGTATTTTTCGGAAATCGGCATGTGTAGGGCCCGTGTGATACCGCCCTGTAACTGCGCTGTAACTGTAACGCATGCACACAGCGACATAGTCGTACGACACTGCCTACCGCATACGCAACGGGGTGATTTTGTTCTTTGAAAGTGGAGTATTCTGAAATACTGTCAAACTTAAATACCTAAAAAAACAAGTATGTATTAATTATTGAGCAGGATCGTAATTTTATTTGATTATTTATGTCTTTCATAACAGCCTCCTGAAATTTGACGAGGGTGCAAAACAACACGTTGTATTTTGTATGCAGGTAACAGTTTTAGCAATCTCAGGAATTTCAAACGATTCCGGGATTCGGGATTCTAAAAGGCATGTCCGTATTATTATTTCGTGGGAATAAAAGTGACATTTAGGTATATTAGCGCCCGATTATCCGATCACTGGCCATGACACATTTCACCATATAAAATTTATTAACATCTATCTTTTCTATAAGTCCGTAATATTATGTTTTTGTTACAATAAATTTATTAAGAATGACAGAAACGCATCACCGACGCATATTTAAGAAGACGTAACATTCTATTTAGGAGCCGAAAATTTCTCTAAATAGACTTAATCCTTTCTTAACTTCAACATCCCAGATATCTTGACATAAGTTATAACAATAATAATCCCACATGCTCCTCACTTATCACGGCAGTGTGTCTTAAACACGACTTAAAATAATAAAGTAACAACTTTGCGTGCGTACGAGGCTCGTGAGCTTAAACTTGTTCAACTACGCTTTACGTCCTATTTGTATGTGTGTAGTGTGTTGTTTATAACTGAATCGTAAGTTGTTTGTGCTTTGAGATTTCGAATAATGGGATCTGAAACGCGTGAAGCATGGTGGAGCATAATTCAGCCTTTCATGGCCGTAGTCCCGTAGAGCTCTTCCGAGAAAGCCTAGTGGACAGATTTCCGCATAAGGTTGGTTGTCGATCCTTCGAAGAATCCCACCCTACACTTTTTTTGTGCCAATTCACGGTATCCACTCAAAGCTGTTATTTACGAATGCGTGAAAATCGAACTATCAGAGTCTACGAAGTTAGTTTCTGCTACGAATATCGTAGCAGCTCTACGCTTTTCGTAGACGTGTAGGATTATATCACAAAAATAGACAAATCTTTTACATAACGCAGCGATGTTTTAGGAAATCCTGGTTATTAATGTGACGGATACGCCAATAAGTATTTTAGTAGCACATAATATCTAAATAACAATTAATTCTTAATTTTCATGAAAATCCACTGAACTACACAAAAATATACATATGTAATTATGTAATCAATTTAAAATTAAAAAATAAAACCAGATTCCGCAGTAAGTCCGTACGTTTACCACTATTTATTTACGATAGGCTTCGGTCCGTTCGCAACCTGTAAGGGGTTTCAGTCAATATTTCAGACGGGATTAAGTGGTTTCTCTAGGGTTGGCAAGGACTGTCACCGTCCATCAAGAATTTGGGCGTCGGTCGGAATTTGTAAAGACCTGTTAAGATTTTTGGCTTTTGTTTATTTAAGGAAGCCGTTGTTAGAGGGGGCGCTTGTGTTTCGGATTTCGACGGGTATAATTGTAAACAATTGTTTCTTTGATCATCTTGATGTCTTCTTTACGGAAGTCATTTTAAAGGGCTTTATCGAAAAGTGATTGCATTGCTACTTTTCAGACATTAAATTCCTGAGTGTATTGGGTGTTATATATTTTATTGTTATCTTTTATTATTTTGTATATTTTATTATAAATCAGTTCCGGTCTAGAATTATACGTATTTGTTAAAATAATCAACATATTAGGTCTCGTGTAAAGGACGACACAAAACTCGCATGTGGTCGCCCTACTAAACGTGTTTCAACTCTGCTAAAGTAGGCTGGGAAAAAAAGGATCAACACTATTTAAAATATATATTGATTACTAGAGATTACACTCAAACCCATTAGCCATATTAAATGTTAGTTGTAAACGCTAAACAGTCGTTAACATTAACGATTACAGTGCAGGCGCGATTAACTTAATCACTTTCACAGACATGACGATTAAACTAAATCTCACACACATTTGAAATCAATTAGGAAATTGATATGTTATTGAATTCTCTTTTTATTTAACGCTGGTTGTTTATGTAATTAGGCTTCTATCGAGCCGACACCAGACAGATAACAAGTTCATGGTTTCATTAAATATAAAATTCGGTGTAATTTGGGCTGTAGTTACCTACAATAGTTATGTTGGAAATCATAGAAAAACATTCGGTGTTGGTAATAAAATATTCATATTTACAAATGAGAGACCATAGAATAAGTTTTGTATTCATTTTATGAAACAATCTTCTAGACGTTTTTCATTTAGTTCTGATATCTTTCTGAAATGTATTAGCCATTCTTATTCACATATAATTTATACGTAAAACTGTTTATTTGAAAGTCTATTCAACTTAAACGAAATTATTTTAAGACGATGAAGGTGTCAAATTATAATTCAGACTTATTATTCGTGAAATTGTTTCGCTTGTCATTTTGTTTTAGCGAAAATCTTCACATTTGTCATGTCTGTCTGAAGATACTTATGAAAACTTGCGATGCTATTTCAGTACTTAAAATTAAATTGAGACATTTTAATTAATTAATTAAGTACTTACGTAGACCGCCTTGATACCATTTTGAAGAATATCTCTTTAAATGATTTAGGTATGTGGTTCATAATTTTGGAATATAATAATTTTTACGTAAGGCGACTTTACGTTAAACAAGTAGGTATGTTGTTGAGTGTATCAATTATAAATTAATAAGGTATATAATTTGTGGTATTTATGCAACTAGACCTATTTACTTAACGCCATATACGTGGCCCAATATCTAAATAATGTACCCAAATTGAAGCTACCATTTACATTAACATTTTTGAAGCTAGCAATCGCCAGGAGCGGGAAGTGAAACAAAAATAAAATATTTATTACTGCAGCATGAAGTGAGCCATTAACTTGGCCCCATTTGTACCGTGTAATGATCAAAGTGAATTGTAGATAAAGTGTAATTGCTTCCATGTGCTAGATACATTTTTTTTTGTATTATTTTCGGTCCTCCCTAATGTAAAACGTTATCGAATAATGGTCATTTTGACCCTATTGAGTCAAACTCAAACTCAAAGCATTTATTTCAATTAAACCATTTACAGGCACTTTTGAATTGTCAAGTGGTCGATCAGTCAGAAATATGAAGCTAGTTGCCCATTCCAAAGCGTAGTAGGTACCTATGGCGAAGAACGGGCAAGAAGCTCGTGCTAACAATCCTTCTACACATCTTTCACCACTTCTTGGGTAAGGCAAAATAGTTTATTTAATTTACTTTTCCTGTTTAGTGATTTCTAGAAATTAAGCTTATAAACCAACCCCTTACTTATTTTATTTGCCTTAACGTGATGCGATAATTCTATGTAAAAATAAATTGTAAACCATTTGTCTTCTCTAATCTATTACTATAATTTGCCTTTTTTAACAAAAAATCTCACTTGTTGTCTTCGCACTTCAAGGAGAGTATACTTTTTCTAACACTTAGCTTACCTATCTCTACTTTTTTTCTTTGAGAGTAGTTTCTTAGAACTTATCTTTACCTTGTCTTTGTAGGGATGCAATTGGATTCTTGCTATCTAATCTAAGCTCTAGCGGTTTAATCAGCGCAAACTGAGGTAGCAGATATGTAGCTGGTTTTACATAACGATACTTATCTTTAGTAGCTCGTTTTCAGTTGAAGGTTGTGCGAAATTGGATGAGGTTTCTCTTTCACACCACTTCGAATTATCGTCCCGGTGTTTGGTCGATTTGGAATTCATATAATGTTAAGTGGGTTAAATCTTTTCGGTCACTAAACAACAATCGTGCAAATAAGCTATGAAACGGACATTAACGGTGTAAAAAGGGCTAACGCTACTAAAATGAGCGTAAACAAAAGTTTAAGGAGTTCTCAAAACCAAGCAAACACACGTTATTCTATCATACACTGAAACAATATACCGATACATTTCCATTTCAGCAAAGCGTTAATTAAAAAGCCCCCGTTTCACAGAAAGGCAAACCCAACAACACCGCGGTCTCGATTATTGAAGATTAATTATTGTTATACTAAAACCATGTACATAATTTTATTAATATCGAATTCCACGGAAATAATGCGTAATACGACCTATGAAAATATTTATATGGCTGCCTACCATGCCTTGTTATTAAACGAGATATGAATATTCCGATATTTAAATAGGTATTCGCTTGGCAACCGCTGAACATAATGAATCGTGTGATGTTCGATATTAATAACATTTTTGTCATTTTTCGGCGGAGTTTCGTTAATATTTATGTAAGTAGGTATTCATGCCCTTTGAGGTTATCGGTAAATACAGATTCTGGAACCGGAATTCCTATCTGTATTTTTATATTTCCAAGAAAGAAATCACTTCGAAAAAACACACTTGTACGTAATAGGTCATAGGTCTTCATAAATAAATTTAGTTCGTGTAAACTAACAATACTAACCTGCTTTAAGCACCATTGTTACTAAAACCAAAATACTAAAAAAAATATAGACTTAGTCTGAAATAAAGTTTTATTTAATTTTATTTAATAGTCGGGGGTTTAGAAACTAGTCCCAATTCCTTAATGACGTAAGTAACAGATGGTCATAGCCGAAGAGTGTCAACGTAACCCATTTCTCGTAGTTGCATATAACGTGCCACAAGCCTGGCTAACGATTATGAATGACGTCCGTCGGTCCATTACGAACTGGGGACTACGATAGATCTCTTTTATAGGAGAATGGAGAAATTGACATTATTCTTTACACACTGGCCCATTTCAGGCTATAAACATGGTAGCAATTTGGACACAACCTTGTTACTAAGGGGATTACATGACCTAAACGCAAGTTTTATGATGCCTAAAAGTATATGATCCACTGCAGTAAAGAAAATCAGAAAAATATATGATATTCTTCAGGATACATGCTAGTTAGATAGTGTTGAAAACATAATACAACTAATTTGGTACGATAGAAAAAAGTCACGAACATACCACAAAAATTTTTATTTAACAAATAAAAACACACAACATGCAATAATTCATATTTTTTTTCAGATTTTTCTTCAAGCAACATATTAACGTGATAATGTTTTCATTTTTAGTCCAATTAATAGATTGTTTGTAAATAGAGAATTGCTTCATATTTTGCAATAAATTGCCAGCTTTGTGACAAAGCGCTTCTCTTCCTTTTCTTTGCATTCCGACAGTGACCGCGCTTTAGCTGTTGTCAGCCCCTTCAAATTTTCTTACGTTTTTTGGAATTTGCAAGTCGGAGAATTGCATTGATGATTTCAGTGATTATAATTCTGTAAATACATATTGGTTACGGTTGCGAATTATATTTTGATTTTATTTTGACCTGAAGGCCAATTTTCGTACTTAAAAAACGTTCAAATTCAAGTCGCATCTCATCTCAGCGACAACCAATGTCAAAAACATATCAAAAATGTATGTAAATTGATTGTATTTTTGACAGATTGACACTGAAATTAGAATGCGAACGTTCTTAAAAATAGGGGAATTGCTCCTCTGGTATTGACCTGTTAATTAGCAATAAAGTAAGATAATAAGAATTTCACGGGCTATCCTGCAGTGGTGGCCTAGTGGTAACGGCCGCGACTAACGAGTTGTTGGTCGTAGGTTCGAACCCAGACAGGCGCTTTAATTTGTGTAAATTATTTCATCATCACTGCTCTCAAAAACGGTGAAAGAAACATCGTAAGGAAACCGGCATGTCCTAAGAACCGACAATTCGAAGACATGTGACATCTACCAACCCGCACTGATCCCACGTGGTGGATTACGGCCCGCTTCCCAGGCGCCTGTGTCCCAGCAGTGGGAACATTATAGGCTGATGATGATGATGGGCTATCCTGGCCCTTTTGCTGATATCTTTTTTGTTTACCAGAAACAAGAGAAAACGCTATTAAACAAACAACACACTATAGTTCTAAAACTCGATGCGAAAACCTTAGGATTTTGCCACTTAACTTGGCCGCCAGTGTATGTAGTGTTCAATATCAAGTTACAAGTAAGCGAGTACACTTGAGGCCACGGATAGCCCGTTTAAGTGCACGGACTAAAGTGACACGCGACCTAAGCGAATAAACTTTGTGGATGGTATTTCATTTGGTGTAACTTTTATGTAGTTTTCCTTATAACTTTTTTTATACGGTTGCCTATTTTTCTCGTTTCTTGACAGCTCTGATTTATATATCGTTCTGTTTAAGCCGGGACGATATTGGAAAGGCTATATTCTTTTATTAATTGATTTTCCAACCCATGCTTTTTAATTAAGTACATATTTTCTGGAGCTAATTTTTCTATAGAAATAACGTAGTAATTGGTAATCACGCTAAGTTACAACTATGTTTATTTAACGTTGTATTTGTTATCCAATCTTTTAGGTACTTATTTACCGCGGTCGATGTTTTGTGAATCGAGCGTATGGTACAAGTTATAAGAAAAAGCCTTCTAATAATTATTATTAGCAGCACAATTTGTTGTTATTTTGTGATACTTTTATCTCCAGTGTGTCGTTATCCTAATATGTATTTTTTTATCAATACTTTTGACTCTCCCACCTCTAAACTTATTTGATTTTGTGCATTGATCCACAATGGGCGTTCTGTAGTCTAACTAATAAGTATTTGCTCATTTTGTGATTCAGATTATTCTTCTTGAACCATCCTTCCTCATCTTACTTACTTGCACAATCACGAAATTGACAGTTATTCAAAATAGGTAACCATTCTTATTCAATTTAGGGTTAATGTATACAATTTGAGTCTACAGTATACAATCGAAATAACCATTGACAGCCTTCTAAAATATTCAATACAATAGACCCAAAATTTTATAACCCTCAAAATTATTCACAGAACGACAGGCAAACACGAAAACGAACAGAGTCGAAATTAGTTGTCTTTGATCGAAAACCGTCTCAAGGACATCACTATTAACATGTCACCACGACTCCCAATAACACTTAAACGCGAAGTTTTATAGCGCTCACGTGGAAGCTAAGCTGAGCTGAGCTTATTACTTAAGCCATATCGTAAAAGCTTACCGCAGTAAAGTACACAACTTACCCTCCGGTGTACTGTAAATTTACGATGCATGCGCCGTGAGAATTTTGTTACGCCTTAACCGAGTGTGGATTTGGTGCAACGATTTTTAGCGCTGCAGCTTTAGGGTTAGTAGGGGTGTCGAGTTTTTAGGCATGCAGTGTTGGTTGAAGAGCACTGTTTGACGTTTTGTATATTTGTCTTTCTTCCATAATACGGAATGATAAACTGATGACGATAATTTGAACTTATTTTTAGGCTTGGTGGAAATTATATGTATTTTACTTTGTGTCACCCGCGTGTGGATTTGGTGCAACGATCTTTAGCACTGCAGCTTTAGGGGTGTCGAGTTTTTTGGCATGTATTATAAGTTGAAAGAGCAGTGTTTGGTGTTTCTACGAGTACGTACAAACGTACTCGTAAACGTACAATGACAACATTGTGCTTGTTATTGTGCAGTAAGACTGAGTGATAAAGGTAATTTTCTTGTGTTAGTTTAGTATATGCTTTGTGGGAATTATATCTACGAGTATGTTGTTGTGTTAACTGACTGTGGATTTGGTGAAACGCTTCTTAGCACTTAGCTTGAGGGTTAGTAGGGGTGTCGAGTTTTTTGGTCATGTAGTGTACATTGAAAGATCACTGTTTGGTGTTTCTGCGAATATGTTTATCATTGTGCTTGTTACAGTGCAGTGTTACTGTGTGTTAAAGGTGCTTTCTTTGCGATAATATATACAGGGTTATTGGTAAAACACCATCAACCTCTTAAGGGGTCACTGTACAATTATGAACAACTTTTACTATGGGACAAAATATTAAATCGCGAAAAAAATATATTTTGTTTCACATTAACCGAGTGTGGATTTCGTGCAACGATTTTTAGCACAGCAGCTTGAGGGTTAGTAGGGGTGTCGAGTTTTGGTCATTGTTTTATTATATTCTAATATGTTTTAATATTCTGGTGGTGTGTTCATTATCGTTTTGATTGTAGTTAATTACTAACATATTATTTTCTGTCTTTCTGCAACTGATTTTAGAATGAATTATCCGTTCTTTAGAAGTGCACCAACACAAAATTTTAAAACAGATTTGGGTACCTACCACACAGATGAAAATAATCTAACAGGTGGAAAGGTATTAAAACCTAATATCATCCACGTTAAATAAACTGGAATATATTATTCAAAGCTAAACTTACATTGAAACGTCATCTAAATCCTTCTGAGCCTCGTACGGTTAAGTAAACTGTTCAAAAGTTTTATCATTTGGACCGAGTGAGACAAAATGTTATAATATGGAACGCCGACTTTATCTTTTTGCTTTAAACCACACATATGTAACACTTAAATCTCTACACTGATTCTTTGAGTTAAAGCTAGGAGGGACAGCGCAGCGTAAGTTCGTCTTAAAGGATCTAGGACGAACTTCCTTTTCGTAAGACTAAATAAATCTTGGGACTTGAAAGCACATGCTGAATCATACGGTAAAATCTAAAGCTGATCAAAACATGCACACAACCATGATGATGTGATGGTCATAAGAGGTCCATGTTCATCACTGGATATTGTAATTTGTACTGGTAACCCGTTTGAGAGGGAGTAAAATGTATATATCCATTCCATCCCAGTTGAGCTGCACGATTGCTGACAATTGCGTGCACTGACTGGACAGGTCCACTCAAACTGTGTGGTTCTTTCCTCAAAAGACCATTTTAGATACCGATCTACATAGCCTTTACATGATCTGACCAAGATTTTGTCTGGACTTTAAAAGAGACTGTGACCTTATGAGTTTGTTTCGGCCTTTCTTCTCAGAGTAGTCAGATAGGAAACGCCGAACTCATCTAGATTAAAAAAAAAATATGTTGACGTGTAAAAAGTGTTTGTACAAACCTACTTACAGAAATAAAATCATTTATCATTCGATTATCAAAATCATCAACCCAAACAAAATAGTGCATTGTTACCTTTCAAAATTATTAGTTTGCAGGAAAATTATTTAAATTGGTACCTTTGAATCCGTTTCTCCCTAAGCAAGAAGTACGTAGCTTCAACCGAAATTACGGGCGATACCTACTCCCTATTACCTACGGACATAAGATTAGTTCGGTTTCCGACCTAAAGCTGAATGACAACAATATTTGACAGTTGTCCCTATGTCTGATGTGCTTTTGCATGTCCGAAAAATGTAATATGGCACTTATTTTGATGGATCAACTACTTTCGGACGGGCCCGTATCTACGTTGACGGACTTAAAGAGTAGAACCCCCCCTCCCCCTGTGATCCTGCACACCCTGGTCAACCAGGCCCACTACCAACCTTAATAACTTACCTACCCCTCATCTCAGCACGGGCTATTCTCGCAATTTTAGCTTATGCCAAGACGAGAATAGTATCTCAAAATCATTTATTCAAACTAGGCTGAAAATCACCACTTTTTGAACTGCAAAATTACAAGACTTTACCCCAAAACGCCCCCCCTTCTCCACTTCCTAACATCCACTTCCCTTCATTTTAGCAGGGCAGAAGTGGCGCAACTAACTCCCCAGCAACAGAATAGTCTGTTAATTGATTTTTTTAAATACCTTATAAACCATGGAGTAGGTACTAAAAAGTATTTACTTGTCAACTAATAATATTATAAATGCGAATGTAAGTTTGTTTATTTTTTACGCCTGAACCACGGAACCGATCATCATGAAATTTTGCATTTACGTTGTCTGGGATACAGAAAAGGATATAGGGTACCTTTCACCCAGAAAAAAAATACTGGTCCCGAGGGAAAGAACAATAACTTTCGACGGTCACCATTGCTTTAGGACGCTAGATGGCGCTACGTGTCTTTCGAATCATGATTGAATTATATTATTTATAAAAACTTTAATAGTTTAGTCTTAAGAGTTTTTTTTTAATGGAAGTAATACTTTTTGTGAGTCTAGAGTGACCTCCAACACCATTTGATCGAACACCATGAAAGTTGGCACTTAGGTAGGTTTAAATGTATTTTTAATGTAGAAGGATTTACATGATCTTTTTCGACTTGCATGCGGGCGAAGCTGCGGGCAAAAGCTAGTATTACTTATAACTATATTGTATTATCCTCTCAATTTCAATATAGAAAGGGTAGGTATAAACCCTACTCTATAAATGGTAATTACTCGCAAACAGCTGTGGATTGAACCCTTCGCATGCAGGCATCGCATCAACCTATTTTAGTCTGCTCCCACCTGTGTCTGTGTGTACGTGGGGAATGTCCAACGCCAACAAGTTGTTTGGGCTTATGATAACAGATCAGCTGTTATCTGTCAAATATAGATGAGTGATCAATATGAGTAAAGGTTTCTGTAATATTCTGAAACTGAATTTGTTGAAATTTTTTGTAGAAGTAGATACTCGTAGGTAGACGTATCCTTAAGGAGTTTTAAATGTAGCGATGGAAGTGTGAACTAAGGCTATCTTGACTAAAACAGTAAGAACAACCATCATAGCTTCCTTCCACATATAAATCTTGAGCATCAAGTCTTTATTCTTTAAGTTAGGGGCATATTACTTTATGTTGGGGCTGCCACGTTTCTGTAGTGCATCGGGGATGTTCGCGCTGTTTTGCACTGATGGCTTTCATGCCATCATTAGCAGAAGGACGGTATCCCTGATCTGCAGAATGCGTGGCAGCCGCAACGTAATCTTAAAGACTGTAGCCGATAGGGTGTCATCTCCGCTGTGGAAGTCCCTTATTAAATCAGATATTAACTATTATTTTAATTGTGTTTCTAGTTTTAATTTTTAATTTTAATCTACATTTTATTTTTCATTTTAATCTGCATTTTAATTTTCATTTTCGTTGGTGTGATAATGTACCTACTTAAGGATCTTTGATATCTGAAATAAAATACTTTATTTGTTTATACATTTACTCCTGCAAAAATCCTCTTCACTTCTCTCAATTACACTAAAACATTTGTATAAACCACTTCGAAGTACGAACATGACACATGTCGCCATTTCAGTACGTCCTACGAGAGGTTAAAATCCTCTAATCCTTGGACGCGCACGTGCAAAGTCTAGGCATTCGGCCTTAAGTGGACACGTCCAGAAGTACATGCATCGTTTTCACTTCGTAATGCACCCTGAAATCGGTTTTTGATACACAAAGGGATGAGTCTTTAGAAATAAATATTACTGGGTGTTTCTACAGGCTTATGGTTTGGTGGTGTGATACTAGGCTGGTATATGGAATACTGGTGCATCATTAGATTGTTAAGATGTTACACATGCCAATGAATAAAAAAATGGACACTAAATTAATTATTTTATTATACTTTTTCAGTAATAAGAAACGTTACTTCTTTAAAAATAAAATGTTGCGTAATTTTTCTTAATTATCAGTATTATTTTAATCTTTCCACTAAGAAAACAATTCGTTTAATTCCATCTCCACAATTAGGCCGGTGTTGAGAAGGAAAACGTCAAATTTTTCAACTGCGACAACACACCGAAACCATTTTTTTCCCTCTCGTATTTCGTATGCTGGGATAATGACATCCTTATTCTGTGAAAGCCCTAGTTTTGCCTACAGCGACGTTTTAATTTCGCAATGTTCCGCTTCGAAGGGGAGGACTGTATTTTTTCCAACTCCCTTCGAAATGTTCCGACCGTGACCTACTTCTGGCAAAAAATGTTGCAAAGATTCGAGTGACATTTAAGTTATAATCGGTACGTCGAGTAATCGATAATATTGATTCATCTCCGATGATGTAACACTTTTTGATGAACTGGCTGGCAAGAAAAATGCATGTTCCGTGAGTCAGCTGATTGTTATCCCGCCCTATTTGCGTTCAGTATGGGTAAAGGCTTGTTTTGGTAAGTGTTTGGTAAGGACTACTAGTCCTTGTTTCTGAATCTACATCAACACAAGACTCAGAAACGAAGTTATCAGCTGTGCCTCTTGAAAAAGAGGAAAAACAGTAGCAACAACATATCAGCAAAATAATATAGTAAATAAAAAGTTTTATATACATATAAACTTACTGACTTTACATTACGCTATCGGGCAAGTGCATTGAGAACAGTACCGTACTCTGCCATATTGAAATATTTTAAATATTCCAGCCGCTCAACAATGCATTTATAACATCCAATAACGTTTTTAAAAACTATTCCTGTTCATTGTTTCATTAATATGTCACTTCTAAAAGACATTTCTATGAAGTTGTTGAGGCAGTTTCGTCAAATAAACTTGTTTATTTTTTTGAACTTATCAAAACGTTTCAAGTCCATGCGAAGTGTCTCGGAACGCGCCAACACAGCGTTACTTGACATTGCTTTCGTGACCTATTTATCAAAAAGGACCAACAGTTTTATCTCGGCATTTCTGTGTACATCCGCCTCCGTTCTCTTGGCTTGTTTACACTTTTTGTATTGTAAATATATCAAGATATTTTGCTGTATTCCGACCTTTTAATTTAGATAACTGTTTAGTTGCTGCAAATATTTGCTGGTCTTAACTTATTGATGTGTGATTATCTATGAAAGGTTCTGTTGATAGCAAAGCTCTTCTGTACAATTATTAATATTTCTAATTGAAAACGCCAATAAGTAAACAAATGGAAACGACTAAAAAAATCCAAGTAAAAACCCCACTGCAATGCTACAATTTCTAAGAAATGGCCGTGCGGATCGGACTTTAAAAGAACTAAATTCTGCATAAGTGTCTTGTGGCTCGTTAGTCACAGTGCTACTGGCAGGACGCACTCGATCGGGCCCTGACCGGCCGAAATCGACGGCTATCCCGAAAGCGTGACTTTTGCCCCCGGAATTGACGCGAAACGCGGGTGCCAGTGTGGGGTATTGATCGCGGATGCTCGGGCCCACTTCGGACTCTCTCGGCAAAGTTCGACCGACTTCGGCTTTACTTGAGGGTCGTCATACTTGGTGCAGCCACAGGCCGCCGACTATTTGGTCAGTTGGCGTGTCAACTTAACTGGCATCGAGTTGATTGGAACTTTAATTGGGACAAGGTTACCGGATTGAATTTGAATCAGTTCACAATAATTTGTTATATATTTGATTATTTTGAATCCATCTGTTAATTTGGACCATATAATATAAACCTACAATCTAATTTGAAAGCGATGTTTTTGATTATGGTCCGTTGAGTTATTATCCGTAGAATAAATAACGTGTTTACCGTGCGCTAGTTTATTTTATTTCTTGACTCTATTGATTAAATAACTGTCAAGCTCCATGCAATATTTATCGTGTTGAGTAGAACAGATGTTTATGACAGTCGATGTACATAATTAATGATTATTTTAACACGCCTTGTTGATAATATATATAGGGCAAGTTCTCACCAGAAAATATTTAATAGTGATCTATCGAGTAGAATGTTTAAATTAGTTATCAAAAAATGTAGAATGACCGAATGTCATCATTGATGTTAATAATAGTGTTGCCAGTTTTGTGGTTATTTTATGAATGAATTCAATATTCCTATCAACATAGTTACAAAACGTCATCATCAGCCTATAATGTTCCCATGCTAGGACACAGGCCTCCTCTCGGTGAGAGGGAGTGGGCCGTAATCCACCACGCGGGCACAGTGAGGGTTGGTTGATGTCACATGTCGTCGAATGTTTGGTTCAGGGATATGCCGGTTTCCTCATGATGTTATCCTTCACAGTTTTGAGAGCAAGGGTGATGAAATAATTTACACAAAGTAATGCGCCTGTCTGGGTTCGAACCTACGACCTACAACTCGTAAGTCGCGGCCGTTACGACTGGGCCACCACCGCTCTTACAAAAAGTCGCTTTACTTTAAAGATCTAATTCCGCATTCAGCTTAGATTTCCCAGATCAGCCTCGGTATGCAGTAGGCACTCTACAAAATGCCGTGCGCACAATCCGAGCCTACAGATTCGGATATTCGGATATTCGCAAGCTTATTTGCGCCGAAGCCCCTGAGATACCAAACACAATTTAGGCCTGAATGACGAAGAATCGTGCGTTGATAAGCTCAAATATAAGAAGATTGCCATGTCAACTCATGCAAATATATTGTCGTGTAGGTAGCTTGCAGACAATTCGATCTAAGAAGGTTTCCAAACGAATTGACGTTTCGTCGTGACCTTTTTTTTATTGAGATAGGAAAATTTGGTGCCCACTGTGTAAAAAAAAAGTGTTTTGTTGACGCTATAACTTTATTTGTCGATATATAAGCTGGCTTATATCTGTCTTTAATGTATTTTCATAAAAATATTTATGAGACCATGGATATGCTCTCGTGTTGGTACGTCGCGTCTTGTTAAAATATATAAAACACTTTTGCCAAAGTAGAAAATAAAAGTGAACTATCAAATTTGATCAAACCGTTTTCGAAGTAGAATTTTGTTTTTCTTTATTATTCCACGCGAGTTGTGCCACAAAACACAATGAAAAGGTTTTCATTTCGGCAACGCACCGGCGCGTACCGGACTGTACCGGTCCAAATCGGACAGAGCTGCCTGACTCTGGATCTGGGTCAGAATATACCCGCGCGGTCCGTATTCGCTTAATTGAAAAAGTTAAATCGGCAATTTCGCAAAATCGTTTTGATTTTTTTTTGTCTTTAGTTCGCGAGTGCAGCGTCTCTGTACCTACGTTTTGATTTTCCGTTCATTGGTCATGACTATTGTGAATGCTTGTACTTTTCACATACACACATAACTTGGCTAGCAGCCACTTAAAAGTTCATTTAAACCAAACAATTTATGAGATTACTTTAACAGTTTCTATAGAAATCAGCGTCAGCAAAACTTATCACACAAAAAAAACGAGGTTCGAGATGATAGAATAAAAAAGCTATAGATAACCCACATACATAAAAAGAAAAAGCGCATAAAAATCGCAATATAAGCTGTCAACACTTAAATATATGGGATGGGTCAAAAAATCCCTGACAATTGTTTAGAAGGCTGTTTATTGGAAAACTTACTATATTATGTTGTTTATATTAGTGCGTATAGGAGTAGTAAACAAGACATAAATTAAGCTCGCGGACTGCGTTGATAGATAGACCGCGCTTTGTAAACATAGGCAAAACAAGATGGATGATACCCACCTACTTATTAACAACAAACGTCTACTTTTTTTATAACGATTATTTGTATTTTTTTTATTATTTCGAGGAGCAGAAGCATTTCGATTCATCGTTGGAATTTAATCAGAAAATATATATATATTCTAATGGATTTAATTTGCGAAGTAACGGAACTTTACATACTTTAAAATTTGTAATTTAATTAAAAAATATATAAATATAATAATAAAATTGAACAATAAGTTTCCCATCTTGAAATAGTCTGCATTTTTTTATTCATACACAAAATCATTTTAGAAAAGAGTTCCTTGCGTAAATAAAACAATGACAAATAAAATTTAAAACGCTTTTGCTCCTTAGTTTCGCGTCACACCGTAGGGACGCGAACAATTGTAAAACCACGGATTTTACAGCATCGTAAAGCAATCATACGGTTTATAACACGACCGTAAAGTTAATTGCAATAAAACTTGATGTCACGTGTCGTTAACTTTAAAGTAAATATGTAGATCGCGGTTTGTATCTAATTGCCTAGGGATACAAATGAATAAAATCGGATATTTACGTCGGATACTCGGATATTTACGCGAGTTTCTACTAGTTTTAAACTTCATTACGATCTCACAGTGTCCAGTGTAAGCAATGGAGGGTTATTTGTTGTTATTGTAAAAGTTAATTGGCTGAGTTTCATTAGTATGGTGTAGGGATTTTGTAAAGAGTAATTTTATTTACTCACAATTTTCATTTAAATTAAACGTTTTGGAAAATATTTGGGTTTTATGTTCGCCGGAATTTGATCAATTCTTTTGATCTTTAATTTTCTTTCTGATTTCATGGAGCTCCCTGAAATCAGAAAGGAAACATTGGCCAAATAGCGTTCGTTTGTAAAACGAAAGCGATTTTTCCTAATTCTTGTGAAAATCAAACAGAAATGAAACCGTACCTTTTTAGAATATTAAATAGGTCTTCTCACACAATTAGTTCGTTCAAAGGGTGTTCCCTAATTTAGGACCTACCCGAACTCGGTTATATTTTTTTTATGATCTTTTTATTTGAGTTTGAAAAGCGGTTCAATGGGTCTCATTAAAACTCTTAGACATCCTAAAAGGAGTTCATGAAAGGAATTCCCGAGAGAGCGGTTCATTTATTTGTTCCGTTCATTACTTAATATTTAATTTTTCCCCGAAACGGGGGCGTTTTGAAAGGCCTTCGGGCTTCATCGAAAGAATTTTCCAATAATCGCCGCATTATTGAATAAGCAACTCGGTTTTATGATGAAGAATTTGATGATTAAAACTTATATTTAATGGTCCCTCTGTGCCTATTGGAAGCAAAAAAAGAGTTTTGAATGCGTAAACAAAAATAACTTTTTAAATCAGTATCTTGCGTTTTAGAATTCGATATTTAAGAATTCGTGTACTAAATATTTACACTGTATTCAAAAAATACGGTTAGCTTTATAGAGCTAACATTTTGCAAAGTATTTATTTTCTTCACTATTTTGCTTCTTCCTTTCATGGTTTGTTTACTCAATAGTAGCGTCATATACACATCCTTTGGAGCCGACCACGACTTTTCACAGTATGTATTTATTTATTATTATAACGGCACATCAACAACACAAACACTTACAAATAAAAGAAAACAGAAAAATGGACTATTGTTTACGTCAATTACAGACGTGCACAGCAATCACAACAAAATAGAACAAAAAAAAATACACAGTATTCACGTTACCAAAATAAATAAAAAAAAACAATATGAGAACAAAAGCTCTAGTATAAGAGAATAATGAGAATAAAATCTCGGTAGTAGAATAGAGAGAATACCCTCATCGACATAAACATTGACAATTTTTTATATATATTTTATATTATTACAGTATGAACCGAAGAAGCTTGTAGTTAGGTATCTACTTCTTAATTGCCTTTTTTATAGTTTAATTTAGTGAAAGTAGTGATTAGGTAAACATTTAAGAGCTAATTATATTTACACCGCCTATAAAAATATAAATAAATAAAGTTTGTTTAAAAAAATGTAAAGAAATTTTTGCACGTTGACTGGAAAACCATTACGTATTAATATAAATAAGGAGAAATTCTTAGAAATTACTTTACAATGAAACTTTATACACCTACGTACTCGTAGAATGAATTTTCCTTGAAACTTAGTTAGTTTATATTTCATGGTTTATAACCACGCAGATCTTTACTTTTTTGTTGTTTTGTGTATTTATAGCTATTTGATGTGAGTTCGGAAATTATTCGCTAAGAATAAAAATATGTCAAAAATATTTACGTGTAATGAATAGAATAACACAATCTTAGTATGCATTGAGTAACCATATTGTAAGCCAATCAAACGAACATCTTCAAGATTTTTATCATCCGCCCTTCCGTAATCAAACTCATTCATATTTTGAATACTAGACAAGACATCAAACACGAATCGCAGTTGGAATCTGCAAAAATACCAGCCAGCATATTTTGCCAATTTTTTTTAAATGAACCTCATCTCTCTTGATTATTAGTAACGAAAATCTATATACAAAATTTGAAACGTCTGTCTATCTGTCGGGTGAATTTCCAGACGGCAAACTCCCTCGACACGACGATTCGAGTGAAATATCAATTTCCTACCCAGTGGCCGCACAGACCCGTTCATTTATCAGAAAGCAGTGCGCGGGTTAAATAAAATATCCTACCTACTGTATGTACGTTGTTGTTATTCTATACTATCAATTTGATGATTACATTTCCATTTTTTTTGCAAGTTTGGTGTGGTTGTTGTAAAACTGAGGTAATTTTTTATACAATTATGTATACAACAAATACATCCTCTTTGCGAACAAATCTTTTATTTTTCTAGAGATTATCTGAAGGGGATCAGTGATTATTTTCTATCCATAAGGTCTGAGTTTTTCTATGAATTCCTACTATTTTTAGTTTTCTTTATCATGTCTTTCAATTGCAGAAACATTCTGTGACAATTTCTTTTCAAAACATAGCAAAAACAAGTGAAAACCCGTATAAAAATTCTTTCGAAGCAGGAAGTCGCATCGCAATTTATTTTGCTTCAGTCTTTATCTATTAGCCGGGTTCCGACAGTAACTATTTGTTATTGCAGCCCCACTTTCGCTTTTAGCGAGAATTAGAGGGAATGCTAGTTGTTTTAGTTGATGTTATTGTGGAAAGGTTCGATTTTCTTGGAGAAAACAAGGTGTTTGGTAGCGTGTTTCTTGCTGTCAGAACAATTGAAGGGTTATTTAAAGAGCTCATTTTACGTTACCTAATTTGTTGTGTGGGTAGGGTAGGCTTTATCAATAATATTTATTATAAGTTGAAATTAAGTAAGTATATTCTAGAATTATAGGTTTTGTTGGCGTGAACCATTAGTTTGTTTTTACAAATGTCAAATATAATATAGTATATCAGGCAATATAATAATAACGATAAACATCAGGCAACGAATAACTATTGCGTTAGTGAAACTATTAAAGTTACGAAGAATTTAAGGGGTATGAAAAATGCTATCTTCTACAAACCTAATTCAAAAATTCTTCTTACAAATGATGACTACGAGACTCATATACAATTTATGTGCAATCTCTGTCTGCACGTGGAGCAGAATTTTTAGAAAACTTGCTACTTTGGCTTCCACTATGTTTAAAAATTATGACCGACTAAACTTGTTCGAATCACATTGTGAATTCTCCATTTTCTTCCATATTCATTTTATTATTCACAAAGGTTGCCATACTTCTAGTACTAAGAAAGATAGCAGAAAAGTTTGTCGATTAAAATTGCATGCACTTAGGAACATCTATCGCATAAATAACAAAATAGTTCTCCTGCATTTTCTCCATAAGATAATTAATTTTCTTGCATGTTTGAAATTCAAGTTTTCCCACATTTTTCCAATTGTAAATGTATTTGCAAGATAGGTTATAAATGGTATGTATTAGAGCTAGCTTTTAGCCGCTAATCAGACACATACTAGAGTCCATGCTACCATTGAGAATATTCTCAAAGAAAACCCAAATAACACTTTTCCTGACCCGGGTTTTGAACGCAAGACCGCTCGTCAGTCACGCATGTGATCAAAACACCAATGAGCCGGACAGCAAATAAAAAATCTTCTACCCATTATTATTTAGTCAAGATATCGTAACGAAACTTAGGTCCATAAGTCGGCGCCTTAAAAGCGGATTATACTTACCCCATATCATTTACACTCTTCATAAACTAAATAACAAAACGTCGATAATCTGTGGAGGTGTTATACGTCAGCTGGCTTACATTAAGCACTATACGGAGTGAAAGTTGAGCTTAATAATTTTAGCTTAAAAGCTCGTCGCACTCTAGCTCACGTGTGAAAGGTTCCGGGAGTTTCTCCACTCGCTTTTTAATCCAATTTTTGGCTTTACGCAAACTTAAATTTCGAATGTATTTTAATTTAAAAATATTTTTACACGGTTACGGGGACAAAGGTGGATCATGAGCGTTGATATGAACGTAAGTGTACATACCTTCGTACATACGAGTCATCCTACAAATTGATATAATTTTTGGACTGACCCGTTCTCTGCACACACAGTTTACTTTCAGCTCTCCAACGAAAATAAATACTGGCTCAACATCGACAAGTTTAAAAAAACATTCCCTTTACACAAATAAATTTGTTAAAAGCTTTCCTATAGGAACCTTTTTTTCTAATATCTACTGTTTGATTTGTCAATGGGTTTCATGGAGCACTCGATAATCCAAAAACGCTTACGATATCACGCGTTTCGCAGATTATTTTTTCCGCATCCGGGATTGATATCAAATAGTGCACTTTTGTATAGGGAATATTGGAAAAAAATGGTTCAGCAAACCTTGTTTGTTGCAAAACTTCATTCAGGTATTGAAGCCAAATATCAAAAGTTACTCGTATTTTTATATCATAAACAAAGGCTTTTTAACATTTTACATAAGTAGCTGTGTTGTGTATATACAATTTGCCATTTCTGGCATCCTACTTAAATCTAATATTTTAACAGGTGTTTAACATAAATTACGTCCCCATTACAAAAATAATCTAAAAAGAAAAACAAAAGAAATTTTAAACAAAGAAAAAACCGCGTTACAATATCTATAACACGGGAAACGAATATACCTCTTAAACAGCGCGTCCCGGTCGGAAGTCGGCGTACTAAATCACAGGTCGCCTCGGCCCATGTATAATTCAGGAGGCTGAACGCGACACCCAACATACACACATAATTCGACCAAACGCCGAAGAAGATACCGTATACGGCATGGCACGGTCAGCGTGCCGACCAATTTTACGGTCTACTGCCGGCTACGGGCCGATTCAATTTCGGCAAAAATTTTATTCGTCCGAATTCGAGCGTACAAGTGAAATTCTATCGATGGTCGTGCCATTCCCTTGACGTTTTCTAGTGGCTTTTGCTTTGGCTTGGTCGTTAGTAGACCATGAATGCTCCTTTGATCAATCGTTTGTCCAATTCGTTAGTGCGCGGCGCTGATTTTATGTTGGGGTGTTAATTTGGTATATAAAATAACTTTGTGAGTTTTCGTGTGTTGGCTTTGATCTTAAATGAATAAATGAAAACTGATGAAGTTCTCGCAATCATTAGGTTCAAGAGATAGAAGTAATTTTTGTTGTTTTAGGGTTATCGGTTACGTTTGAACTTGTAAACACATTTCGTTAACCATCACTGTTAGGTAGGACGGACTGGCTTTAGCGCGTTGCCCCAATCTTTAAATAATTTTTACGGCCTACTTTGTTTAGTCAGTAACATAAATATGCCAAGTGTACCCCGTTTTGCCATTAATCAAACAACTCAAAATACGATAACTCAATTCAATTCCCTCTCAAATATGACAAGATGTCATATCATAAATATTAATAAAAATCCATCAGCAGTCGACACCATATTTCAAAAATATTAATTAATGTGTATCCAAAACACATTAAGTAAAAAATGTCACAAAAGTACTCGAGGGAAAGAACGACAGACTAGAACTACATAAGGGTGTCGTCAAGATATGTGAAATTATTTCGTCCCCTAGTTCAATACCATTAATCAAACGTCGAAACCTATTCAATGGGGTGGCGAAAGATGCAAAGCAATCGCATGTCTCTCCGAACTGAATTTATTGTGTAGAACAATGGTTTCCAAACTTATTGTCTGTGGCAAAAAAAAAAACATATGCGGCCCCTCTGGGAAATCGACTTTATAATTTCGTGACGTGTTACAGTTTTTTTTTTCAGCAGTCATTTCATGTCACCTTAAACAGGTTGGTAATCTAAATTCCCAGGGAAATATGGCAGTGTCACAAAGTTTCAAAATCAATCGTAAGCAATAGCTAAAGTCTAGACATTTGAATAAAATAATCTGACTATTATTTGTCAACGAAACTTCAGCTGTAACAGAAAAATAAAAGCAATTTTAAAATAGTATATTTCACAGTGACATATTGCGTGTCATATCTAAGCTCGTTTCTATGGTTCTACAAATGCTAGTTATGCAATTGGTACGTCTACCTGTAGCACCACTGACGAGGAAGCGACTAGCCATCAGCGACACGCCGCCGCGCCGCCGCACTCGCCGAGAGACTCACGCTTAGTACATACGCATACCAGCGAGTAATCGCTTGTCACCGCCGTCGCACACTCTCTGCTCGCCAACTCGTTTTTAGTTGCTAGCTCTACTCGCTTCTCGTTAATCGCCGGTGGTGAGACAGGTGACTTATTATTATCAGTACGACAACCGTGATAGGAAACAACCTCGTTAGGTATAAATGTGACGGCTGAACTGCAGTCACAACAAACATGCATCTAATGACGAGTTCTATACGATGTCATTCGTTCTGGCGCGTCGTAGGTGCTTCTTTAATGATGTTTCTTGTAAAATTGAATTAAATTCAATTTTATTTCGCATGGTTAAAAATTATGACAAGTGAGAATCTATGCTACTATCTACTAAAGAATCTAAGGCATCATATGCTGAGTACCTACTAAAGGTGGCTTTGGACATTCGGTCTGCCCTACATAACTCGCAAAGACAATTTTATTTATTGCTTCGTATTTGTTACTTCTCTGATAAAGGTCTCTTAAAGTTCCGTGCGAGAATATTTTATTACAGCCATATCAATAAACATAAAGCTGTCCTGTATTTTGTCTCCTAAATGTTAAGGGAGAACAATCCCAATTATTTGGAAACCGCTGTCTAATAAGCTAGCTGCGAGTAGGTACAATATTTCGCGAGGGTCCCATTCGATACTAACAAATGCCAACCCACCCTCATAATTTAGTTTTTGTTCGAAGTTACGCGTCATGAAGCAAAGGTTGTGTTTTCGTTATGATTTTAATTATGTAGACACAATCTGTTATTTTTGCTAACGTACATTCAACGTTTCTCTGTATTAAATTGACTATTCCAAAAGTTTTAGGTGAAACAACGTTATTTTAGTGTATCTAGGATTCGTAGTAATGGCGATTTTCGATCAACCGATGAAGGTAGGAGAGTGTATGTCATTCGATCTTAATCTGCCTAATTAACTACAATTAATATGAGGAGGAGCAGCAGTGGCCTAGTGGTGACTTACGAGTTGCAGGTCGTAGGTTCGAACCCAGACAGGCGCTTTACTTTGTGTAAATTATTTCATCACCATTGCTGTCTAAACGGTGATGGAAATCATCGTGAGGAAACCGGTATGTTCTAGAACCAAAAAATTCGAAGACATGTGACATCTACCAACCCGCACTGGGCCCACTCCTCGTGGTGGATTACGGCCCACTGCCTCTGACCGAGAGGAGGCCTGTGTCCCAGCAGTGGGAACATTACAGGCTGACTAGTTAATATGAGGAGGTTATTGAGGTAATACTTAACCAAGCAATGATTTTCAACCAACTATCAGAACATTTTAGAATTTGATCCACCTATGTATAAGTATATTGAAGAGAAGTACTCACTTGAAACATGAACCTTGAAACACTCATCCAATACCACAATCGCCATACTAAACCCAGGCCACTATTCAGCCAATCCACAACAAGATACGATCGGCGATAAAGACGGAGCCCGGTCATAAACGATTCTTAAACAATATCCCTCCTACTCACGGTTCGTAATACCAACTAGCGGTTACAGTGATGACATAACGATAGAAATTCCCCGCAGTTAGCGGCATCCGTCGCAGAATTAGGTAGTAACTGTAATGGTTCGAAGTTACGCGTTTGATTTGGGTCTTAGAATGTATGGTCTTCGTTTGGGAGGGTTTATGGATTGGGTTATAAGTTTTAGGTTGTTTCTTGGAATAATGTAGTAGCAACAGTTAAAACTTTACATCTAATCCTCCTCGAGGTCGGAACATCATAAAGAACAGGCAAAAATTGATACACTGTATCATACTGCGTATAGTTAGGCCTTTTTGGCCCCGTAACCGTGCTAATGACTTTATTTATTTATATACTGTTGTTCTATTCTATCTTTATGTAATATAATTTTGTTTGTCTAATCTTCCTGACCGTGTCCCGGTAAATATTTTTTCTTACTTTCTTTTCTTGACTACCTTTGATGCTGTGTGTGTTGTGCTTTATATTACCTATAAGTGACATCGACATCGAATCGGCTTAGGTGTTATGAAAGCAGATTTTCCATACAGCCCCAGATCGGGTCAAACAGTTCTGTTTTTTTTTTCGAAAAACCTCCGAATTTTTAACGGTACTGGAAAGTGCTTTAGAAACTTTAGCCCTACAGTCAGTATAGCGTTATTTTTTTTATACGAAACTGATTTAAAAACAAACGAATTAGGTGTTGTTATTTGTTGAGTTGGTACAGTACTTGTTAACCAAGTAGACCTTTTAATAAAACATTTCTATACGACATATGACATGTAAAAATAAAAGGGCTTTTATCTTACTCGGTACCTACTAAAAGGGTGATTCATAAAAAAAAAGTTACACTTAGGTACTTAAAACCCACGTAACACGCTCCAATATTAATGTAATCCATCTATGTTTCAAACAATGTGAACTTCAGGTTTTCATTTAATGTAGAGAATATTTTGGTTGAGACTAAAATTGTTCACAGTATCTTTTGACAGACGGTTATCTTTAGAAAACTGGCTAAAAGCCACCTAGATAATAATATTAAAGTTGTCAGACACATTAATCCTATTCAAACCTTTATTTAAAACAGACAAAAAAAAATCACTTGCGTCCCACACATGAAAATGGAAACCCAAAATTTTAATCACACTCATTGTTCAAAAGCCCAAGCCCACAAGCATTGTCCTAAAGATTTAGCCATGTTTAATATACCATGTGCCACCCTAAGGTCATAATTTCTCGTATTTTAGGGCGCAAGGGTTAGCCGAGTTATTTATAAAGCAATTAAAACGTTAACTGGAACCTGCAGATAAGGAGATCGATCGTATTGTAACACCCTTTCGGGCTTTAAGTGTGCGGACGTCTGCTGGACAATGAATTTATTGTTTTATTAACTCCATTTGGGAATTAATTGTTGACTATTTTTTGCTGCGTGCCTAAAAGCAGGTAGGTATAATTTTTTTTTGGTGGTTTATTTTCATAATATGGTTTGGTTTGTTGCTATGAGGAGGGAATTATTTAACGCTCCCTGGTTCTGATTGGGACTTGCCTACAGGCTTTATTCAACATATAATCTTGCATTGCATTTTTTATTTTAACCTACTTATCACGAATTTATCATGAGATGTTCTCAAAAAGTTGTGTAAAATGTACATCATTTTTACACAACTCTGAAAAAAATCGTCAGTATTTTAGCATCTAAACTCAGTATCCTCGATATTGTTATCCTCGATATTGTTTGCTAATTTCCATTCTAGACATTCGGATTATTAGCTTCCACAATATCACGTTAGCATTTCTTTGGCTTCCTCCTACACACCAATTACAATAGGTACCTAATAATATTGGCCTAATGACTTAAAATACTGTGTTGTCATAATGAAATCTAAAATATTATTATAAACTAGCTGTTGCCCACAATATCGTCTGCGATCCAGGATAAAAAAATACCCCATATCCTTTTCCAGGGCATGTTCTATTTATGTGCCAAATTTCATCCAAATTCGTTCAGCCGTTTTAGTGTTAAAGCATACAAACAAACATACAAAAAAATTAATATTTTCTCTGTATAATATAAGTTTAAACCACGAAGTTTAAAAAGAAACTCCGTGGTTTAGACAACGACGTCGAGGAAAGTTAGGTAAGCTATAAAAACAGGGGGAGACTTTTTGTAAGAAGTCGAAAAAAAAGAATACAATGTGGGAGGATAGAAAACAATCAAACAATCATGTAGAGTACTACAAGGATCTTTTGAAGCCTGGATATCATTGACAGGGAGGCGTTGTTGACATTTATGAAATGGTCTCAGAAATTGTATTGAAAAACGTAATGGTGGCGTTAGTTCTGAGTTTAGCCTCGCGCCAAAAGATAATTGTACGAATTCAAAACTGACATTTAGTGCAGACATTCTTGGAGCTTTTTTTTTCAAAAGTCAAGGTAGGTTTTTGGTGAGAATGACAAGTACAAGGCTAACCTTACCTAACTACGTCACCAAAACATGCCTCATCCCTTGACCCGTAAATCTCTAGTTCGCATCAGCAGCCTGGAGCTAAACGTCAGGCCTGTAATATCGTCGATTAGCAATACTGAAAACATGAAGTTGATAATTTCAGTGGGACCAGCGGTAGAAGATTGTCATGATACCCTTTCTGCAGCCAGTCTTAACTCAAACAATGGCCGCCTCACAAAAACCAAAAAACTCTAGTACTAGTTTCTCGCAAAATTAATGTGCCACATTGTCAAGCGCACGTAAACTGCTGCGATTGGTTGAATAATTTATCAACAGGCAATCTTTTTTATTTAAGATTGGTTTGCTCTTGACTCTAGTCTAGGTCAGTGGTGACAGAGACAGAGTCGACAGTGGAGTGAGCTTACCCAGAAGAAGCCTGTTCACTCACACTTTGAAGAGATCGCAATCGCAGCAGTTCACGCGCGCTCGGCTATTTGTCTCATTAATTTTGCGATAATTTTCGTTCGAGAAACTGGCCTTAAAGATGACAACTACAATTCTATCTCCTAGCTACATCAACAAACCACATGCCTCATCGCCTGACCCGTAAATCTCGGGCTCGCATCAGCAGCCTGGAGCTAAACGTCAAGCCCGTAATATCGTCGATTAGCGAGGCAACGGGGTCGCACGACCAAAAAACAGCGAACCTCATAACTGATGGAGGACATCGCTCATAAGCACAATGATTAAGCGGACAATTTATTTGTGGGACAAACGTTTTGGACCGCCAGTTATTGTACGTATTAATAACAATGGGATTCTGCGTGGATCAACTCATTTGTATTGCGTCGGTATTATTTTGGGGTGAAGGGCTTTTTTTAATGGTATTTTTCAGAACTTTTCAGTCTGTGCGGACTCGAAACGCGTTCTTGTCACAAAAAAAATGTTCAATGAATCTGTATTTTATCTAAATGGATACGTAAATAAAACTGTTGAAGTCTGTTGTGAAAAAGTTCTGCAGTTTCGATTGCACTGTTCCCCACCTAAAAATAAACATAATCTTACAAAATAAACGTCAATATCTCACCCTCGTAAAGCGCAATTTGTAAATGCAAAATTCTAAAATGGATTTCGCATTATAATAACCTGCACGTAGCGTAGGTCCGTAGCAATAGCCTACGGCGTAGCGGCGTAGCGTCGTAGCGTTCACGCACTAAACTCTACGGAACTTGAATTCGCCCGCGGGTTATTGCGTAGCAAGTTACAGTGTGTGAGTGTGTGTGTGTATCTACCTATTGTAAGATATTCTGACAGGATTGGTTGGACTATAAGGTACATTTCCAGCCAAGATTGGTAAAAAATGAAAGGCATTCAAAAAATTATAAATGCACCAGCGTTTCCCGACTTTGATTTTTTGCATGATTTTCGCAACTGATTCATAAATAATTTTAGGAGATACTTTTAGTAATACTGTGTTCTTTAATTAGTGAAAAGCAAAAGGTATTTTCAGGAAATTATTTCAAAAATTAATATATTTTTAACACGTTTTTATTACTCTCCGCAGACAAATAATCCCGAATCCTACCCCTTTATTTTCCAACTTTATGCGTTTACGATGGCCAATGCCTTCAGAATTACTATAGAATAAACCGGATTGTAATTACCGAAACATCGGCCTATATTCCCCAGGCCTACCCTGCCGTCATTAAATGCCGTACAAACATGGATATCTAACAAACAAACAGACAAACAGTTTTAATCTCTTTGTACACGGAAATGTGTTCGACAGACGCTTTTCAATGTCGACGTTTGAAGATTAATTCGTTAAGTTAGGACGATTTTCGGTGTTTGACAGGGGAAATGACGAATTACAGGGAATTGATTCTGGAGTTTGCATTTTGATATATACTGAACATGTGTGATATTTTATCGCAAACAAAATACGAACATGAGAAAATTTACAATTATTTTATGTTCTTTTTTTTGTTGGTTACATATATTTTAAATTAAATTCTTAAACATAAATGTTTATGTGTTTACCTAAATATATGAACTCCCTATAATGTGTTTTTTTTACATGCCAAGCTTACAGTTTGAAATTATATTTAATTTGCGTTTTTGTTTGTTTGTAGAAACGAACATATAAATACACAACACGATTGAAGGTTGCGATTATAACTGCGTTCTGACCTTTTATGATTAAAAGGTCAATAAATTTAGTAGTCATAATATTATTAAAATAAAATAAACCGAATACAAATACAGGGTGTTCGGCAGAACGTTGAACATACGAAAATGGCAGATAGGTGGGGTCGTCAATATCTACCCAGCTCAAATGATTTTACCTAGGCACCATAGTTTTTTTTTTGTTTTTTTTTTATAACCGAATTTCATGAGTTTGTTGGATTTTTCTACACCTGGGGCTTTTACCAATCAGGTACTTACCCAATACACTATTGATTTTTAATTTATACCACGATTACATGATGAATTTTGCAAAACATTTTACATTTCACAAAAAGCGAATTGCACCAAAATCCCCTTTTTGAACTAAAATTGGTCAATAACTCTCAAGTTTATTTTTTTTAAATTAAACAAATCACATACCTTTCGGAAGGCCATACTCCAAGGATGTTTCGATGAAATCCTAGTTTTCAATCATTTTTAGTTTTTTTTTAATGCAATGTAAAGAAAAGCTTAAAATCATGTCTTACCCCTTTGTGTAATGTTTGAAGGCTAATAATTTTTGGTCTAGCTGTTATCTGCACCAAACAATAGTTTTAAAGGAATCTACTAATACTAACAATCAAGACCAAAACAAAAAAAGTGTTGCCAGTTTCGTCTATCATACATAAAGTAATCTTACTTCAAAGTTTTCAAAGTCATACACATCCGTAATTTTAAAAAAAATCATTTGGTCTCGGTAGATAGCAGACGACCCCACCTATCTGCCATTTTCGTATGTTCAACGTTCTGCCGAACACCCTGTATATTATGCATGATCATGTGCCTCCGTCGTACTGGCAACAGTAACCTCTCGATTTTATTTACGGCCAATAAAACTTTTATTGCGCTAATTTGAAAGAAATACGCCGTTACCTAGCGCATAAAGCGCAGCCAGGGGAAACACTAAAGGTATTTTTCTAGATATTTCTAGAAATAACCAGTGGGCACCGTAGGATTTATTGGTGGCATAAAAGTTGGAGTCTGGCAGTTTATGTAACTCATAATGTACAGGTTCGCTTCCCGACAGTTTGTTGAACGAACAGCTTTCAAGTTTCCAAGATTTACTACCTTAAACGTTATATTATTAAATATCGTGTTGTCAGTACAGAATTTAGCTCTCCTGGTGCCGAAGCCTGTTTTGTTATTTATTTAGCGTGGCCCTGACTGGCTGTGTTGTGTGTACACACGTTCAGACAATGGCCTCTCTCCCACGAGGCAGACATAAACAAGTGCGCCACGTGCCTGCAATCCATAGACACCACTTTCGACGGACTGTGTATTAAAATTTAATTCGGGTCTAATGCTAAAGTTATAGTGGTCACTTACGTCTCTAAATATACAATAAAGAACCAACGTGCGAAAAAAAATAGGATTTTCAAAATAATATCTTAGCTAGGTAGCTTTTAAACGCTTTCTTTTAGCTTCTCATAATCACCACAATTTATACCATTTGGCAGCCAAAAATTCGCTACAATTCACCATCTTGACAATGATCCTACTTTTTGCGATTCTCATAGAAGTACTGCGATGCATACCTGCAGCGTGTTTACTTTCAAACGAAGATTTAGTGTGAGTACTTCATTTAAAATTCGTCTTTATCCGCTTTGCGTCCAGTGCTAAATGATCCACAATCGGGCACATAGAGGCCGACAACACATAAATCGAACATTCGCAATCGTAACACTGCCTGATGCGTTGTCAGCTTAACACGTTTTGCCCCAGCCACTAAACTAGCGATTGAGTCCCTACCAGTGCTGTTGGCCTATGAAAATTTTAGCCATACATAGACACACACTAGTAATAAGCCAGTTTTATTTATCACTGACGTGCCGTTTTATGCTGTGTAAAAACACGTTTTTTTATGTCATTGATCTATTGCCTAATTTAGATTTGCCTTACAGTGCCACAGGGATCTTTTGGCGCCTGAATGTTATTGACAGGGGGCGTTGTTGGTAAACATTTGTGAAATTGCCACAGAAATTGTATTGATAAAACAAGATGGCGGTGTTAGTTCGTATTTCGGCCCCGCGTCAAAAGATGCATTGTAACAAAACGTCAGTCCGAAAGTGACAGATTTTCATTGTGTAGTGTCTAAATGCTCTAAGGTAGTGTCACGTGTAGACTTCAAGAACTTATCTAATGCTAATGTATCAGCCTTGTGAGACGGTGGACTCAGTCTACGCTCAGCCCTAAGGCTGCGACTAGAAATATGACAAGTTTCAAAAACCTTGTCGTATTTGAACGATGCAATAGTTACGTACAGTGGGCTGCATCAATTGGGTACCCCAGTTGTATTAAAATTAACTTTGAAGGGGGGTAACCACATTGTGAAGCTGACTACATAAATGATAAAGACAGCTACATCATAGACTAGAAACGAGTGTAATGTAACAAAGCCCGAAAGTGATCAACGATTTCATACTAGGTCTTATAAGAAAATGTACTTTCAAACTGTATACAGTTTGAAAGTACATTTTTCTAACTCTGTATAATCGCAATCCTTTCGACATTTTAAGACACCTACGACAGTTTTATAGACGCTTTAACAGAAACAAAGCGTGATTGTATAAGTCAAGTATGTTGTTATTACTGTCAGGAAACTTGCTGCCTTATAATATATTTTATGTTGTTAAAACATATTACTCGTACTTAAAGGAATATTGTTACGCTGTAGACTTTACTTACATAAAAATATACCTAACGGACGAATTTTTGATGCCCTATGATTAATTCCCGTCCTTTTTTATATACTTGTACAAATTATTAATAGTTCTAGTTTTTCAGCTTTTAAATTTATGTAAATATTATCTTGGAAATTGAAATAAAGTAGTTTAGTTACTACAACCATTTTACGTTTATAAAGTTTAGGGTCCTAACAACAATGAATATTCTCTTTTACTCTGATGTAGTGGCCCACACTATGTTCTGACAATGGCTGGTCGGTCTGATGTATCAGAATGGCTCTTTGTCGCAGTAGGAAACTGCAATGCAGTAAGACTATGACAAATTGTATTGCGAATTAGTGTGCCACCATGTTCCACTGTGCAAACACCTTTTCCAAAAATATATAATTATACAGGATTTGACTCCATTCTGTACAGTTTTGTGTAGGTTATTACCCTTTGTGTTTTGTTTTCTTTTAGGTGAGAATGTTTTTTATTCGGGTAACTAGGGCTATAGCATATTTTGTATGTGTGTATAGTAATAGTAAAAAGTAATTTCCATTATCTGTCTGTTGCAGTTGCGTATCGCATACTGTCTTGATTATTTATAACTTGTTACTCAATGTCCCGTTCCATTTTAGCGGATGTTTCCTAATACAAACCAAATTTTAATGGTACTACTAAAAGAATTTACTTCGTTTTTACAATTACAAAAACACAAATGCGTCTTAAACATTCAATTTGCCCAATGTTACACAAACTGTAATACGGGAAAATATTCTGAACGTAACAAAGAAAAAACAAACCACAAACCGTCAAGAAACTCCTAAAGAAGCATGAAATCGCTTTATAGCTACGAATTTCAGTACTGAAGACAAACTTCAGGCTTACGGCCTCCGTATCGTGTAATTAACCGCCCTGAAAACGCTTCAGAATCCCTTTGAAAAGCTCAAAAGATCCTTTACATAATATAGTCCATGGTCGGCCATTCACGTCGTGATTACTACAGCCGTCTCGACGGCGCAGTTCGTTATTTTTGTGTAGGCAACCGTATGTAACTTATATTCGACGCCAATTTTCATTTGCAACTTACGCAAGCGAGAATACACCCTAAATAGACGTGCTAAGGTCCTTTTTAATGCTCAGTAAGTTGGTACAAAAGTACGCGAGCGAAATTTGCACGCGTCGAGGCAATATTTCAAAGAATTGTAGACCGTATTGCGACGCGGTGTGAAAAAATTGCCGTCGAATTCGTAACGTGGGTTCAGTCGCGCGGATGTAGTTGTATGGATGGCCTTCTTTATTTTAACGTTGTGTGGGAGACACGGCTTTTAATCATTCTCAAGACGATATTTAGTTACTTACTCGCGTATCCTGATGATCGTGTGTTTTAAACATTCATTAATTATTTCCGGATGCAGCAGACGTTCAGGAAAACTAAACTATACAACAGATTTATCATCGAAAATATTGGTCCTTCCCGTGACTATAACAGCAGAAGTTCCATTATTATCTGAGGTAGATAGCAGCAGTATTTGAAAACTTAATAGCACAAATAAATAATGCCACAAGTGTCCCCAACGATCACCATGTAGCTCCACGCGATCTATAAATCCATACTTTTTCCCTGTCCCGAATATTACTTTACTGCATCAACAAAATTCCCTTTTAAACGAAATGAATGAATATACAATCATTATACATACATACTTAGGTGGTTTTAAGTAAATGCTTTTTTAAGTCAGTAGCTTTGAATGGATTTTGTCTGATTTATTTTGGTTGGGCTCGCAGCGGGCGATTTTAACTTACAAGTTGTTGATTTAGGACTATTTGCCTAAGTATTACTAGCATTTGTGCTAAGTGTTTGATTTTAGGTAAAATTAAATGTAATTTACGGGCTTATTAAAATCGAGAAGTAATGGTCGCAGTTTGTGACGATTGTTTACAACTTTTAGGGTAAACTAAAGTTCAAAGAAGTCATTGGTGCCGATTCTGTTGTACACCGAACTAAACTAACTAAACTATCACTAAAATTCCTTACTTTTGGCTATGAGAATCTTAACGCTATTCTGCAAAATATAAAATAAATAAATAAATATTGTCTGACATATCTTCATAATCTCTAAATTTAAAAATATTTTTGACACATCTAAAATCAAATTTGACAATTATTGCGACTCCACGTGGTACTTGTTTGCCGTACCACGTGATCTTTTTTTAGAGCCGTAGGCGCGCATTATGTGCGGCCTCGACTTGTTTTGTATGGAATTTTTTACTTTTTGTATGGAAAATATAAAAAAATATTACCAACACGTTGAGTTTTACAGGTTTACGGCTTGCAAAGGGGGTCGAAATTTTCATTATTTTTGCGATAGGACACACCGTTTTCGAGATATAAGCAAAAGAAAAGAAAAAAAGATACAGTACTGTTTTTGCATCTGAAGTCGAGGTGTTGGTGTGAATTTTAGTTCATGACAACTAATTTTATTCCACACCTTTTTAATCGCGATTAAAAATAGTCAGATTTAGTTAAGACAATCAAAATTTTAGGTGAAAAACGTAAAATTCAGAATAGCAAAATTGCCATTTTCACTAAATTATAATCTCAGTGCCATCTTAGTGCTGTCAAACTAAAATATAGTTAAGTTGTGTCACTTTAGTCAATTTCAGAATGGGAAATCGTCGGTTGACAGGAATAAACTAAATTTTGGTGATTTTTAGTCTAGTTTAGAGAATTTTGTGACAAGAGAATCGGCACCATTATAGTACAAGTGGATTTAGTGTCTGTAGTATAATTCTACAACGTGTCGTTTTGCATCCTCGTCAAATTTCAGGAGGCTGTTATGAAAGACATAAATAATCAAATAAAATTACGATCCTACTCAATAATTAATACATACTTGTTTTTTTTAGGTATATAAGTTTGACAGTATTTCAGAATACTCCACTTTCAAAGAACAAAATCGCCCCGTTGCGTATGCGGTAGGCAGTGTCCTACGACTATGTCGCTGTGTGCATGCGTTACAGTTACAGCGCAGTTACAGGGCGGTATCACACGGGCCCTACACATGCCGATTTCCGAATAATACAAAAAATAAAAATAAATACCTACTTATTTTATTATTGATTCGTGTCGAGAATTATTAGCATAGTTACCTCCTCGAATTTGACGAGGATGCAAAACAACACCTTGTATAGTCATTAATTGCTTTACTGTGTAGACACTAGTTCCTGTAAGTTAAAAATGTCTTATGTAATTTCCAGCGTGTCATACCATGATGTAATTTTACATAAGACAAGCCGTGCGCCCGATGGAATTTCACATCGGTAAAAATAACGAATTTCCATACAACCCTGACCCTTTTAGGGGATGAGTTTCCAAAAATCCTTTTAGAGTGCTCACTTTCGTTACATAACACACAAGAGTTCCTACTCTTGTGCAAAATTTGTTGCTTCTAAACCCAGCGCCAGCGGTAGGTACATGCAGCCGGTTGTCTGTCAGTGAAATTAAGATTTTTATTAAGTAGATTGGGCATGACGACCACACTGAACGTTATTATTACTCTTGCACAACTCAGACGCTGCTCTAAAAAGTAAAACCATACTAAAACGTGATAAAAGTAAACAGTGAAAGTAAGATAATCTCCAAATCAGCCCACGTTTAAAAGAATGGTCTTACGAACAAAAACAAAACGTGCTTCCACAAGCATGCTTTTGTGAAGAATATTTAATTTTTTCATACCATTCCTATCTAAACTAGCCTCATAACAATACTTCTTGTGTGTATATAAATTCAACAGTTTTTACTCGACTTGCTCCTAACAACGATTGTATAGTTCTCGATCGGATGTCGAACGGCGCCGGCGGTGGCGTCGCGCACGATTGCGCCGAAGCACCCACAAAACTATCATTTACAATTATTTAGAGCATAAAGACTGATTGTGCGGTTATAGATGATTGCTTTGTAAATAGAACTGTGAGAAGTTGTGCCTTGATTTGTCGCTGCGACTGCTGATTTGTATCTGAAACTGTCAACCGCAAGTTACAAAAAATATCAGAAAAATCGCTGCGTAACACGTAATCTCACCAAGATTGTCATGCTCCAAGATAAGTCATAAATTATCATGCTTTAATGTTGAATGTCTGTTCTTGCAACTTTTGTATTCTTTAGACCTTTTAAACCATTATATTCAGTGCTTAGACGTGACTATCAAAAGCTAAAAAAAAATAAGCAAACCAATTTTAAAAAAATCGTCTCCTAAGGGAAATTTAATTCGCAATAAGTTTTGCTTTTTTTAGATATCGATAAAAGCTTTTCAAGCTGATTTGGTAAAAGTTAGCGTGAACTAGTTTACTGGTTGTTCAGCTAATATTGATTTCTGCTTAAACTTTGTTTATTTTAGAAGTACTTGGTTCTAAGCGCCAATGCCAATAATTCAAACACTACTCATACTTATCGAAAGTCAGTACAACTATTAGGTTAACGGGACTAAAAAGCGATTCCTAAGCTGTGCGGAGGATTGGCACCGTCGCATTAGAGGAGGCCTTTCAAACTACCCTCTTTTGATAGTTAATTAAACGTCAAGCGGGAAATATTCGCGTCATTAGGAGAACTCGGCGGCTTGGAGTCGGAAATGTCGCCGCCCCCCACCCTTCGCACTTTCGACCAAGTATTGGTACTATGGGTTCTCGATGGAAAGTTATTAAATGTTTATAGAGACACAGAAGCGAACTACTTCACAAAATACTTTAATTGATTCACTTATTGGCAGACAACCCACAGCCTAAACCTCTGGGTCTAAAAGCATAAAATCTTGCGCAAGAGTTCTATAAATAACGGAGATGAACACTAAGGCATAAAGTTTTAAAAAATCATCGCTAGAGGGGTTAAATAGGGGAAGAAAGATTGTTTGAACGTTCATCATTTTTGTCAATAGAAATTGCCATCGGGCACATGGCTTGTCTTCACATAAGGAAAGATAAGAAAGAAGATCAATCCATTTTAACAAAGACAAGGACGCACATATAAACATAAAAAAAGTCTCTGAAGAGTTTCATAATTATATTGAGTCTATTAACTGTGAGAGATTCTTCCTGACAGATTATTGGTCTTTCCCACAGAAAAAGAATTGCTAACCACAAAAAAGTGGTACGTAACTAGTGGTAAAAATACTAGATCGAGTGCACGAACACCAAAATTTGGCCCACCTGTCCTGGCCTGTTGCTTTTACTATAAATAATATACAAATTCAAATTTAAATGAATATTTACACTCCATTCTAATACTGAAGAAAACCGCAAACACTCCCATGCGTCTTCAAATAAGCCCCAAGAAAAAAATGGAGGAGATGAGTCGTAAACCCGTGGTATAACCGGCGCCGAGTGCTAAACAATATTTCATTAGACTATAAATTTTATACGTGAAGACGTTGTCGATTTATACCGAATTTCGCCAGTTTTAAAACGAGATATTTAAATTTTATATCTTTCTGTAGATATTGTACTCGTACTATGTAACTTGATAAAGTAACGTTATAAATGTTGTTATGTATTTAAGGACTAAATTAAACGTAAATGTGCATTTTGAAGAATCATTATTAAAACATTAAGCCTGTTTTGAAATAGGCGCAGGTAGAAATACACTTACTGTCGTAGGTCTCATTTCATAGCGGACAATTGTTGAACAGGTCCACCTCATCATTTCAGTAGAAAGATGTCCACTGCTGGACATAGGCCTCCCCCTGGGACCACTTCGATCGGTTCTGTGCTTCTGGAATCCAGCTTATTCCTGCGGCCTTCACCAGGTCATCGCTGGTCCACCTAAACCATTGTATACCTACATAAAGCTATAACAGAATGTAGTCTTTTAACCAATAAAGATCAATGCACTTTCGTGTCGAGTAGTATCAAGCAGAATCTATGCAAACATATTCCTACAACTAGTGTTAATACTGATACTGACTGCCCTTTACGTGATCTCGTGCCTGTCCAAGCGAAGCTCCTTGCTTCCAAGAATCGTGTGGGACCGCCTCTACGCCCGACTCCGAGAAATTAATTCGATATGAATTCAGGTCTAGGCGTTGCTCTTTGAACGTCGCTCATTGGTCTGCAATCTGATCTATTGATCCGCAGATATATAATATATAGATATAGGTTACACTGCTTGGGGGCTTGTGGGTAAGTAATAACAGCCGCATGGGTCGATCGATCAGGTTAAGCTACGCATGCCGCGTTTAGTCCGTGGATGGGTGACCATCTTTACATACCAAGATTCATGCCTCGGTAAGCACGTTAAGCCGTTAGTCCCGGCTGTCGTTCGTGGATCTTTGACATTCGTTACTGGTCGTCAGACGCCCGAAAATCTGACAACCAGTCTTACCTTGGGATATCGTACTACCCAGTAACTAGGTTGTGGAGGTCAGGTAGCAAGTTACTCCATGTAAAATACTGGTAAAAGGCCTAGGCATATGATGAGGTATAGGTTACACTGGATTTCAGAATTGTGAAGCACTTTGAGGAAATGCTCACTTGCATTAACAGGGTTATCATTGAGATAACGTCACTCCTGGTTTCCTCGATAGTTTAGGCAGAGATGTACCTTTAGTACGCCCACATTTCGCAAGTTATTTATTTATTAAAACTTTATGCACAAGTAAAAAATAATACTGTACAAAGGCGGTCTTAATGCCTGAGGCATTTTCTACCAGTCAACCTTAGGGTGATGCAGAGATATACCATGGCAGGTGCAACATACGGGATAGATAGCTCGGAAATGACTATACAATACAAGAATAAATACTATGTTATAAATAATAGTTATGTTTTAAATCCCATGCAATATAGAGCGAGCCTATTGCCATCAACCGGCACAAATCCAAACTCCGGGCGGCTACTGAGGGCAGAACGCGTGAGGGAGAGGCAAAATTTGCGCCCTCACGCCCCTAGCCGCCGCAGGAGACGCCCTGGGCGTCGGGAATCGCAGGCCGATTTCCGGCCACCGTAGGCGCGGGCTTGCGAACGGCGAGCAATGGGCAGCTCGCCGTTCGAAAAGGACCAGGCCCGAGTCGACGGCGCGTTGTGTTCCACGCGCGCCTCAAAGAGATGTCAGCACCAATGACGGGGTTGCTAGGACCGATGCCTGCTAGGGCTGCGGAAAAGTCCAAGAGGGTTACCGTGGCCCGGCACAGGCAACTGAAGGAACACGGGTGGGTTTTAGTCAGTAAGAGTCTGACACGCCCTCCTGCTCTGCCCAGAGCGGGAGAAGTTATTTGATGATTTCCCACTCACAAAAAAAAAAAAAAAGGCTGCTACTGAGAGATTCCTGATGGAAAAACCTAATAACACTTTGCCCGATATGGGAATCAAACCCAAAAATCAGCAATAGCGTTTGCGTCCACTAGACCAACGAGACAGTCTCACTAGCATTTGTTAGTTTTTTAACCATAGGACGATGATCAAAGAGCTTCCACGTGTGACTGTGCTGAAGTGATAGTCGGTAACGTGAGGGGTCTTCCACCATGACAAACACAAACGCAGTAGTAGCAGAGACAACATTATCACTATCTCTCAACATCTCTCTGTCTTTATTCCATATAATTCTGTCTACGTCACAAGTCTTCATAGTCCATACATCTTTATCAGCATTTACATAAGTTTTTACTCTTTTTCGCCACTTCATCTGTATCAAAAGTCTACTATTCAAGCCATCTACATTCATACAAAAAAAATCCTCAATAACTATCCCACAACACTACCAACCATTCACACAATACAAAGTTAAATCGTTTATTTAGATTATAAATGATAAATGATTTTATTTCTAAGTAGGTTTGTTAGAAACACTTTTACACGTCAATCATATTTTAAACACTAGATGAGGTCGGCGTTTCCTATCTGACTACTCTGAGAAGAAAGGCCGAAACAAACTCAGAGGTCACAGTCTCTTTTAAAGTCCAGACCTAATCTTGGTCAGATCATGTGAAGACCATGTAGATTGGTGTCTGAAACGGTCTTTTGCGGAAAAACCATACAGATTGAGCGGACCTGTCCAGTCAGTGCACGCATTTGTCAGTAATCTTGCCGCTCAACTGAGAACTTAAGGAGCACAACGATTCGACGAACAATACCAAAGAAAGGACATTTGGGTAGGCCGCATAAATTACTCATGCTGCCAGATCGTGAAACTAACTAAGAAATAAAATAAAAAAAGTAATAAACCACATAATCTTCACATTCACAATAATTTAATTAGTATAATACTTTACAAAGTAAATACTCATGTCATTGTATGTATAAAATTCATCAATGTCAATGTGTATATAAAAGTTCGAACATAATCTTATATATATTACCTATACCATTAAAAGACACTTCTGAATGTCAAAATTTACAAGAAAAAGAAGAATTGAATCTAGTTGCCCTTTCCAGAAGAATGTACCGTATGGAGAAGAAACATCATAGTTACTCTTTTAATGTTTTACAATATTTTATTTACATAACACGCTCTTGTAAACCCGGGACATGTCAAGGTCTCGTTGGAATTTTAAAGATCACTCTATAAGGGAGACAATCGTGATGATGTATACAAAGATAGTGCTGCAAGTAAAAAAACTTCACACGGTATTGAACAGCGCTAGTGCTGTGACTGTAGAGGCTCTTGAACTACAATAGTCCCGTATATCTGCTTCCCGACATTATCATGGGTTTTTATTTTGTTCTGCTGGTTATAATGTATTGCGATCAGTTTTTAATTAATGCTAAAGAACATTATTCTGAAGGTGTTTATTTATTGCTCTGTGAAGTTTGTTTTTACAGCTAAGTAGGACAATGAAACTTGACCTAGAATATCAACACACTTACTTATCACGGAATAATAGAAAAAGGTCACACCCAACCTTTTTATTTACATACATAATTCTAAACCGAAAAGTCGATAGGAAGAAATAAAAAAGAAGCTTAAAGACACATCATAGACGCACCGACCTTAGTCGACCTCTTTACGACTTTTAGAAGGACCTTTCTCCTAATATGCGTACGTGAGAGAGCCCGCAATGGCCACGATAAAGAACACTCCCCCCTCCTAATACCTCACCCCCTGACCTCCCCATGGGTACCGCGTGGTCAAAAATATAAAGGCCTTAAATGAAATTCCTAGCGGCCCATAAAGTATAGAGTTACGTCATTATGGATTAAAAGACGACTACCGATTTTCCGTCAAAAAGTTTTCCTAGCTTTTTGTTATTCGATATTTCGGCAGTGATATCTTTGAGGACTGAAAACAAGGTTTTTTTTGTAATGTGATCATATGGATTACCGCCTTTTGTTCTAGATTTGACTGACCCAGTTTAATAGGCCGCACTCGAACGGCTCATAACAATGGTTGTTTGTCTGTTAGTGAGTTAACAACTCGACTAATGGCTAACTGGCGTATAAATATAGAATAAAAAAGGGGCTTTTAAAAAAAGAGAACTGAAACGATTGATTATGCTTCAGTAACCTTATATTAATAACCATACGTGAGTGACTTGAGAATAGCTTTTGAAATCTTCAAACAAAACACACGGAAGACGACATTACGACATTTTAAGGAGTTCCAGATTCATATCTAATGTCGCGTGACGGAGCGATATACGTTGACGTGACGTTACGATGCTTAAAATCACCATTTCAGTTCAACCGTACCAGTCCAGTAATAGAATTGAATTTTGATTGAGAGAGATGACACGTGTCGAGTTTTTCGTGAAGCTTGCTGAACTCAGATCAGAGTTTCGACTCGATTTTAGACTTAATTTTTTGAGTGTTAAAGTGGAAGTTTCCTCGTCAGATAATAAGTCATTATTTTGTGAATGAACTGTCCCTTTAAAGTATACTTACAAAAGTGTTTAGATGTTTAAACATGTTTTATTCCTGTACGTGACGTCACGATTCCGTAATGGACGCGAATGAATTTGTTTGTACAACTGAACAAAGTTTGGTTTTGCGGTCGACAGACCAACGAGAGCCCTTTAGATGTATTCTTGTTCTATTTTACGGACGGCAAAATAGTCGTAAACGTAGGTACATAGCTACTAGTTTTCCATATCATAACACTTTAATCAATATTTAATTTGAATTTCTTTTTTGCAGGTGAGTCGCAACAGAATGGGGATAATTGCAGCTATAGTTATATAAGTGAGTATATCTCTATATTTAATATAAAAGGAACAGACAAAAAGACAAATGAACACAAAAACTATATTTAATATTGCAGAGATATACAATTTAACAACAAACTTACGCAAGCATTGAAAAATGTATATCTAGAAACTAGTTCGTTAAATCAAGGCAAGTAATCAAATAAAAAAGTACTTAAATACTAGTTTAAACCTAGACTTTATTCTTTGTTAGAAACCGTGCCTGCCACTATAAGCCAGGTAACCTTCATGCTGAATTTATAGACCCAGGTACTTACAGGTGCTTCTGAAACTACGGCGACCTAATTGAAATGTTTCGATGCCCTATGAATCGATAATGCGCTCAATCCGAATCCGAATACCGATACCTCGATTTGAATGTATCAGTTCGGTTATCCACGCGTAGTATTTTTAAAATGTTTGTGGCTATGTTAGAATGTCTATTCCGTTCATCTCAGAAAGTGCAGAATCAGGTTTGGAGTTGTGTTTCAACGGGCGTGTAAAACCATATTTATCAAATAGGAACCTAAAAAGTGTCAAATCAAATCAAAACAAATTATTTCTTTTTGCAGAAAACACTGTTACAATGGTGTTATTGAGTATAGGTACATGTCTCAAGTGATTCGACCGTAAGCCACGCGCAAATGTGTTTCTTTAAAACAATTATAACTGTGTCATATTTAATTTTATTTCCGTCACAAATACTGTTGTAAGAGTAACTTATACCATCATCAACATTATACCATCTTACATCATCCATATAAATATTACACCTTCATAAGGATTTTTGCGGTTACTGGCCGCAAACATTTTCATTAGTCATAAAACATCGACAAAATTGTTCAAGTAGGTGACTTATTAACTAACCAACTACGCCACTTCAATATTTCCACCAGCAGTCTACTTGACTCAACTCATCCATTACAAAGTGAATTCGATGCCAGATAAAGTAACTTGGATCCACTCTCACTAAATCATGAAAATATTGCAGAACTAAACTAACGTACTAAAGCGTTCCACAAGCTCAAAGTAAACATAATAAAATCTCCATTACCTTAAAAATATCCATGGGGTACCTACTTGAAAAACAAACTCAGGTAACTTGGTCCATAATAATAAGATTGCAAGGCATCCCAGCTCACTTCACCTGAAAATATACCGTTAAAATTGTGGGGATTCCTTAGTTTGATTATGCTCCGGCGTAAAAACAATCCACTTTGAATTTCAACAAGTTTGTTCGAGTCTTCAATAACTTAATTAGTAATGGTCTGTATTCATTTCTGGGAGATCTTCTTTCGACTTGTAACTGCGTTTGTTATTGCCTGAAAGGATGATTTTGGCTGTGTAAGCATGACTTGTAGTGTTAATCGGTCCCTTCATTGCTAATAACGCGTGTTTGAAATACATGCCATTTCTGTAAATTTTATTCTGTATTTCTCACCCTTTTTCACCACACCTCGTGCTTACCATAACTAGTGAGAATATTTTGAAATGAGTTTGGTTAACTATTTTAATATCAAGTGACAACTTCATTCGTTTTTCCTGTTAATCAATTACGACAAGCACCTAAAAACCATAATAATCTCTATGGACTTTCCAACTTCTTGGTGAATTCTTCACAAGTAATTCCCCTAATTTCAGCGTCTGCTGTTCCAAATTGAAAGAATTTCAAATTATGTCCATTTGCAACAGAAAACTAACCGGTAACGCAAACTAGGTTGTTGAAACTGCATCCACAACTCGCGATTCGCATTTACAATTCGACTCGCGTCTCAGACTGTCCGCATATCATCTATCCTTTTCTGTACAACCCCTTTTTTGTGAGGCCGTCTCTTTCTAATGCATTGGATTGCAGAAAGCCGATTTCAAAGGTACCATTCTCACGCTTTGTTTCAAACAGGGCGGGCGTCGAGGCACTGATTTTGAATGCCACATATGAACGGGACCACGTAGACTTTTCCTAGGAAATGCGATTTTTAAAATACTCTCGATTTTCCTTTTGGTTCCACGCTATTTGTAGGTTTGGAAAATGTATTTTTTGTTCGCGAGCAAATTTTTCAGTGTGAATTCGATACTATAAACCATATAAACAATTCATTTTCGGTTAAAACTAGATTTGGAAAAACTATTTAATCTTGGAAGTTGAGAGCAAAACAAAACACGACTTCCTCGTGTCCCATGCAGTGTAGTAAAAGTCAATACAAGGATACGGTTTATACGATAGTACTACATACCATTACATTTTATGCTCACTAGCTCCCCTTAAACCCACCATATTATTGCTTTGATACCAACTACTATTGTTTGAGTGCAACCGATGCAGTGAACCGACCACAGTCAAGCGTATGATGTTATATCGGTGCACCTGGAATCTTCCATATAAGCCAGAAGTACACGTGCCCGTAACTTGCACAAAATTATGCAAGTACCTCGCAGGCCATTGTGCTATAACAACTTCTGATTAGGGATTGACACAACGGCAGGCAAGCTTATTGCAGTTTGTGGAAAGTTATTGGCAAGTATTTTCCTGGCTTTATCGTCAATCAGAAGTTTGTATTGTACAGTAATAATAAAGTTATTTACGAAGTATGCGCAATATTTACAGAGTAGAACTTACAGGTGCACAGAGATTTGATCAGTGATTCCCCTTGCTAGGTGGAACCTGTGTTTATAGGGTCATCCATCTGTTCAGTATACAGGATAACAAACAGGTAAGTAAGTAGTACTTATGACTTGTAAGCTTAAGTTTTGTTTAAGTTACTGACAGTGACAGTGTATTCCTAGCTTTATTTAAGCAACTGACCGATTCTCGATTAAAAATTTTCTCACGATTTTGGGTAGCTCATCAATTGTTTATTACATATAAAAATTCGAGTCGTCCCAGTGGTTACGGTTCACTGAATACATAATAGGAGCTATGACCTCACTGCTGACGTCATGACCCTGAAGGATTACGCTCGCATACTTAATAGATTTCGACCGAATTACTCAACGCATTGTTTATTGGTCATATGTTTTGAATTGAATTCCTGGAATCGTTCTATATTGAATACTGGTATAATGGACTAATGCAAATAGTACTGTAAACTGGTATTACCAGTAGATTTAAGCCTAGTTTAAACACATAATTTGGGTCTATAAACGAATGAAAAGAGTGTGTGTGTCTATGTGTGTATTAAATGGATAATCATCATTGATTTGTTACTTACAAGAACAAACGTCATTAAAATATAATTTCATATAATGTTTTGTTCTGAAACCTTCTTTTATTTTCCAGTTTTGGGAACACTGGACCCACGAAGATGATCTGATAGTGGAGGTATTGAACTATTTCATCACCTTTGATCACCGCTTCATAATCCCTTATAGTATATCTACCTACTTTATTATGTACTTACCACAGAAGCACGAATTACTTAGATAGATTTTGTTTGTGACGTCTGAATAAACCTTTATGTATTTTACAAGAATGTGTAGATTTGTTATAACCCATATTTATGTATCTAAATAATCCTCAATAAATCAGGATTATCGTAACGTATGCTGCATTTTCCCCAAAAATGTGCCGTAATCACTGTATTTTGTAAATGACCCTTCCTGTATTTATACGCTTTGTTAAAAATTGCATCCTCTAAGCCAAATGTCTGAGCTTGGCGTTTACACAGACAAATAGCACATTAACGCCTTCTTCGTTGATTTAACACCCTGAAACTTACGTACAAAAGCCTACCCTAATAAAATATAGAACCACATAAAACATATAATTATATTTTTCCTCTCGCCTCTCGAAGGCAGGAGTCGTTTTCATTCCACGCACCTCCGCAAAATATGGTCTTTCATAACTCCCCACAAAAAATCCCCTGTAATTTAATGCTTCCCCTGAAAATAATATGTAAAAATACGCGCTGGGTAGGGGCCACTTTCGGCCCGTTTCGGGCCATTTCGGACAATTTCGGCCCGGTGCCGACCATTACGGGCACATCCTTCGCGCCGTTATCTTGCCCGTAAGAATAAATCAGGATATTATTTTACCCCGACAAAATATTATTCTTCATATCTAATCAGTGAGGCAAGAAATATGGATATGATACCGACCGAAATTCTATTTATGTGTTATGGTTCTCATAAGTGCCGACTCGGGCACCCCTACGTGCCAAGGTTCTCAGTTGCCTCCGTACGGCCCGGGCCTACTTCATCAATGACACGATTGTCTTTAACGTAATTCGTGGCTAGACTATTTATGCTGGCTTCGGTCTACGTAACTGTAATAACTAAAATACTGAATCGGATTTTGAGAACTAAATCAAAAATTAATTCTAGACAAAAACTTGAAATATGCGCAATATTTGAATGAAAATACAAATATTGGCATAATAAGTTTCGACTTCGCGTCATTAAAATTATGAACAAACAAATACAAATATACATAATATAGAACTTATTAAAACATTTGTATAACAGTATGCCAACAATCTTAGAGGAGATAAATTAAAGTTTTCAAATTTCAAAGAGGCGAGCGTAACTCAAAACACGCTCTTCAATAGTAGGTACGTAACAACCGCAGTCACTCCTCGGAGACATTTTAATCAAGAAATCTTCGCGTCTTTAATCAAAGGGAAACTTGAATACCTACACAACACTGTTAAGTAACACGACGAATTAAAACAGCACTTCAGTTCTGGTATTTTCTAGCTGATTTGGCAGTGGTATGGGGCGGTTTCTCGACGGGATTTCTTTGTTGACAATTTCTTTTGATAATAGCTAGAATTAACTGTAGTATATTTGGCAATGGACTATGTTATACGATATTAGGGAAAGCAGTTTTATCTTTTTATTTGAAGAAGGTACAATATGAAGAGATGTAGAGGATATGAAGGAAGACCACCTACGCAGTCTTGGTGCTAATTACGCAGGTTGGAATGATGTCATACAACTTAAGGAAGGTTGAAAGGAAAAAATATAGGTACCAGTAAGGTAAGGGGCTTATCATATTATATCTTACAGAAACGCCCTGAATGAGATTAAATGGAAAAATATTTTTAAGAATATAACTTCTTTATTTTCGTTTCGATGGTGCATCTATGTCTGTTATACTGTTTGGTAGGTGGCCACGTTCATTGCAGCTATTTAGAATATAATTAAATGGGTATTACACCACTATTGCGTTTGAGCTCCTCACATTTTCGATTGCTTCCAAAACTTCTATTTTTACTATACAGCTGTCGAATAAAACATTAAAATGCTATTTGTGAACGTCGAAGCGAATGAGCGATATCGATTATTTATTGTACAGACATCTAATCGAGTAGATCGTGTTTCGTTTGCGGTCGGTGCGGTCACGGCATCGATACTTGGTGACTACAGACTTGTGGAGACATTAAACATTTGTTAAGAAATCAATAACGAAAACACGGTGTAACACCTACGTGTTATTGAAGAGTGCTTCGTCATTTATGCTATGTATAAGTACGGTGGGCTGCATCAATTGGGTACCCCAGTTGTATTAAAATTAACTTTGAAGGATGGTACCCGCCTCGTGACGCTGACTGTACCTTGTTTCATATCAACCTTGAAATGAGCCTGCTCATCACAATTATTAACAGTCGTGTACGTAATCTCATTGTTGTCATGATCACTTGGGATTCAATGAGCGCGAAACGCACAGTGCTGACATTGCGGTTAAAAAAATTCCTGAATAGGTGCAAACGCTTCATTTAAATCGGAAAACAAATGGAAACGTGCATTATTTTCATTGCAAACTTTAACATTGTATGTTTTCTCACCAATATTCACGATATAGAGTTAGAATTAACTCAACCGCCAGCATTTACGATCTCTATATTTCTGCACTTTCCCCGCAGCCCAATCTACATACATCCCGAGTATTTCTTCACCTAATACAGTCTTCGTCGAGAAAACCGGTTGGTAGCGGGAACAAATTGGCACCTAATAGAATTTCATATGGGCACAATTTAACCGTATTGTACATACCCTCCTGTATAGAACATTTCAACATTTCAATTGCTTATTCAGATATGCGTTCATTAAATAGAATGTAAAGACAAAGGATTGCATTCGTCGCTTTATGTGAAATACAATACGTTTGCAGTGTAGTGTACTTTAAATCCGACACTTGCTATGGCTTCGAACGATGCTAATCAGTAGTTCGCTTTGGTATGTTTTGGTAGAATGTCTGTTTGCAATGAACAAATACCTACAACCATAAACATTGTCCATCTCAATTTTTGTTCATAAGTACCTTGACTTAACCCGCCCAGCCAAAAGTCATTTCACTCACCCTAGTGATAATGCTGTCGATCACTAACTTCTGGCTTCCTGGGCTTTCTTATCTTAGTTTAGTCCAAAAATGAGGTTTAAATGATCAAACTACAATAACCAAAAGTCTCTTTTAAAACCATCCCAAAATCAATAACAAAACCAATTCCGAAAAACTAAACAAAAATAAATCTAAATCCTACCCATTCTAACTCGGAATTCGTCGAGTCATTTAGTCACTACTAATGCAAATCTGCCATAAATTGTCAATAGACCGGGGGGCGGGGGATAGTTTCGATAGTTCTCGTTCGGCGGCCCGTGACGATTTATAGTGCAAGTTTCAGATGGAAAAAGTTGGTGATCCTGTCTTCTTACGGTATCCCAGGGGGGGTAGGGAGGGGGCGTTGTTCTAATACGTACTGTCAATTGGGAAAGTGCGTCGTTATGTCTTCGCGCGGGGAGTAAGCAGGCTTGCTTTTCTTTGGAATTTTTTTTCTTATGGGTGAGGTAACACTGCTTGCTTGCTGTATTAGCCAAATAATACTGTGAATTGCGAATTTTGACTCATGTGTTATATGGGACATTTGTAATTCTAATGTGTTTATTGAGTGTTTAACTGGATAATGAAGGGATTGCTACTATTATTAACACCAAATAACTGAAGAAGATAAAGACTAAAAGTGAACAATCTAATCGATAGCACGATTAACCGATGGTTATAAAATATGAAAAGTGTTACGAGCCTTTTACCCAGTTTATAATAGCTCCATATATTTCCCACATACATAAGTGTCCCTGTTTTTCCCATATTTATGCTCGCTACTTCAAGTTTGTCGAGCCAGTCGCAATATACATGTTACGAAATAAATTTCATCTCTCAGCAAAGAACACTAAATAAGCCCCCAACAAATTACTTCTCCAGTCCCCGAAGTAACTTACATAATGCTGAAACAGTATACTTAAAATACTTGAAAGTTATCAAAGGAAAATCCACTTTAAAACAGAAGATGTAAGTCACATTTCTGCTTAAGGTCTGGAGCAGCCGAGATAATCTTGTTGGGGAGTCATTTTTGACCAATTTCCCTCGGTATTGAAAATATTTTATAGAGGCCGACATTGCAAAGCACATAGGACCCGATAGGCTTTGTGTGGACGCCGTTCTGCGTTGTTTTGTTCATTGTTTTCTATTTAAGAACACAAGAGTTAGTAGACAAAGCTTGTTACAGCGGCCATTTTGTATGAAAATCAATTTTACATAATATCATTCTCAAAGTAGCTATTTTATTTTGCTGAAAAATTGATGATGCATTTATTTAGGAAATGAAGTCGCGATTGCACTATCTTATCGAAAATTGCTCTGCCGTAGTGAAAATATTAGCCACCTAGACATGGAGCAAGCTTGGTTGGAGTTCGTCACTCGTAGACCCTCTTATATTAATATTAATATAATAATAATCATAATCTACTCATTTCAATGTTTTTTAATGAGTTGTATTGCAATAAATGGTTAGCTAGCGACCTCGACAATTGATCATATTATTCATTTGAACAACCGGCAGCAAGTTCTTCATGCTCCCTTAGATGTCAATGCTTGCGGTAGCGTCGGTGGCCGGGTTGCCTCCTTCCCTCAAATATGGCGAGGGGGGTAATGGCTGATCTTTGCGTTATGCTCGTGAACGGGTGCTGCTTGTGGTGACAGGTCATCTTGCTGACTATGGTTTTGTTATTGTAATTAGTAATTAACTGTTTCTTTATTTTACTTCGAAGGTCCTAGTTTATCATTTGTGAATTCAAGTTATAGCTACATATATAAACATAATGCAGCATTGCATATGTAAGTGGACACGCCCTTTATGCCTGGAGGCTTTTATTATGTATTAAGTTCTGTTTACGTGTTTATTATTTATTTCTGCTTGAGTATAGTTTTCAATATTGGCGTGTGCTAGCTGACATAGGGCAAATAAGTTTCATGTTTTTGTGTTTCGTAATGTTAATTACTTATTACTGTATAGAATCCAGTTCTTCTAACTGAACAGACAACAGTGCTGCTGGGGAGTTTGTTGCGCCACTTCTTCATCCCAGCTAAAGCACTAGGAAGTGGTGAAGGGCGAGCGTTTTGAGGGGACTGTCTTATGTAATTTTGACGTCTTATAGGTTCTAAGAAATATCAATCTATTGCCTACGCTAATATGTAAAAACACACAGAGGTACATTTTCTTTCAATTCCCAAATCGCCACAGGGGACCTACTCTCTAAGTCCGTCTACGAAGATATGGACCCGTCTGAAAGTAGTTTAAAACTTTGGAGTGAACCCTCATCATCATCATCATCACCAGCTTATATTCGTCCACTGCTGGACGTACGCCTCTCCCAGTGAACGCCACTGAGCCCGAACTTCGGCTCTCCTCATCCAATCTCTGCCAGCCGCCTTTCGCAAGTCGTCACTCCACCTGGCCGGAGGGCGTCCCACACTACGTTTGCCTAAACGCGGCCTCCACTCTAAAACTCGAGTGAAACCTACCCCCGATTAATTAACTTTTTCTGACAGGTAAAAACACATCGCTAGTAGCGACAACTGTCACATCGTGGTGTCATTCATTCTTAGGTCGGGCCCCTAACAGGTCTTACGTCCGTAGGTGATAAGGAGTAGAAAACGCCCGTAATATCGGCTGAAACTACGGATTTCGTGTTTAGAGTGTAGACTCCCAGATTCAAAATTACCAGTTTTTCTCCACTTTCCTACGAACACGAAAGAATTAATAAAACGGCATAACTGTTGAAAGTTCGTCTCTGTCGCCAATATTTTTGTTTGGCTACTTTACTTTTTGTTCATATTTCAACGCTACACGGCGAGGTGATTAAATAATTTGCATTCGCACCGGCACGCGGCGTTATTTCGATTCGATGCTTTATTTAGTTTGCATTTTGGGATGAGGATGAATTAAAATTGATTTTCGTGTTTTATTTATCTTGACCGTGTTACCAAATTGTTTATTCGTAATCGTTTTCGATTTTTTTGTGGGTGAATTTCATTGACGAAGTCTTGTAGTGTGGTGCGAGCATGTGTTCGACTTTGCAGACTTTTGGAAGATGTAATGATGATTATTTTAAAGTAAAAAGCCTAGTTTTGTATTAATATAGAGCAAGTTGGTGCCACGAAGTTTCGTTCTATAAAGGTTCAAACTAGCCTAGCTGGTGTTGTTACGACAATCAAACCCGCGTCTACATTCAGCAACAGTTCTACTTTTATACCTAGAAATATTCTAGGTATAAAAGTAGAACAAACAAAAAACTTACTTTCACATTTATAACGTGAGTAGTTGATCGATAGATCAAAAAGCTTTCAAAGCAAAAACAGAGCCTGTCAATAAACAAAAAAAAAAAGCCAGCACGTAAAAATAAAAATCATTTATTCGCACAAACATTTCCATCGCCGGCCAACAACCCACAATATCAACAAATTATATCTAATCGCTTACCAAATCATCTTTTTATAAATCGATACGGAATCGCTTTGGGACGCAAACATACGTTAAATCGGCCACTTGGCGAGTAAACGATTCAATTATATCTGTATGTTGATAGCAAAGTATTTCGAAAGGTTGCTCGTGTGAACAGCACCGAGTGTTGATTTGACGAAAAATTGCATGTTTATAGGCAGTGAGATGGAGTATTTATGGGACAAGCAGCGATGGGGTTGACTTTTCATAGCTTTTCTTAAATGTAAAGTGGATGCATCGTTGGTTTAGATATCGAAATTGATTTACTTGCCGGGACAAAAAGTCCTGTGATGACTTTATGTGACAAAAATCAAGTGTTTACTAATATTTTTAGAGACTTTTAGAGCCTTGATCATACTGGACAAAATTCGTAGGTAAAGCTAAACGCCAGTTTAGGTACTATTTTTTCTATCCACCGTTCCTTATGTACATAATTGTAGGTAGGTACAACGCCGACGCAAATTCTTCAAAAACTTTTCATTGTAAAGAATGAGTAATTTTCCGTATAAATAACAGAACTAGGAAACCTTATAAAACTTTCTCATTGTAAACAGAAAGTTTTAGTATATAAATTAAATTACAAATCCAAGAACAATTTTTTTTAAATTATTTGCATAGATATTACTCCAACATACACTTCTCGCCTTTACAGCTATTGTCAGTATACACGAAAATTTTGAATTTCGAACGTGAGTTGTAAGGTAATACTCGATGGGTCCCTAGACGCATATAACGTTACCACGGCGGGCGATGCCATCACATTTCCCGTGGCATTTGATAAGACAGTGCGTTACTTTTATGACCTAGCTCCTAGCCTATATGCAACTGTTACGTGAAAATGGCGGCACTTGAAATGGTAATAGGGGGTTTTTGTTAGGCTAGTTTATGTCGACGATATGCTCGGTTGGGCCGCTGTTTAGATAGATAGTTGTTTGTTATAGAATGTTTTGTTTGTCTAGTTAGAAATGTGTGGGTACTGTGTTGGGAAATAAGCATCCAACTAGTAATACAACTAAATATTCTAAATGTTTGAATTTTTCGTGTGTTTGGATGTTTGTTACTCAATCACGCAAAAACGGCTGAACGGATTCGGATGAAATTTGGCACATAGTAAACCTGGATTAACACATATGCTACTTGTTATCCCTGTAGTACGTTCCCGTTGGATCATTTCCGACCTCCACGCGGGCGAAGGCGCGGGCAAAAGCTAGTATGAAATAAGTTAAATTTAGACGTTCTAGAATTGTGTCAAATTCAGACGTTCCAGAATTGTGTCAAATTTAGACGCTCCAGAATTGTGTAAAATTTAGACGTTGTAGAATTGTGTAAAATTTAGACGTAGAATTGTGTAAAATTTAGACGTTCCAGAATTGTGTCAAATTTAGACTTTCCAGAATTGTGTCAAATTTGTCCGCAATGTGTCATTCATCTTTCATAATCATGTAACATTAGAAATACAACCACTTGTCCGATTTTATTTTTACCGTACACAAGTAGTCCGAGTTACAAGTTACAAGCTACCAAAAATAAAACATGATGGACTGGCCACAAAACATCGCTCTCAATAATAGGCTACACGTAAAAAGATTGACAAAACGTTACTCGTCGGGTTCGAACACGGCCTTTATGATTTTTCGGCGCTCAACTTTTAAAACAACCGTTCTCTGTGACCGGCCGTCATACTTTACACAAGGTGAATGACGAAAAAACAATGAAATCCTGCCATCAATATACGAGTATTACAAAGTGGGACGACAAACAACGTCCGTCGTTGTCGTGTCGAATGCAGCCAACATATGGATGGGATATTTTTAAACTGTATAGAGACATTAAGATAAAGTTTACTGCATTCGAATGTTCCGTCTCTAGTCACTCGGATATTTCGGTTTATTGTTTGAAACGGGACAAAGGTTTTTTAGTGCGCTTTTAGTAGCGTGCTGCACTCTCGAATGTTATAATATTTATGAGTTTTTCGTCGCATTTGAATTTAGAACGATATAGTTTTTTCCCGTCACTGTTTTTGTCATCTCAGCTCTATTTGTTGTGAGGTTATGTTCTGTTGGAAATTAAGATATTTGTGCTGTGTTTCTATATATTATATATATTTCACTACCTTCTGCCCGCAACTTCCTTACGGGGCTGACAACAGCTAAAGCGCGGTCACTGTCGGACTGCAAAAAAAGAAAGAGAAGCGCGATGACACAAACCTGGTAATTTATTGCGAAATATGAAGCCATTCTCAATTTACAAAAAATCTATTGCTTGGACTAAAAAGCTAAACACTATCACGTTAATGTGTTGCTTGAAGAACATTTTGAAAAAAAAAATTGTTTGTATATCAGTATGGTTTTTAATCGTTAAAAGATTTTTTTTGAGGTATCTTCGTGACATTTTTCTATCGTACCAAATCAGTTGTATTATGTTTTCAATACACTATCTAACTAGCATCCTGAAGAATATCATATATTTTTATGATTTTGTTTACTGCAGTGGATCATATACTTTTTGGCATTATAAAACTTGTGTTTAGGTCATCTAGTCCCCTTAACAATTGGGCTATCAAATTCAAAAATAATTTTTCAAATCTGTTTGGCAGTTCCAGAGATTAGCGCGAAACAAACAAACAATCAAACTCTTCAGCTTTATCATTAGTAGGTACATAGATTTCTCGGAAAACTGAATCGGTTTGGATTGTTGAAAGTAGTAGTAGTTCTATTGATACAACGATGTTCAATGCTTATATTTAAATAAAGATCCATCCTGAAAAAATTTGAGTAACATGAGCACTGACTCAATCAATGAATTCCTTAAAAAATATCGAATTGGAGTTGAACTTTAAATCGGATCACCCACACGATGACATGACCAGTTTATTAAGCTCCCTACATAATAGACGTGTAGAGTATTATCAGAATATATCCTCGGATCAATTTGAGTGGTCTACTATTTTTTGTACGTCTTTATCGCACCACCAACGATAGCCGCCCTCTGTGTGTATCGGTGTTATGATATTGACACTAAAGTGCTGTGTCCCACAGGATGAATCCATGATTTTATGGCGGACCGCGTTACTTATCACTTTTTATGGGGTCTCGGGCGGATGTGGCGATGCGTTAAATCACTAACTTTCCATATATCCAGATTATCTCCGGGAGATATTTTATTAACATTTTTGATGCGAAATTTTGTTTATACTTTCCTTTAGGGGTGCTCTGTACAACCTTAAGGGTACCAATATCCCACAGTACGATGTTTTCAGTGCGACAGTGCTTTTTAAGACGCTAGTCGCTTTTTAAGAAACCTGCTACTTTTCCGTTTTCAGAGATAATCCCTCGTCTAGTAACAGTAATTTCACGAGAGCAATATGTATGTTCGATTACCATTTACACAGCTACAATATGCCACATACTATCCACGAGTCGCTTACCAACAAAAATGTAACATCACTCATCCCATAATTCATTGGTCGACAGCTTGCCATCCCAGCATAAATATGTATTAGTCTAAAATCAGCTACATTGTTAGGACCAAAATTGTGCTGAACAAACCGAACGCGAGAGTTTCAAACACTAGGGGTGCTACACGCATTTTTGGCTTGGCATTTATCGTCACAGACACGCGGCAGAATCAAATATATACAAGGTGTAACAGAATAAACGCAAGTCCTGAAAGTAGTTTGCTCACAATTGACTACTGAATCGATACTATTCAAATAGGTATTTTTTTCAAATTGTAATGTATTATGCAATACTGACCGCCGATTACGCCAATGAAAATTAAATCTTATTTCAAGGCAGTAAGACTCAATTTTAAATGCATTAAGTAATGCTAGGGTCAACACAATTTTCTAAATAATAATAGAAAGCTTTAAAAACAAATTGTTTTGGTCATTGTATTATGCTTTTAACTGAATACTCTAATTTGGGGTGTATGGAGGTCTTGTGTTAATTATGTTACATGTTGTATATATGAATGAACTAGTGTCTGCCCGCGGCTTCTTCGGAAATTATTCCACGGGAACGAGCTACCGGGATAAATAGTATCCCATCATCCAAATCTATTCAGCCGTTAAAGCGTGAAAAGTTAACAGACAGACAGATAATAAATGCAAATAATCATATTTTTTATTATACAGGTTCATATGATGCTAAACGTTTGACTTAAAAATAATATAAGACATTTTTATTATGTGATCATTAATTTGGAATGCTCCACCCGCGCCGTTGACCACGTAATACCTAAATTTTAGCTAATTTATTTTATAACTTCAAATTCTAATAACAGCTTTTAAGCAGGTGCATCGATTTATTAAATGAAATAAATACCTACTAAAATAAATAATACATCAAGATACGGGTTCTGATTATACATATAACCAATTCCTTAAATCTCTTAAAAATAGGCACACAAACATTTCAATAATTATGTGATTTTTTAAATCATCTCCCCCCCCCTTCGGGATGATTAAAAAAAAAACGCTGACGCATTGTTTTTTACCATACGCATAAATTTTAATTTTTACATCCCTAACTTACGAAATGCTGTTTCCCATACAAACTTTCATCCCCTATATCACCCCGTTTTAGGATTATTTTTAAGACAAAAAGTAGCCTCAGGATGCCATCTATGTCTTTGCTAAATTTTATCGAAATCCGTTCATTGGCTTCGGCGTGAAAAGGTAACAAACAGACAGAGAGAGAGTTACTTTCAAATTTATAATAATAAATAATAAGTATGGATTCGGGAAAAAGCCGCTCTTCTTAGTTCGAATTGTGCCGCGCTGACCAGAACATGATTCAGCCAGGGCAAAGGCTCCCGCAGACAGGTGCGAAGCGATTCCGGTGGAACAATTTCCATGAAGTTTTCATAGAATTTTTGCAACAGCGTCGCGTCGCGCCTGTCTGCGGGAGCCTCAAATACCGAACGAAGTCTGCCGATTCGCACGAACCGAATATGTATTAGGTCGGCATTCTTATTCAACAAATACTGCCGAATCGAATGTGAATACCGGAACATGTATGTAGCAACCCTTACAGACTATTTTGGTCGGCTTATAAATTGATAATGCGGCTTTGGACCGCATCCAATGATTAATTGACCCGATTTGACCCAACAATTACTTCAATTATTTACCTCCGGTACAGTGCTGTGCAGTTCGATAATTAGTATAGACTTTAATTTGAATTATTTATTGGTGTCTTCCTAATTGTGATTAAGGTTCCGGGCTTTTGTCATTACTTCTTCTGCAATGGCGGAATTCTTTCTTTTTCTTTTAAAAAAAAAACATTGCCCCAAACTATGAATTTATCCTGTATTGTGAGTGCGTTAACAAACATTTAATAAACACACATACACAAACAGCCAGACTCGGAACAACTACTTGTACATACAAATATTTGTTCCGTGCGACAATCGAACCCGAGACACGCAGGGCAGTAGTCTGTCGCTTAACCACGGTGCGAACCGTGATCGCAACCGTGAAAATAATTTTTTTTTTACTCCTACATGGGTAGGTACATGAGGTGATACATAAATACAACAAAGGTTCTTTTTTATATTTTTATGTATGATTGGTTTGCTCTTGACTCTAGTCTACATAGGTCAGTGGTGACAGAGACAGAGTCGACGGTGGAGTGAGCTTACCCAGAAGAAGCCTGTTCACTCTCACTTTGAAGAGATTAGGGCTGTATGCGTTCGGAAATACAGACGCAGGTAGTTATTTCCATTATTTTGCTGTGCGCATTACAAAAGACATTTCGAAACGCTTAGTGCGAATTGGTGGAATAGCAACAAGAAAAGGATGGTAACTTGCAGTGCGTCTAGATGACCAATAGAAGAAGGGGACCGGTGGAATGAGGTCGTGGAGTTCTTGGGCACACTCTCCGAAGTACAATCTGTAGAAGATCGACAAGCAGGCAACCTTGCGGCGATGAACCAAGCTGTGAAGCTTGGCATCCACCGGTTTGACGTCGCCAATGAGCCTTTAAACTATATCTTACCTTAATAGGTGTGAAAATATCTATTATAATAAAAGTATACACATATATAAACTCGCGGCTTCCTTCCATTCGGACAGGCAGAAACTACAGAAGGCCACCTGCTACAATCCTTACATACTCGTACTAGTTTTGCCACGTTAACGTTAACCTTACACGTACACCCGGTTTCAAGAAATATTTCGTACATTAATCCATAACAAACAAATATTAATATTGGAATATTTATTGACATTTATTAATTATATAATTTTATTGTCGTTACCTTGATAAAAATAAATACATTTATCATTAAAATAATCATTAACTTTATAATAGGCTTTATTGGTCAAGTAAATCTTTAACCTATTTTTAACTGATGTAAAATTCATTGCTTCCTTTATATTATTAAGTAATTTTTTTTTTTTTTTTTTTATATGAGACAACATCCACACAAGGTCTTCAGGTCCCGAACTAGGTAGAGCCTGTACTACGGAAACCTGATGACTGATATACATACTTATATACATATACACACCCAGACACAGGTCAAACAGACATGTTCATGCACACAAATGTTTGACTTGTCCGGGGATCGAACCCGGGACCAGCGGCTCAGAAGGCAGCAACCAACTGCACCAACCGGTCAGTCAATTTATTATATATTCTAGGGCCCTATATTATATTATACCCTTGGCCCTATATATTCTGGCGGAGTGAGCTGGAGCGTTGTCGTGGTGGAGGAGGATCCTGCTTCTTGGGCGCTGCTGTCTAACATTTAACAATGGCCGACATACCAATCTGCAGTAACAGTCTTTTTATCTTCTAGGACAATTGTTGCGAAATGACCCGTCCATCCAAAGAATGAGGCAATCATCTTTTGCCCTTGACTTCTGCCCTTCTTTAATTTTGTCGACAAATCTTCGAATGGAAGCATTCATTGCGCAGATTGTCTTTTGGTTTCGGGTTCGTAACAATATATCTAGCATTCATCACCTGTGACGATGTCATATACAGCATTTGGGTCACCTCCGTCATACTTTTCAAGCATTGAGCGGCACCAATCCAAACGTTTTTGTTCTTCTTTCAAATTATGAGGTATCCATCTAGTACAAACTTTCTGACGCCTAAATGTTCATGTAAGACTTTTTGTACTTGACTCATACCAATACCTAAAGCTACCCGAATCTGTTGATTTGTCACCCTTCTATCAGCTTCTATCAATAGCCGCACAGCACTCACGTTATTTCCAGTAGTCGCCGTAGAAGGACGTCCTTCTCGCGAATCATCAATGAGTTTGCTTCGACCACGTTTAAACTCTATAAACCAATTGTAAAGTGTGGCAAGGGATGGGGCTTCGTCATGAAAGGCTAATCGAAGTCTATCGTAACATTGTTGTTGAGCAAGACCTCAAGGAAAGTGGTTATAAAATCATAAAACGAAAATTACCTCTAGTTAAATACATTGCGACGCACGACAGACTCTTTGTAAATTGCCGCCAATTTGTAATAACAAATGACATATGAATTCATTACACATTAATTTACAGATTCCTAAAGAGTTCTTAATTCGAAATTAAAATAAATGTTTCCTGCTTTTCTTACTGGCCTATTCTATAAACTTTCAGTGTGACCCCCATAAGTGTCCTCCATGTCATGTCTGAGCCTATGTCTAGTCCATGAAAATATGTAGTGTTTATTTTTTCAACGTTTAATTGTTCATAAAGTTTAATGAATGTAGGTAGTTACTTAATTTTTTATTTTAATTTTTGAAAGTTTGTATGGTTTACTTAGGTTTATTTTAAATTCATTTAAATTTAGCCAGTTAACTATAGATGATAGCGTATAGTTAATTCCATGTTCATGTTTCGGGTCTTCACATACTACTATCGCAGTACTATCGTCAGCATACAGAACCGTGGAGGATTTAATGGATTTGGGGAGGTCGTTAACATAAATAATAAAGACCAGAGGACCTAAAATACTCCCTTGTGGTCCACCTTTGCAGACTTTTAATGGGGTTGACAAGTGCTTCTTTTCGACCTTTGTGATATGTGAAATGCCATATTTCAGTTTGCATTGTGCTGTACGGCCTCGTAATTGCGTTACCACTTTTAACAACAATAAATAAACACCTTAATTTTCTTTAACTTACATATTACGACAAAACTCCCATGAAATAGAAACCATCTGTCATATTGGTCTTAAAGCAAAAATCGACCTTAAAGTTTTATGATGTGCAAGTGACATTCAACCTTGGGATGATAAAGCAATTACGAGGTTGAGTATACCTATTATTCACCTATAAAAATATGGAAGTATTTTATCAAGAACTACGTCTTATAAGTTATAAATATAACAATAATAATGTTCTCACTGCTGGGACACGGGCTTCCTCTCGGTAAAGGGGGAATGGGCATACACATATTCTACATGTGAAAACTTGTAATTGGCCATCATTTTGTTATTATATTTGTAACCACTGTCTGATTAGCTGTAAGTTTTCCAAAAATAATAAAATAAAATACACTACGCAGGCCCAGTGCGGGTTGGTTGATGTCACATTGTCTTCAAAATTTTGCTTCTTAGCCATGCCGGTTTACTCGCGATGTTTTCCTTTACCGTTTTGAGAGCAGTGGTGATGAAATAATTAACACAAAGTAAAGCGCCTGTCTTGGTTCGAAACTACGCACTACAACTCGTAAGTCGTGGCCGTTACCCATGGGCCACCACTGCTGAGGAATAACCGATACCGGAAATTTCAATTGTCGTAAAGGACAAAACACGAGTTTTCAGTAGAGCCAAAAAACAAAAAAAAAAAAAGGTTTGTGTCTAATATCTTTTTCAAATAAAGTGCTATATTTATGATGTCAAAAGAAACCCCAACTATTTTTTCGTGTTCTATCCCTATAAACTAACAAAATAAACCAAACTTAATTATTCACGAAAATGAGTGTCCTTTACAGCCCACAAAAATTGAACCGAAGTACTTTACGGCCTCGAAAAATTGGTTATGATAAAGTTAGATGTGTAGCAAAGGACTAGTCTTGATCGTCAATGGGTAGTACAGGTCAATTTAATCAGAGACTAAGGGGGTAAAAGGCACAAAAAACTAAATATCTAGTTAAGAAATACCTACAATAGGTTGTAAAACTAAATGAAATAAAAGGTTTTTTTTATTATTATTTTTTATTTATTAATCAATATAGTAAAAAAGTAACAAAAACGAACAATTTTTATAATATGCTAATAAACTAATCTAGGTTTTAGTTTCATTAAAAAGTATTTAAAAAAAAAACTAGTTAGGTAGTACCGTAAAATGCTGCAACTTTGCCTGGATTTTGACGTTTTTTGTTCGTTTATCTGAACCTATTTATTATTATGGCTTTTAATGAGTTTTACACGGAAAACCGACCTTATGTCTTGCCAGGTAGAAGCCAAATCTTTTTAAATCATCATGTTTTTCCGAATTACAAGCACTCGAAAGCCATAGGCAAAGTTGTAGGTAAAAGACGCAACTTTGCCTAGGAGGATATCTCAATAAATAAACAGTTTATCATAGCAGTATTTTTTTCCGTGTGCATGAGACACCGTGCTTGTCCCCGGCATCGGCAGTTAGATTATTGCCATGAAGGTATTCTTTTTTCACAGTTAGGAGGCAAAGTTAAGTAAATTATGTCACAAAAAAAAATCACCTGTTCGCACCGGTTTTTGTCGCACAACTGACAGAGTAAAAATGGAGTAACCATTGCAAAAACATAAAAATAGGTTGCCCTAATAATGTAAAGTTACTACCAAATGGTACAAAATAAGAAAAAACTAAGCAAACGCGAAATATCGTAATCGAAACGAAATAGGCAAATTTGGGCTTTCTTGGCAAAGTTGCAGCATTTTACCGGTACCTAACTAGTTTTTTTTTAAATACTTTTTAATGAAACTCAAGCAATATTTTTCAAAACAGTCTTAGACTTAATAATAAAATTAAAATAATCAAAATAATAAAAAATTTTCCAAAAAAAAACTTGTTTTTAAATACTTTTAAATGAAACTCAAACAATATTTATCAAAACAGTCTTAGACTTAATAATAAAATTAAAATAACCAAAAATATATAAAAAAATAAAATAAAAAATAAATAATAAAAATAAATAATCATAAAAAAAAAACAAAAAAACTCAAACAATTGACTTTCTAAAGTATTAATTAAATGGCAAATAACTTCAGTCTACGACGTTTACGACCTCATAAATAATTATAACATGACTTTACGCTCCATAATGAAAATTATTTTTACGATACATCCCAAATAGTAAAAAAAACCGAGCTAGAGTTGTTAAAAATCCAGGTCGTAAGGGGCTTTTTTTCAAAGATACAATTATTTTAAATATACCAATCGACAGAGCTCGCGACGCTGTTTCCAAATATATATATAACTCATTTTCGGCAAAATGTCCTTTACGACAATTGAAATTTCTGGTATCGATATGATGTGGTGAAAACTCAGTTGATCAAAAAGAAGATGGGAGCGGTGGCATAGGTACTAAAAAGTAAAAGTAGGTAGGTAAAAGGCATTTTTAACATACAAAATAACATATAACTGCAAGGATCCGTCAGAATATCAGCGTCAGGTATATTCGCCTGACACATGCTGAGCTGGACTCCCATCTGGTGCAACCTTGAGACGCACACCGCACCTTGTATACTCGTTATTTGATTTGAAGTATGTCATGGTGTCACTATATTTCCTTAAGTCTTTTATGTTTTTCTTTTGTATAATGGCATCTTGTTTTTATATTTAAGTATATTCATGTAATTTGTAATCATTTAATTGTGCTTTTGTGTGTTGTGCTATATACATATTTTGTGTGCATTAAATAAATGTTATATCTATCTATATAAATTATCAAGTAAATACAGATCAACACTTTCATACAGCTCCCTTAACTACCTACCGTTTAAGTAGCGCTTCAAATTACATCTCTGCTATAAAAGCCTCGATAGCTAATTTGAGCCCGATACCTAACGTAATTAGTTTGGTTCGCATATAGGTGCATACTTGAATATCGCATCTATGTAGATGCATAATAGGCCATCGCATCATTAGCGATGTTCTAGTAATTAATTTAACTATCCAGAAACTGAAAGTGCTTTCAATTCGTAATCAGAATTAATAAGACCGCAATCTGGCGTCAATAACTTGAGGATGTATTGTTGTTCAATGGAGAGTATTAAAATTTGATTTAGTGACTGGAGTTTACAAGTTTTTTATTTCAGTTTCGTGTGTAGGCATCCTGCAAAGTGGAAGGTCTAGAAGGGAACGGCTTGTTATTATTATATAGGAAATATAGTTTAAGGTCAATGTCGTATCACGTTTAAAAGGGTATAGATTCTTTAAAACATTTTACAATCGCGCCAATTTCGAATTCCTAAAAAAACATCAAAATCAAGTCTTATTACTTACTTACCTACACAATGAAATCATAAATTATTTTATTTCTGTAAGTAGGTTTGAACACTTTGAACAAACACTTTTATGCGTCAATAATTTTTTTTTTAAACTAGATGAGGCCGGCGTTTCTTCTGACTTATATATTGACTTATTAATCTTAAAATGTCGTTTACACGATCAATGGAGTAAGACCGTTTTCTAGTAGTTACCTACAACAGTTAAGGTACCTACCCTTACTGCCCTCTCAAAAATCCACCCTGTAAACAGTATACAAGTAGGTAATAGTAGAAACAAGTGACTATTATATAACTTTCAAGCAAAATATTTGTCTCTCAACCGACGCACAGCTGGTGCGCGCGCAAGCACAGCTGGTGCCATTTTTCTTTCAGTTCAAGTTCATAATCGTCACGCTTCTGAATCTGAAGATCGCCTATTGACGTGTATAGCAACATAGATTTGATTTCGTGATATGATATTGTATATTTTTTCCTTCGCAGGCAAATCGTCAACAGTGTTCTTAACATATTATTTATTCAAATTCATGTATTGTTCATTTTCTGTTGTTAGTTCTTTTAATTATTACATAAAGATCGCTGTCCCATACCTATAAGATGTACCTACAATATTTTAGAGTTAATAATTTTATTATTATAATAAAACTATTATTCATAATAGGTACCTGGTCATTGTCCATTATTATATTATAATTACCTCGCATAGGCAATTCGTCTAACTCAGCTAAAAACAACGTTGCTTATAAGGTTAAGATGGTTTTAAAATTAAATTATAGTCGAAATAAATTGAAACAACAATAATACGATGCACGTGTACAAATATCCTATTTAACTTTAACTCAAACTCAAACCGTCTTATTACAAAACACGATCTAACTTTAGTCCCAACCTACACATTCGATTTAGTTTTTGTATTTGGAACTTTATGCCGACTTTAGTAAAGTTCTTAATACAAAATTGACAACCTAAGACCGGACTAAGTTGACAGTTTTGTAAAAGGAACTGTATTTCGATTTCAGTTAGGTTCTTATTTCAAAAACAGGCTCGATGGTTTAAACCATGTCAAAAGAAAAACCTTGTTTTGTAATAAGACCGAAAGCATTTATTTCAATTAAACCATTTACAGGCACTTTTGAATTGTCAAGTGGTCGGTCAGTCAGAAATATGAAGCTAGTAGTTGCCCATTCCAAAGCGTAGTAGGTACCTATGTAGAAGAACGGGCAAGAAACTTCATGGACAGTCTTTTAAATTATATTGTTACTTAAATATTAGTTACATCATTAATGTTGAATAGGTATAGGTATAATTGTATGTGAGAACGATGTAAATAAGACGTTGAGTGTCCTGCAAATAGCAATTTAAACAAAACAGTCCATAAATAAAATAATTAAAATAAGCCGTGGCGTCTAAGAGATGACCAGTCCCAACTGACAGCGCCCGTTCACGAACATGACACATGGATCAGCATCATTCAGCTCAACCATTTTGAAGGGAGCTAAATGATCCAACACACGCGCCACCGTCAGCGAGACATTTGAGTGAGCATGACATGTATCAGCCGCCAGGGCACATTCAAGTCAATGAAAGACATTACCCGGTAAATGGTAGCTCGACAGTACATAGTACTCACACTTGTCCTATGCAATTATATACACAACATAACATTAACAAATATCCTACTTCTAAACTTAATCGAACGAACCACCGACACACAAAACGTTTCCTAACACAAAATACGGCCTTTAAACACGATTCCATCCAAAGACATCAAATCCCCCCCGCCTTTCAATCCTCCCCATCCGAGAACACAACTCAATCAAATCTCTCAGGTTATTTGCTCGTACAAAACAAACAAAATGACACGGAGTATATCCTAACAAGAGTACCAAGGGTACGTACCAAGACTACGAAGAGTACCAGTAGCAACTTGACCCCGTTTCTCCCTAAATGTACCTTCATACACTCGATCAATACAGCAACGTAAATAAATCACTAAGTTTGAGTTTCGCGATACGAAGCTTGACGGTAACAGACAGATTCAGTAGGCCAAGTTAGGATTACTCCCCTGTGTGCCATTTAGAGGAATTGGTTACGGTTACGGAGAGAGGTATTTTTTGGTACACCATGACATCAAATATGGTCAGAAGACTCAGAAGGAACAACAGTTAAGTTGTTAGAATTAGAGTATACAGTGACCAATAGGAAGTTGAAAGTGTCTTAGACCAGGAACGTAAGGAACTTTTGAGGCAGATTTCGAATCTAAAACAAAAGACTAGCGAAGTTGCTCAAAATCATCAAGATACTTAAGTTATCTTTTGGGAACCATCTTTTTTTCTTGGTCTATTTTGCCCCACTGCTGTTCAAAGGTCGCCCCCATACTCATCCAGCTCTCTTCATCTTTGTGAGTCCAAATCATCACGGCATTGTTCAGAACCATCACAAAATGAAAACTAAAACTAACGGCTAATACGCCAAAATCATCACAATGTATGTACCGCAGAATTTATCAGCTGTTTCAGCAATTTATCATGGCCAACAAATAATATTCGTTGAGTGACAGAAACGGGTTACCGATCCGGTTTTAGGGTGTTAGCGGGCGGACTGTAATTGTATGCATAATATGCATATGCATGATTATTTGGATCGGTGTTGACGCACTAGATATTGATGAATTAAACGCTTCACGTTCATGTACTAACTGTTTCCATACACATACATGGAAACAGGCTGTAAATATTTTAGCCTAGCTGTTGCCCGCGACTTATTCTGCGATCCAGGATGAAAAGTAACCTATATCCTTACCCAGATCATGTTCTATCTGTGTGCCAAATTTTATCCAAATCCGTTCAACCGTTTTGGCGTGAAAGCTTAACAAACAATCAAACCAACTTACTTTCGCATTTATAATATTAAGTTAGGATAGCACATAAGGATTAAATAAACATTATCAGCCTGTTAGTGTCCCACGGTAGAGCGATGCCTTTACCGTTAACTTTTGTATAGAAAAGTAACGGATACTGTCCAATTGTAACGTTAGCCACTTCAGACCATCAGGCTTCCTGAAAATATCTTCCTTCACTGTAAAGCAGTGAGAGATTAACTTAGAAATACACCTCAGGGCATCCAAAAACGTTGGTGCTTGCCAGGTTATGAATGGTCATCCTATTGAGCAAAAAAGTGAGCCTTCGGACCATCCTGCTAAGGGTCTATCCCAATGTGAAAGCAGTTTCACGAGAATTTGAACCTATGCATATTTAGCCCAAGCAAACTCGAACCATTTATTTCAATTAAATCAATTTCAGGCAATTTTGAATCGTCAAGGGGTCGGCCAAGATGGATCTAGTTGCTCATTCCAAAGCGCAGTAGGTTCTTCTGGAGAAGAACGGACAAGAAACTCAATGGACGTAGATTATCTCTATCTATATATATAATTCCGCAAAAAGCAGGAAATACTACTAGGTATTTATTTATTTTATTATTTACTAGCTTTTGCCAGCGGCTTCGCCCGCGTGAATGTCGGAAATCATCCCATGAGAATGTACTACCGGGATAAAAAGTGCCCTATGTGTTAATCCAGGTTATAAACTATCTGTGTGCCAAATTTCATCCAAATCCGTGCAGCCGTTTTTGCGTGAAAGAGTAACAAACGTCCATCCATCCATCCTCACGAACTTTCGTGTTTATAGTATTAGTAGGAAGTAGGATAGGATGTACACACAGTAAAACCGATACACATACGACATATTAGTATGAGTACAAAGGTACTGCTTATTTCTTAAGAAATTTCATCCAGCAGACCTGCGAAAGGAGAAATGAAAAATAAATGTAGACAATAGTGTCTGAGAACAAGAAGATAAGAATTTGGTTTTTCGACGTCTTAAAATAGAATATTAAATATACCTACACATAATAAAAATAATAAAAATTACATAAACTTAAATAAATGCTTAATCCAAAAAAAATAAAACTTACAGATAAGAGGAAAGGTAATGCTCTTTTAATCGATATTTGAATTGAGAAATAGATTTTAAATCTCGAATGCTAGGCGGAAGTGAGTTCTACAATCTTACAGCATGAACACAGAAGGATTATGAATAGTAGCTAGTTTTATGAGGTTCTAGGTATAGTCAAAGTGAAAGCATTTATTTCAAATAGGCACATAAAAGGCACTTTTGAACGTCAACATTTACATTTAAATAGAATTGATTCTAGTCGCCCCTTCCAAAAGGTAGTTTCGTATGGAGAAGAATGGGCAAGAAACTCCACCGTTACTCTTTTAAAATGTGTTACAATATTTTGTATACATTAATTATATAATTATATGTGAAGACGATGCACCTATAATAAAAATTACCCTACCACAATAGGTAAAAAGATTTTTTTAAACGTAGCAATGATAAATAAGTTAATTAAGTGATAGATACATGGTGTTCACATATTTACAAACATTGTAAAAGTAGGTATACGATTTCCCAAATTATGTAAACAAGTAATATGTCAGTGTGTGAGTTAAAGTAATCACAGAATGTAAATCAATGTCATAAAAATAACTAACTTAACTATACAATTAAAGTAGCAACAAGTTTAATTTTGTCTAGACCCTAGAATGTCCTATGGAGCTGGACCAGCATGTTTCCAAGCATTCTTATCTTGGATATAATCCTCTAATTTGTAATACGCTTGTTTACACAGTGAACTTTTTATATAACTTTTAAATTTTCTTTCATATATATGACAAGGTATTTTGTTGTAGCATTTAACACAGTCTTTTCTTTAACATTTTTTTTCATGCAACGAATTCACTACCAGATTAACTATACCATTTGAACTACTGCCTTCACAACAAACTTCTGTGCGACACATCTTCCTCCACTTTGATGTCAAATCATTACAAAGGTAAACAAGAACGACTAATTAGCGGTACACGAACGTATCTCATCGATTTTCGGTTAGCACTGACTAATCCGTTAATTTAGTGACTGCAGCTATTAATTTAGTAGGCCATTGATTCGTTGCTCTAATTGCGTAAATGATGTGGCGTTGTGCTTCTAAGCTCACAGTTAAGACGTATATATGGAACTCGTTACTGATCAATATTGATATTAACAAAAGACTTTGTTAATTAAGACATTTTGATGAGTTGAATTATATAAGCCGATCGTATCCTTCATATTGTGTTATAATGATGAGTAAGTAGTGTTGTGAGATTAATTGCTTATAATCTTCACGTATTTTGGTCGTCAAAGAAACTTGCAGCCTATTTGTCGCGTTTTGTTTCTGAAATTTTACAGCTTCAAAGACGCGAGTCTAATAAAACCAACCTAAAAAAAACATGATTAAACAAAAGAACACTCAACTACAACAATAGTTCCAGAAACAAAATGACACAAGGCCGGAAAAACAACAAATTCGCCTGATTTTTAAATCTTGTCACAACTCTAGTGTCCAACGACATAGTGAATGTCCCATGGAGTACTGGAGGCCAATCCTGGTCCCCCGAGTGGCATGCCGTCACTCTGCGTGGCCCGTTCGACGCCATATGTGACCACGTCAGCAAAAAAACATCGTAACTCCATAATCATTCTAAATAAACTCCAACTCTATCACCAACTAAATAAAGTTCAAACTTGATTGGACTTACAACTCGAGGGTGGGTTTGGGGTGAAATCCCAAAGGCGACGTACGGCACAGTGCTCATCATTTCCCCATTGTCTCGTTAGACAAAAATCAAAAACAAACACTCGCTGTAGGGATTTTCGGATCTAAGTTTCGGATGACTCCCAATCATCGTGTGTTGAGCTGTGATTGTACATTTGGGATTTAGAGGTCTATAAGCTGTCGGCGTTCAATTTTATGTGATTAGGACAACTGCTTACATCACAAATATAGCCATCAATATCACATCTGTAAAAAAAAGGGGAGTTGAACTATCTTCATGCGCATGGCGCCTCCAATAATATAATGTATATTGATAAGCAAAATCTTCTACGACATCTTTTACACATAGGTAGATAACATGAATTATGAGGAAACATTTTTAATTGTATCCATAGAACTTTTTCAAGGAAAATCAATGAAAATTCCTGGTTTTTATCTAGTGCAAGGAGGAATAACACCTAGTGGAAACTCGCCTATTCCATGAAGCCCGATAAAGAATAGGCCGCCCTGTCCCTACTACCCAATGGCACAGAATACATTATAGTACCTGCAACATGGTGTCATTAAAGTCGCCTAAAGAATTACTCAAACTCAAAGCATTTATTTCAAATAAACTAATTTATTTATTTATTTATAACTTTTCGCACAAAAGGTACAAAGGCGGACTTAATGCCTTAGGCATTCTCTACCAGTCAACCTTGGGGTGGTGAAGAGATACACACACTAATTACAGGCACTTTTGAATTGTCTGTCTTTTGAAAGCGTAGTAGGTACCTATGGAGAAGAACGGGCAAGAAACTCCATGGACACTCTTTTAAATCAAAATATTGTTACAAAATAGTGGTTACATCATACATGTTGAAATTATATGTGAGAACGATGTAGCAAGACGTGCACATTAAAAGCGCCCGTAATAAAAAGATAAAAACAATTCAGGAATAAAAATAAGCCGTGGCAGCTAAGAAATGACTAGTGCCTACTGACGGCGCCCGTTCACGAACATGACGAATGGATCAGCACCTTTCAGCTCAACCATTTCGAAGGGAACGCAATGATCCAATACACACGCCACCACCAGCGACACATTTGAGTGAGCATGACATACTCTCAGCCGCCAGGGCACACTCAAGTCAATGAAAGACGAACCCAGTAAGCTTTATAGTAACTACATAGTGCTCACACAGGTGCTATGCAATTATACAATACTGTTGAAGGATGGGTTGCTCCTGGCTCATACAAATTGCGATCACCATAACAGCCAAGACCAGTCCAGCGTGGTGAATATGCCAATTTTTCCTTTGACCTTTGATTATATAATTAATGTATACAAAATGTTGCAACACATTTTAAAAGAGTAACGGTAGAGTTTCATCCCCATTCTTCTCCATACGAAACTACCTTTTGGAAAGGGCGACTAGAATCAATTCAATTTTAATGTAAACGTTGACGTTCAAAAGTGCCTTCTATGTGCCTATTTGAAATAAATGCTTTGACTTTCACCGTTTATAGCAGCGGTCTCATAAACCTGTGTTTAGCAATAAACGCCTGCTGATTTGAATAACACAATAAATGATCAGTCTAAATCCCATATAATGAAAATAACAATATTGGTAATAAGAACATTAAAATGCAAAATAAAGTAAAAAAAATAACGATTTTATGTTGTATCTGTTATGAATCATACGCGCCAGCACAATAAAAATCCATTCAAATATATTCTAGTCTGCCATAATTTATTAGACAAGCTGTTGTCGGGAGTTATAGAGTTTCACACCAAATCCAATCACTAAATCAACAGAACGCAGAATTTATTTTCAACGTGAATTTGTTATTCTTTCTTTCGCCTCTTATTGTACGAAAAATAATATCAGGCGCCGTCGTGTTAGACATTTCAAAGGCTGTCTCTATATATCCTTCTATTCATCGAATATATGCATTGAATTACTCAAGATTTTGTCATGTTTTGGATAAATGTAATTCTTTCCTCGAAGATTGCGCCTCCGTCGTGACGCGTCTGCTACGTGACCACAATATCTAAGTCACGCTTGTCTCCAGCCACTCTTTTATGTCTATCATTTATTCTTCCGATACGCAAACGTCAGCGATTGATAAGTACAGTTCATGTCGAATAAATTGTCGGTAAAATTGTACGTAGAGTGAGTTACGACTGTGGACGGGCCCTTCGACTCCGCTGTTTTGCTTTGGCGCGACAGATTTATCGTTCGCTTTGTTTTTAGAAATTTTCGCCTCCGTAAACGCTTTCCCTCTATATCGGAAACGTCTATTTCAATCTGCATTTATTTGCTTGACGGAAAAGCTATCATTAAGACCGCCCTGACAATCTTCTGGTCCCGACAAACCTTCAGCACTCGGAAACGTAAATAATACACCCCATATTGAAGATTATTTCTAATGCTCAAACTCGAGACGCAATAAACTAGCGCGATGATAATAAAAATGTTCAGCTTATCCCTCTTGTTCCCGTTGTAAATTTAAACGGCGATGCGCAAGCGATTCTAAACCTTAGCGCATTTTATTAATGTCACGATAGAACATTTTAATTTTAATAAAACTGAACATCGGCACGCCCGACCTATTTGTCAACCTTCTTTACTTTTGCTGGCATGAAATCATACAGTCTCACTTTGCGTAACTACAACACTAAACGTGGAGAGCTCGCGAGTCGACAGAAAGCGTACTTTTTGATTAGAACGCTAAGACATAAATTCGCACGATAATCCACGTCCGCTCTCGTATGAAATATGAAATCCCCGAAGGACGCCGCGCTGGATTTAAGCTTTTCTCTTTAAAGTAATAAAGGTGTGTTTTATTTGAACTGCGACGGATTATATTTGGGATTTGGACGACGAAACACGTAGGCGAACCATCGCTCATGTGACAAATTTCTACGTTTGCCTTAACGCGGGCCACCGTGTTTAGAATATTATATCTGAAGAAGGGACTCTGGGAAGTCATATTGATTTACATAAGGAAAAAAGGCTGTAGGATTCTGGACAAATGAAATGAATCTTGAGTGACGTGGAAATGTATGGAGTATGAGTGGAAGTAATATTTTTTACGTGTACGATTCTATTTTGAGTGAATCTTTTATGTTCTAAGTATTTTCCCTTCAATTCAAAGAGGCTTCTTTGCATTTGCATACAACCACTTTAGATTTCTGGAAAGTAACTGTTGGTTTTATGTAAAACGAATTACAAACCTTAAGGCTATGACTCGCCAACAACCAGAATGCTACCGAAATCAGAATGTTGTTATGAGGTCCAAAAATAACAATAACAAACCTCAAGATAGTCTCAAACTCAAACTCAAACTCAAAGCATTTATTTCAATTAAACCATTTACAGGCACTTTTGAATTGTCAAGATTGTGGTGTGAGGTTGAATTGTCTAATAATTTATACTCGATATCTGATAATAAATTAAGAGCTGATTGGGCTAAATTAACGGATATTTCGTAATCAACTTCGTGAGAGACCTCATTGTAAATGGATTTAGAATCATTATTTACCTGGATCTATCTGTACAAATAACGCATTGGCCGACATTTTATAGAAGTGTTCTTAAAATACAAGTTCTGTTTGAAATAATTCGCTGAGGCTGTCTGATTCATACACAATTTACGAACTTGGCATATATTTAAATATACAAAATTTTCTATTTGACATCTGCACCCGCAAATAGGTATCAGAAGTTTATATCTGCAGACCGTAATCGGTCATAAGCACGAACAACAAACAAAAATGCAAATAACGCTTTAGATTCAAACAAAAAGAAAATGCATGAATACTTGAATCAACAGCTGTCATATTCAGTCTTTTCTTCGCTCCCACATCAGAATAACCCTAATTTTGTTTATCGATAAATCAATATGCGACATCAAGCGTCTCAAGGGGTGTGCAATAACGATTGTCTATGTACCAGTGTACCTACATGCGTCTTTTTTGCACCAATTGTAACTGGTGTCCCCCCAGGGAGGAGTTTTGTCAGTTCGTTTATGAATTCAAATCGTAGTTTTCCTTTCTGCTAGTAACGAACTCCCAACAATACGTGCGGAAAGAGGATTTTGCGTTTTATTCTATATATTTTTTGTGTATATTTTGGGGGCAGTAGACGTGATTCAGCTAGGTAAGCAACCCACCAATTGTATATTTATGAGCTTACTATTACGCTGTATAGTTTTATTTTTATTTTTATTGTAATACCAATTTTGAGTTGAACCTGTTGGGGATTAGTTCGCATGGAGTTTGAAATTGGTCGTTTATAAATCATTGTTACGATTGAAATATTTTCAGTGTTGCAACTAAAAGTTTAATTCTGTTAAAAAAATGGTTTACATCATTTTCCCGGCCGGTGCGCTGCGTTGGCAATTTGCCACTAATTGTGCAATATTTTTTATATTTAAAAACTGACATGGTTGGATATTGCTCCGGCGCTCGCTCAAATGATGTCAATAACCATAGATCTACCAACGGTGGCTCCATTCGGAAGGGAAACAAGCGTAACCTGTCACACAAACTTAAGAAAAGCTATTTTTGTTTCGTTCTCGGCGTTGCAACAACCGACGCATTCTTATTCGTGAGTACACCACTGTCACTATTTTTGGTATCAGTGTGACTCAATATACATAGATTACCATATATATTAACAAAGCTGTTTTACATTTAAAACAATATTCGTTTCATTAAAGTTGACCGGTCAACGGTTATCATCGCGGACGTCCTGCGCCGACCTCTTATCACCGTTTTTATCACCGAAAGAGGAAACAGACAGTATTTTTAATTATATTAGTCCCCACTGCCCACGCCTGATGCCACTGAAGTCTAGAATATCCATGATTTTGTCGCGCGAATTAGTTTCGCATCATTTTATCTGAAGGACGAACGTGATTTATGCAGTGATTCCGAAAAAATATTGGATAGTATTTCGAGTGCCAGTGATATAGTCTGTTAATAATTTATGTGAAAGTTTATAAAAGATAAATATTGCGACCCTAAAAGTATTGTTCAACTTGCAATTTGTGTGGAATAGTGTAAACAGTGAGCGTTAAAGTTTAGTTATTAAATCTGCCCGCCAGTGATTAAAACCAACAATAGATAGATACGTTGAATGATCAACACCAAATGTCCAAATTTGTTTAATTAAAAATACAAAAGGTATGTTAATTTAAAATTATCAAATTACATGAATACTGTTAATTCGTTACAATTAAACATAGAATGCGAAATTATGTTCAATTGAATTCGATAAAACGAGATTCGGGAATAACAAATGCTACACGAAATATAAAACAAGATTCATGGATAGAGGAAGTCATGGAGAGGAGGAACAAACACGTTTGTAATAAAATTTTAAATGCGCATTGTTCTTGCGACGTTGAGCCGTCGTTGTCACTTTACTACCGACGTGGAGTAGATTCATTGGGTGTGAAGTACCTCTGACCAAGAGCTACAATCGTACGTTTAAGTACCCATATTTAAACATCGCCAATTAAAGGTGTATTCGGCTTTAATATCAAGAATATTGAATTGTAACCCCATCATTGATACGCTAAACGCTAGCTTCTTACGACATGACTATTTGTCACACGTTTTCTTTTATTTGTTAAGTATTGTTTTAAGAAGACTCTCATTGTTCTTCTTCACATGACAGCAGCATACGCCATCCAAACAATTAATAAAGGTAGTTCTCAAACATTCCCAAAAAAAACATAAAAATGCATAGTCATTACTATGCGACTCGTTTTCAATTAGCATTCCTTATCTAGTTGCACCACCACAGTTGGAAGAGGGGGAGAGGACTTGGCAAAAATTTCCACCTAACGAGCTCATTGTCTTTTATTTGGACCAAAGGGTTCCGTCGCCGTCCTTAATTAACGGCTTGAAGAATCCAAAATGATTTGACTAGATGATTTCAATGGCCGAAAACATTTTTTGAATCTCTAAGTACTCTTTCTCATTACTGGTTAAGTTGGGAGATGTGTTCTGTTTATACAAGCATGTTTCATATTTATTGGTAGCGGTATGCAACAAAGTGTTGAAATCGCTTAAGTCACGCATGGCTATACCATATGGCATGAAATAACGAACGTAATTAGTAATAATGGGTTTAAAGATTGCTCAACAGCGTTAACGAATAGTGTAGCCCATAGTGACCCAATTAACTTTTTTGTAATCAGTTGTGGATAAATTTCATCAGTTATTTTCATACTTGAGCAGTGTTTAAGCTCCTAATGCAATATAATTGAACTCAAACAATATGTACAATGATGTATACAAGGTGGATTTTTGAGACGTGGCAGTAAGGGTAGGTACCTTAATCGTTGTAGGTACGGGAAAACGGTCGTAGGGGACTATCCATAGGAAAAGTTTTTCGCGATTTCTGACTTTCTAGTACCTACTCAAACCTCAGTTGATTCCATAGAGATTGTTGATCCTTATCAAAAACGTTTTTTGTGAAAATTTGCCATTTTTATGCTGTCTATACAATTTTGTCAAAATCTGTAAATGCCGATCTATATTCCTCAATAAGTTATGGATAGTCTCCTACGACCGTTTTCTCGTAGCTGCAACGATTTAGGTACACCCTAACTGCCCCGTCTCAAAAATCCACTCTGTATAAAGACTTGTTAGAACGATTTGTCTTCTATTCATTGACTAAGGCCGAGATATATAAGCGATGCTTAGCACGTACTTTAGCTCAGCGTTATTCCTGTCACTGTCGTACAACTGTCAAACTACAAGTGCAAGATAGAGATGGTATTATGTCTCAGTCAGAGCACGTGCTAAGTAACATTTAGAGATTTCAGCCTAAATCTATAAAAAAAAAATAAGGTGGTTTTGCTCTGGTCTAGGTCAGTGGTGACAGAGACAGAGTCGACGGTGGAGTGAGCTTACCTAGAAGAAGCCTGTTCACTCTCACTTTGAAGAGATTAGGGTTGTATGCGTTCGGAAACACAGACGCAGGTAGTGAGTTCCATTCTTCAATCTTGGTCCAAATTTGTGCTAAGCTGCAGTTAAAAAAATATTTCATTAAACTCCATCAGAGCAGTCTTAATGCAACCAGCATTCAGTAGCCTAAGTCCAGTAATGAGGCAGAGTTGAAGCTAATTTTATTTTCTTTCTTTCCTTTGAGTGGGCCTCCCGGGATATTTGCGTTAAATTAAAAAGTTTCCTCTCTACATCTCAAGAGCACTTCCTCCATGGCCCGTTTATTTCTTTTCGATACTTTTCCCTAATGGTCTCGTACGTTTACTGTACGACTCAGATTAAAATACAAGGAAAATATAAATAAATACCGTTATTGAGGTTAGCTTTCCAAGTTGGCTTTGCGTTTTTTTAATCACAACATGAAATTTCTGTTAATTCAGTTTTGGTATGCTCGTTTAAAAGGAAAGTATTCCTATTTGAATTAATCGTTTTATTATTAAATATATCTAAATATATTCAACATGATTGGATGTATTGTATACCGATCCTGGGTGAAATGCTGCTCCTTCCAAGAAGAGTAAAAGATATTTCAGCTTCATGGATCGACGTATCAATAATATTTTTCGTTTTATATGACCCTTTCATCTACGTTTAGCAGAGGGTGCGTTGGATCCCAAATATAGTTTCTTCTGTAAAGATAGAACCTTTAGAAATAAGTGCTTTAGCCTTAAATAAAAGAAGCTGAATTGGGAAAAATAAATACTTTCCCTATTCACATTTTTTTACTTCTCCTGGTTTTACTTGAAGAGTTTAAATAAATATATCCATAGCTTACTATTTTATTACTTTCGCCTTAAACAGTGGAGCATCAATACTTTCATCCCGTCTAAGTTTACTGCGTACTTTCGTATTTTCATTCCCAACATTAAAATCATTTCACGAAGCATTCTTATTGTACTCTTTGTCATGTTCCGAAGCCATATTATTCCTAATTATTTTTGTCCTTTCCTTCCGACTTCGTTATGCGGCTTCTTTTCCTTTTATTTATTGTCGATAGTATCTCCTTTATTTATACGTAACGTAGGATATGTATGAATCGTCTACTTCAAATATTCTCAGGATGTTTCAAGTTTTTCTTTCTCATGTGTTATTGATATTCTTTTGTTTGAGTTCCGCTTTCTGAGAGAGATCTTTTACATAATTCATTATGATTTATTTTGAGTACCTGCAATCTTACTAACTGCCTCCCATCCAGGTAAACAAATGTTTATTGTTTGTCACCGTCTTATTTTAAATCAACGATACACCATATCAGTCTAATGGTCGATAAGGACCTCTAATGACATGCCAATGAAATCACGAGCTACACTATAATAGTAACATTATGTGGGTTTATACGTCTTCAACAATTAACAGTCACCATCCTCCCCAGGCCTGGGCCGGCTGCAGCCGTACGGCTCGGGCAGCGGCAGCGGATCAAGCAGCGGAAGCGGGCGGCGGCGCGCGCGCAGCGGCCTTTCCGACTCGCCGACCGCTCCCGCTACGCCCACGTCGGCTTCCGACAACGCGTCCGACGCAACTCTCACGGACTCGGAGCTGCCGTTGGCTAGGGATTCCACCCTGCTGCATAACGGTAAGATTAACCACACAATAATCCTGTATATGGTCTCATCACCATCATGATCTTGCCATTATCCCAAATTATTTGGGGTCGGCGCATCATGTCCTCTTCATCCATGTTTCTCACGGAACTTTAATTTTCTTTTTCTTATCGTACGGTCTCAGCAACCGCATAATATTTTGCGGAAGCAGCATTTACTTAGATCTCATGCGCACGGAATATTGGAACTAAAACTTTGAAAGTAGACGCTTGTCAAGCAAAATAAACACAGTTTCCTGATTTTGGTGTTTCGGTTACAATAACTCAATCAACAACGTCTTTTTCTAAACTTTTGCCTACATCCCACTGCCCCTATCTAATCTAATCTATAAATTAAAGGACTTCGTTTAAAATGTATAGCGTTGTCTGTTTTTATTTTACTCGTCAGTTTTTCTTTTAGTTTCCATTGTCGAGGGACTTCACTGTTATAGGTAATTCTTGGTGCTCGTCAACAACAATATCAATAACGACACCGACACATGATATATAATATTCAATAACGACACCGTGTCCCAGATACTGTGCTATTCTATTATTCTGCTTGTTCTTTGTAATAGAAAGATTTACACAGAAACCCACCTACAATAAAGTACGCTTCCATTTAAAAAAAAACAGTCACGAGAGATTAAGATGGATATGAAAAGTGCCACCTACTGTTTGTGCACATATCATTTCCAATTGGACAACTCATTTAATCGTGATCCTGTTTCCTTCTATGTACAAGAAACATTTATTATTTCTCAGTAATACCACTTGCTCCTCTTATATCTACATCTTCGCTGTGATCTATATTATAATCAATTTCGTCTTTAAAAGTATCGTTAATACCTCATCCCATAGCTCTATGATGTAATGTGACTGCTGGATAGACTTTTTGTTCGTGTGAGGTCTCCACGTGGCGAAGTAATCTAATGCTCGACTAACAGTTTAAGTTACATTTAATGTGTCGAAAGTAATTAGCGTTTGTTCTTGCTAAGGGTAGAAGTTGTTTCATTATTGTTTTACTTCCTTTTTCTTGAAGTTTTTTCTCTTTGCTGCATGTCAAGGAATATATTTAATAGGGTATTTTAATTGATACTCCGTTCGTTAAGCAGGTTTCCAAGAAAGTATAATCTTAAAAGAAGCTTACTTACCCACAATTTATTATATCGAATTCTTATTTCTGTTATTCACAATTTTCTTAACATGGTAAATATGCAAATTACAGTCCTTCTAAACAACATTATAAAAATTTCAAGAGTTCCAGTAAATCGAAATGACGTCAGAAATTTCAACGGATATCTATCTAGAAACGTTATTTATTAGAATTTAAAGTCGGTAAAGCCAAAGGGCCACCGCTCCATATTAGACTGCGAGGATCCCGCGGTAAAAGTGTTTGCTGGAATGCAAAATGAAGCATGTGATTGCTACGGAATCGCATTATGCCAGTCCTGGATATCGACCCGTGGCGCTGGAAACGATATTTTTATTTTTCAGGCTAGTAGGTAGACTAGGAACAGGTGACACAGAATATTTTATAGGCAGTTTTAATCGCTGCACTTTTTGGAAATTGACCAACCGATGTTAAAACAATTTTGTACAACGCTCCTCATAATGTTGTTCCACATGCATGCAAAATTCCCGTCAGATTTAATTAAAGAATTGTAGACAAGTAAAAAAGAATTTTTGACGTAAGAATTTTAATTTTTTACCGTTAATATCGCTTCCAGCGGTCCCTAAATTCATTTAGCAAAGCACTGTGTCACAGAGGCCTCTCGCGACGGTTTCCTAATGGGTTTTTATCGTGTCGTGCTCCATGAAAATTGAACAGGAAATCCTAGGGAGTCCCGGTTTTAATTTGCCAACCATTGGGTTCTATAATCGTTCTAGATTTCATTGAAATGCAATTTAATTGGAATTCCCTCGGTGTGATTTGAATCGACTGCGTTTGTGGGTCGACGTTATTTGATATTTTATTCAGAGCCACGTAAGTTCTAGGGATTATCTATTTAATGTGTTTGCAATATAGAGTTTGGTATCCGCATTTTTAAATATGTGTACACTGTACTTTATACCCGATTGCCCCAGAAGGAGGGTAATGTTTTTCGAGAGAATGTATTTACGTATTCTATTTCTTTGGCACGCTCTGTAGCCTAAACGGCTTGATGGATTTTAACATAAATGAAGTATCGTTTGATTCGTCTTAATTGTGGGAGTGATAAAGGCTATACAGGGCGTCCCACGGATATACCACATGGAGGGAAAGTACCTTGAATATTGTAGATGGAACATATTATTAAAAGACCACATTATTTTATTTTACGTTTATTAAATTCTTTTTACTTGTGGTAGGGTAATTTTTATTATAGGTGCATCGTCTTCACATATAATTATATAATTAATGTATACAAAATATTGTAACACATTTTAAAAGAGTAACGGTGGAGTTTCTTGCCCATTATTATATGTATGCTTGAATATGAGGCTTTTGATAACGTTGGATGTGTATACTTGTCTTTTTTTATTATTTTTTTTATTTGTAATGTGCGTTTTGTTTGTGCAGAATAAACATCTTTTCTTTCTTTCTTTTTATACGAAACTACCTTTTGGAAGGGGCGACTAGAATCAATTCTATTTAAATGTAAATGTTGACGTTCAAAAATGCCTTTTATGTGCCTATTTGAAATAAATGCTTTGGCTTTGACTTTGACTTAGAATTTAAAAAACATTATACTGCATTCATAGACATTTAAATAATTACATGGTTGAACCGGAAATCGAACCCGTTACATGAGTAAAACCTTACCGGTTACGGCGAATGTTACCATTTAAAAAATATTATGTTTATAAGAACTTTTAGAACTAGGTATTGTGTATTTATTTAATTTCTTGTTTTCGTATGCTTCGCCGGTTGACGTCATCACGTCAACGTCGCTGAAAACCAGCGCTGGGGCTCTGTATCACATAGGGTCGTAGCATTATGCTGAGCGATAGCCGATTTGCGTGGATGTGACGCATAGTTTCTCTCAACTTGTTCTTTTTTGCGTATGTTTTTTTTTCTCTGCGTAATGTATACCTCGATTAAACGTTTTTTCTTTCTTTCATTTTCTTTCTAGATTCAGACCATTTTCTGTACAAACTAAGTATGAAAACTAAGGCACAGATATTCAAAACAAATTGAATTTAATTACTAACCTAACCTAATTAATTTTCGACTCTTATTTCATATAACCCATATTATTATCGTAACAAACTCTAACACAAATTGCCCAAACAGTTCAACATTTTCTTCCAGTTAAATGTTTACGTGTTGCTCCAATGGCGTTAGTTATAACTTATAACTCGTAAATACAAATTACTAACGAACGCTTTCGATACCCGCCGCGTGTTTTCGATGTTTCACTTTCGTCCCTCAAAACTTTTCAGTTGAAAATTTGGGACCAATGTTTGTTTATATACAGTTTTTGGGGTCCAAATTTAATTTAAACTATCGTTGCTTTTATTTGTCGTTTAGTACAACATTTGTCGTGCCGCGGTTTGTACGTGGTCCTTTGTTTGCGGTGTTGAATTTATTCCGCCTGGGTTTTGCTTTCACCAAATTCCGGGATAATTTGTCCGTATGTAATGGATGTTGCGTTTCATCTTTAATTTGGGTCGTCCTGTGTCACTCGAGTTCATTTCCACTCCTTAATTAAACTAAGTGATACGATCCTATTTAACGTTTTTCTGTCTTAGGCAACGGACGTACATTAACATAAGTAATAAGGTGTAGTTAAAGTGTAGTGGTTTCACTTGAATGAGCAAGTTTCGTTGGTGTGTGTAACCCGTAGCATAATTAAGACAAAAGATAAAATATATCAATCCCACACCACTTTGTTTTTGCCCTTTTGTATAGAATATTTAATACCAAAATTAGTTTTCTCCTAGCTGAAAAAGCCAAAAGATATAATTGTTACCAAGAACAGAAACTTTATTGGTTATATTAAAAGAAATGTTTCATAACTTAAACACCGACTCCGAGGATCAAATCGCTTGAATTGCCGTCATAAACAGGCGACAAGTCGTAAATGTGATCTCGCCCAGCGAATGTGTTAAACAATTTGATACGCGGTAACAATGACGTTTTTATGTCGCGATATTTCGGTAAACCTACCGAATGTCGCTCTTAATTGCCGCCATTAAACGCATGCTTGTGACGAATCGCCGAGCGATAGATGGATACCGGTTATTTTTCACATTACAAACCAATATTTATCTCACTCACTCTTAATCCCAACTACTGCACTAGAAAGAGATGCATATGCATAGTGTTTCAGTAACCGTGGGATAATCATAATGAAAGCCGGAAATTCGTTAACGAATATGGCAGCGCTTCGTTAAATTTTATGTGTGTTTGTTTAATAAATGAATGCCTTTTTAAATTTCCATATGGTGCCGTCCTGTTTTAATGATCGCGTCGAGTCGGACTTAACAAAACAAATGTGGAATGAGTGTTACGAAGGATCATTAATCTATTAGTGAATGTATAAGAATAGATAGAAAGAGTATGACGTTATTAGCTTCAGCGCGCGCCGATTCTCGCGTCTTTCACTATTTTACACCCCGAAATTGCGGAATTAATGTTTCCGTATTCATCCATCAAGGGGATACTGTGAAATTTCGTTCGCTCAAGACATCCCCTTAATCCTCAAGACGAATATCTCAAACTCACGGACGGAGCGGAATAATCGCGAGGTTGTGACGAGCTGAAAAAAATTATATAATTCGTCACTTAATCCGAGCATCTCGGGGGGTTAGTCAAACAAATACCTAGTATTAGTTGTGACAAACGCAGGCTTGAGTTTTATGTGATCAAATATAAAAGAAAGATCTTAGCGTGTTTCCCCTCTGAAGTAGAAATATAACACATTTATGGGCTTCCTTTTAAAACCACCATTACATCGTCGAAGAAATAAGAAGAGAATATGGAGCTGTCAGATGTAAGGGCTTGCAGATTGAAAACGATTTTAAACATTTTATTCGGAAGTTGATTTGAAAAAGTTTAATGGTCTTTTATAATCTCACTTAAGATGCTATCGTCACTTGAAAGCCTATCTAATTCCCGATATCGGTGTCTTAGAAAAATAAACGATTAAAAGTATATTACAAAGGACTTTGGTACCAAAGGGACGACAGTAGAGTAGATTTTCACAGTACATTGAGCGTAAAAATTCTCCCGAAAACGGGATACGAAGGAAGAAATACTGTAATGCGTAATGAACTGAAATCTTTTACTACTTTCGTGTGACCCGAGTACAAGTTTCGAGCGACAAGCGTTGACATACGCACAGAAGCGGTCCTAAGTGTCCTCCCTGGGGAAACACACACAGGAAAGCCAAAAAGAAAATCAATTCATTATGACGTTCCGCTTATGCCTTGTCATATCGTCATCTTTCAAATAAATCCGCTTGTAATTTGTACCAAAAGCTTTATGCGACAAACCATGGCACAAAGCTACAACGTTCTTAGTTTGGTCGAAAGCACAAAGGAGTTCAGTAGCGACTCGCCAGACCCGAAAAAGTACGAGTCCTTTGAGAGACCAATCCTTTAATACTAATTGAATCATAATTTAGGGAGACGAGTTTCTTTTTATGTAAATCTTTTTTGCCTATGAAGGCTCAAAGGCTGGCAACGTAATAATCTTGAGTTTGAAAGGTTTAGAAAGCACTCGTGTATTTGGTATTGGAATAAACGTCTTTCATGTACATTTTAAGAATATTGTTTATAGATTTATCGTTTTTTATATTTTCTTTGTAATGAATTTAAAAGAAATAGTAAGTACTTAATATATAATAATTAGTTTAATCATTTTATATAGCAGTTTTTAGTATTTACCATCAGAAATATTAGATAAGATAGATAATACGGGCTGGTGTCCGCAACTCCACGACAATGCGCGTATTTTGCGTACGGATCAGAAATATTAATAATTAAAATGTTTACAAGCGATGTTTGTAGGTTTTCCTAAGGAGATCTTTTGAAACCATTCAGTAAGGTTTATTGCTATGATAATTCGTATTTTTAAACAGAAATGTTTATGTTATTAGTAACAAATCAACGCTTAATTAACTATAGCTTTTATGTTCCTCTTAGCAAAACAATTCATTAGTAATTGCAATCAAACTTGTTTTCACAAAATACCTTTAATATTTTGAGATGTTATGCCTTTACTGACAGCCGTTTTGTTTAATTGTTAGTTTCATGTTAATTGAAAAAGAACGAACAATACGCAATTTAAAACAATGCTTTTATAAACTATGTACCTATCTATATGAAATGATTTACGTTAGTTGTTTTGCATCCCGTGTATTTTATTTCCCTGATATAATATTAACACAGTTCATCCATAAAATAAATGACACCTTGGATGATGTCAATATCACTGAAATCCGGAACTTAAAGCGAATAACGCCAACTTTTACCTCATCCTTACGTACTAACTCCATAACCCATCCAATGTCAGTATAATATCAAAAGACAATTTACCGTAGCACACGCGACAACGACGGCGGGAGCAGCGATAAATCTCCAGGACAATTTCCGAAATTTTTCTATCAGAAAGATTTACACTCCAGTCATCTTGGCGAAAGAAAATCGCACCTACAATCCTATTATCGATCCCTATTCCAGTACAATTTGCGAGTTGCGCGGGCGAGCGGTAGCAATTTTCAAACTTAAATGAAAATATCGGTTGGGGTAGAAGACTGCAGGGAACATTTTCCACGTCTTCGGGTTGTCGATAGTTCACATCCCGTCGGAGCCAGACATGATTCAGTCGGCAAGATCCTTTGTCTAAGCAAAGTTTTCGTCCAGTGGTTTCACCCGAATGTAAAGCTAACAGGCTAGTGAAAGAAGCACATAGATTATTGATGTTCTAAACGAGGATTCTATAGTGTTCAAATTTTTATTATGATACCTACGTCCTGTTTATAAAGCAATTTGAAAAAAAATACAAAAACATGCAACGTATTTATTTTATGTCATAACACTGTTCATCTTTTTCCTAGAAATTAATATTATTATAATTGTTATTCGCGCAGGTATGAAAATAATAATTATAATCTTGATAGCTACATTCAATTACTTAACAGAAACAAAAATACGCGGGATTATGTAATGAGCTTTACTACTTTCATTTTGATAATTAGAATAGTTTATTTCTGCTTTAATTAGAACGTACTCTACTTTATTTAATTCTAATCCTTGTTACGTGCTTACTGCTATTAGTTACTTAAGTGAAGCAGTTTTACCTGTATGTTATTTTGTTTATAGTTTTACCTGTGTGTTATTTTGTTTATAGTAAAGAGGAAAACTTTACTAGTTATTGTTGATAATTAGTATGATCAAATAATTCTGCCAGCAACAGACGTATTGAATTGATTGATCATAATTGTTTAGTTATTGTTCGGTTAAAACCCAGAGGAGATAGCATAATGGACGTAGGGCTGTTTAGCAACACATTGCAAAATATACTTCCGAAACTCACCATGACACGATAAACCAACCATACAGCATTCGGTATATGATGGATATGTCCAGCTCAAACATCCGAAACGAATACCTATGAACGGTCTCCTTCGAACAACAAACAGTTAAAGTAACGTACCATATTTCCAACCACGACCACACTTCATGAACAGTATAAAACCGACCATTATCCAGAGCCAAAATATCTATATATCATTATAATGACCACGAAATAGACAACATTCTAGATCTAGACGACCACTTCGATAAAGCTTAAAGTACAGTAGCTAAACATAGAGTACCTTTTATAACATTAACGGCTCATTTTCAACTTAAAGCTGAGTAATATTGCTGTGGCCGATATCGTGGCCATAGTATTTTATAGGAAGACAAAAGCACGGAATTCAGTACTGAATAAGTAATAAAATATCGACAATATTCTCCGATCGGCCCGATACCGTGTAACAATCGAAAATTGGAAATTGTTAAATAAAGTTGAATGTATTGAACGTGAACATGCTTGTGCTGGCAAGACCAGGGGTCATCTGATTTATGCTATCGTGAAAGATATTTATGGACTTTAGCACGTTGTTTAGAGGGTATTAAGGTGGTATACTACTTTATTTGCAAATTAGCATTATAACGGGGACAAAGGTTTGATTCTGATCTTGTTTTTGTTTTTTTTATTGCCCCGATTGAGCTGTTCAGAGTTGATGGTCAAAAATCAGTAAGAAGTAAGAAAGGCAGAATTACAATAAGAAAATTATTGATCTCTTCACAATGATCGAGCAGTACAGAGTTTACGCCTTCAAATAATTTTACTTAGACTGTAAAAGTCGGCAAGTAGCAATATGTTTTAGTACAATATCTATTGATACAAGTTGAAACAGTGAGTGCATTGAAGCAACGTCGACACAAAGGGAGGATATAAGCGAAAGTAGCAATTTTGACGCCCTGCGAAAGATTTCCTCATTTTCACGAAACGTATTTTGCTACGTTTATGGTCCTTATTTCCCTAACATAAGATTGGTTTTTGATGTTCTGCGGTTAAACAAAATATTGTTCATTCTTTTAAAGCAGATGCCTTGTTCCTTTTTTCCAAGAGGTATCTGAGAAAATTGGTCATGATTGCTTATTATTGAAGGTAAATAGTCTTTTTTTTTCGTTAATGGTCTTGGTGATGATTTTCTAAAAAACCCTCACTGTAGAAACAATGAGGGATTTAACATACCACATAAGTAGATATTTACAACCAGAAGTATCTACCTACAAATATTATGACTACAACATTTGGTATCGTAAGTTCTAAAAACACTAAGACAGTCTCTGACAAATACCATTAGGGAAAAAAATTGTTGAGAAAACAAAGTGCCAAACTAATCCTACTTACGTTAGAAATAAAAATAACAACAGAAACACCCAGTACAAAAACTGGAAACAACCCAAACATGTGACAAAAACAAGACTCCGCAAAAGTTACGTGACGCTGGAAGACGATAACAACAAAATCAAATTCCATCTTCACAATGTAGTACGTCAAGTAAAAATTTTCTGAAAAGAAGTTGTTAACAAAAATACGCTGAGGCCCGCAATGCCTGCGGGGCCTTGATAAGGCGGTGGGATCTCTAGTAAGCACCCGTCCGGGGAATCGCTCCTGTTCGGCTACAAGATATGAGATATAGCGGGTGTAATCTAGTTTCAGTTACATTGTACTTACGTGTATACAATATATAACAGTGGGTATCATCCGCCTGCATTGGTTTGGGATATTTGTTTATAAACTAATCTGGCTCTTCTTTTTTTCATTGCCAAATTCCTTACAAGCCACGTCGATCTTGGTTTGGTGTGCATCAACTCCTGCTTCTCCTGCTTTACCTTCGCAATATAGGTTCATAGTCAAGATGTTAAAATTAAGTCTCAACGAATTCAAAGTTACTCCGGAATTTATCCTTCGGGCTAGTTTCTGAATCGTCATCGACAATATTCATATCGGTTTATCACATGAAACTTTCTTTTGCCATGATTACTTTGCTTACCTTATTGACATATCTGTTTTAACTACATATATTAGTTATCATAAATACTGTTTTAAAACTCTCTATTTACTGCTAACTTGTTCCACAGTCGATTCGACACTTACAACCTGTTCGAGGAATACCTAAAGATCCCTCGCCTCACGATGGTGTTTTCAAAGAAAACGTGTATTGATGAGTTAATTAAGCTTTCCCTATTCTTAACGTTCGGGTTTCGTGTTTATGGAATAATATTTTAATAATTATTTGAATTTCCTAAAAAGGACTGCCTTTATTGAATTTTCCCGTTTAAGCCACAAAAGGGAAAACTCAGGTATGAGTATTATTATTTCATCAAAGGAACTCTTAATCATAATATTATAAACACTGTTTGTGTTTAAATACTTTCCTACATATTTTGCTACTACCAATTAATATGTTGTATCTAATTCAATATAATTGAAGATAAATATGCATGGTTTATCTATTTCAGCAATTGTGGTCTAATAAAAAATCTGAAGTTGGATTTACGCGGTATGATCTATTCAGTTTACGAAATAACTTATTCATCAGAATACTTCTCGGTAAAACTTTTAGTCCCGAATGTATTCCGGCACGAAAATGTTCAATTCATTCTTTCGACGTCCATATATAGTAAAGCTTAAACCTATACATAATTCATGGAACAATAAAAACCGATTTGCGTACTTCGCTTCACCAAAATTCCATTAAAACTCTCAGCAGTACCCAGGCCATATTTTTTACTTTTTTCATCACAAAAGAATACTCGTGGCCCCAAAAATTGAGTTAATCTTATAACTTTGTACACAAAAGTACAATGAGAGGGACGAAATAAAACAAATAAATTAAATTATAAGAGATTCCTGAGGAGATTGTCGCGATATCCTTTAGCAAATGTAATAACGTTGTTAGATTTTTAAGGTTTAGCTGTAACAGAAGAAATAGTAGTGTCTACGACAATAATGTAACAGCGTAATTACATACCTACTTCGCAATGGACCTAACATATTTTTTCTTCTTAGAAAATACTTTTTGTGGAACATATATTTGTTCTCCTTCTAATTATCGTGGTTCTGGGTAACTTAAAACCGTTGAGAGAGTTTTTTTTTATGTCAACCATTTATTTTATTCTATTAATATTTTTACAATATTGACATTTTTACGCGACGGAAAAAAATAAGAGGTTCTCAAGTCAACGCGTATATTTCTTTTTTTATATTTTTTCTTCAATTAACTTTCAAGAACCACCAACATTTAAAAAAAACTATACCGTAAGAGAGTAACGAACTTTTCATGTAAAATAAATTCAACTTTTGATACTCTCAACCATATTTAAATAAAATTCACCTCCAACTTAATGTCACCTAAACGTCTAAACCATTATAGGCTCCCAAAATGTGTCTCCCTAAAAACGTACACTGTTCAGTACGACACGTCACAAAGCGCCCCCACCCTGACTGGCGTGCATCGCCAAATGCATCATTACGCCTGCCAGACACAATGCACCCCTATACGCGTGGATGTGACAAAAGCAAAACATTTTGTTGCCTCGTGAATGATGCCAGTAATCAATTTACAAATTTATTTCAACACCACTGAGGTTTTACATTTAGTGGGTGTGTGAAAAGTCTTAATTTTGTGGTGTTTTTGACAAGATTGATTTGGGCTCCTAGTGCGAGTGTTGTATGTTATTTTTTTCGATTTTAAATAATCAATTAATTTAACTCGCATATTTAAGTTGACACTGTCATTTGGTCGCAGTTAAATATACCTACCCCAAAGTGGTATTTGAGAAAATTGGAAAGTAATTTTATCAATATAACATTTGTGCTCATATTGCAAAATTGCAGAAGTAAATTAAGTAGTAACTAGGTACTTGTTAGCTTCAGTCCACATCTGTATTCGTTCTCTTTGTTCGCTTACAATCTGGACAAGACAAACCGCCACATCCACGTGACCTACATCAGATTGTAGCATCTACTCCACAAAAGATAGCTCTATCCAGCCGACCTAGATGTTATTCGATCAACGCTTTTCAAAGACGTAATCACACAATCGTAAACCGATTCGACCTCACAATGTCAGTCAGCCCTCAAAAGGTCCCATCATACACCATTATCACGCGAGTCAACGCACCCTTGAACTAACCATTATACTGTACAAATCCCTACTTACGTTGCTGTCAATCTCACACCTAAGGGCAGAGAAAGAGAAATCTGGATGATCCCAAATTAGATACGCGGTAACGAGACGGCTTCCACAGCAACGATAATGGGTTTTCTTTGCTGAAGGGAAAAACCAATTTCGTTGCTAAAACATCAAAATATCTAAGTCAAGTTGAGGATAATCCTCGTAGTAGACGGTAAGTATCTTACGTCTTGATATTACTTTGTTTGTGAGCACGGCGCTGGCGGTTACACGTGAATATTTTTATGTACTGTGAAGTTTGTTCGACTTGAATTGATGATATTGGAAAAGTTTGCTTTTGCCTTGTGTTTAAATAACTACGTGTTATAATGAAAATAAGCGGCTTTTGATAGGTTTTGTTTTCACGCGGAATTTTTAACAGCTTTCTTGGCGGAGTAATCGTTAAAATAAACAGTTTTAGGAACGTCCTAAAAGCGTACTAGACCCAAGATTTGACTTTGAAATTTTTCCGACGTATTCTTAGGGAAGCTCAGTCAGTGTAGGTACTCTTAGGAATATACATAATTATTACTGAAACATAGTAAAGGTTGGTTTACTGAATTTCCCAACATTGAAAACAAAGCCAACAATGAAACTGTCCGATAATCACTATTTACAATGAACCGAAGTAATTACTATTATAATATGGTTGTATACTATGAATTTCAAGAGAATATTGCACAATTCAATTCAACAACCTTTGTTTACATTGTTAGACTATGTTATAATAAATAAGAACCTAATATATAATATAATAAGGTAATATCGAAACTGCAAAAATTTAATAAGAAGGTTCCTGGAATCTTTCATCAACACAAAAATAAAGCTTTGAGACTACGAGACTAGACTAAGAGAACACGGAAAGTACCGAGAGGTTTTTTTTTAAATGTGGCTATAACCGTTCAGTATCTGACAAACTATCTAGCGGGTGTTTTACAATCAATAGAAACGAGTACACACGAAAATGATCAATAGTGCAATACCAAATACATGTTTTCTAATCCCACATATAAAATAATAATCCTTCACTTTTTTATTTCACATAATATATCATCAACCCGCTCGTACATTTTTTGTTTCTTTAGTCACATCTGCAAGATTACAGACACCACATCCCCGAATGTTTTCATAACTTGTACAAACATTATCTTGCCGGATGAATTAGTTTTATCCCTAAAATAATTCTCCAACAAAAATACCGTATATTCCACGTAGGTACTAGTTACTTGTATTTCCATACCTTTCGCTTTCAAAGCAACGTTGCATTATTTATTGGGGAAAAACTTTATATTTTCACAAAATAACCGAGCAGATGCTTGGATCACCTGTGGACGGGCTATTAACATAAGTTTCCATTAAAAACTGAACCTTATTATTTGCCGTGCAGAGTTTATTTTCCCCCAGTGTATTGTGAGTGAGGGGTTATGTTTTTGTTTTTATAGCTGTTTGTAATCGCCTCGGAAAGGCAGTAGTCGGTGTAATTTTCGTTGCGAGATTGTGTCTTGTAGAATGTTTTATTCAAGCGTTTAGAAATATCCGCGGTGTATTTTAACGTTTGTTTATGAATGGTAATGAGCTGTCGATAGACCTACATGTTTATCCCACTTCGTTTGGAGATCCTTGAATATTTTCCGACAACTCTTCTGGGCAGATGTTTTTGCAAGAGGCGTATCACCACATACTAATTTGTATAAACATAGAACGTTGAAAGTGGATAGAACACACTGCTTAGGGCAAGTTGTCAATCTACAAACTACTTTGTATTACTAGAGCGATTGGATAGCTTAAAACTTACACCATTTGCACGTACACAGGCTGCAACGATTTAAAAAAAAAAAACTAACCATAAATTTCTACGCTGGGGGTCTACTACAACCATTTGCTGAATTCGTGGTCACTGTCAGCGCGTCAATACCCCTTACACCGTGTAAAAAGTCTTTCAACAATGCCTACATTTTCATAGAAAAAATTACAGACACTATGAAGCAGCCACTATATTTAATTCCTCCGTCCTGACAAGCGATTTTTGGTCCAAAGTTATTAGACACACAAATCGCGCGTCAGTCAGTGTCCCAGGGCAATGTTGTTTGTTCCCAGCCCGTGTTTGCTCAGCTAACTGGATTGCTGCGGACTCCTCATTTATTCACAGCCCCCACTCTGCCCTAGTTACATTAGCCACAACTTCTAATATACACATTTTACAATTTTGATTAACTTCGTCGTGGTTGTTTAGGGAGATGATCGTTTTGTCAGTTTTGAAGACGGTTTTTGGTTCTGTATTTAGCTTTGGTACGTATTTAGACTGGAATAGTATTTACTAGTAATTACCTAACTAAGCTTGTAGTCTATGTAAGTCAGTCAGTTAGTTATTGCAATATTACTTTGCAACCGTTTAGTGTAAGGTCTATTTGGGAGGCTCACGTGCAACAGGGAACGTTTACCTATAGCTGATTGGATGACAATCTTTTTGGGTTATAACGTAAAAATACTAGCGATGGCATTTAGTTTTTATGCAAGGAACCTTGCATAAGAGACATCATCAGCCTACAGCAGTCCACTGTTGGACATAGGCCTCTCCAATTGCACGTCATTTAGCTCGATTCTCGGCAACTCACATCCAGCTGTTACCAGCCACGCCGCAAAGATCGTCGCTCCACCTAGCCTGAGGGCGGCACGTTTGCCGATTCGCGGTGTCCACTCAAGAACACGTTTACCCCAACGGTCATCGGTTCTACGGCTAATATGGCCGGCGCATTGCCACTTCAGCTTACTTAGGATGATATCTAAAAATAAGGGTTTATGCCCTTAATTTACCTTCATATACAGGGTTTTCGTAATTCGACGTATATCCGTCAGGAGCTGATAGGGGGGCCAAAATGCAACAAACTGAACCCCCCATATGTATGGCCTCATACTTAGTTTCGAGATATTTGAATTTTAAGGGTTTTTCGATATTTACCCAAAATTTTACTTATGAAAAAACTACTTATGAATGGGTACCATTAAAAAATGATATTGTAGCCGGAAATTCAATTAAGCTATGAACAAGAACTTAATTCAACAAAATAATTAAAATTATGAAAAAAAAAGTGGTTTTATTTATTTGTACGATTAATTTCATAGTATTTTTTTTAACGAGACAACTATTTTTGAAGCGTACGTTTAAAATATTGTTAAGATATTATTCTTAAATCGCTCATCATTTAAAAAGATTAAAAAATATCAAAAAACCTGACGGATATACGTCGAATTACAAGTAACCATGTATATCGGTATTGTATTGAAAGTTGTCACCATGAATCATTGTTATTATTGTACAAATATTCATAAATATAAATTCTTTTGTTTCAGGTATGTAATTGACACAATTATGCATCATTAATGAGAACGTCGATAAAGGTAATAAACAAGCTTCAATTATTTCGATTACATTTAATTATAGGAAATGTGAGCGTTATATTTTGTTGAATCTCATAGGAATTTGGGGAATTCATGCATTTGATACTGTAGGTATGTATTGTATCGATGAAAATGTTTTATCACATTACTTCCGGTGGAAAGAACACAAAAATAATTATGTAGGTATGTAGCTTAATCAGCCTATAATGTTCTCACTGCTGGGACACAGTCCTCCTCTCGGTGAGAGGAAGTGGGCTGTAATCCACCACACCAGTTATATGTATGTATTTATTGGAAGGTGGTTTTACATACCTACATTCATGGATGATTAAAAAAAGTCGGACGGAACTCAGCTAAGACAAAACTGAGGACCGTTTATGTGTGAGTGTTACCGTTTGCGCGCGTAATGGTCGGCCGACTAATGTGTGAAGGTGTGCGTACAGCAGCATGTACGTACAGCGAGCTGGACGACTTGAGTGACAGTTTTTTATTAGCAAGAATCTGTCCGACATTTTTTGTTCGTCCATGACTACATTGAAATAATTAAAAACCAAACTATTACTACCTATTAGCAATTTACAAAATTACCGCCGTTTACTGCTACGTTAAAGTAATAATAGGTCTTTACCTATGAAGTTGCCGTTTTACAATACTGGCCATTTGAAACGTAATTTATGTATGGCTGGCAATAAATTCTAAGCTCAAATGGATTTAAATAAAAAATGATGGAATTCTATTTTCAAAATCAGTCATTTGTTTTTACTTATTGATTAGTGTTTGGTTTTCACTACATCTGTATCCATTTTACATTAGGGACACGATAAAAATACGAGTAATTATGGAATACGAGTTCTGTCGCGGTAGCAATGCCGCACAAACGGCTCGCAACATTAATTACGTGTACGGAGTGAACACTACAAACGAACGGGTTTGAACGCTTCCAACATGGAAATTTGTATCTAAAAAATAAACCCCGTGGTCGCCCAAAAACTAAAGTCAACAACGATGAATTAACGGCGATAGTGGAAGCTGACGATACTCAATCTACGGCTGAGTTAGCAGCAGCTTTCAACTTTAGCATCAAAACGATATTGGTCCATTTGCGTCAAATTGGCAAGGTAAAAAAACTTAATAAATGGGTGCCGCACGAACTGAACTATTGCCAGCGCGACGAACGCGTTGAGTTATGCCTTGCTTTGCTTAACAGACACAGAAACGAAGGGGTTTTGAACCGCATTGTCACTTGCGATGAAAAATGTTTTTTTTTGGTAATCGTAAGCGGTCATCATGTTGGTTAGACCCTGGTTCAGCGCCTAGGCAATGCCCTAAACGAAAACTTAGTCATGGTCACTATTTGGTGGTCTAGTGCAGGTATAATTCATCACAGCTGCTTACCAAATGGTACCAGCATTACTGTGAGGAACTGGACACAATGATAGAGAAGCTCGCAAATCTCCGGCCAGCATTGGTTAATCGCTCGTCCCCGCTGCTCCTACACGACAACGCTCGACCTCATACGGCACAACAGACGGTCTCTAAGCTACAAGAGCTAGAGTTGGAAATTTTGTGTCATCCACCGTACTCACCAGAGCTTGCGCCGACAGACTTCTACTTTTTCCAAAATTTGCACTACTCCTTGACAGGGAAAAAATTAAATACCCGAGAGGCAGTACAAAATGCCTTTGAAGAGTTTGTTGGCTCCCGTACACTTGACTTCTTCAAGAAGGGTATTGAAAAATTACCACTGCGCTGACAGAGATGCATCGATAGCATGGATGCATATTTCGATTGAAGAAATAATAAATATTGATATAAAAATAACTTTAACTTTCTATGTACTAAACGGCCTAATATTATTTAAATTCGTGTTTACGTTCTGATAGAACCATGAAATATTATCTTGGGTCAGTTTCCACCCTCAGCTTAACAGTCTGCAGTACTTCAGGCAGGCTAAATTTGGGCTAAGATAATGAAAAGGGGTTGTTATCTTGAATTAGTAGACTCAAGAAGTTCTGAGGGTCACAAAATCTGTTAGTACCAGGTGACCTTAAAACGGCAAAGTAAGCGTTACGACCCCCGTAAACATTGAAACATACGAACCACCAGAAAATGAGAAGTAATCCTACACACGTTCTACCAAGCAAACGTAGCGGGTAAACGGCTCGATGTCATCAAAAATCCGAGGTTAGCTTAACGTAAACGTGCGCGTTTTGAAAATTGCCTCTCAAGGACTCGTGTACTGATTAAAATACATAGATTTGATCTTACGTGAGAATGTTCGATCAATGCGCTTATTTGAACACACTCCCCCTTTTGTTGGTTGTACTATGTGGTAGGTACGTTGCATGTGACATTGTCAATTGTTGATTCGACATAAGGGCATTGTGTTGAAAACGAGATAATTTCGGCGCACTCATTCGGCATTGTTCGGTTATAAATCGGATTTTGTTACGGAACTCATTTTCTATTATGTTTTATCGATATGGATCTGAAGAGTGAGTTTACTAGGTCGATCATTATGTCGAATTTATAGGCTGGGTTATTCATTCATATAAAGGGTTATTCATACATATTGCATCAGAAAGTTGTGGTCAAAATTAAAAGTGATTCAGGCCACAAAACTGAACTGCTTCATCATCATCATCCATAGCCCGACTTCACCGACTGCTGAGCTTAGGCCTCTCTTTTCGTGTGCCAATTTCCACCCTCATGTGCCAGCCTCATCCAGGTTCTACCCGCGATGGCAACAATATCGTCCGCCCCTCTCGCCGCCGGACGGCCGACACTTCGTCATCCAGTCCTTGGACGCCACTCAGTCACTGCTTTACTCCACCTGCCATCACTGCGCCTTGCCAGGTGTTCCGCCAAACTCCATTTGAGATCCATAACTGGTTTCCCGATACCGAAAACCTTCGTAGGATCTCGGATCTCGATGTTTGGAACTCGGTCTATAAGCCTTATGCCAAGCGTGGAACGCTCCATGACTCTCTGTGCAACTCTCACCCTATACACAGCCTCCTGCGTGAGCGTTCACGTCTCAGCACCGTGAGGCATGATGGGCAGAACACACTGGTTATGGAGGAGGGACTTCAGACATTGTGGAATGTTGGTTGATATCAGAATGTCGTCCAATTTGCTAAATGCGGCCAACCCAAGCTGTATTCTTCTCGATATCTGTTTGCTGATTATCTTTGCAAAATGAAAGAATATGGCCAAGATGTACTGGTCAACCATCTCCAAAATTTCACTAGTTCATTTAACAGAAGGATTTGAATTGCTGAAGAGGTTTGCACTAACCTTCGTCTTGGCCATATTCATCCTAAGTCCCACCTTAAAAGAAGCATCACAAAGGTTTTGAAGCATTTTCTGGAGATCATCGAAGTTTTCAGCGAAAAGCAAAAGGTCATCTGCAAATCTTAATTGGGACAGGTAGGCACCATTGATGTTAACACCGCAATAGTCCCATTCAAAAATTTTCACTACTACTTTATCTTTACTGTTTACTTTTTTTAATAAACGTTTAAGCTCTTCAGAAAACTGATTAGATAAACAACAACTTATCTGGTAGGTAGGTAAGTACTTAAAGTATTAATGAACATCTAAACACGCTAAATAAATATAAATATGGTGGAAGGATACACATTCCCCTCGTTAATTAGTTAAACTTTCAGTTATTGACTTGCAGTTAGTTGCTCCTCTGACAGTGATAAGCCTGGCTTTAGGGAACGTTGGTTTAACACGACAAGCGTTGAAGACTATTTATGTTATACTATTAATTGCGCCGTTTTGGTCTAATTTCGTTTTGGTTTACTTTTAGTTTGTTTGAGAGTTTATTTTTGACTCATTTTTGTATAAGTTATCCACTAGCAATATGTTTTCATTTTTCTCTTAATGTTTTCGGCAACGGCTCTTCTGACTTCTAGAGTTCGCGTACGTTTTCCTCTTTGCCGCAAATAATGCTTAATTAATTTAGCCTTAAAGTTATTTTACTTTAGGTGATCCGTCATTTAACAATTGTGGGACGGTGTATGGTTTTGTTAAAAGACCATGTTGATAGCCCCGTATCAAGAGAAAATCTTATCTAGAGATAATGACGATTTTTATTAAATAAATTCAGTCTTCAGGTTTTAATTTATTTATAAACTTTTCTTAGGGTTAAGTTATAACAGTGACTGTTTAAGCAACGTTTATAAACAAAGGAGTATTATTATATTTTTATAATTAAATATTGAAAAAATTTAAATATTCAAATGGTTGGTCGTACTTACTAGCTTATCTATGGAAGTATAAACAACACGGCTGTTAGGTAAAGTAGTTATCGCAATGTGTGTTGGTTGCATCCCTACCTTTTGATACATGTAATCTTAATTACCTTACCGCCCCCATGGGAAATGATCCCGTGATTTATTTGTTCCTGAGACAATTTGGTATAATGCTTTAATCATGAAATACCCATTGTATCTATTGTTATGCATGTGGAACATTTGCTTATGCAATTTTCTTTTCTAAAACTTGGTTATAGGATTATTTAAGGATCGTAGCAGGTGGCATTCTGTAGTATCTGCCTACACCCGTGAGAAAAGGTGTGAGGTTTAAGTATGAATGTATGTAGGTAGATATACAGGTTATTAACGTTTTCTATCTTTTATCAGGGGACTCGCTCTGGTAGAACACAGTTTTTTATTTATTTAAAATCTTTCTATGAACTATTTTGACTATTATTGTGGCTTAGTAATAACAGCTACGGTTGGTCCGTGGATGGGTGACCATCTATACATACCAAGACCCCTCCGTGCCTCGGAAAGCACTTTAAGCCATTGGTCCCGGCTGTCATTCGTGGATCTTTGACAGTCGTTACGGGGCGTCTGAAGCCTGAAAGTCTGACAACCAGACTTACCAAGGGGTATCGTAATACCCAGTAACTGGCTTGTGGAGGTCAGATAGGCAGTCGCTCCATGTAAAATTATCCTCCATGTATTCAGCTGCATCTGGTTAGACTGGAAGCCGACCCCAACGTAGGAATAGGCTAGGCAGATGATGATTTAAAAACTTCCCATGTCATAAGCTACCAAAACAGAATACTTTTTAACCATACAAATAAACAAACAAACTTTAACCGTCTTATTACAAAACACGATCTAACTTTAGCCCCAACCTACACATTCGATTTAGTTTTTGTATTTGGAACTTTATGCCGACTTTTTTTTTTTTTTTTTTTTTTTTATTTTTTTTTTGTTTTGGCTTCGCACGGTTTGTGCATTTAGCTATGCCGACTTTAGTAAAGTTCTTAATACAAAATTGACAATCTAAGACCGGACTAAGTTGACAGTTTTGTAAAAGGAACTGTATTTCAATTTCAGTTAGGTTCTTATTTCAAAAACAGGCTCGATGGTTTAAACCATGTCAAAAGAAAAACCTTGTTTTGTAATAAGACCGTAAGAATTTATAAGACAAGTAAGGATTAATTTAATGATATCAAAAACCATTTTCTTCGCGCAATTCTAGTCAAACCGGTTTCAAACGGACGGGACTTTCCTGACACACTAGCAAAAAAAAAACTCGCCTCTTTTAATTACTATACCGTCGGACAAGCAACGCCACAGCCACGCCATGCCACGGCGACTGGCCGGCCTTTAATTTTATTCTGTAATTAGATTTTTCTTCTTCATTAATAGGTACCCCGGCGATATTAGTTTAGGAAGTGACAGGTCATTAACCGTTTTAATGTTTAAATATCTAGGGTTAGGGAATTATGTTGTAGTAATTAATGTGGATTTTTAAGGCTGAATTCACACGTAATCGGTGAGAAAAATGGTAATGTATCACCTTATTTTTAAGAAGAAAAATGGGGAAATTTTGTTTTACAGCAAGTTTTTTTGTCCATAAACTTAGTAAATATTATGATAGCAGGTTTCACTAAACAAGCTACAAACTACTAAGGTGTAAGATGCAAATCAAGAAAGTTCTATACCTACGTTAGTATACGTATGATGCAGCTTATAATACCCGCATTATGATTAGTTCTCGTAAGCAATGGCTTCAGGCAATGTCCGTCGATAAAGTCAATACCACACTGTCGTTATAAATAGCCACCATTTATTGTTCCGTAGAAGCTATGAGTAAAACGGTTACACTGGAGTGAAATTAGTACCTACACACACTTGATAATAACGTAAAATGTTGTGCTGTTTTCATAGTTTTACTGAGAAGCTCACATTGTTCCACATGTAAACTTCCTTGTGTAAAGACACGATTTAGTTTTAATTAAAATTATTTTGCAAAGCGCAGGGAAATGTGCATGACATTTTTGTGACTATGTACCTAATGCAGAAATTACATACATTTGTGGAGAGGTGTAACATTTTTCAGTTATTTCATACATACCTAACACATAAATCACAATGAAACAAAACCGCCGACTTACTTTACTAAATGAAATCATAAAATACGGGAATACTACCACTTGCAACTCCATTATCTGGCCTCAGATAAATTTCAGTACGAAAACTGGGAATAAATTGAAAGGCAATGATCATTTTCTCCCCCCCCCCCCCCCCTCCCCCGGTTTGTTTATGGCCATCTAAAACTGAACGGCTACATCAGGGCTGAGTACCAGGCGATCATGGGCTGGTAGAGGTGTGCAGCGGTCGTTTACATTTTCAATTGCGTCTGGGCTCGCGGCCTAGGGCGGTGCATTAACATAATTGCAACCACTATATTGATTGGCCAGCTTACGGGCAAGGTACTCTGTAGATGCTACCAATTGCCCGAGCACTGGATTGTTAAGGCTATTCTCCGGGGATTAGATGGTATGTACTCGTCGTCTTCGTGATCTTTTTTTTTCAAAATTAAGATCGATCGATTCGTTTTTTTTTTTTGCTTTTCAAATTGTTGCATCAATTTCTAAGTGTTAAACGTTTCGTTGTCTTAGAACCAAAAAATCTGAGACATGTGACATCTACCAACCCGTACTGGGTCCGCGTGGTGTATTATGGCCTATTCCCTCTCTCAGAGACAAGGCCTGTGTCCCAGCAGTGGGAACGTTATAGGCTGATTATGCTAAAGACTCAATAAAAGAAGTAAAGTTAATTTTCCAAAATACATGATGTTCAAAATATTTTTATTCAACTCTATCAACCCAGAAAAACTGCAACATCACTATCCCCGAATTTCGCTCAACATTCACAAAATACAACAAAACATATTCATCAAATAAAATTTACGTCGACAACTCCATTCAATTTCCTGTTCGCGCCGATCGGTAGGCGGACCGTCCGTCAGTAGCCAACGGTGGCATCGCGATATGATCACGACCAACATTACGGGACCAGCTTAGCATAATAGCTGCTTTAGTCTTTCTATCGCGAAATTGAATTATTTCAATAACAGCCCCACCCACGGTTATGGGGAGAGAGTTTAGTTTCGGGATTAGGATTTTTGGTGGAGTTAAAATTCATGTGCTGGTAGCTTGAATATGTAATTAAAGCAGACATAAAAGTAAATAAACCTATCGGTATTAATTGCGATGTTTGTGAAAATAATTTTCTCATCTAGACAAATATTATTAAATCCCCAATTATAATGATTATGAAACAGCAAGCGAACGAAAAGTGCCTTAAATATTTTTCAAATTATTTAAACAGCGCTGTCAGCGATTTTGAATCAAATAGTCGGAAGGTATCTGAATAGGGGAGAAATTACGGAGAACGATCCGACTCCAAAGTGCTCATAAACGTTGATCTTCTTTTTGTTATTTTAGCAGTATCAGCACTGCCGCCATTTTGAATGATAACAGCCAATGCAAAAATGTAGAATTAAAATCTCGAATTGTTACTCGAAAATGATGTCAACAATAATGATATCCTATCGAAGGAAAATCCGTTTCATGTTGCAAATTTGATACGTGGGATGTAAATGCCAATTTTATTGGTTTGTTTTCCAGTTTTTTTCATGTAGGTGTACTGTGATGTACCTAATAAGTAATTTACTTACAGCTGAGATATTTCAAAATTGTACCCGATATTTTTTACGTCGGAAAAACTAGTTCTCTTGTAAGAATTTTATAAAATCTAGAAATTATAGTTACTTTAATATGAAAAGAAAGTTAACTATTAGCTAGGCACTACTCTATCAAACAGCTAGTATAAACAAAGAACCTAAAACAAAAACACATCTTTTAAATAAAAAACGCTGCTCAAGCAAACTCAAGCATCCCGTAATCCCCTATTCCGTTTGGCAACGCGTGACCTTCATCAAAAGGCCAAACAAGGGGCTGCAGCCATAAAAACCTTAGGTACTTGTCATTCAAAAACCTCACTGTATACTGACACGTCTAGGGGAAGCAGTAACATACCCTGGGTTCCTTGTCAGCAGGGGACGCGCTCAGAATTCGCAATTTTATTTGATTTCCGATTTAAATTCTCTCGCAGAGGTTCTGTGGTAATATTTTGATGTTCTTTGACCGATATCTGGTATTATTGTAGAATTAAGATTGTTATCTTTGTTGGTAGGGGACGAAGGAAATTGTGTTTGCATTGTAATATATTTTTTGTACTTTGTAGGTAAATTACTGATGGTACGTGTTCGGATAGGTTGTCTTGACTCAAGATCAACTTGTAGTCGCAAATATGTTTATTGTTTTTAAAACTTAACGTGTGACAATCAGTTGATTTTTTATTAATCTGTTATTTTAAAGTTATTTTATTGACATTTGCTGGCTGATAAGGATGAAATGTAACAGGCAATGTTTACAATTTGAAATCGATTCTAATCTAAAACCCGATTTCTCATAAACCTAGGTATATAATGTAGCGACTCCTTATCTACCGCCCTTCATTTATAGGTACCAATCAGTACTGCTGGAAGCGATGTGCTGCAAAACGTGTTAGCTTAAAGATATAATGAATAAATAGTGACAGTGTAAGTACCCCCACTGGATAGAATCGCTGGAAATGATCAGTTTGAAACGATTGCTAAGGCTACCTTTGCCTGCAGCTGTGGCAATCGTTTACATCGGTAGACTTAAATGTGGTAACGTAGGACCTGTGCTAAAGAATAGCCATGCCACAGTAGGTGTCAAAATAAAATATTGGTGTTTGAGACACGAGCAAATTTGAACTACGTGATTTTGAGAGAGAAATACAAAATTCGCGACAAAAGCGGTGTTCAATGAAAGCACTGATGCTTGTTCAACTATAATGTATGATACAGATGATTTTCGCAAATGTAGGTAGAGTATATCAATGATTTTATATAAAAGAGTGTAAAATTGTTGAAGTCGATAAAAAAAAATGAAGTAGATAATAATAAAAGTCACTCATCAACAGAAAGTGAACAAATGACGTAATTCAAACGTCATAATTATCGTTACAATATTAACTAGGGTACATAGTTATAGAGTATATGTAGTAAACAGTCATTTATATACCTAAATAAAAATAATAATATAAATAAATAATATAAATAATAATATATAAATAATACATACAAACTACTAAACGTTATAACGTACTAAACAATTTACCTGCTGTATTAAATTTTGTTCGGATTTTCAGTCAGAACTAACTGGAATCTGATTTGAAACCTTCACACTGATATCAGCCATAATAGTTTATACTTTGAATCAATACAACAATTTCTGCTGCCGAAAAACCCTTACCTTTGTATCCCAGAAAATTAGTTGGTACTTAGATATTTTTTTTATTATTTTGTCATTTCAGTACAGTAAATATATCGCCAACCTAATATTGACGTACATTCGAGGGTGATTATCCATGCAGATCTTTAATCTTTTGACGTGAAGCACCAAACTTTTCCAATTCAAACCAACATGTTCTGTGTGTTCAGAAAAACATCGGAAACCCACCCCACGAATACACTGAAGATTGATTGGAACATCAGAAAGGGAAAATTAACGTTTCACAGAGAAGTATTTTAAATTTATTTGCGTCTACGATGCAAATTATGAAATAGAGATGGGGTGGCTCCTTTTTATATTTCTGTCGGTTTAATCGAATAGGGGAATCTTTTGTTAATACCCTAAGATCGAAAACTGTTTGCTTTGCATTCCGTTTCACGTTCAATTCCACCATCATCGATATTCGAAGGAGCTAATTCTGTCAATTTTTATTTGTTTTGAAATAATGGGACTTTTCAAGAATTCCAATTTCCTTTTATTAGCTTGATATTTTTTTGTGGGTGTTTTACTTAGATCAAAGTTGTTCAGTTATTGAGATGAGCTCATTTAAATTTTAGAATGTTAAGTAACTGTGATCGTGGACTGAAATAAATTGGGTATTTTCTGCTATGCTAATCAGAGAAGAAAATAAAATCAAAGATTTTGTCAACTAGGTAGGTACCTACTTGAACATCCGGGAAAAAAACGGAAACAGTTAATTGACTTAATAAAAAAACCATGATATTTTACTTACTGTGGACAACATAGTAATAATAATTTATAAGCATACTGCATTAAGCCACACCTGAATTGATGAAACAAACACCAATAACAATGACTTCTCAACTCTCACATATATTATAAGAAAAACATCCCGAAGACGTTAATAAATCAGCCATGGACTCGCAGACATGTTATTATCCGGACAAATCAACGGCACATAATAGGGCAGACGATATTTCCAATAATAAGAACGGGAACTAATCTAACTGGAGCTCGTAAGATAACATAGGTCGGTCCCGCGGGGATGCCTGTGTTTAGTCAGTTTACAACTGCGGTATAGGGTGAGTTACATTGATGGTTTTTGCTAGAATACAATTGAGTTAGGTAATTGTGTAGAAGTCATTAATCTAGGCTTTGCTTTAGCGGTTCTAGTTCAACAAAAGATTCTAGTCTTTTCAAGAGTTAGTAATTATACAATCTGACCGAAAGCCGGTTTTAAAATTTTAATCTACTAAGGAATACGTTAACAATTTAAAATGTATCTGCAAAAAAGAATCCGTACTGACATTCTTATTAACCTTTTGACCGTTTGTGTCGCATTTATGCGACACATATTTCCGTGCCCCTACCGCTCGTGTCGTATTTCTGCGACAGAAAACATGCATGATTTTTTCGTTCTATTTTCGTCCTAATAACTGTGTGGTACAACTAAAACGAAAAAAATCTTTTTTTTTTTCGATTTGTAGCCGCGCGCTAGGGGCACGGCAATTGATATTTAGCCAAGCGCTTAAAAGGTTAATTGATATCTTGAGACACTTGTATATTTTTGTGATTTTATCATTTTCCATCACAGAACAATCAACAAATACAGATATTTCTACAAAAATATAACCCGATAGACATTTCCTTCGATCGACCTAATCTAGCGTCATGTGACCTCCATCTTATCCTTACATTTTAGCGGGGACTCGCCTAGCTAATACGATGATATCTCTCGGAAAATAGGATACCGTTTGACTTTACCCTCGACAATTAAAAGACTGGATTAGACGATACACGGGTAGGCCTTTAGTTTTGGTAATCTATGGAGGTATATAGGTATATATAGGTACAATATAACTAAGTAAGTACCACAAAACAGTGGGGCAACTTTCCGGGTGACGTAGATGATTGAAATGCTCTTTTGTTGCTAAAGTCGATGAGAGAATTTTCATTATTTCTAATGATATATCTATATGTGATCGCAAGCTAGGTTGTAGAAAAGTGAAGATTGGCAAGCGAATTATCTTTATTAACCTTTTGATCGGTTGGTTTTATATCAATTGACGTGCCCCCGGCGCCCAGCACATAAATTGACAAATAAATACCTAAGACAAATATGGTCGTGCAATGCAATAAAATACAAAAAATGAACATAGATTCTCTGTCGCAACTGAGGCCGCACGAGTACGTAAACATTTGTCGTATTAATCCGACTGCAACGGTCAATAGGTTAAATCTATAAACTTCGCCGTCGTCGTCTGCCTAGCCTTTGTTCCCAACTATGTTACGGGCCAACTTCCAGTCTAACTGCATGCAGCTGAATACCTGTATTTTACATGAAGCGACTGCCTATCTGACCTCTACAACCCAGTTACTGGGTAATAAGATACCCCTTGGTAAGTCTGGTTGTCAGACTTTCGGGCTTCTGACTACCCGTAACGAAAGTCAAAGATCCACGAATGACATCCGGGACCAACGGCTTTACGTGCTTTCCGAGGCACGGAGGGTTCTTGGTATGTAAAGATGGTTACCCATCAACGGACCAACCACGGCAAGCGTAGCTTAACCTGATCGATCGACCCGTGCGGCTCTTATTACTCATCCAAAAACCACTCAAAAAAAAAAAAATACTATAAACTTCTCATACTAAATTAATTAAAAAACTATTACAATCAAAATATAATAACCTAACCTAACTAAAACAATTGATAAAATAAAATCGTTATAGCGTCAATAAATTCCTCCACATCGCTGTCGACCTTAGAGCATTAAACCAACTGTCGACTGGTAATGTACCCAAGAGGGAATTTAATTTTAATGAAAACTCTATAAACTTGTTTGACTTTTGACGTGACTACAGGCTTAAATTTAGAACCTAAGATATAATGAGAAAAACTAAGGAGGCACCATAAAACGAAAAATTACTACAATAGGTATGGCTAACAAAGCGGATGATTTACTTCATAATGACACCAGTACGCCACGTGTTTTGGAACTGAATTCTAACTCAAGTTTTAACCTGTATCGGTCTTATTAAAAAAGCAAGAATTTTCTTTACGACATTATTTAAACTATCGAGCCTGTTTTTGAAATAAGAACCTAAATGAAATCGATATACAGTTCTATTTACAAAACTGACCACTTAGTCCGGTCTTAGATTGTCAATTTTGTATTAAGAACTTTACCAAAGTCGGCATAAAGTTCGAAATACAAAAACTGGCTCAAAGGTTTTGGCTCGGGCTAAAGTTAGATGGTGTTTTGTAATAAGACGGTATTATTATATTTTACCTAAACAAATTCCCTTTTTCCTAACACACAAAGTAACATCTCAAAGTTATAATAAAGCCTAGTGTAGACAATAACATTCGCCAACATCGTCCGGGACAATGAAGGGTGAACTTGTGCCCGGGCAATCTTAACAGCGATCGCCGACCTCCGCTCTCGTTCAACACCGGTTATACCACTGAACGTATGGAGTTTAGACGATGAGATGTTTTGATGCTGGATTGGTATTCTTACTGAGGTGTGTAGAATGGAATAAAAATATAGTAATTTAAGTAGGTACTTTTTCGAGGTACAAAGTCAAAAATGTCGACATTTTTTAAGTTTTATATGGTTTCAATTGAAAGGCTCTAGGGACATCGGCCCTTTCTTCGTGCAAAAAATTATATAAAATTGTTAGGCTTCAGAATACAGCATACCATCGGTCCAAAACACAATATTATTGTTTAAAACAAGAAAACATTATCTAAATATTTTACTCATCCTGGAAGATTCCATTCTGGTTTGGGTCCCTGGATCAGTTGGTTGATGAGGGATGGATGAAGTTCCAAGAAAATAGTACTTTACTTTTTGTTAGGTTGGTATATCATCAAATAACTTCTCCCGCTCTGGGCGGAGCGGGAGGGCGTGTCAGACTCTTACTGACTAAAACCCACCAGTGTTCCTTCAGTTTCCTGTGCCAGGGGCCACGGTAACTGTTTCGGACTTTCCCGCAACCCTGGCAGGCATCGGCCCTAGCGAACCTTTTTTCATTGATGCTGACATCTCTTTGAGGCGCGCGTGGAACACAACGCGCCGTCGACCCGGGTCCGGTCCGTATCGGACGGCGAGCTACCCATTGCAAGAAAATAGTACCTAGTACTTAATTAAGGAGGACTTATTAAGATGTTTTTTCTTCATAAATATAAATTGCAGCAGAGCAGTGGTAGCCCAGTGGTAACGGCCGCGACTTGTAGGTTCGAACCCAGACAGGCACTTTACTTTGTGTAAATTATTTCATCACCACTGCTTTCAAAACGGTGAAGGAAAACACCGTGAGGAAACATCGTGTTCTAAAACGAAAAATTCAAAGACATGTGACATGTACCAACACTGCACTGGGCCCGCGTGGTGGATTGTGGCCCACTCCTTCTCTCTTTCTTCTTTTTAATAAAACATTGCCCCACACTAGGAATTTCTCCTGTATTTTAGGTTGTTTACAAACATTTAATAAACTTTTTATTTTATTTTTTTGAGGATGGGAAATCATCAAATGACCCCTCCCGCTCTGGGTGGAGCGGAAGGGAGTGTCAGACTCTTACAGACCCAGTAAGAGTCTGACACACATTTAATAAACTCACATACACAAACAACCAGACCCGGAACAACTACTAGTAGGTCATTCAAATATTTGTTCCCTGCGGGAATCAAACCCTCGACACGCAGCGCAGCAGTCAATCGCTTAACCACTGCGCCAACCGTGCCGTCCAACAACCAACTCCAACTCTCCAAATCTGTACTGTGTCCCAGCAGTGGGCAAATTATAGGCTGATTATGCTATGCTAAATATAAATGATAATTTTCTAGATTTATAAACAAAACAGGTAGGTACCAACTCTTCACATTACTTTTCCAGATACAAAAGTTTAGCTTTGAGTGCTGACTTATGGAGCAATTGCTTGTATTAGAATGGAAATAAGTGCTAAATGTTTAATTGCGGTTTTTCAATTCAACCTTATTGTATTACGTATGTGGTTTCTTTGTAGACAATCCTAAAGCTATTTTCTCTCTGCTGACAAGGCAAAATGAGCATCAAAGCTGATAAATAGGTAGGTACCTACTGTGGAATAATATTACATTACCGTCTCGTTACTTTTAACCATTATGTTTTTGAAGTCCTCAGTTTTATTCTGAGAGTCAAACTCGAATAATCTCAGATGAGGTAGCTGTTAATAAAAAAACAAAACATCTCCGGTCTTATTACAAAACAAGGTTTTTCTTTAGACATGGTTTATTAAATCATCAAGTCTGTTTTTGAAGTAAGAACCTAACGGAAATCGAAATACAGTTCCTTTTACCAAACCGACAACTAAGTCCAGTCTTAGGTTGTCAATTTTGAATGAAGAACTTTACTAAAGTTCGAAATACAAAAACTGGATCGAAGGTGTAGGCTTCGGCTAAAGTTAGATCGTGTTTTGTAATAAGACGGCTCAAGTCTTATGGGTCTTGAATCTCGAAGTCCTAGTTTAAATTCTCAGTCAGTGACAGGTAATCTTAGATGTGGTCACTATGAATACTTTAAAGACAGACAACTTTGATACGGACTTGTTAAATTCCGAAACATATTAAAAGTGAACCTCATAACCTTAGTATGGTCTCTCCTTCTCCCTTTAATGCATCCGAAGGTTGTCTGTAAAAAATCGCTTTTAGCGACAAGACCGCCCCTTGTGTCACCCTATGTAAAATTTCTACATGTTTATCTTTAATTTTTTGGTGTACATAATAAAGAGTATTCTATTCTATAACCATAAGGTGAAAACGTTTATTAAGTACACTGTCATAAGCCCATTATAGTTTTAGGATACTAATAATATGTAATAAAATCTTAGTTGACCATGCACTGAAAATCAGCACTGTGCTGTAGGTCCCCCATAGCACAGCAACATGCTGAGTGAAAGCCTTCTTGTCACAGACACGACCTGAAGCTGCCGACTATATCAGAATCTGTTATGTGCTCGTGATTCAAGATCTGTTTATTTTTTTTATTATTCGAGTTAGCTTATCATTTTTGTACGCACCTGTTCCTCTCTTTTCTTAATTTGCTGAGTCCAATAAATTTGAATGTGCCTTACAATCTTGCTCGTGGGTCTAGGACATCAGTTGCACTAAGGGCTTTAAAACCAATCTAGGTCATTTTTCCACCATTAACAGAATGCAGATTCAATTTGGTCGCCTGTCACGCTCACCCAGCGTAGATATTGATAAGTCTTACTCTTTACATAAAGTCAAGGCTATATTGCTGAGGGCATTATCATAAAAGTAAAAAATTTATATTGAATTTCTATTGTCTTTTTAATTTTCACTTAAATCTATCTAAATCAGTAAAATGTGTTTTGTTTTGTAACTTTTTTTTTATTTTATCTTTTGTAACTACATTTCCTACTCCTATGTTCAATGCATGCCGTAGTGGCAGCCTTTAATTAAGGCTACACTATAAAATGTAAAAATAATATGGGTATTTTGACATGCATTTTTGGTGTATGCTTTGTTGGTTGTCCTTAAATAAATAAATTACGTTTTACATGTTAATATTAAAAATGTACCTAACACCTAAGTTGCCGCAGCAGTCAATGTGGCAGTAAAACAGCCGGCTCCTCGTGACGAGTGGTCGTGATGTGCCTGCAATTTGAGCAGCATCATGTCAGCGTATCAGCGACGAGTCGTTGCTGGTATAATTGTACGTAAACCATCGTTGAAGACTTGCTTGAAGTATCCGCAGGATTGCGAAAGTTTATGTTGTCTTGTTGTAACAAACGTAGCAGTATTTAATGCTTTACCTAAATTCTATTCGAGTCGAATCGTTGAGCTCCTTGAGTCTAGTTGAGCTGCACGATTACTGACAATTGCGTGCACTGACTGGACAGGTCCACTCAATCTGTGTGGTTCTTTCCTCAAAAGACCATTGCAGACACCGATCTACATAGCTTTCACATGACCTGACCAAGATTTTGTCTGGACTTTAAAAGAGACTGTGACCTCTGAGTTTGTTTCGGCCTTTCTTCTCAGAGTAGTCAGATAGGAAACGCCGACCCCATCTAGTTTAAAAAAAATATGATTGACGTGTAAAAGTGTTTGTTCAAACCTACTTACAGAAATAAAATCATTTATCATTTATTGCCAGCCAATGCTGAATATGCTGCTGGTGTTTTTTATTATATAAATTAATAAATAAGCATTAACTTAATGTCAATGTCAAAGCATTTATTTCAAGTAGGCACATTATAGGCACTTTTGTACGTCAACATTTACATTAAAATAGAATTGATTCTAGTCGCGCCTTCCAAAAGGTAGTTTCGTATGGAGAAGAATGGGCAAGAAACTCCACCGTTACTCTTTTAAAATGTGTTACAATATTTTGTATACATAACTTATAATTGATAAATGATTTTATTTCTGTAAGTAGGTTTGTACAAACACTTTTACACGTCAATCATATTTTAAAAACTAGATGAGGTCGGCGTTTCCTATCTGACTACTCTGAGAGGAAAGGCCGAAACAAACTCAGGGGTCACAGTATATTTTAAAGCCCAGACATAATCTTGGTCAGATCATGTACCTATTAGTATGTCATATAATTAATTAAGGCGTTAAAACTGGTCATTGGAAAGTTATGTTATAACATCTGACAATTTCTGGAAAGCGCCATTGAAATTCGCCGTGACGTTAATTGACAAATAAATTTACTTTTAAATATACTAAATAGGCTTTTAAGCTAGGCAGGAAAACATAAATAAATCAATCTAAGAGCACCTAATTTCTGTAATTCGTTATAATAAAACGTGATGGTTGTTTTTTTATTCGTTGAAAGTGTACCAATAAAACATGTTTCAATTCCCTGTAATTCATAACGTTTCATTTTCTCGGTTAGTTGAGTAAAAAGTTATGTCTAGAAAATCACAGAAAACCTTGAATACGACTAACAACGAACCCCATAAAATAATATAAAGCAGAGAAGCCTACATTTAGTGCTAAGGAAAGTGGGCCCAATAGAATAAGCAGAATATCATATTGAGCCTAAACATGCAATCTATTAAGTTTTATCGACGAAACTTTTCAATCACCTTGGCCCAGTTTTATGAAAGAGGGTGTTTACTAACAGAGAAGGAATCATAATAATATAACTTTTTTTTACGATTCAGGTGTAATAATAGTATGTTTTATTGTTACTTTCGACGACTTTATTTCTTAGTTGGGTGTTAAATTAGGAAGAAACTTGTATGACATGTTTTCACGGAAATGTGTAATAAAAAATTTGTAGATATGAGTTAAAAGTCTTATAGCTTACCTACGTGGTAGACTTAAACTTTTTTATGTCATTTTTTTCTTGACAGTGTTGTGTAGGCTATAAAACCTTATAATACACTAGCAGTGCCCCTCAGTATCATCCGCATAAATCTCGATCCCGTGGGAATATTCGAATAAAAAGTATCAAATGTGTTAATTCCAATTACAAACTATATGTGTGCCAAATTTTATCCAAATCCGTTCAGCCGTTTTTGCGTGATTGAGTAACAAACCAACTTTCATATTTATAATGTTAGTAGGATAGTAGATTGGATAGGTACAGAATATAATAGTTGTATGGTATATACGACCTCGTGGTATAAATAAACGGCAGTATATTTGGGTAATGTAATAATTTACGGTGGAAGGAAACAGAGTTATACTTAATTATTGCGTTTATTCCAAGTATTCGTGTTTACATCAACGCACCCATTTTTTCACTTGTTTTTCTAAACAAAAACCTAAGTCAAATAATTTGAAAGCTCATTCTTAATTCGCTTGACTGTTTGAATGCAGAGCTATTTTACTGCCAGCCTGCACAACATAAGGTCGACAATTGCAGGACACGTTTACAGTAACATACCAATTTGCAAAGAGAACAGCATTTATTGACGCACCAACACAACACATTGCGTTGATCTACATAGTTGTGTAAAATAATTTTTTTCAACACCCAAAAAGTTATTCCATTATATGTTTTTTGACACACAACTAATATTTGTATAAGATTTAACAAAAGCTTACCACACAAAACAGCTCTCAAAAAAAAAAAATATATTCAGGAACGGTCTAATTTTCCCCGTCGTCCCCCACATAACTCTATAGCCAAGCAATAAAGCTTTCCGTATAATAACGGTCCCGTATACAATACGCCAGAAGTTATAAATGTTAATATTATGCAATTACGCCGCCTTGCCCCTATGGGATACAGGTACGGTATCCGAACACCCCTATTTCCCCCAACTCGGTATAAGTTGTTACTATAACACCTGCGTTTGCGGAATTTGCTGAAAATATGTTAATTTTCATGACAAATTTGAAGGATAATCCCGAGTTTTCGTTGAGGGAGATAAGCAGATGAGTGTCTGCAAGTATTGCAGGTACCTTACCCTACAATATCTTTTCAACCACCCCTTTAGGAACATTTACATCTCATACTAAATATTCCCTGAAGGCCAATATCATGAACTATCTTGAATAGAGGGGTCATTTTCAGAATGTAGAAACCTAGGGCAGTTATAATAATTAACGCGAAGCACAAGATTTTTAATCAAAGTTGGTTCGGTTTGGTGCATCAACGTAAATTAAAACTGTAAAGTTACTTACAACAATTCAAACTATATACTTATAAATATTATAAACAGTACCAAAACGTTGTAATCAAAACGCACACGTAGCAATTCATCCTACAATTTAAATATGACGGGAGATAAAAGCTACACAACCACAAAATGCTTTTCCACATGCTTACATTAAACTTAGTGCATTATCCTCGCATTTCATCCAAGTTACATAACAAAAAATAATTAACAATATTTATCTTTTAGTAACGCAAATTAATAACAGGCGCAAAACATTTAGCTGACATCGCCATCTATCACAATTCATCACCAAATAACTCGAGTTCGCAATAAACGAACCAGACAGACAACTGAAAATATTATAAATGTGAGCTCGGAATTGTTTGTGTTATTAACAATACATAACTAAACTAAAAAGGACAGAAAAAAAAAACAAAATGCTGCGGCAGATCCAGAATCAAGACAAAATTGTTGCGGCAGATCCACAATCAAAACAAAAATGCTGCGGCAGATCCAGAATCAAGACAAAAAGAAAGAAAGTCCCACTACGTAGTCAAATTGACGAAGAGGATTCATCAATGGCTATTTTTAAATGTAATGTTCTATTTTTTACCTTCTATGTTTAAAGGATGCCAAAAATATTTAGAAATACTTAAATAAACGTACAAAATATAGTATTAACGGAAACATGATTTGAGACTTTTGTAGTAGCCGAACCTACGCCTCATTTCCTTACCCTGTCAGTAAAAGAACCAGCCTTTTCAACAATAACCGCACCAAAATCTTACACACATCAAAAAACCTCACTCAAATTCACAACGGCAAATCACAAACGAAAATTAGCATAACAACACTGTTACAGTATGTAAGTAAACAACAGAAATCTTGAACTCCAACAATTTGCGCAAACAACGTAATCCTGGCGCCTCCGCCATGTTTGGAAGCTGCGCGTAATTAGATAATTACATGAGACCTTGTCGTTTGCGCATTAAACTCTAGTCGTATTTGCGTGACCCGATCGATGGATCGACAGACCTGTTAATGAACGACTGTTGAATTTGTGAGTGACAATCGAATCAGTTTGATTGTTTTATTAAGGTAGGTACTTCTGTAGCATTGTTAACTAACATGCGAACAGTTTGCGTATAGAATTCGGTGTATAAATACGTTGGTTGAGTGGTTTTCAGTAAATCAGATCACCTCAACATGGATTATGTCGAGGTGTGCAAAATATTTCTCTTGTTTACTTATACAAACTTTATACCAATCCGTTTTGCAAGCAGGAGACAACGGAGAATTGTCAGTGAGATACCGTCATCTATATAAATAAAACAAAGATGGGTTTGTTACAACACTTATAACTCGAGATCTGCTGGACCAATTATCATGGTTTTTGATTTTTTGGTTTTGTCTCCGCCCCGAATAGCAGAATAACTATAGAAACGGGAAAAATACAAGAAAAATATAATAATGAAGATAACATTCTGAGGCGGTACGAAGTTCGCCGGGACAGCTAGTGATAATATATAAATAAATACCGTAAACACTTTTCCCGACCTAAATATTGAACCATAGAGACCACATGCGATAAGTATCGCTAGCGCAGTGCACCATGACATAAATTGGTTTTATTTTCACATTTTGATCCTTTTATTTCGTTACTTGAGTGTACCTGTCAAGGTATAGTTGTATTTGTGTTATGTAGTGGTATACGATGCGCTTCAATGTTTCATATGAACATTTTACCCTTTAAAGGTTCGTAATGAACTATACGAAGCATATAATTATGCAAAAGCACTTACTCGGAAAGCAAATTATTTTTGCTGATACATTTTAGAGAGAACTCATATTAAACGCAAATTGATCAAAAAAGGCTTTTATTACTTCAAAAAGTATGCAAACGTTTGTATAGTAGATTTATGTACAACCGCGAGATGAAATAATGCTCATAACCGGACGAAATCCGGAACAATCAACTATCCGAACTTAAGAAAGAACTTTGTAACTTACGCTCAGTAGCCGTTATTATGATCGCTGAATCAGAGACCAATGTGTGAATAAATAAAAACTCGTAGTGACATCTATGTTCCCACTCGTTAACTACGCAGTTGAAAGTGGCATTAGAACCGGTAGATGACGCTATGAAATCCTGCATCACGCAAGTGGTATTTTCAGCTGGACCTTTAATACCTGACAGCTCTCTATGGTGTTATAGTAGGATCCCTTTTGGAGGGAAATCACGCTAGGTTCTTGATTGCTGTTTACTTTTTAATATTACTTCCTGCCTTTGCCTAAACGATTTTTTTAAAATCACGTCCACCCTAAGCATGGCTTGGGATCAATTTCGAAGTGCGTGGGTTTCGTTTTTTCAATCAACCGCATCGTCAATCAAAATAGGGGTGCGCTGAGGGTCGAAATTATTTAATGTATAGTTCAATGGCCTTATTAATAGGGAAAAATCGTAGGGAACAAAACCTTCCTTTTGATGAAGCGAGCCAGCGAGTTTTCTTATACCAGTTGCCATTCGAGGCAATTTTACTCCTTCTCGATATGGGTGGTAACAGAAAATTTAGGTTATTATTTATTTATATATAACACTTTAAGCACACAAATGTACAAGGGCGGACTTAATGCCATAGGTATTTTCTACCAGTCAACCTTTGGGTGATGCAGAGACAAACAGTGGTAGGTGCAATCTATAATGATAATTTCGGAATAAATATTTTTAAATATAAAGACACGCATAAACTTATTTAAGTGAAGAATTCTTTCTCAACTCATCTTCACAGAATAAAATATTAAGTACCACAAACAATAACAATAATTGTGTAATCACATATGTACCGTACTATTTTACCGAATTCTACTTTGTGTCTTACTTATTAAAAACTATTTGTGTACCAAAACAAACAAACGATACTAATACTTTGTTTCCTATTTGTTACAGGTAAGGATTCTTCAAACCTCAGCACCCAATTACTTTCCGTCCCTTCATTACCATCAGGTATTACTTTACATTCATTTAAATCTACGCTTCTTACCAATAACTGTCCGATATACGTAAATGAAAAAACTGCATATTACTTAGGGGATGAACGATAAACAGAGGGGTGTCTTGCCACCCTCGTTAGTTTGAGAAATCAAATTAATAGGGTATTACTGTAGGTACCTACGTATGTACTGTGCACTTAAAATGGTTATACTGTGTAGATTGAGTTGGCCAATTCTTTTTCTTCCCTGGAGTCTTCAAAAATAAACAATGCAATGAATTTTGTTTATGATTGTATCAAAATGTCTCTGGCTTGCTCTACAATCTAATCTATGGTTATTACAAACTGTGAATACAATCAAAGACAGAAGTGACCTATGTGTGTGCTGGCAGTAAATAAGACCACTAATACGATATTAAATGCATTGACAAGACAATACCTATTATAAGTAGTACATAAATAGTAGATGTAAATAGCACTCTATGAACTTTAACGGCAATATCTATCCACGGAAAATTATTTTACACAAGCCATTATAATTGCCTGCCACCTTCGATCAACAATACCGGGTTGGCGCAAGAAATATGTCTCGGTAAATAACAGCGCACTTGAGACGTGAGCTCTTATTTTGTTTAGTTCGCTTGAAACACAGCCAATGTAAACACGAGTTTATTACTAGGTGCCATGGTTGTAATTAGGTTGAACTTACATATAACTGTTTTGAACTTTTTTCACGCGGAGAGCATTTAGCTTTGATGTTGTACGAGACCCGTTATCTAGTCGGCATTGTTGTTCGAAGCTTGCTACTGTCGGAATTATTATCAATCAAAATTCCATTGGAAAGACTTAATGTCAGAATATTTATCTATTATTTATAATTTAATTACTATAGGTAATTACAGATAGACGTTTCCATGTGAATATTGTATTGTTTAGACTCGTTTCTGACATCGTTAACTTGACATGTGAATGTCCAGGTGCTAACCTATTTATTTAATAGAATGTGTTTATTGATTTGGATGACCTATTGTTCATTGGGCCGTTTGATACAGCCAATTTAATCTCCAGGTAGTAAAATCACCATTTTTTCTGACCCTATTTTAATTTAGAAACTGCCCTAGTACCGGAAAAATAAAAGTAGCTTTCGTCACAATTTTTTTTTTATTGTTGTAAAACGATTGCTGATTTCGGTTACTTATAGAAACTCTGACTATAATTGCATAAAAACCAAAAAACTCAAAACAAGCCAACAGCTACGTAGACACTTTCGATCCAGCAATTACGTACCCAATTTTAACACTTGTACCAATTCACCCCCAAGGAATACAAATAGAGAATTAACATCGCATACGCGTGACAGTTACCGATAAATTACCACCAACTTGCTTGTTAAAAAAAATCTAATGATTACTAAGAGAAGTTGTGATACGGCAATATTTTCGTTCAACGATTACAACCCCATGTTTAACCAGAAAGCAGGTAAAACGGAAGCGGTTCGTCGGCCACTAGGATTTATAGCCCCGACGGGATTCAAATCGGGGGTGTAAATTGGTAAATGCAGGGGTTCGTCGTTAGTGTACTGGACTGATACCTAACCCCTCTCTACTAAAAACTTCTTTGGATGTGATTGGAGATAATATGTGGGTACTGGAAGATGGTTCTATTTGAAGGTTAGGGCTGCGAGGAATGCGATACAATAATATCATATGCAGTTCCTGTAATTTTTAAGGTCATTTTGTCGTTGATACAGTAACATATTTTTTGTTTTGATAAATATCATAGGATTTTTTGGTTAAGCAATCAAACAATCTATTGTAGCGTGTTTTTTCCGTGACCACAAAGATTTATAGCCCCGACGGGATTCAAATCGGGGTTGTAAATTGGTAAATGGAAGGGTTTGAGTCGTTAGTGTACCGGACTGATATCTAATCCCTCTCTGTACTAAAAAGTCGTTTTAAATGGGATTGAGATACTGGGTTTTGGAGTATGGTGTTGTTTAAAAATGTTCAGCTAGGGCTGCGTAGTAATACTTGCAGTTTTTTATTCGAATTTTAATTTACCATTATTATGATTTTATGCAATCATTTTTGAACGTTCAATGTATTTGAGAATTACTCATAGCATGTTTTCTTAGTTTTCTAATTAGAATTTTTACAAGCTTTTTTGTAAGATCGTTTTTAGTACAGAGCTTGTTGACATAAATAAGTACACAGACACAGGGTGACACTTCATTTAAGCGTGCAAATACAAATTGGTATTCGAAACATTTTGATGCAAATCCAAATCCATCTTACCACACTGCAAAATGAAGACATACAAAGAGCGATGTTAACAAAATGAGTAGATCGTCATATGGAACTAGATAACCCGCCATACGAAAGATCGTAAGGTCCGATAGGGGGCGATAGTGCGCCTTCGGAAGTTCACCGTCTGGGCTCCTAACGGAAACGCTTTGTCCCTACGGATTTAGGGATAACATGAGAGGTCGATAAAACGCTCCCGAAATTATACGGAATTGAACCTTGCTGCGTACGAGTCTGTTAGGTCCAAATGGTTTGTGATCCCTTTTTAAAATGGTAACTAGTTGCAGTTCATATGGCGATTGTGAGCTTGTTTTGGTTGGAAGGCAGCATGTGGTAGTGAATTTTCATTTCTTAATATTTTTAATAACTCTAACAGTTTGCCTGTTCGCACTGCTAATGCATAAAGCATCAAATCACAAATAATAATAATAATAATATGAGACAACATCCACACAAGGTCTTCTGGGCCCGAACTAGGTAGAGCCTGTATTACGGTAACCTGATGACTGATATACATATACACACCCAGACACAGGTCAAACAGACATGTTCATGCACACAAATGTTTGACTTGTCCGGGGATCGAACCCAGTAGGTACCAGCACAGCGGCTTAGAAGGCCGGGGACCAACTACACCAACCGGTCAGTCAAATGCACGAATACTTTGTTTAACCCAAAAAAAATAGCTATACTTAGGTCATTAAAATAATTATTGGTCCCAAGAAATCTTTGCACAAACAACACTTTTGCACTTGAACCAGAAAAAGAAATCCTTAAGGGGCTGACAACAGCTAAAGCGCGGTCACTGTCGGACTGCATAGAAAAGAAAGAGAAGCGCGATGACACAAGGCTGGGAATTTATTGCAAAATATGAAGCAATACTCTATTTTCAAAAAATCAATTGATTGGACTAAAAAAATAAAACACTATAACGTTAATATGTTGCTTGAAGAACAATCTGAAAAAAAAAACCAGAATGATTGCAATTAGAATGGTTTTTAATCGTTCAAAGAATTTTTTAGAGGTATCTTGGTGACTTTTTGCTATCATACCAAATTAGTTGTATTGTGTTTTGAACACACTATCTAACTAGCATTATATCCAGAAGAATATCAAATATTTTTCTGATTTTGTTTACTGCAGTGGATCATAATACTTTTAGGTATTATAAAACTAGCGTTTAGGTCATGTAGTCCCCTTAACCACCCCTTAACCAAAATCTTCATAAATCCACACACTTCCTCAATCCCTCATACAATATCTCCAAAAATCTCGTAATTAAAACTTGCTCAATATATTAATTAAACATTAAGTACTTGTAGCGCGCAAACTTCTCAGAACTCATTCCGCGGGGGAGCCGGTTCGATTCCGACTTGAAATGAATTGTCTTTTGAATTTATATGTAAATGTCTCCTTACCGAGAGAGAAATAGTTTATTTCTGCTTTTCTGAGCGTTGGCGTTGTTACTTTGAATAAAGTCTGATGCGAATTAATTTTACGCTTGCAATAATTTCGTGTTGCCGCCAAAGGAGAGCCTCCAAGGAAGGCAATAGACACTGCCAGACTGAATACACCCTTATTGCATTCTCGTAATTAGTTTGGTTCAAGGAATATTCAATTTTAATGTTCAGTGTGACAATTCTTGAGTGTTTAGGAAAGCTTTTCAACGAAATTGAATAATTATAATAATAATATAATATGGGACAACATCCACACAAGGTCTTCAGGTCCCGAACTAGGCAGAGCCTGTACTACGGTAACCTGATGACTGATATACATACTTATATACATATACACACCCAGACACAGGTCAAACAGACATGTTCATGCACACAAATGATTGACTTGTCCGGGGATCGAACCCGGAACCAGCGGCTCAGAAGGCAGGGTTGCAACCAACTGCGCCAACTGGTCTGTCAAAATTAGGAAGCAAGGTGTTTGGAAAATTTAATTACATTTCGGAATAAAAAGAGAGTTTATGTGCTGTTAGTTAGCTGATCTTGTCTCAGTTTTGAGAAGGTAGGTATGCAGTGGAGCAGTGGTGGCCCAGTGGTAACAGCCGCGACATACGAGTTGTAGGTTAGGTTCGAACCCAGACAGGCGCTTTACTTTGTGTAAATTATTTCATCACCACTGCTCGCAAAACGGTGAAGGTAAACATCGTGAGAAAACCAAAGATTCGAAGACATGTGACATCTACCAACCCGCACTGGGCCCTCGTGGAGGATTACGGCCCACTCCCTCTCACAGAGAGCAACCCTGTGTCCCAGCAGTGGGAACATTATAGGCTGAATATGCTTAGGCAAAGGACGTGCTAACGTTTATAGATCTCGGTCTTAGTCTGAACAAACAATACAAAACAAAACACATCTACCGACCCCCGATCGCATGCAGCCATACAAAAACAACGACAACAATAAAAATTTACTTTTTCCCAATCAAACTGCAACAAGGTCTCATGTCGCGATCTTTGACAGATCGCGTTGACACATACCACGTAATTTCACCTGTGTTTACTTACCCCTCTCTTCTCCCCTCACCGCACCTCCCGACCCTTCTGTCAATTCAATACGAAAATCCAATTTCTTTTACGTTACAACTTCGCTCATTTTGTTTCGTCGAAGAATCGAAAGTTGGCCGGTATATGAGGATTTTTATTGACTCGTATGCTAGTGACAGCCCTGAAGCTATAACTGCTTCGGGTCCCCTGATTATTGACTGAAATAAATGTACGGGATGTCTCTATTCTGTACGTAGGGTTGGCGAGCAAGGGTCATTAGTATGATTTTGTTTTGCTCTGAATAGGACTCGAAAAATGCTGTGATGGAGACAAGTTGTGATTAATGTGCTGTGGAACAGACATACGTCTATGATTTGAGAAATGTAATGTTAGGAAAAATTATTATTATTTATTTTGTATTTATTGGCAACCGTTAATAAGATATGGCCCCAGATTGAAAATAGACCCGAGTACCCAATTCTTTTCTTACTCCAAAAATAGGCGCGCAGGTTCTTCAAATACACTGCCAAAATCCGAACATTCTATTTATTTTAAAATACCTTTCTTATTAAATAAGAGAAGTTTCAGAACGTACCCTCTAGTCACCCTACCTCCGCAAATTGAGAGGGTTACATTCCGAATTTGAATTTGTATAATGATGTTTTTGGATAATAAAAGGATTGAATAAGCAAGTAGATAAGACGGGGATTTCGTCGATCGATCGTCTTTCATGAGGCTTGGAAATTCGATTTTATCATGAAATGATGTCCATTTCACAGTTTTGAAAGGTCTACTAAACCAAAAAAAATACTTACTATTTATACTAGAAGCGTTTTTAATAAAGTTTCATAATAGTATTTAGTGTTAAATCTAACGTCCAACCAGACCAGCTAAACTTTGTAAATAGCACTTACACGGAGACAAAACATTTACTCAATCAACATTCGTCCCACACACAAAAACACAATTTATATAACGCAAAGGAATATAGAAAAAACAAACGATAGCTCAAAGCGATAGTACATTGCGCTGTGGTTCCGTCTCCTCAATCTGTCCACAACTTTATTTAAGTACAACGTACTGTTTACATTGACAAAGACATTTTATGGAATTCTCCCGTTATTCAGCATATTGTGTTTACTTAACTCCATTGTACACACGCAAGTTGGACTCATGTCCTTATTGAAGCTGTGGCTTGAGGCCCCGGCCTTCCGATTGACATGTTCCTCGCCAAAGGCTATGCTGACATTGCTCACACTAGCCTCAGAGAGCTACGACGTTGGCTTTATGCAATCAAGACTTGGACCTTAGGTTATGGCAACACACCTGAATATTTATGTTAATCTTGACCGTAAGCTATGTTATTAAAGGACCATCTGAGTTCAGGCATCAGTTTTGGAACATACTTGGCTTTAATTTTATCAAGTCGCTGTAATATTTAACATGTAAATACAAAGTATATTCTTATTTTCGTTGACCCTTCACAATATTTTGTGCAAAATCTTACTGGCGGGTGGGTCACAATACCGTCTTCATAAAAAAAATATCTCCTAAAATTCGTCGAACAATCCTAAAGATCACACCGACTCTTGGAGAGACCGTAACATATCGAACTCTTCGCAATTTTAACGAAGGCATCGGCTGCGTTCGACAGCCCAAGCACACAGGGTAGATTCAGAAGGATCAAACACGCGGAAAAACACACCTTTTAAAATTTGGGAATGCAGTTCCACATTGTTGCGACTATCGCAAAATTCACAGAATTTGAACGCGTAGTTACTTATAACATCAAAATCGGTTTTTATACTGACAAAGTTGTCCAGCAGCTTCGTCTATTAGCCCTAAGTTTTTAGAAATTGACGGAGTTTTCGTAGTTTCCGTTCAAGAAGGTAGGATTCGTTCGAAGGCATAATTTGTTTTTGTTTAAGGTTAGAGTGCTAGTCCTTTCAGCCTCTATGACATATGTCATGTATCATATACACCACAGCACAATGTCATCACCTCAACATTAAACACCGCTTAAGCGCGTAAAATCCTTATTTCACATCATAGCTTAGGAGTTTACCTTCTGATTTCTTCATTTACTAAAAGAGAGGTCAACAGGGAGGATCCTTAGGGAGGGGGAGGGAGCATCCTGCGTTCGACACACGGGTTCAGACCATTCGTCTAACGAGTCACTTGCTTCAGGTTTAAAGATTTTTTCTTTTTAAATCCGTCTGGAAGGATTCTCTTTATATATTTTTCGTGGAAAGCTATGCGTAAGTTTTCTGCTCCGTTCCGTTTACCTGATTAAGATTTGACCGGTTGAGTTTAGTATGTGGGATTAATTCAGTAGGAAGATATAGTCGTACTTTATATAGCGCTATGATGAAATGGGTGCACAATGATTATGATGAGAGTTGTCATCCTACTTTCAAGTAACAGGTCTACACTGTCCTATAAACACTGTAATTTGAAACCTCGTAAACGCCAATTATTTTTAAAACAACAATCGCGGAGTTTCTCGCTGGCTCTTCTCCATGGGAAACGACCAATTGGAACCGTGCACCTAGTTTCTGACGTGTCATAAGTGCCTATATAGGTTTATGTGAAATAAAATATTTTGATTTTCTTACGCTCATTTTAAAGCTAATATAGAGTAAAATTATAGGAATGCCCCAGATAGTATATCTAGCATGAAGGGAAGGGCCAAAGCAGCGGTCAACACACCAAGCTGAAAACAATAACTAATCCAGCAAAACAAAGATAAAACAACAAATAAACATCAACTCACGATACTTCATTACGTAAACGGACAAAAGCATTACTCATACAACTAATAAAACTTTCACAGTTGCTTTGCACGTAACTATTTATCAAAACGGAGGCTTTTCTGATAACAAGAAAAAAGTATTCAAATGAATCTGCTAGATAGAAATCTCTTAATAAAAAAGGTGCTTCATTCGCTGAACATTATCTCAACTGTGGGCTAACTTAACTTACAAAAGACTGTTAACTTGGACACAAAACAAAAGCAATAGAAACTTGGGGCACTGAATAAAAATAACGAAATCAGCGGCCCTAATTCATTTTCAAAAGTGAGAGTTTCTTGACGTCTCATTTTGATTGCGCGACACGACTGCGATACGATTTTAGATGCGTTTAGAGTTTGCGATTGGTTTTACCTTAAGATATCAACACTTTTTAGACAACGCAAGACGTTTTGATAAATTGATGTAGATGCCTTTTTAAGATGAATTCACCTTTATTTGGATAATTGGAAAGAAAACCTAATATACACTGAAATATCGAAAAAGAAAATTGGGTAGGTACCCAATTTTCTATCGACTTGACACAATAGGTAGGTACCTATTGTGTCAAGTCGATAGCAATTCCTTGTAACTGAAATTAGTCTAAAAGCATAGGTTGAAGGTTTATTAATTTCCCAACACGTGTTAGCCCCACTAAATATAGTATCAAAACTATTAGCATTTTATGTCAGCACAACATTTTGAATTTAGCGCCTATAAACTTATTCAACGTGGCTACTATTACCAGTCGTCGCGTGTAAACCCCAAGGGCAGATAACACAGCGAGGCCGAAATAAAATTAAAGAAAAAAGGTAAAAAGAAAAAAGTTTCAAAGCAACAATGGGCGTTCGCCGCGACAAAACACATTGCCAGTATTAAAGGAGTTGGAGAACTTTTCTTGTTCTCGCCAAAAGGGAAAGATGAAACGGCTTATAGACAGCAGAAATCTCTTAGTGTAGACATACTTGGAAGATGGGCCAGTGTGTGAGTGCGATGGTAATTTCCTAGCTCAATGGATGGTAAGAATGTCTGGGTCTTTTAAATTGACACATTGCGTGAGTGTACTGAGTATGCTGTTGGGGCTTCCTGACGTATCTCCATTGTTTATGTTTTACATCACTCTAGCTTGTGTTGCTACTAAGTGAGATAAACTCTTATAATAAAAGTAGACATGGTCGGATGACTTAATTTGGCATCGCCCTTTGTACGTATACAGTATTAGACTGGTTAAATAAACAATTTCAGAGATCAAGTGAAGAACCCTATAACAATTAAAAATTTCAATCGTAAAAGAACAAATAAATATCTAAAGTGTAGTTGCAGAACTTTCGCAATTTCGACAAACGTTTATGAAAGTGAAATCAGTAACGACCACCATGAGCATTACCGTAATAACAAATCAATTGAACTTTTTGTGGCCGAACTGTTGCTACAGAGTTGCTCATCTGGACGATTAGGTATTAAAAAGTTTGTGGGGGTCGAAAAGGTCATTTATTTGGTAGAATGTCCTAATAACAACAACGGTGTTCAGGACAACGAGGTTATTTGGCGTGACCTAACAATACAAAAGCACCTTTTGACTCCTCTCACGCAAGGTTGAAGTAGTCGTAACATTACGTGTAAACTCAAGATGAATTATATTTCTGAAGTAATTACTTATTTTCTCGTTGGCACGAATGAACGTCTACATGTAGACTTTTTAAGGCTTCGCCACGCTGTCTCTTGAGGTTCGTGGGGACAATTAAGTAATTAGAGTGGTTTAATGGTTATGAAGCAATAAAAATAAGTTAGCAAAACTTACTCATTAAGATTAGATATTGTATAGTAATATTAAGGTGTAGTAATTAATAGAATAACTACAAGGTACACTATAAATGACAAACATTTATTCCTAAGATACATCTAAATATCCAGGGACTATGAACAGTAACATCTAATTGTTATCCTGGCTAAAAACTTTTCCATTTAAAAAGTAAATTTTTTTCCAATATTCGGTGTAAAAACCTCTTTAGTAAACAACGACCGACATAAAGAACACACACTTGATGCGGAGATATTAAGGTCAGCGCACACGGCACAACGCGCACCAGAAATGCGCGGCCCGCGAAAAGAATCCCTTTGTGTGTATTGCCGTTCTAAAAGTATTAGTTTTTCCGAATCCAATTTCAACTTGTGCAGTTTTTTGTCAGTTCGGAATTTACGGAATTCGAAGTGAAGATTTCGGAACGTTAGTGAGTAATGGTCAACCTCGGTGTTTTTTAGTTAGCTATGGGTTCGGACGACGAATTCAGAGTTTCCGGATGGAATTTTGTAAGTTATTCTGGCAATGTTTTTTTTTTAATTATCTAATATTTACTCATTATCTAGGTAGGTACTATAGGCATGTGCACGGTATGTCTTTGTGAAAAAAGACCAAGAAAAAGAATGAAATATTATCTGCCTGTTGACCCGGTCAAAAGTTATTCTAACACTCTCAGATAAGGGCTGACAACCTAAAACCGTGTAAATATGAAGAGGGAGACCCTTTGTATGCTCCTTCCCTACCTCCTACTATGTATAAACCTACATTATGTTCATGTTTAACTTAGTAAAAGAAGATTAAGTTAGTTCATGAAAAAGTAACATACAGTTTCGTGTGCCATTTTACTTAGAATGTGACACACCAAATAAAGAAAACAAGCCGGACTTTTCGGCAAGAAAATTAATGGAACTGAACCTTAGTAGAGAAACAAATAGAAAACAGAAACCAGTTTTTGTGACATTGTCCCAGTATTTAATTTGTCTCATTTCTTTTGAAGTTCGCTCGGTAGTTGTTGCCAAAACTTTCTGAAACAACCCAGCCAGGTAAAAGAATTTCCTATTAAAAAAAGGACAGCACCGAATTGGCTGTAAACAATTCACTCCAAGTCCTTTATTGGTTTTATCAGGCGCGTATGTCAAATTCTCGTCTTTTTGCCCCAGACTTTCTTTTATAAAGGAACAAACGGGATTCTTTAAAAAAAGTCCTCTTCATTCGAACTTGGTCTAACTCGAAGTTGGACTTAAAACCTGTTTTGTTTTATTTTTTTATTTCAAGGGTGCACTAGTCTCGTTTTTTGCAGCTTTTATTCTGATTGTTGGGGCGAAGATTGGAGATGGCCCGTAGCAGTTTATAAACAAGTTCTTTTTATAATGGGTAATGCTGTACAAAATGGCTGAAATACAACATAGTTTTAAATAATCCGGCACTTAAGTATGTACACAACACACGCGTAAGATGACGGATCGTTTACTTACCTGGTCATCTTGTCATACCCTGTCATGGCATATCTTGTCATGGCAAATACTAAGAAAAAAATAAGCTTATTTACTTGTTTCCTAACCATAACAAAATAATCCCAAGTCTACCAGTCTTCACGTAATGTAATTCTGATTTTAATGCGCGTCACGCAATCTTGTGTCGATTTTCAATCAATCCGTCAAATACTGGGGAATTTTCAATCACACGAGTAATAAACAGCGGTGCTAAAAGCATTTTTTCATTTGTTACGCTTAAATTGAAGCGGTACCTATACTTAGGCAGGTACCTAGTTACTTAGGCTTACGACCTTTTTATACCTTCAAATATATTTAAAAATATGCACTTACTTGCTACCTATTCGTCCACACATTCGCTTAACTCATGTTCTTTTTAATACCGGCCTATAAACTTCCACTGTTCAACATAGATCTCTTATAAAGTTTCCGACCATACTCATAAATCACCATTGGCAATGTCACCATTAAGTGATTATTTCATTTTAAGCTAATGTTGTTTTACGATCCCATTTATTCAGCCAATGAAACGAAACAATTCAGAAAATCTTAACACCACAGCAAATGTTTTCACTCAAATGTTTTTGCAATTACCAAAGTAAGTAGTAATTACTTACCTACTAAACTTAATGGTGGCGAGAATTGCGACCAGAGTTAAATTTCCAAATATTTGGGATGTTATACTCATAAGCATAACCACTCATGACATGATTTTGGGTAGGTACCTATTAAATAAATATATTTATTTATTTATCTATTTCCAGGCTGAATTTGTGTATAATGATTGCCCTATGATCAAAGGCCTAAATGTAGACCGTAGAACGTAGTCTTATAGGTAGCTATACCCTCTATGATTAGCAAAAAAGTATATACAAATATATTTTTTTACTCCTAAAAGGAATCTAGTCGCACTTAAAATCTCACATATTTTAAAGTCGCACTTAATGTTTTTAAGTGCTTAATCTTGAAAAACTGAATAGCATCCAATGAATGGAATAAAAATCCTTTTGGAAGCCTTTTCATTAGCAGATTGATGGGATCGATCTTTGAATTAATGCGAACAGGCTTGTGAATGTAAAATCAGAGCTCCATTTGTCGGTGTTGGTTTTTCGCATCCATTTGAAAATACTGCTTTTGGATGGCGCACTTGTGTAGCTTCTGTTTACTCATTAAGTAAAAATTAAATTCGTTTCCAGTGTTCGTTTTTGCGGAATACGTAGTATATGTGGTAACAGTTTTATTCTAGCTTTTATTGTCGTTTAGTTAGGTTCCATTTTGCTTTGAAAGAACTGGTGGTACTTACATTCATGTATAGCGATTCAAGATTACAGCCTGCCTGTTATGTGCTCCTGGTACAAAATATAACTACAACTCATTCGATCCCCACTCGCGCCTTATACAACAATATTTCAGTTGAAAAACGAAACAAAATACTCTTCAATTATTCTATGAAAGCCGGAGTTGCCAACATTTTGGTACCCATAGCGCTTTATAATTACACAACAAGGCCCGGGCTATCTAATGCCAAACACTTTTAATTGAAGTGCACAGTTTTACTGGACACGTCAGCACGAAAGTTATAATTAACGAACGTCCAATTTGGGTCCGAGATAATTTAGGGTCTGACGGGGCCACGGAAGCGTTTAGCCGTAACTTGCCAATCTCAGAATATATTTCTGCTAAATTGAATCGGCTCGTGGAACTCAAAGTGATCTAGTATTGTTTGGCTTTTCATCGTGATGGATACTCACAGTAAAGGTTGGAAAGGTCAAACTTATTTTGGGTACATTTAGAAATTGATGCCGTGAATGCTAGAGATAAGTTTCTTGTGTTAGCTCACGTTCGCACGGACGTAAAAGTTTGCGGCGGGAAATTATCGCGCACTGGATTTTCAACCCTTGGTGTTGAGCAAAGCGTAGAGAATCAAACAGAGTGCATTCCAGCGCGTCGAAAAACACACTGTTGAATTTTCAACTCTCGGCGCTAAGCAGAGCGTTGAAAATCCAGTGTGTGATAAAATCCCGCCGCGATCTATTAACGTTCGTGCAAACGGTTACTGCCCGCTGATTAATACTCCGTGGTTAACACTATTAACTACTGGGAATGATGCGTTCTACTGGTTAACAGTGTTGACGAACGCGATATTTTTTCTCAATAGTTAATACCCTCGTCTCGCGTATAGTACAGGAGTCATAAACCCGCAGGGCAGCATGTGGCGAGCTGTTGGGCAGTAGCGACCACACAACCCTATCTCCCGGGAGAATTCATGTCCCTCATCTCTGGCTCGCCTTTATTGGCCACCACTGACGAGGAACTGAGCTCCCACCTCATTCTTGCCTTTATTGGCCGCCTTGATTAGAGATTCACAAGAGTAAACAGTAAACGTGCTTGGAGGAAGGAAGTATTCCAGTAAGATGCTGGTAGGGATCTTGGCTGTACTTCCGGGATTGTCCTGATAGCCGTGGAATACCTCTCCACTCCTCGAGCACCTCAGGATATGTTGCCCCCTTATCGCTGCGTCACTGTGTGCTAGCAACTATTCCTTGGGGTCCATTATTGAGTGTACAAGTCACCCCCTGCCATTTTATCCGTGTATTATATGTATAAAACATTGGTCAGCCAGGGCAAAAAAAAAAAGAAAAGGCAGGTGCCATAGGCCTCTCATAGTTTTAGGTATCCAGTCCACTTTAGCCACCCAAATCCATAGTCCAATACCTTGATTTCCATATCCTGTAATAATCCTTTCTTTTTTTTTGTTTCCGGGGTGGAAAATCCTCATGGATGTCCGCCGCCCTGGGGCGGGCGGCGGGGTCTGTCAGACTCTTACTGACTAAAAACCACCCCGGTGTTCCATCTCACACCTACGCCGGGGGTCGCGGGAACGTACGATCCTTCCGCAACCCCCGACTGGTGCCGGTCTGCCGCTGCGGGCCTCTTTGGGTCTGGGAGGGGGAGTGAGGTGTTTGACTCCCCCCGTGACGTCTGAGAGGGGCGCGCATGGAACACTACGCGCCACCACCTCGGGTCCTGATATCCTGTAATAGTCCTGCACCAACCGGGGGTTGTCCTTGGGTGCACTTGCATAGTGCGTACAGGGATAATCGTCGGTCGGAGCTTGATTTGACTGATTTCCTGGTTGAAAGCGTCTAACGGGCCTCTGCGAGTTGACTTCGGCCCCTCGTACGCCTTCCAAAGGTCCGGGACCCCAGGATGCCGAGATATGTCAAAGACACAATACATATAATAATAATTACATTAATTGCACCTTTATATTCGAGTAATTAATAACGGAAATCACAAAACTCTCCGTAAAACACAATACAATACTTCTCTAGATCAATTAGTAAATTAACTTCGTTCGCACAACACAGACTCATACAGACTACGTTTTGCCTCTTACATTGACCCTCCAAAGCTTGCCGCGGCGAGTATTGTTTAAAAACTCTTACAAAAACGTACGACCACTTATCAAGTTAAAACATTTGTTGGAAATTTGAGCTTAATTTATTTATGTCGAGAGCAGACTGAAGGAAAATCAACTGTGTCTGTTACCGTCATGGTATTAATAACTGTATCTTTCCTTAAATAATTGTGTACTTTTGTTTATCAACTTCTTTACTCGATTGAAATTCTAAAAATAATCAATTTTTATTTCTGTGTAGTAAAATTATAACTGAGAAGCCGTGCCCCGCGGTTTCACCCGCTTAGGTCTCGATTCAGGTCGTGGTCTATCCGTGTGCCAAATTTCATTTAAATCCGTTCAGCCATTTTAGTGTGAAAGTGTAACAAACAAACATAGAAAAATCAAATCTTTTCTCTTTATAATATTTAAAATATAATAATTCGTTTAGAAGAGTAACCGGCATGACGATCAGGTTTGGTTTGGCTTTGTTTGTTTTCTTTAAAGATTATAGAACCTCTCAGTTTTGTTAAAAATACTTACGGTATGCTAAACAACATTACTCGAAGATCTTAATACAGTTAAATCCAAGTATAATCTTACTAATGGGGTACTTTATTACCTACTGTACCATATCTCACTATATTATTTACTTTCAAACGCGACCGGCCAATTATTTTAAATGGGCTCTCGAAAACATTAAAACCAAAGCAGGCAAGGGTTAAAACTATTAAGGCGACACACACGCCTAATTCGCTACACTACTCTCGGCCGCGATACATCAACGCCATGGGCCACTGGGTCTTGTCCGGTTCTAAAGACCACTTAGACGTGAACACATGCAAATCACGCCAGAACATTCTTTCAGACCCTCAGGCCTTACATAAAACATGTCCAGTAAATTAAGCTGCAATAAATTAGTCACCCCTAGCTTTTAGGGGCCTCAGGTGGTTTGGTCCTCGCATAAATTGTGACCTCTTTGGTCCATTTCAATTGTTGATGAACTAGTCGGATAAGAAATTAAATGGAAATGCTCGGTCAGTTGGAAATTACGGCTGCATGCAATGCATAAGCAACCTTATTAATAGCACACATTACAATTCAAAATTCATCAATTAATTTCCACAGTTAGGAAATTCAAAATCAAATTAATTATTGTGTGTGTCTGTCCACTGTACGAGTAGTTGGAATGATTTACTCTTTGAGTTATTTAGGAAATAGTACTTATTTAACACCATCCTCTTTGTTTAATCATAATTTAATGCTACATCATTTTCAGAATTTGCTTGCCATTATTGTTGTACAATACCAATTTGAACAAAAGTTGGCGCTGTTACAGAAACTAAGTGTAACAATAACTATATTTCATTTGTTTCAAAGTCCAAAAATAATAAAAAGAGAGTTCAATCCTTCACTTTACATAATTCTGCAGAAACTCGACACTACGTAAAATGTCACGAGCATTTCGTTCGTACCTATATCCATATAAGTTGAGTAGTACACACGGTATCATGAGCTCAGTACATTCAACAATATAACATGGCCAATACACCGCTGCGCCCACTTTAGTATGGCCTTTAAAGTTGGCTGTTTTGGTCTGCAAGTATGGTCCAAGTTGTAAACTCTGGCGGTTCTACAAGGACACATCTTTGCCTAGAGTGTGCGAATGTGAGGAGTTTCTTAGGACCCCACCTGGTTTTAAAATATTCTTACTTCTTTTGACGTGTAACGGTGTAGAACCACGTTACAGAACAAAAATATCGTTCGGATGCTTTCAGTGGTCAGAGGGGCAATTCCCGTATTTTTAAGACCGTTCGCATTCTAATCTCAGTCTCAATCTGTCAAAATTACAATCAATTTACATACATTTTTGACAGGTTTTTGACATTGATTGTCGCTGAGATGAGATTGCGACTTGAATTTGAACGTTTTTTAAGTACGAGAATTGGCCTACAGATCCATTATTTTTGCATACAATACACTCATTTCATTCTAATACAGAATCCTTTAAATCGCTAGCATTTTCAAGTCTCTTACTTATTTACATATAATCTTAGTGCAAAAAATATCATGCCCGTTTTGTTCTCTTTATGCTTCTGTACTTAGTGGCTTCTGTATTTCTGTAAGTGAGAAAATTGTCTTAAAAGCTCAGTTCCTCACCCGCTATCTCCTTCACCCGCGCCCACGGCCCACTGAGAGACGGAAGGGAGAAGCGCGGGACATCTTGCGGCATTCGCCCACTTGATTTATCCGACCACAGGCCACCACAAACTAGACGCCTCCCGTATTTATTGCCACAATAACCCTATTAATTCACAGTACGACTTTGAACTTGGTGTGCGAGTGCGCCCTAATCCTTGCACTGTGGGGTCGTTACGACCTCTCATAATGACACAGCGGCGAAAGTGTTGGCTGGGATATTGTTTGAAATGTGCAAGCTTCAATTTAGGGTTAGCGGTTTGAGCACCAAGTAATTGTTAATGGTAGAGCGTGAATTGAAACTCGTCAATAATGAAATCGCAATCAGCGGAATCGTTTTGTTTCTATTTATAACTGTAATTATTTATGTCGATGGAACTTTGCTGAAACTAATAAACATCTCTTGGTATGCTTATTTTAATAATCGGATCGACGGCCCACGATTTGCGAGTAGTTGAGTTTCAACTAAATAGACGATTTAATAGCAAAGTATGCAAAGCATTTCTGTGAATCATAGTAAATGAATGGTTATGTAAGTCCTTTTAATCACGTACGGCACACTACATAGGGTATCAAGCTCACATCTACACATTAAGTAATTGTATCAATTACCGCAAATGCCTACCCATTAGCTCACGCTTTGCCCTAAATAGGTATATTCTAATCAATTTCTAATCTAAACAAAGTGGTGCGCCTGAAAACTCCATTAACACGACTTCAGTAGCACGACTAGTTACAATGATTATTTATTAGCAAAGCGACGGGCGTTTCCTCCAATCGCGGATGTGACCGCGGCCTTATTCAATTTGATTCATTGCACTAATGCGAACCGGTCACGCGAATGACCGACCGAAAAATTCGACGCACCCGAACGATGGCAGCGCAGACTTGCGATTCATTGGGGAACAAATAACGTAAAGAATGTTTGTGTATGTGTGAGTGAGACTGTATGTTTTATAGTCTAAATCACCTATAAAAAAAGAAGAAAAAAAAATTTAATCTCAAAGGGAAAGGTCTCATCATCAGCTTGCCGCAGTCCACTGCTGGACACAGATGTAGCGGTATCTACATCGCCACATGCGAACTACGTCACACTGACGTCACGCAAAATCCTGCATCGCGCAAGCAGAGTTTACCGCGCAACTAGCATATATATAACGTCCCGACATCAATCGTTGGGCAGTTGCCCACCAGACACACGTGACGTGACGTCAGTGTGACGTAGTTCTACATGTGGCGATGTAGATAACGCTACATAGGCATCTTCTATTGTACGCCATTGAACTCGAATTTGGGCAATTCTCATCCAGCTGCTATTAGCCACCCTGCGAATAGCGTCGCTCTACCTAGCCTGAGAGCGTCCTACCTAAAGAAAAGAAGAAAGATACTTATATGTTTGACCACCATATGTGAGGATGGGAAGTATGCACACATCAATGAGTCTTCTCTTGGGACACAAAAGAAGATCACCCTTCATTAGATCTTTCATGGCCCAATAGCTCTTCCAGGCATTGTCGTTGCGTGGTAGATAGTGTTTGTTAAAACCTACTTACAGAAATAAAATAATTTATCATTTGATAACCCAACATCACGCCCCAAAGGATTAGACAGAGGTGTTAGAAGAAAGGGAAGAAAAAAAATAGTGTTGCTATCTTTCTTCGTTTCGCCAGTTACGTATTAGTCTGTGTTACTTAAAGATCTAGCATCTTCTAATTCAATAACCGAACGACTTTCATATCAAAACATACCTTCCTTACATATTGACATATACCAATACGCACAGAAATTCTTAAGCCCTTGAAGAATCACAGCGGTCATTTCATTATTTTCTCACCTGCGTCAAATCCGGTCGCCCGTCTGCTCCGGAGTCTTAACTACCAATTTGGCAATCCTTTCTCCGTAGAACCAGGGGTTTGACCTTCTTATTTTATGGACTGTGCCCTCCAATGGTCCTAATACCTCTTATTGTGCTTACGCTTGTACCTCTGAACTCAGGCCTCTTTCTATAATTGCCCTTAATATCATTCCGTCGACTGTTTCCTATCTTTTTTTCTGTGTCTTTATTAGAACTGGTGATTTATAGTCTTTAAAATACATAGAAGAATTTTGGAAGGACATTCAGGATTTTGATACGAAGCAAATAAAATATAATGCTCGGTTATTTTTGTCACCTAAACCAATGAAAATGATTGCATAATTACTATCCTAATCATTTCACGAGTTTTACTAATACAATTTGCAGTCCCGACCCAGAAATGGAATTCGAGACTTCAACACACGTAGCTTTAGGTATCTGTAACCACTTACTGTACCGCATAACACACACACACTGTACTACACAGTACTGATGCAATATTTTTAATTATCGCTGTATTTTGTAAGGTCAGCAGAGATGCATAATCGAGTATTAATGACGGTAATATGATACTCGAATATTTATGTTCCCGTCGCGTCCATAATTTATGCCCGGCGGAACAGCTGTTGCTAATTATTTAATAGATTTATCATTTATTTATCAATAGACAACATAAAATTCTAGCTCAACATAGAACATTTACATCTGGTTCTTCGATCCGCTTAGTCCTTTTTTTTCACTTGGGAAATCCCTTGGGTACCTTTCGTCTGGGGACAACGGTGGATCTAAAACCCCACTGTCCCTTCTACTACCATGAGTATGTGGCCCGGGAGATACTTGTACATTCGCCGCATCCCTGACTGGTATCACCCTCCTATGCCTAGCGGGCCCCATCACCAAGTGCGGCCTATCCCACGACCACACATCCTCCCACCCAGGCACCCAGGGAACACTGCGTGCTGACTCTTTGTTTCTGACTGTTCGGATGACGACACAGCCCCGTCCGCTTATTCCTAGAATACCAAACGAATGGAAAATGGCATAAAGAACAAAAGTCTAAGGTAAAAAGCTTACAACTACCTGAACGTTCAAACAACTACTTACGAACAGTACCTAAGTAAACAGCACAACGAATGGAATTCATAAAACTGATTCGTAGAAAAACTAAATCAGTTTGTCATACATTCATATTACGGATAGTCACAATATGACTTACCTGCCCATATATATTCCCAGAATTCGTCAAAGAAGGGTACGATAGGTAAAGTAAAAAGCATAAAACTATTCTACTATAAATTAACTACGAGTTGTAAGTAAATGGACACACGGCCGGTAGCTTTGGTTTTAGGTTAAAACGTGTGTATTTGGGTCACAGTGATAAGAAACATTAATTTAACGTATTACCGTGCATTTGCTGGAACGAATTAATTATTCCCTTTTTCATAACTTTTTCCAGCAACGGGCAGTAACGCCATCTGTATTTTTGTAGAGGGACTTCTTCGTCGTAGCGGTCGCGTAACAGTTTCCAGGAGAAATTCCTGGGTTGGTACTATTCGAGTTTTCATGTAGGTTCCATATAAATAATAGCGTGCAAAGTTATTCTTAAAGCAATCTTGAGAAACTCGGATACACAAATAAGGAAAGAAAAATAAATATTGATTATTAAAAATATTTTTTGTACGCAAACCTATTTAATGATTATTTTATTTAAGTAATTCAAATAAGATTGAAAGTATTCTAATTGATAGATAATTAATTTCACAAGACAGTATTCAGGTTATATAAAACGGAAAAAGAGCGTTTTCCATTAAGTAAACTCTTCAAGACCCCAAGTGCCACCCCAAAAAGACAACCGAACTTTCATTTCAACGCTTTAATTTCGACGAAACCTTTGACAACGTTAAATATGGCCTTTATTGCTTTCGTAATAAAGATTTAAGTAATGTTACAGTGTAAGTTTTCCAACAAGCGCCACAGAAGCTTGCTGTGTTAATTTACGGCGGTTCGGCGGGTAAGTTTAGGCGTAGGGTGTGCACAGTGCGGCACTGTGTCGCGTCGTGTTGGGCGAGAAATAGGTCAATGTAGTGACAGGATATTACGAAGCCACGATGTCAGACGCATCCGCGTTTAGTCGTTGGCTAAATGAGAAATAGCAGAATAACAGCACACAGAGTTGTCGCATTGCTTTTAATTCAAAAGTTGGTTGGTGTATTTTGGAGCAATCTGTTACCCGCTATTGGCGAGTATAGTTGGAATGTGCTCCAGTTTCGTTTGAACTACTCCAAGCTAAGTTTCTTTATGCAAACGTTTGTAGTTAGAGTAATACAATTTGATGTAAAAGTGTATTCTAACGTAGTTGGAAACCGTTTTGTATAGTTTATGTCTGATATTTGGAGTGACCTGGATAGTGGTGCCAAGTTGTAACAGTGTAGGTACAGCGGACACTGGATACGATCTGAAAACGCTCACGTGTCTCCTATAGTTTATAGATGTTATTTTGGACACTACTCTGAAATCTTCGGAACTTTACTGTGACTTATTTGATAGTGATGTCCCCGATTCTACGTTTACTTAGTTTTTTCGATGACAATGTTCTCGTATGTTTGTTAATATTTCAGCTCCAACAGTCCTAAAACTCTTCAGAGCTTAGCAAATTAAATTATTTTGTCCAGTACGTTAATGGCGCCTTCAGAGGACCTTTTGAATTGTTTAAAACTATGTATATTACAACGTTACGTTCTTTTATATTCAGAATATCAACATACATTTAAACAAAGGCGCAACACAAACTTTCTAAAACAATTAATATCAACAATAATTAAACAATTCTCAATTCAGCTGAAACAGGCGAAAGTCTACAGTTTTCTCAACGACGCCCGTTAAGCGCGATTTATATGTGTGTTGCTTAGAAATTTACTTAATGTGTAGCTACGGAGCACTGCGATTAATCTTTTAGCTACGGAACCCTAATACTACCAGTATTAAGGTAGTGCCGCACTGGTATGCGGGAATTTACGACGGTACTTAATTTTATGAAGAGTTTTGTTTGTTTGCGTTGAGCCATACATATTTATATCATTGATCCGTTTCGTACTATGAGAAAAACGTATGGTCTCAGCGTACAAATGTATAAAAAAATATCACGAGGAGTGACCGAAAAAAAAATGTGACATGAATTTCCAGAAATTATTAGACGTAATAGTTAATCATCAAAATCAAATGTCATTTATTCAAACTAGGCTGAGAATCAGCACTTTATGAACGTCAAAATTACATAAGACAGTGCCCTCAAAGCACCACCGTCACCACTTCCTAGAGCTTTAGCTGGAAAGAAGAAGTGGCGGAACAAACTCCCCAGCAGCACTGCTGTCTGTTCAGTTAGAAGAACTGGATTCTATACAGTAGTAAGTAATTCACAGTACAAAACACGATACATTAAATAAAATTATTTGCCATATGTCAGCTAGCACACGACAATATTGAAAATTATACTCAAACAGAAAAAACAACGTAAACAGAACTTAATACATAATATAAGCCTCCAGGCATAAAGGGCGTGTCCGCTTACATTTACAATGCTGCATTATGTTTATAATGTAGCTGTGACTTGTAAAAAACAAATGATAAACTAGGACCTTCGAAATAAAGAAACAGTTATTTCTTTCTTTCTTCATTTTTTCTCCCGTATTGTGGGAACGTTTACAAACATTTAAACTCACATACACAAACAGCCAGACCCGGAACAACTACTCGTAGGTCATACAAATACATATTTGTTCCGTGCGGGAATCGAACCCGCGACACGCAGTGCAGCAGTCAATCGCTTAACCACTGCACCAACCGTGTCGTCAATTCGTCGTTTGTAGTTAATTACTAATAACAATAACATCAAGGGTTTTCCGTTTTCCTTAACCTACCTTTACCTTGTCTTACTTTGAAAAACTAAAATAATGGTATACAATAAACAATTTCTACTACTGTATTATTTTCTCTGTGTCACTATTACGGAGTAGTGGTGGCCCAGTGGTAACGGCCGTGACTTAAGAGTTGCAGGTCGTAGGTTCGAACCCAGACAGGCGCTTTACTTTGTGTAAATTATTTCATCACCATTGCTCTCAAAACGGCGAAGGAAAACATCGTGAGGAAACCGGCGCGGCGGGCGGCGTGTCCTAGAACCAAAAAATTCGAAGACATGGTGACATCTACCAACCCGCACTGGGCCTGCGTGGTGGATTACGGGCCACTCCCTCTCGCCGAGAGAAGGCTTTTGTGGTGGCTTGTGTTCCATTACAGGCTGATTATGTTATTCTTTTCTATTATATACCGTAAAAACACTACCTATCATTTTGCATAGATTAAAATCAATCAAACGAAATCTACACATATTATAAATCAAAGTCGCTTTTCGTGTCTGTTTGTGTAACCGCGTAATTGTTCTAAACAGTGCATCATATTTTGATGCAGTTCTTACTATTATTTAGAGAATGAGTTACGGAAGGTTCGTGTGTATAAAACATTTATAATAAACTTAAATATAATAAAGAAATCTCGATGTTTTGTCAAGTTATAAAAACCATGCGATGTGGAATCACGGTTAGATCGCTAGTAAATAATAAACGAATATTAAAAATACCTACATGAGAGTAATTATGGTTTACCATCTTAAAATACAGCTCATTCCCGATACCCCATGTAATCATTGTATACCACTTTAACTAGCTACCGAAGTCGGGACAAACATCTCAGTCCCCCACGCTATCTGTACAATACTTTTCGCGTGAGCTAAAGATTAATGTCTCACAATTTTGCCCCAGTTTGCCCTCAACTTACTCTAAGTCAGAAAATGTAGGCGGTTTTGTGATTAGCATTAGGATTGATCTTGGTTTTTTTTTATTTATTTATTTCTTACTTAAAAAGTGATGAGAAGAAAGGAACAGAAAAATACGTTCAAAGGTGATGCTTATTTCTAAAAAAAACTCTCTTGCAAAGCTTACTTGTGGCATAAACTCAAACCAAGATTTATTTTTTTCGTTTTGCTTTAATTACCAGAACAATAATAATAAATATGAGACAACATTCACACAAGGTCTTCAGAGAGGCAATTCCCGTATTTTTAAGAACGTTCGCATTCTAATCTCAGTGTCAATCTGTCAAAAATTGTATAGCGTTTACCTACATTCTACATTTTTGACATTAGACTGTCGCTGAGATGAGATTGCGACTTCATTTTGAACGTTTTTAATTACGGGAATTGGCCTTCTGGTCCCGAACTAGGTAGAGCCTGTACTACGGTAACCTGATGACTGATATACATATACACACCCAGACACAGGTCAAACAGACATGTTCATGCGCACAAAAGTTTGATTTGTCCGGGGATCGAACCCGGGACCAGCGGGTCAGAAGGCTGGGTCGCTACCAACTGCACCAACCGGTCAGTAAATACTTAATTAATTACTAGTCACTTACGTAATCGAAGAGATGTCTATAAAATAATATATTGTAGATACTAAAATGAGTATGTAGGTACCTACGAGTGTTTATGTTTGTTTCTATATACAAATACATGAACTCACGCCTACTTCCCATGGCATGTAGGCAGAAACTACAGAACGCCACCTACATACTCCTTTTGCTTCGTTTACGTTCTTAAATCTGGGGGCCTCCTCCCTAAGCACGAAGTCCGTCATTTCGGCCGAAGTTACGGATGTTTGCTACTCGGTATCACTTACGAATATAAGATTAGCCCGGGGTCTGAAAAAATAAAAATTGATGACAAAACGATTTGATAGTTGTCCTTACTCCCGATGTGTTCTTGCCCGTCCGAAAAATTTTAACAATCAAAATACAAAAAGTTTTAATGGCTAAAAGCTTATGTGTTTGAGGCGTTTGGGGTTGAAACACTAGGTCCAAGTACCCACTTAGATTTTCGAGACATCGCTAAGCGGTTGGTCGACTCTTCTCGTGACCAGAGGGCCAGCCTTTTGGGCACTTTTACTGTTGACAGCTATGCGGACGAATTTTTTGATGCCCTGTGATATATTTTTTATTTTTTTTATACTATTCATTGTACATATTGTTATTTTATGACTTAGCTTTATAAATTATGTAAATATTAGTTCAGGTTGGATTAAAAATACTCCTTAATGTTCTATACCACATATTGACCAAATCGCTTCCGTATTTCACTTGCACCACACACAGTACCCAAGCGGAGACGCCTGTTAAATTAATTGTAGCGCTTATGTCGCTCGCACACCCCGATTCGCTTTGAAAAATCATCGCTCATTGGGTTTTTGGTATGAGATTTATAACTTTAGAAACTACTTACTTGTTAATATCTAAGTGCTAGAGGGGAAGGTTGCATTGTTATTGTAAAATGGGTTGTTAGGGGTAGTTGTTGACTAAGCGGGTTTTATCACAATAGAGCTTAATTTACAGCGATGAGCGATATTAGATTCAGTTGATGAAATCCACGTAACAAATACCATCACAAATGTAAAAATAAAAAGATTTTGTGGTATCTAAATCCAAATTCATTTCTTTTATTTAACCAAGTTAAGCCAATATTTGGTTTTCAAAGAATAGTGAGTATGAATATCAATAAAAAGTAATATAAACAATAAACACTATACAACTTTATTAAATCCACTAAATAAAACTCATAAACACGTTATTACAGCCGTTTATTATCGTTACAAACCCATTACAAACTTTCAGAACTGTGGCTTCTAAACCCTATCTAATCAGTTTATCTAAGCACTAACTTCTAATGATCACAGACACCAACAGGCCTAAACCACTGTATCCGTTTCAATTTACACACGAAATACGAACACGCATACAAACATAAAATAATAGGGGCGAAACGACTTCGAAACTTACCGAAAGGGTCACCTATAAAGAAGATTAAAACTATGGGGAGAAACCATTATCATTGGGGCCGCTCGGTTGGATTCGGTGGCACAGTATATCAGAAGCAATTACGCCAGGAAGCCTCTACACATGACCTGAAAGTTCAGCACTTCATTACATAGCCATCGGTAACCCAATTTTGCTGGCAAAAGTAATGTCCATAATTTTTGGTAGCGCCCCGCCAGGGCCGGAGGCGGGCGGGTGGAAGGGCCATTTTTACTTGTGGTTTTTTGTTGTGTCTGTGTTTGAGAGACTTTGATATTTAGATAAACTTTTATGAGTAGGTGTAGAGAAATATTAGAATTAACAGAATTTAGTATTTAACCCGAGAAAGAGCGATACAAAAAGTTAAATGATAAATGATTTTATTTCTGTAAGTAGGTTTGAACAAACACTTTTACACGTCAATCGTATTTTAAAAACTAGATGAGGTTGGCATTTCCTATCTGACTACTCTGAGAAGAAAGGCCGAAACAAACTCAGAGGTCACAGTCTCTTTTAAAGTCCAGACAAAATCTTGGTCAGATCATGTGAAGGCTATGTAGATCGTTGTCTGAAATGGTCTTTTGAGGAGAGAACCACACAGATTGAGTGGACCTGTCCAGCCAGTGCACGCAATTGTCAGCAATCGTGCAGCTCAAAAATAAATAGGTACTCAGATTTGCAGTACCTGCAGAATAAAAGTACCTACTTAACTTTGTACCCAACGTTCAAACTTCATACCGTTACTGTACCCATTCATACGAATACACAAGTCTGTAACAACATTATTCCTCTAGAATGCAAAACGAGGACCAATAAATTGTAACCCGTTTGCACCCGTTTGAGCCTCCCGAGTGCGTCCCCGATAACGGCCGAAGGCGACTCCCTTAAAACTCCATTGTGAATTCCAATCTAGATTTATTTAAATAAGCGAACCTTTGATTGCGATGCGAGGTAAGCTCGTTACATCATAACAAACGTGATGCTGCAGAACAAAGCGACTTTATCACTACACGTTAAAGGTGAAATTTGTACACACCAGCAGCAACATTTTAATTTGCCGCCGAATACTAACCCTTTCTCTCTAATAAGAGGATGAAAGGTTTTGAATGATTGTTTTTTTTTTATGGCGAATGCTTCGGTTACCGTTTGATATGATAATTCGTGTAACAGGATGAGAGAGGGTGTGTGATCGTGTGCACGCATTTTTGCGGCTAATTTTTGAGAGCGTTTGAATGTCAATTGGGTTCTGACACTGTTGTAAGATTAATAGGCAATGAAAAGTGGGCTGTCCGTGAGTGTTCCTAAATATGTTTATTAAAATTACTCACTACTGGTCTGTCAAAAAACGATGTCACATTTCGAAAATGCATCTACTTTGAAACGGCTACAGTAACATTGTTTCAAGTATGTGAAACATTCATCGATTGACTTAATACAAAAAGTTTATATTACAAACCCACCATAAATCAGCTAGACAGCAACCGAAAGCCACCTTGTCATAACCCATCGTAATGTCCCTGACAACACAGACACATCGAATTTTAAAATAATAAATTCTACCCAGCCAGCAACAGTAACACAAACAAACGAAAACAAAAATAAGAAAAACAAACTTCCATCGAAATTCAAAATTAGAAGCCAGTGCTCCGAAAAAATAAACAGAGGACCACGGTTTAATTGTAAATTAAATTAAATTCGTTCGAAAATCAACTTAGGTGCTTCGGCGCTTCGGTAGGTCGCTAATGACGTCACGGGAGATACGTAACCCTCAGAAAAGTCGGACAGTTTTTTGATTAACTGGAAAAATTTACGTCACGGCCGTAATTAATGGCGGGCGGGTGTGTTTCGAACGTTTTTCGAAAATTTTGGTCCTGATTGGTAAACGGCTAATCATCGTATCATGCTGCTAATGTTTAAAAAGTTTTATACCTTTTTTTTATCATCTCATAAAATTTTTAAACCATAATGTAATGTAAATTGAGGTTTTTAAGTAGCACATTATAAGCAACACGGCAGCAATTGTCTACAAAAAGAAATATTATCTATTTTATGGCCATTACCCACGCTCTATAAGTTCCCCAACGTCATCTAACCGCATAATAACTTCGCGAATCGATGACACACAAGTTTAATCACATTATTACCAACCTCATCAAACCGAGAAATCGTTCATAACATAATTACATCTCCAGAACGCTACTATATTAAAATCATCTGCAGAAATTGAAGATATTCCACATCTTAATAAGTTCGCCCGAATATTCTAGATACCAGCAAAACTGTTCGGGATGGCCTGACTTCTTAATGAAATTTTCGTATTACGACTTGCCGGTTTGTCCGTCCCTCTCTAACGCCCGCAATCGTCCATCTTGCTTACTCTTTCGTCATGCAAAGGTGCAGTTCCGAGTTTTATGCGAAATTTATTCATAACTGTGTAATTTATCCGCGCCAAGTAAAACGCTTGGTAATGGAGAGAGCCAACGGGGGGGGGGGGGGGGGGATTATAATGTTTTCGTCTATTATTATTCGCCAGTTCAGCTTTAATCTGGAAATTTTCTTTATCTTTTATGTATATACTATATATGAGATATATTGCACGCCTCATTACGCGGAGCGGTTGAGGTAGCGCTTTACTCCCGACTCGTCAAGGTCAAGCAGTTTTGTGACCTTCAAATGCCTCTATCACAACTATATTGCACTTATACAATAATACATCGAGAAAACACTTAAAGGAAACCATCTTATACTTTCTAAAAATCATTTTATGTTGCTACTTTGAAACAAAAACGTTTTGAAAAACAAATTACGTGGACGTCCTGATATCTGTACGCTGATTTTGTATGTGCCAACAATAACTCCCGAAAAAATTTATATACCGGGCTTTTTTTGTTACTTCCAGGATTCGGTGAACTGGTGCCGTATTTCATATTAGTAACCTAGTTTACGTAGTTTTTTTTTAATTAATTTTTATTAAAATTCATTATGATACACACGTACAAAAATATAAGAACGTTTCTTGCATACCTACATGCTTTTTTATATTACAAATCAGTTATACGATTTATTACTTTCTTAAAATAAATTAGCGTTATGAGGCGTGCACTTTTAGATTTTCCAAACTTTTTTAAATGGCAACAACCTTTGTCAGGAATTTTGACAAAACCGCTTTAGGTACTGTAAATGTTTTATTATTGTTTCAATTAAACCAGTATCAGGAATTAATAAGCGCTCAGCAATTACAAGAATTTTAATTCATTAACTGTTTTGAAACTAACCAAGCGGCTGGTGAAATTCCTGCCATTCAGTTGGCTAAATGTAATGTAAATCTAGTTGAATTCATAAAAAATAAATGTAATGCCGTAATTTTAATACTACATTTATATTGCTATATTTTTCAATCACACATAGCCAGCGTGGCGTATAATTTGTGCCAGATTTCAATTCTATGAAAATCTTTCCACAAAGTAAATATTATTATAATTAAAATACAACCCGGCATTTTGCAACAATAGCCTTTGATCTTCTACCATTTACGCTAGAATCCCAACAAAACAGAAATGGTCTTTCGAGACGCGACTTTTCCAAAACATTTAGGACCAGACCATTATATTATTACGGTGCAGTAACTCTGTGAGGCGACGAGCTTTTGAAAATTATCCTAAGGATGTCTGCATGTCGAAGGAATCTTTCACAGCCAGTCGTCTATAAATGTATAATGATCACCTCTCACAGAGGCAGACTTAAAAGGAATCTTTGTGAACGTTTTTCTGACGATTATGAGGATTTCCTTCCTTACTTCCGTGTTAAAGAAAGAATAGTAGTACCTGGCTTTGAGTAAAAAGTGAGGGGCGGATAGTTTGCTATTGTTTAGTATGCATACATAGTTTAGTTTTTATCCTATCGAACTGTTTATGCATACTGCCTGCTAAACATTAAATTCATAAGCGTTACACTGCCAAAAAGTCGAGGTGATGAGGTTGATTATCACACTAAGAAATCATGCAGTGCTCCAGCGTGTGCTACGCCGTAGCTCAGTGTAGCGTTGCCACGCTACGCCCTACTACGGCGTAGCATACAAGCGGTTTTTTTAAACATTTTTGTTTCACTACTTTGGCAATCATAATCACTTAAGAATTTTTATTGTTGATGTCATCATGCCTTATAAAAACACCTAAATGAAGAAAGTTATATTGTAACCGTTTTCAGTGTTTATCAACGCGATTAAACTAATCACAATACAATTCAAACATTACATCTATGTTTAACAGAACAAATATTAAATTCAAAGGTATAATGACTTCATATAATGCTGTACAGTACAAGTGGCAATATAATTACGAAGCTCGCATGCCGTGACTGGCCCTTATAAAACGCGTAATGATAAAAAAAATGGCTACCCGCTAGCTCTAACAAGATCGAACCGAGTACTTAAGTATTAATTTATGCATATTACAGCTTTGGTGGCTTTAAACAAATAAAAATGATTAATTGCCATAGATAAGTGTGGGCGAGCTAGTATTTTGAAACAAGGCCATGTAGTTTCAGCCTTTTACGCAACTTAGGTTATTTAGATAGATAGATAGATAAACCATTTATTCAGTGCATACAAAAGACGTAGCACAACACACAATTAAATTATAACAGATGACATGAAACATGACATGACATGATGTTAGGCTTTGATGTATAACTGATTATCAACCCTACTATTTACACGCACGCTTTTATTGTCTTTCGACTTTTAGTCAACCCACAACTGACCATACCTGAAATAAATAAATTTTAACAAATGAATAAATATATATTTTAATTGATTTATAACTGCAACTACATCTTTTAAAACACTGTTGACCCAAGTCAATTGTTTAGCTGTTTAACTAGATAATGTTGCTCGTTAACGTTCATAAATTAAATCGTTATCCATGATCAAATAAATAGCTGTCATTACCTATTACATTTTAATACACAAACAAAAGAAATATGCCAATCATCTTCGTGGCTTCCAATTTATAGCAAAGCATATTTCTTTGTGACATTGAAAATATGTTAAGAAAAAGCTCTCTACTCTATTTACCAAATTATGGGTAATTTTTTTTTTCTGTGGGTTGTTTTTTTTTATTGCCATTACTATGTATCTAAGTAAGATCTGAAAATTAAAAGCTATCTTAAAACAAAAAGGCGCCGTAGGTAAAGATTTTACCAGTGATTTGTTTAGTATAAATATCTTTAGCATAACAGAACATTACGCCCGTATTTCTCAAAGGGTTAAGCAGAGGTGCACCTGAAAATACGTCGGCAATCCATTAAGGGGATGTAGGGGGTCATTTGCAACGGAATGAAATGAACCCTATGACCTCTATGCAAATGTCAACCATTTTCGAGTAATTTGACATTTTATAATTTTTTCAAGATATCAGAGGGGCAATTCCCGTATTTTTAAGACCGTTCGCATTCTAATCTCAGTCTCAATCTGTCAAAATTACAATCAATTTACATACATTTTTGACAGGTTTTTGACATTGATTGTCGCTGAGATGAGATTGCGACTTGAATTTGAACGTTTTTTAAGTACGAGAATTGGCCTACTGGTATCTTATTGTATTTTGTTAGATAGCTGAGAAGTTGTACATATTTTTGGAATTTTCTGTCGATAAAGTATATATCCATGTTTTTTGCAGAAATCAACTATTTTAGTCAAATAACCTACTCAAAATAATAAAAAAATGTGTGCTCTGATTAAAAATATATTAAAGATAATTGTCATTTTATGGTTGGTTATTATGTATAATAAGCAGATAACAATAATTAAAAAAAACGTTTTTTTTTCAATGTTGTATACCGCCAAAAACATATAAAATGTCAAATTACTCGGAATTGGTTGACATTTGCATAGGGGTCATAAGGGGTCTTTCGGTTGCAAATGACTTCCCCTACATCCCCTTAATGATTTGCCGATATATTACCTATAACCCTGTGTATTCATGAAAACTTTACTTTTCCGACTATTCTACTATTGTCTTGACTGACCGGTTGGCGCAGTTGGTAGCGATCCTGCCTTCTGAGCCGCTGGTCCCGGGTTCGATCCCCGGACAAGTCAAACATTTGTGTGCATGAACATGTCTGTTTGACCTGTGTCTGGGTGTGTATATATATAAGTAAGTATATATATAAGTATGTATATCAGTCATCAGGTTACCGTAGTACAGGCTCTGCCTAGTTCGGGACCTGAAGACCTTGTGTGGATGTTGTCTCATATTATTATTATTATTGTACTTATTGGATATTATAGTACCCACACGTCATTATCTAGAAGTGTTGCCGTTATTCAATCCTCAGCTAAGTGGTTATAGATAGTTAGGGAACTAATGCGGGTTCAAGCACTACTTAGGCAAACTATAGTAAACTTTGATACTGGCATACTATTTTCCGGAATCCTCACTAAAATTTAAAGCAGATATTAATTTTCGTAGTAAGTATTACGGTTAAGCGGTAATTAAATTGATATCGAGGTTAACTGGAGTTTAACGATGAAATTGGAAGTGGATGTGGCGCTAATTACTTTAAAATGACTCAAAATATAGGTAATTTTTCATTAATTATCTAACTTCAGGTAACTAACTGATCGGTTGTAACTTCTTGACAGAAAATAACACACGAAAAATAACGTAAAATTTATGAACACTTTTTTCTCAAAGTGAGACTTTAAAGAGCCAATACATTTGCAAGGTGTCTGACGATACCTCACTTCCTCTGGGTATCCAACCCTCCAATGCCGCGAGCATTGAAATTCCGCTGTAGAAATTTGACAGCTAACAATATTTATTTCTTTTACAGAAATAATAAAGTGCCGGACGTTGTGCTCGGCATCTAGGTGTAATGATAAGGTGATAAAAACACGCGTGTCTCGTCGCTTGTAATCCATTTAATCCGCAACGCCTCGAGCGATACGTGCAGCGCAGGGGTTGGGGTCCCAGTATGAGCTGATAAAGGTTTCGAAAACAAGTGTTAGCCCTTGTGTAAAATTTTTGCAATTTTTTCCGACATACCTTATAGTTTTTGTTATTATCAGAAAATATGGTTTTTATTAGCTCGTTCATTTATTTTTTAATTAACACGGTTTGAGATCCATTTCACAAAAATTAAAGAAAGTTTTTTATTAAAAGAGAAAATATAAAATCATCAAGTTCAGGTAAAAACTTAACAACACTTTCATAAATCCCTCTCACAGTACCTACGAGTACTTCTGACATGCCTATAAAATCTTCGTCCATTCAGATCGTTTGTTGGATCCAAGAGATCATTAAGTGCGGCCAGAGTACGTGGTACTGGGGACTTAGCACGCGCAACGGTGCGGCATGGAGGCACAGCAAACAGCCTGTGCTTTCTGCCGCGGCAGTAATTGTCTGGGACAAAGAAGCGAGCCAGCACGGCATACAGATCTGACGCGTCGATAGTGCCAGGGAGCGTCTTACAGGCTATGGTGAGCTGGTCTTTTGCTCGCCTTACCTCTAACGAGGCATCCCAGTAGAAATTTAGTCAGATAGAGGTAAGGATAATAGCCACGTTTACGCTCATAGTGAAACCTAAGGAACGCTTTTTGTACCTTTTCCAATAAAAACCCGTCGGTGCTTTCGTGTGGATTCCACACGCAGGAGCTGGATTCCAATTTGCTACGTACGAGTGCATTACATATTATAAAAAAAAAAACTATCTTATGATTACGTACGTATTTTAAATGTTCTATGATTAAGTATTCTTCTGCCGTCCAGTCAACTAGTTAGTCAGCAATGTTTCCAGTAACATGGCTACTCAATTACCATCACTCGCGAGGTTCTTCAATGCACTCCACTTATGCTATTACTTTCATATTTCATAATGAGTCAACCAACACAGTCAATTGCTTCCTACCTTACTTAGCTCCTTGTCCCCGCCATTGTCACTTATAAGTGACATCTAAATCGCTCTTCAGCCCTAACCTACTCAATATCTTAAACGTATAGTTAATATCAAATAAAATGTTACCAATTTAATATTAACCGGTGACTTTGGCAGCTATTACGTGATAAAAACACGCGTTTCCCGTGGTGTGTAATCCGTTTAATCCACCGGCGCCTCCGGCAGAACGTGCAACAACAGTGTTCGTGGTGCCAGTTGCAGCGACAAGCGATATAAAATGGATACTGAGGTTAACAAATTATTTGGGTCAGTTGGTGGTTTGTTTTATGAGCTTATTTTTTATTTATTGCTACCCCGTAGAAAATGGCGTGACGAGCTGGATAAAGCTAACGACCAGCGGCCTATATTAGTCCTGGATCGCATGAACTGGAAGTCATGGGGTTTTGCCCAGCATTGAGGTGATACAAACGAATAGTAACAGTTATTTAGTACTAAAGTGTGTTAATGTAGATTGCTACCCTTTTTCTGCTCAAGAAAACAAAACGTAGAAACATATAAACTGACACAATCACAGATCACAATGAATCTTTCTAAGTTGCAAAAATCTAAAAATTTATAATTTAAAAGTAATATCAAAACTTTGCTCAGTTCTTAAAATTAAAGCTTTCAACGTTTCTTATAAAGGTAATCTAAGACAAGCCCCAGTAGTTTTAACATTTACACCCATACATACAAATACGTAGACATTTAATGAACATTCCCCGCTGCAAGTGCGACCACACATCACCAGCAGCGACCACGTACGTGGTACGTATTCCCAGCGCGTGGTCCACTAACAAACCGAAATTCTATTACCAAATTAGGAAATGTCTTGCCTCTAGATTGGTGCTAAATGTATTTGCTTGTAATAGAAAAATAGATTTAAGTTTAAATGATGTTGCAACGATTTTATTTCGTGGTGCTTTTATTTTTATGGAGTTTTCTTAAACTTAGATGCGCACGCGACCTATATTATAGCGTCAAATAATGTTATCGATGATTTGAGCATGCTTGTGAATAACTTATTTTGATATACTAGTATTAAATAGAAATGTGTGCTTAACACTAGAAATAAAAAAAGAGCGCCACTTTTACTAAACAACGGATCACAGTTCGTTTTTTATTTAAAAAACTCGCCACTGATTGGTTCCACAGTTAGGTTCGTATGTATACTAAGTACTATATTGTGTCCATTAACTCCAATGTTGGTAAACAGAATACCTCCATGTAAACATTTCAGTTACAATAACACAGTATAAAAAATAAAAACAGGGTCAAAATATTCGTTTATAAAGGGGAGGCTCGACCGAAAAGGATAAACACGTTAAAGGGTGCTGTTGGCTCCGCTATCCACAAAGAAAACACTTATGATTGTATGCGACGGGCGTTAGGGGGTTAAGAGGAGGCAGGGGATAAAAGGCGATCGAAATTTTTGCAAACACTCCTCATGTGAGGCAAAGGCGTTCGCCTTTGTTTGTGTACAGCCTGTAAGAATGTACGTTATTCTTTTTTATTTAAACGTAGGCATTGACGTTCTATTTCATCGCCCGAGACGATTGCATTACGACGATTGCACGGTGGAATGACATCTAATTTTTTTTATTAGATAGCTCTGATGTTATTCTCGCTGTTTTATTTTCGTATATTTGTTTTCGACGGGTTGAATGCACGAAAAATGTTCGGGACATAGACGGAGGGAAAACAAACAACGTGCTGTACAGATGCATTTGTTTGTCTGTTTTACTTTGAACATTTATTCTATCGTGATCAACTAACATGTCAATCGCCATTATACAGACAATGTTTTTGAAACTCGCAAGGGATGGATCTGGAGTTTATTTTAGTTTTCAATACTGTAATGTATAAAACAAACCGAGCCATCAAAAATACGAAAGAGTTTGCGGTGCACTCACCTACAGTCGTATCCATGCCTACTGAGTCCCAACAGTTTATAAGTAGGCAAGTATTTTCTTTTCCGTACCTATATAACACTTGTGACCCACCCCTGCTTCACACACTTTTAATGAATTGACAAAACAAGAAGACTTTTTACTCTAAGTAATGAGAGACTAAGTAATGTTGAAAACCGCATCAATATCCGTTGCGTTCTTTAGAAGAACAAAGTCTCACAGACAGACACGAAAAGTGACTTCAATTTATATAATATAATATTTAGATGTAGCAATACCTATTTCCCAGTTCACCAATAACAACTTTAAACTCATTTCTTGCATCCCCGACCACTTTCATCAACTCATCAAACCACGCTCGTCCAATAACCACACCCAACAAAAACCAAATGAATATTTAATTTCAATTTCGATATATTATTATCATCGTAATACAGTCTTCATTTAAAGCGGTGAGCACACAACGCGCGGAACAGCATGGCTTAATCTCCTGAATTTATAACAAGTATACAACAATTACCAAAATTAACAGCTACTCGGCCATTTCACTGCGTTCGGACCAAAACCCCCATCAACGCTTTTTACCGATGAATTTTTAACAAATTAATTTATTGCTTCATTAATACTTAATTAATAGTTGTGTGCTTATTAATTTACATTTGTTTTAATGTGCGGACAATGTGTTCGGTTACTTAACGTAATGCAGGTTCTTGTTATTTTGTTATTTATGTGCACTAGCTTTTGTGTTGGCCGCAACTTTGTATATGTGAATTACGTATAACATAGGATCCTACAAAACTACGGGCAGCCATTGCTTATAATTAAAATAGTGGCTTGAAGATAAATATGTTCTTGTAAAAATTTAACGATTAGGTACACTGAAACGTTCCGGCCCTGGTCCAGGCCATGGTACGGAGCGAGAGGGCATGGTAAGCCGCCACCTCCTTCTGCGAAGCAGTGCTGCTCACGAAGAAGGAGGCGGAACGCGTGAGGGAGAGGCAAAATTCGCGCCCTCGCGCCTCTAATCGCCGCAGGTGTCGCCCTGGGCGTCGGGAATCCCTATCCGATTCCCGGCCACCGTTGGCGCGGGCTTGTGGACGGCGAGCAATGGGTAGCTCGCCGTCCGATAAGGACCACGCCCGGGTCGACGACGCGTTGTGTTCCACGTGCGCCTCAAAGAGATATCAGCAACAATGACGGGGTCCGCTAGGGCCGATGCTTGCCAGGGTTGCGGGAAAGTCCAAAAGGGTTACCGTGGCCACTGGCCCAGGCAACTGAAGGAACACGGGTGGGTTTTAGTCAGTAAGAGTCTGGACACGCCCTCCCGCTCCGCGCAAAGCGGGAGAAGTTATTTGGAAAAAAGGTACACTGAAACGTTGCGCCTTAAGTAACTATAACTCGTCTTACAAAATACGTACATTAGTCAATAATATCAGCCTATTGGTTAAAATTTTTAATTGTTATAGTTAATTATCTGGTTCATCGAATCCTGAACGGTGGACCACTACTTACGCCACACCTTGCATATATGAATACCAGTATTTTACATTAATACGATACCCCTTGGTAAGACTGGTTGTCAGACTTTCGGGCTTCTGACGACCCGTCACGACTGTCAAAGATCCACGAATGACAGCCGGGACCAACGACTTAACGTGCTTTCCGAGGCACGGAGGGGTCTTGGTATACAAAGATGGTCACCCATCCACGGACCAACCGCGGCAAGCGTAGCTTAACCTGATCGATTGACCCGTGCGGCTGTTACTACTAAGCTACAAGCTATATGGGTAAATAAAATGTATGTAAATTATTGAAGCACGCAATATAGTAATAATTTAAAACAAATCGTTGTAAAGGCGCTTTTGAACACCTCTGCTATACAATTCAAAATGTTAATTTTATGTTTATACTTGAAGAAATACAAAATAAATTTTTGTAGAGTTACTATGACTATTGGGTTGTGGAGGTCAGATAGGCAATCGCTCCATGTAAAATACTAGTACTCAGCTGCATCCGGTTAGACTGGAAGCCGACCCCAACATATTTGGGAATAAAAAACTTTTTTTACAAAAAAAAAACACTACAAAGTGAAAAATAACTTTAATTTCGGAAGTCAGTGTCTGCATCTGTATTTTAGTTTTTTCCACCGACTGCCGAAATTAAAGTTATTATTCACTTTGTAGTGTTTTTTTTTTTGAAAGTCGGTTGTTTTTTTTTTTTGGAATAAAAGTTTTTTATTTTGAACTTTTTAGCTATGGTACCTACCCCACATCAATTCGAAAACAATCGTCTTACACGTACACGTCCGTTTGAAGGCGGTTGTTTTTATTTCAGAATAATTTATAGTTGTTTTTTTTTAAACCGCTCTTCCGATTTTGATCAAATTTATATGGGACCACCTCTGAAGTATGACCTACCAAACAAAAAAAGAATTTTGAAAATCGGTCCACAATTGGCGGTGTAATCGCGTAACAAACACACAAAAATAACATACCGTTGAATTGAGAACCTCCTCCTTTTTTGAATTGTCTAAAAACCTACGCAGATTGCTTGACAAGCCCCTAGTTTTTTACTTGTTTAAGTAATTAACTAATGTGACTGTTACCTTTCTTATGCCCGTCCAAGTGCTTTTTAGAGAGCTAAGTACCTTCTTAAAACAACACCTTCCAAGCACGTGTACTAGAGTAACATTACACATTTCAAAACGTCGTAGACACCATTTACTTCAAACTCATGATCGAACGCAAACATGACCGTGTGCGTTTCGTCTTAACAAAACATCGACGCCCCGCCTTAAGAGGTGCTTGGTGCACTTCGAACGATGCAAAGAAAACACGTATATTGATGAGTTTGTTATAAAAAAAATATTTGCTTACTCAAGACCCGCGCGATGTATGTCGTCCGATATGAAAGTGACGATTCTGGTGGACCGTTAACAGTGTTCAAATTTTATGACTTTATTGAAGTTTTCTTCTCTGCTTGGGAAACATCGTTTAGTCTTTGACCTTGTTGAAAATTAACGGATAAAGAAAAAACTTTGTGAGATATGTCAGAAAATTATGATCAAAATTTCTAGGGTAGGTACTAGTCCTACTAGAAATTGTATAAGCCCATTATTTAACAACCTTTAACCAGAGAAATAATCTGTATGTTAATTTTTTAAGGATATTGTTCTGTACCAAAATTTTTAATAGCATTTAAATACTTTGTTTCATTTGTTTGATAACCAACAGGGGTATTATATACCACATAATTTAAATTTCCTTTTATCTCCTTTATGTTTAGCCAGTCCTTTGTATTCTATTGTGAACTTTTGGTATCGAACAGACATTACAACAATGAAATGACACTCGAAAATAACATCAGAAACCTCTTTGGAGTACTGTGGCTATAGATATGATACCAAAATCGTTGACCAAACACTGCTGTAGGTAAAAATCTTTCCAAATCACTAAAACACGTTTTTCTCCTTTTTGTACATAATAATAACTATAAATTACACCTATAGAATAGGATAGAAATTCCTCAATATAACAAAAATGCTCATATCTCATATTTTTTTAACAATAATTCTGTATTTTTGTGTAGAAAATACACGATCCCATCCGTCATAGCGGGTCGGGTTTGTGTTAGTTATGTATTGATGTTTACGTTATGGAGGGCCGGTATTTGTCGCCACTTCATTTCACTCGAATCCCCTAATAAATGGACCGCTTAGATTGGTGAAAATGATACAATATATCTGATGTTGTTTATGACAACAACCTGTATAAGCGGAGATAAAACATTTCTCGGGTTTGCTATTTGTATTGAATCAGATTATTTGTAACGATAGTCAGGCAAATAGATGCCTGATAGTCTGTGAACAGAATATGGTACTTATCTATGTATTTCCTAGAAATTTGGTTATCTAGCATCTCTATGGATATTAAATAGGTACCTATTGATTTACAGCTTATTACAGCAGTATTCGTGGCTCGACGCCCACCTACACGAACTTCCCTTTTTTATAATTTTATTTTTTCTGACTTAACGAACTTAATATTTATTTAATCAAGTTATAATTGTTGAATACTTCGATAGATATAAATGATTGTCTGTTCATTTCTTGTCTTCGTGTCATGTCATGTCTGTCATGTTCACTTAAATATCTCACTGATGGTGGCGAGTGTGTTGGATCATTCGGTTCCCTACAAAATGGTAGAGCTGGATGGTGCTGATCCACGCATCATGTTCGTGAACGGGCGGCGTCGGTTGAGACTGGTCATCACTTAAGAGCCACGGCTTATTTTTAATCTTATATTTTGAATTGTTCCTTATTTTTTTTTTTACCTTGTTCTCACTTATAAAAGCAACAAGAATAATGTACCCAGGATTTTGTCATATCTTGATTTAAAAGAGTGTCCTTGGAGTTTCTTGCCCGTTCTTCTCCATAGAGATCTGGAATGGGCAACTAGCTTCAACTTCCTGACTAATTGTCCGACTCTTTGACAATTGAAGTGCCTGTAAATGGTTTAATTGAAATAAATACTTTGAGTTTTTTTTGAGTCTTGTACCTATGTAAGTTGATCCACAAATTTTTATTGATTACATTTTATGATTAACAATATATATTTCTCGTTTCAGGTAAGCAAAACATTTCATCAAACACCAAGCGAGTAAGTTTTGTATTGTATGCAAGTATGTGTATCCAGAAAACAAGTCTCTACAAAAGAATAAGCATTGAACAATGCACATCCAGGAATTGAAACAATAAAACAACGAGTAACAAATACCACGGTCCACGAATGATATTCACAAATCGATTACAATTTTCGAACTACACGGCTTCAGAAACCCGCAACAATACGAACTTTAAATAGCTCACATATTCACGGAAAAAACGCAACCAATTTTACAGCGGAATGTTTCAACCAATGGCATTCGCCGTATCGCACGCACCGCCCGGAATTAACCAATCAGAACAATGTTGCTACGACTGACGTAATTAAGAAGTTTTCAACTCAATCAGTCCCTTAATATTTGTACAAAACGAAAGTAATCTCTTTAAACGGTTTTAGCTGGAAGTTGGCGTGGAAACACACGAAATTAGGTTTTGCTTGGTAACGTTACAAATTTTCATAATTATTACGTAACGTAATAAGTAAACAGGAAAAGTTATATTCTCATATTGCTCTCGGAATATATTGTTAAGGGCCAGATTCTTTCAGTTTCAAACTGCTGCGATTGTCTGTTGATAAATCATTGAACCAATCCGAGCAGCTAACGTGCGCATGACAATTTGTTACATTAATTTTGCGATAATTTTCGCTCGAGAAACTGTCCCTTAATATGAAGAAGGCAGAATCTAAACATCGTATATTATATCACAAATATATTTCAGTCATAATAAAGTAAATAATCGGAATTGTAGATACTATAAAACAAACAGGTCTGGTACTAATCACTCACACTGAGATGCTTTGCCAAAATTAGGCCTCTGAACTAAGACTTAGAGTTCTTCTAAATTTAGTCGGAGTATATAATCAGCCTATAATGTTCCCACTGCTGGGTCACAGGCCTCCTCTCTGTGAGAGGGAGCAGGCCATAATCCACCACGCGGGCTCAGTGCGGCTTGGTAGATGTCACACGTCTTTGAGTTTTTAGGTTCTAGGACCATGCCGGTTTGCTCACGATGTTTTCCTTCACCGTTTTGAGAGCAGTGGTGATGAAATAATTTACACAAAGTAAAGCGCCTGCCTGGGTTCGAACCTACGACATACAACTCGTAACTCGCTGCTGTTACCACTGGAAGTTAGAGTAAATATACCGAAATCAGTTTCAACATACGTCACGTTTCCTAACACGAATTCGTTCCCGTAAATTCCTTACAAAATGTATGTATATCGAGTTTCCAAGTCCCGTACTAACAGGTACTGCGTATTAATACTCCAATTAAAACTTTGATTATACAAAAACGTTCCTAAACGAGTGGATTTCGAGGTTGGGTTATATCTTTAGAAATTCTCCTTCGTTCTTTGCCTTTCGAGCTGTTGAATTAACAACGTCTTGTATCGAGCTCGATAATTAAAAAGATTTAGGTTAGTCGACGTAACTTTCAATATATTTTGAGACCTCTCTGGAGGAAAATCGGGAATGATTGCGTATTCTATAAAACGTCAGATTATTTTTGGACAATCATATTATTTTATTAGGCATAAAATAAGGACAACATCCCTGCTTAAAGCTCTTTATCTTTCCTTGTTAGAAACCATTACATTCAATCGGGTATTCCTTGGCTTACAACTCGCATTTGTCTTCCACTCCTCTATTACGCGATATATACAAATTACTTTGAAAATTGCAATATCCCGTATTCACCACAAACACACACATACATACAAATCTACAGGACGTGATTGCATGTGTGCGGGTGGTACAAATTTTTCAGTTGGCGCCTCGTCGACTTCGAGCCAACGCTCATTTGCTAAAACATCCCCCTGTATAGGGCCTCCACATAGGCGTAAGAATCTTTAGAAGTGAAGTAGCTATTTAGTTATTTATTTTCTTACACTTTGGATGAGGTACAGTAGGTATGTTGAGTGCTTTTATTTCGTGTACGAAAGAAAATTTAAAACTCATATAAAAGTTCACTTTGTAAACAAGCATATTACAAATTAGAGGGTTATATCCAAGATAAAAATGCTTGGAAACTTGCTTGGATGCTGGTCCAGCTCCATAGGACAATCTGGAGACAAAATAAAACAAAAAAACAACATCAAGACAAAATCAAACTGGTTGCTAATTTAATTGTATATGTAATTTATTATTTTTGTGACATTGACTTACATTCTGTGATTACTTTAACTCACATACTGACTTATTACTTGTTTAAAAAATTTGGAAAAACGTATACTTTTACAATGTTTGTAAATATGTGAGCACCATGTTTCTATCACATAATTAACTTATTTGTCATTACTACATTTTTAATTATTTTTACCCATTGAAGTATGTTACTTTTATTATAGGTGCATCATCTTGACATCTACCTACATAATTAATATATAAAAAATATTGTAACACATTTTAAAAGAGTAACGGTGGAGTTTCTTGCCCATTCTTCTCCATACGAAACTACCTTTTGGAAGGGGCGACTAGAATCCTATTTTAATGTAAATTTGACGTTCAAAAGTGCCTTTTATGTGCCTACTTGAAATAAATGCTTTGACTTTGTACCTAATTAGACAAAACTAAAGCTTGAAAACAGTTTATATCTACCATAAATGAGTCAACTATGTCTATACATATATATACAGAGGTAGCACCCGATCACCCTTCCCTCCTATCCTAAACACTAAGTTAAAAAAGTTTTTCAAAGTGAGTTTTTTTTTTAAATATGTACATTAAGATTAGCCTTAGCCTTAGATTATGCCTTTTAGTTCTCCATTTTTTTATCCATAATTTTCAAATAATAATAATTTTATCGAATAATAATGTTAAACCTGACTTCTGACTTACTCTAAGCTTCTTTGCGGGCTCAAACAACACTTACGTTTAAAAAGGAACATTCCGATCCCTTCATAGCTCTACTTTTCGACGTAGTGATGAATGCACCAAGTTTGTCCACGTCAAGCCGCGAAAAAAAAATCACGAGCACTACCGTAACGGAAATAAGCGACCCACGCACCCCTTGCGCTGATTGGCAGTCGTAGACGTAAGAAAATTGTATAGGAGTTTTGGAAATAGAATGTCACATTCGAAATTTGATTTTTTTTATGCTCTTTTGTCAACGTCTTCGCAATTTTGTAAACTATTTTAAGGAGCTGACCACAGCTAAAGCGCAGTCATATCTATCATTATGGCGCGGTTACTGTTGAACTGCATAGAAAAGAAAGAGAAGCGCGATGACACAAAGCTGGTAATTTATTGCAAAATATGAAACAATTCTCTATTTACAAAAAAACTATGGATCAGACTAAAAAATGAAAACACTATCACGTTAACATGTTGTTTGAAGAACAATCTGAAAAAAATACAGAATTATTTCATGTATATTAGTATGGTTTTTAATCGTTAAAATAAATTTTTAGGGGTATCTTCGTGACTTTTTTCTATCGTACCAAATTAGTTGTATTAAGTTTTCAACACACTAAACTAGCTTAAATCCTGAAAAATATCATATATTTTTTCTGATTTTGTTTACTGCAGTGGATCATAATAATTATACTTTTAGGCATTATAAAACTAGCGTTTAGGTCATGTAGCCCCTAAATCGAATATAGTTAGGCTCGATTTAATTTGTTGGCTTGACCACAATTTTCTGTTGACGACTACGTGTGAGGCCAAGCAAATATATCATTAAATATAATCATGACCTAAGAAAGCATTTGGAATTTATAGCAAAATTATGTTATTGCTATTATTACCACTGAGCTGCCCATACACAACACCCACGGAATGTGACAGGACATTCAGACCACACGGCAAAACATCGCAGTCCTATAAAAATATGGCAAAGTGGGGCTTTATTTGCATTTACTCGTTCAATAAAACTGAATATTATGTACCTATGTACTAAAAAAGTTTCATAAATAATAGCACTAGAGGAATGAGATTGTGATTTGGTCCTAGCAAAAACTTTGTTTTGAAACAAAATTAGGTATGTTTTGTACAACAAGAATTTTGCAAAAATTTCCTTTCGTTGTTAATTAAAAGATTCCTACGTGACTTGTGAATACACATTCAATGAAGCACTAAAATCTCTAATAGGTAACTAAAATTGACACTTCAAATACCATTCGCCAACCATTGTCCACTACAAAGCTTATTATGTAAAATTTTCTTTTCCATAAAACTTTACAACCCACTTAACAGGCTCACATCGTGCAATAAATCCGAAACGACACTTCGTTGCGACATAAAGTCTGATCGGTAGGCTTAAAAGCGCTCCGACACCCTGCGTTTACGATTCAAGGGCCAAGTTTAACATCCTGTAGGTATTTACAGGATGATGACACTATAAAAACTCACATAATATCTGTAAACGTTTGACTTCCAATCTAGGCGCAATAAAACCGGTTATACCCGGTTACGACCGGGTATTACTCGATTTAAAGACTGTTTATATGTATGAAGATCATTTGCGAGGTATTACAAATAGTATTTAAATAATTGTATCTAGCAGAATGGGCTGAAAAGGCTTGAAGGTGTGAAGGTAGAGTTCTAAAATTAGTTTATTTCAAACAATAAACATTCATTAAAAATATTTCTAGACCGCTTGCTATTTGTCCACAATGATTTTGTTAGAAATGTCTATCATCTAGTATGCCCGAATAGGAATAGTGGTATTCCAAGTTATTTCTTAAAGAAAATGAAGCAGATTTTAACGATTTCAAGATAATGAACACAGCGAACAACTCAATTTACGCTTTTATAGCTTTCTAAACATCAGTGTCCCGAACGATATTACTTATAATAACGTCAGTTTACGCAGCCGTCCTGCGTCAGAGCGAATAAAGCTAGTTATTTACGTCGCTTTAACTAAGCCTCCTCGCAGTGTTGCCCTGCTCTGGTTTCACTTAAATACATCTCACAGATAGATTATGATGTCCGTCCTTTGTCTGACGTCACCCCAGTTAATCAGAGTTGATCTTACATGCATTAAGGTTCCAACGCTATTCAGCTTTATCTACTAAACACAACCTTTCCCGAAATATCAGCACCCGGTCCGACCCACTGTCCGACAAAAAAGAATTAAGAAAATCCAACATCCACTTTCATATCAGCAAGGCAAAGTTTCGAAAACTCGCTCCTACGTTTACAACATTATTCAATTTGTCGTTACGCTGAAAAGCAGTGTACAAAGACGAAAAAGAGTTCCCTCAACCGGGGACCTGCGTATTTTTCAAACAAATCCCCCGCAGTGCGCGGCAGAAGTTGAGGCGAAACGGATCCGGCCCGCGTCCGCCTTTTCCGACCATCTGAATTGCAAATTGGGATGTGATGACGGCGTTATACAAAACTAAAAGTGTCGGGCAAACTTCAGATTAAACTTCCCGAGCTGAGCGCAGGTATAGAAACAAAAACGTCACAATTATGATAATTTTTGGCCGCATCTCGGCGGATTGAATTTGCATGACTATCCGTTGCTGTGTCAACTGAACCACCGTCCCGATGAATAATGCACGCGACGCTACTTACCTCGGTATTAACATATTTATTAATAAAATAAATATGAGACGTCCGCGCGACACGGCGTCAGAGCAGCGAATGCCACCTCCGCCGCTGTTGACACAACGTAGACAAACTTTCCAAGTGGAGTGCTCATAGCGAATTGTTAACAGAAAACGGGTAATGTATGGCATTCATTATATAAATTGAGTTAGTACTGTGCGAACAACGATGTTCATTTCGTTAATGTGTACAGAATTAAACACAAATAACGCGACGCTGTTAAAGGGGTGTGCGACAATTATTTTAATGCTGACAATGGTTGCTATACTTACTTATAAATTTTAGCGGTTTGTTAAACAATGTAAATGTACCTGGGTGCTACGTTTTGGCACGCTGCTGCCATTCATTTGGTAATATTTCACTGAATTGATAATTTGAAGCTTCAATTAAACTGGACGCTTTAACAATTATACCGTAAACAGGCTTAAATTTAAATAAGGATAACCATGCTTTACAGGTCAGTGAAGGGTCGAAGGAATGACTGAAAAAACAGAAACATTTTCAATATTTTACAACGTTATTCAAAATATTACCCTCGAGATTCCACTTCGAGAATTATATTTGTAAAAACCCTGTCCATTTTACAAACTATATTTTGTTTTTTAAATTGAGTTGTAAAACTTCCAAGTGTAAAACGGCAACAGCCTAACGGGTTCAGTGTCGGGCAGGCAAGCGAGAGGACGTGATTTCGATCCCCACCCATTGCAAAAGGTATAGTGACTACGACGACGATCTCAATCTAAGCACTTAGCTCCTAGCGTATTGAGCTTTGTTGTAGACAGGGTTCACAGGGACATCAGCAACGTGCAACCCACACTGATACTATACCTACTTAAAACAACGGCCCTGTCTTTGGTACACCCATCAGTACACTTTAAGAATCAAAAACGGTAAGACAATATTCGTATAACCTCTCAAAATCACACTTCTATTAGTCAACATCAGATTCAAGACTACGCTGAAATACAACTCTAACTAAGCTATTTGACGCTCAAATATCATCCAAGCAGAGCGGCTATAAAACCAACGTATTCTTCGAGGGTCCTAAACTTTGAATCCTCAAGAGAGCGGATGCATGCCAAAGCGAAGTACAGCCAGATTAAATACGTGGCTCGCAGGTGAATAGGGGATGGCGAAAAAACGTGAACGGACAATATGACCACGATTTATCGCTACCCAGGGACATGAGTCGATTGCTAAAGAAAAAACTTAAATCCACGTATCTTTAGAATTGTTTGTTTTGATAGATTGTGCCCTGGATATTGAAAGTGAGGTGGCTTCAGTTTGCAGAAATCGTTTGTGAAGGTAATTTTGCCATGAGTACTTCGTTGGAGGCTATTATTTAATAGAGTACCGTCCCACTCAAGCAGTTAAAATGATGGAGCGAAATGACTGTAATCCCAGCATAACCCAGAAATATTGTAATACCAACATCAAATTTAACGTTCGTAATATTACCTTCCATGCAAACCATTTGCATCTACATTCCCCGTCTGTTTAAAAACTGTTCAGCTGTCAAACATCTCACCTCGAATTGGGCCAATGCTGGCCAAACCAGCCAACAATCGTCTTGCACCGAAAATTACAGCGTGTTGGCGCCAACATTTGCGGCGTGGAAGCGTAACTCAGACATCGCATTATGCCGCGGAACACACCATGCCAAGTTGCTCGGTGCGCTCTGAATTATGCATGCATTCGCCGCACATTAAACCGATACGACCGCGGCGCGCAGATTAAATATGGACACCCTGTTTAGTCATTCAGTCGTGCTAACTACGAGGTGAGAATGTTGGGGATGTTACTTCGCGCGTCGGTCTCAACCGTCCCTTATTTAGAGCCTAAGCTGGTTGTAACTTGTAACAGCCTGTATTTATATCGTGGGGTGCTTGGTTCGCCAACAACAAGGCCAATGTTGACCTCTCTCCCTTGTTGCTACAATGACCTTCTTAGTAATATAATATATTAATTAAGTACGTTTTTAGGTGCCGCATCGTCACTGGTTACACTCGTTGTTGTCTTTTAATAATTATAATAAATTAGTCTAACTTAATGGCTGAACCCTATCTCCTAAGATACAGGCCAGACCTAGTTTAAGGGATAGAGTTTAAAATTATTGTACTCCTATGTTAACGGTTTAATTAATTATGTCAACTAAATGTATGCAGTGCAATGTGATCCTTGTTTATGCAATAAATTAGGTTTTATTTAGGATGAAACGTGGCTCCTTTCTCTCGACGAGGTCTATGACACTTCTGTGTCGTCAACACATATTTATTATTATACCTCTGAAGTTGACAATAATATTGTCATGTCAATACATTAAAAGCCATACCGTGCTTCTCTAATATTTGCCTTTAGATGTACTTAGGTATCATCCAGGTTCAACATCAAATAATTTCCAAGCAAAACTAGCACACGACAATTTAATCTAAATTGGAATCTCATCCCACGCAATTAATTAACTCAACATTCGATTACGTTAAAAGTTAATCTACGGAATCGAAGTTCTAGAAAAGAGAGTGAGACAGTGAATTCAATCACGAGCATGTTCTATCAATAGAAATAGAAATTAAGTTGATAGCAAACAAAACGTAACCATAAGTAGTAGCGCGAGCTCGGCAAGGCTCAGCAAAATGACGTAGCGATTGAATGGCACAACTCAACTGGGATAGTGATGTGGTACACCACTAGAGATTCTAGCGAAAGACAATTTTATTAGAATTCTCTGCGAAGAAATCGATAAATTCCTTGACTGGCAGAGATACAACGCACAGCTTTATTTATGAAAAACTGTCTCAATGCATTCCTCTATTGGCGCTCCCTCGCCGAGAGCATTAGCCTGTAATATTACAGTTCATATTCGAGCATTACATCAATGAGTGAGGAGAACTGAGCATTACAGTGCGCAACCTGTAATGTTACAATTTGTAATATGAATGCGCACCAGTTGTAATGCGAGTGTCGAGGCGTAGGCTCAGTAACCTAGACGGCAACGATGAATGCTCGTCAGCCAGTGAGCTCTTGGAGTGTTACACTTACATTACAGGCGAATCCTGTGAGGGAGCACGTTTACAAAATTCAATACCTACACAATTCTTTTCACACATAGTAATTTTCACTTTCGTTATTATACAGGGTGTGGCGTAAGTAGTGGTCCACCGTTCAGGATTCGATGAACCAGATAATTAACTATAACAATTAAAACATTTAACCAACTTGACCAACGAGCCAGCAAATAATTATTTATTTATACAGGGTTATTGGTAAAACACCATCAACCTCTTATGAGGTCATTGTACTCATCATTATGAACAACTTCCAAATATGAAATCGCGAAAAAAAAATCAGCTTGTCCATACATTTATGTTTGTAGAACTCGTCAAAAGGTATGGACCAGATGATTTTTTTTACTGACGCTTATTTCTCTCGGGAGTGCTCTAAATATTTTTTTTTTCTTGTATTTGAGTGTGTGACTCTTCAACCACTCAAACACAAGAAAAATTGTTATAGCCCTCTTAAACACAAGCATCAACGGCGCACGTTTTATTTCAACTGGCAATGCATTTCACAAACGAGCATAACAATTTTATATCATATTTTAAGTAGTATTCCACAACCAACTTACCCATGTATCACAATATAAAAAAGACATTCAAAGATCTTCGCATCACTAACCAACTTTTATATCACAAACTCTACAACATTTGCCAACAACTTTATCGAAAAAAAAAACAGCCTAAACATAACTTCCACCCACAACTTATTCCGTTCGCTCCATCGATAACATAATCGCGTATCTATATTTAAGATGGCACAGCCCTACCCGTGTTTACAGTAGAAGTTTGCGGGCCCGGAACGACACTCGCAGACGCTTCCCCTTTATATCTTAACGTAGCTAAGTATACTGTTTTAAATATCCTCAACAAATAGATACTGATTTAAACTGTAATGTGCAGTTAAAGTATTGGGCTATAATGGAGTTTAGACTGTGTTCGCGTTAACATAATATTTCTGCATTCAAGACATTCAAGGTATCGGGTAAGGATATAAAATGACCTTGATGAAACAACCTCGTGAAACTTCGCTAAAACACGTTGTTTTTTGGCGACTGCCTTAGGCGCCCTAAACGATCAATAATTATATCGCACAATGTCTCAAATTCCGCATTGTTTTTGACAGTTTAGGGTTAATATTGAAATTGCGCAATGATTGAACAAAAGTTTGAGCGAGTTTAATTTTAATTGCACCATATTTTTTATTGTACCGAGTAGGATTACTATTGCGCAAAATTTAACGTACGTAAAAATAGTATCGCAGGTTTCCATAATTATTAAGGAAAGGCTTTGTGGGGAAATAGCACTGTGAAATGTTAAATCTTCGAGAGTATTTCTAGTCGCTGGAAAAAGCGTTATTGCTTCCGTTATATTTTTTTTTTCTCTATCAGTTTTGTTACGAAGTCTAATTACTCTTGAAACTTTGGCAAATCCAATCTTGATTTTTTTTAAGTCCTATCTTTTAACACTTTCGACCAGCAAAGTTTTTTTTTAACGGTTAGCCATAAGTAGCAACACTATAGTAACGACCTATCACTGTTCCGTTTGTCACTTTTACTCCATAAAAGCATTCTCGACTCGTCAGCATTACAAAAGAAATGAATTTGTATTTAACATTGATATTCCCTTTTCCTCATCATTCTTTGAAGACCTTACATTTACATAATCAGCTTATAATGTTCCCACTGCTGGATCACAGATCTTCTCTCTTCGAGAGAAGCTGCCACGCGGACCCAGTGCGAGTTGGCAGAAGACACATGTGTTAGATTTTTTGGTTCTAGGACATGCCGGTTTCCTCACGATATTTTCCTTCACCGTTTTGAAAGCGCCTACCTGTGTTCGAACCCGCGACCTACAACTCGTAAGTCGGGGCCGATACTGGGCCACTACGCCTCTTACATTTACTAACGCTAAAATCAAGCACAACACCTCCCACTAAGCAGCTAGCGACCACAACCTCAATGGCGGCCACAGACTCAAACGCATATTAATTACATATATCAACTACAAACAATACCTCACGCCACGTAAGAGCGATGACGTCACACGTCAAACTACCATCACACTGTTTATCAACGCTACAATAACATGCTATATGATTATATAGCGCGCTAAGTTCGTTGTAATGAACAGCTATTATACATTTATGGGAAAATATCATTATTATAGTTCGACCAGCCATTGGTGCATGAGAGCTTTAAAACCTCATTTCTTGATGAAACGTTTTCGTGAGTGCAGTAATGGTTTTCATTAGAGCGTACACAGTAGAGTAACGAGTTTTTCGTTAATCATTTTCCTTGGACCTAATAAAAAATCAAGACAGCGCTTCGAACAATTAACTGAAGCATGCAAATCTACACCTTGCTCTGTGCATACGCTCACACGCTACAACCAAACTACACCTCACTGAGTGCACTAATGTTTAAGAAACCAAACTCATGTAACTGTTAACAGAGCTATGTCTTGATTTCTTATTTGATCTGAGATCATTGTCATGCATTTGTTAAAAATATTTGTTCCAAAATATAAACTCGCACACTTAAGTTGTCGATAGCGACACGATTACGATAACTAAACTCTTGTTTGTGCTAGGGCTCTGCCTATCATCTTGGCATCAATTTAACCGACTTCATGAAAAGCAGGAGCTAATACATTCGGTGAGTTTATTTTATTTTCAGATATGGAGGTGCACCGATTTATTTCCTTAATCGTTTATGGCATATATCGATAGACAAGACAATGGATATTGTATTAATATAGTCGACCAAAAGCATTTTTTCTAGAAATATGATACTCGTAATTATGTATTATGAAATTAATTGTAAACTTCATGATTTTCGTCCGAACTTGATCTCATAAATATTTAATCATTCAGTATTTGACAGAACGAAATTCTCGAGAACATAATTTGTTGTAGGTATACAGACTTGGCATAATATTTCATTTAATTATGTTTGTGCGTTCAAGGATGTTGCTATTTTTTTAAATTAAATTATTATAAGTTCACCACGTTTAGGTGGCGGCTTAAGCCGCGTTCACACGGTCCGCTTTTTCACAGGCCAGATCGCGCCAGGCTAGGCCGACAGGCCGTGGAAACCGTCGCACCCGATGAGGCATGCGGTGACCTGTCGTCGCCTCGTCCGTTCCGCCGGGAGTCTGTAAGATCAAACGCGCGGCGTGGAGAGGCGCCTGCCGCGGCCTGTACAGCCTGTTCAAGCGTGTTTCTTTTTGCTTTGTTTATCAAATGTTGACCACTGAATAAAACCACTCGACGGGCGTGGTAAACGCCTGGCGCGGCCTGTAAATTAACGGACCGTGGGACCGCGGCATTAGTCTTCACAGTATGTTGTAATTCACAAACAATAAGATGCTGTTTCCCATGCTGTGGACACCAAACCTTAGTTGCCTTTTTGACTTTCAAAAGTGCTTTTTAATGCAGTATTTGAAATAAATTATTTCACTGACAAAAGGGACACGTCAAGTATACCTACTTTACCCGGACTAAAACTCAAACGGTCTTATTACAAAACAAGGTTTTTCTTTAGACATGGTTTAAACCATCGAGCCGGTTTTGAAATAAGAACCTTACAGAAATCGAAATACAGTTCCTTTTACAAAACTAACAACTTAGTCTGGCTTTAGATTGTCAATTTTGTATTAAGAATTTTACTATAGTAAGCATAAAGTTCGAAATACAAAAACTGGCTCGAAGATTTAGGCTCGCGCTAAAGTTAGATCGTGTTTTGTAATAAGGCTAAAACAATTTGCCTAGCCTTTTCCCAAATATGTTGATGGGGTCGGCTTCCAGTCTGCCCAGTTGCAGCTGAATACCAGCGTTTTACGTGGAGCGACTGCCTATCTGACTTCCACAACCCAGTTACTGGGTAACACGATACCCCTTGGAGAGACTGAAACTTAATTTAATTAAGTTTAATTTGCTTAGCAATTAATTTCCCTGACTTTATTATGTAGGTACCCAGTACGACATACCAACCTAGTCTGAGCACAATATTGTAGCCTCTTACTCCACCCAAGTAGGTATTCTTAGCCTAGTAGCCTCGCCTCGTCCTAAATGGCTATTTGTATCTAGCCCACACAGAGAGTCTATATTACTGAATAAGTAAAACTTATATAAAGAATTCCCGGTACATTTAGACTCAAAGTTGCGGTTACTTAGTTATGCTCACTCCACAACTTTGATTATGCTTTACATTTATTACTTTGCTTTTCACTATTTGCTTGCTTTTATATTTAACATGAGCCTCAGTATTATTAACCGCCCGGCTTCAAAAATAATGATGTTCTATTGTTTTTGTTTTTTTGGTTGTTTTTTACGCGATATTTCTGGCAATTGTGGATTGATTTAAAAAAATAGTTTTTGAATGGATAGGGTGTGCCCATATAAATACATGTACTGTGATGTTTTTAATAATATAATAATAATAAATAAAATTATGTTAACTTCTGCTTGGCTAGTTTTTCAGTTAGCTTCACTAATACCTACGTATTTTTTTCACTTAGTGATGACTTGATGATGTTATAATAACTTCCTGTCACTGTTATTAGTGGTATACGAATTTGTGTATGGTAGGTAGGTACCACAAATAAAAACTTTTGTACAAAAAAAAACAATCGACTTCCAAAAAAAACTACAATGGTAAAATACTTTTATTTCGGAAGTCGGTGGCTAAAAACGAGAATACAAAACCAAAGACACCGATTTCCGAAATTAAAGTTATTTTACACTTAGTAGTGTTTTTTTTTTGGATTTCGGATGCTTATCTTGGATTTCGGCTGCGCATTTTGGCAATTTTTTTTTTTAAACAAATCATTATTCAAAATATATACCTATCGACTTTAATACAAGGTTAGATTATAATCTGGTTCTGAATAAAAAACTTGAGACATTTTCAAATCAATTATAAACTGTACCTTTTCTTCAATAGTTTAATAGTGCTGCGACACTTGGCATCTTGCGAATTTCACTGACGCAAGGCAGGGATCAACCAAGCGAAAACAATACAATAATTTTACTTGTTTTTAATCTACATCAAGTCGCAAAGTAAAAAATAAAACCTCAAATCCAGATGTCTCGATACAATAAAAAAAAACAATTCCTTCAATCCGTAAGGTAAATGCACCACACCTCGTCCCCCTGTAAATCACAATTTATTTAAACTGTACAGTGACTGTCTGTGGCACGCCCGCATCTAGTGGCGCCCCCTCGCGAACACTTTCCGTTTTATTTCTACTGAAACTTTTATAATTCGAAGCCGCCGTTTCTCGGTGGCTCGTTAAGCCACCTTTGTCGCCCCGCGAACATTTCAAAGGTAAATAGCTCGGATTCAACGCGATTGCTCGTGATTATTTATATTGTAAATTAGACGCCTCGTGCGACGAAAAAAATCTACTTTTGAATGAGAACGTAATTTGAGTTGTATTTACACGCTACAAAGTTTCGCCGAAACGTAAAGGTGTTCGTATTAAAATTTTCGCAAAATGTTTTTGGTTTAATTTAATATTTTTGCGAATGGAAATGCCGAATTAGATTGTCAGTGTGCTCAGTGCAAGATATTTGCTCATTGGCCTCTTAAATGAGATTAATTGCAACAAACACTAATTTGAGATCTTAAAATATCTTATCGCAATAAAATTCCAAAAACACATCACATACAATCATCTCCAATACTTGGTAAGTGTCGAAACGTGAAACCAAATCTCTTTAAATCCAGCGCAGTACAAACGGGCTGAAAATAAAGGATATAAGTCAGTCAGATAGTACAGTTGAGCACGGCTCAAAGAACGTCGGTGGCATCAGTACAGTCGCACCCATTCGATAATTGCAACAGCACCGCCGACTGGCCCACTTCCACAAAAGGCTGTAATGCATTCGCGAAATTCTGACACGAAACCATATCGATAGTGATGGCCCTGTGTTAGAAACATCGATAGAATTTTCTGACTCCTAGATGCCTTTGATCTGTCCTGTGAATTGGCTGTGACAAGTGACGCTTCGGTTTCGTTGTTGAGCAGCAATTGGAATGCTCTCTGTTATAGCATAATGTATGAATCAAACGCCGGCGCCGTGCGGTGGAGCATGCATTACAGAAATCGATTGGTGCTGATGAAGTCATAATTTTGTGGAAATGTGAGATGTAGAGCGGCGATATGTCGAAGTAATTGGCACTTGAAAGCGTTCGGAAAATTCCTACTTATTACGATATTTTAATAAAAGAGCGACAAGAACTATGTTTTGTAGATATTATCAAGATAACCTCATAATAGATCGCGGAAAAATTTGTTTCCCAAACTCAAACTCAAAGCATTTATTTCAAATAAACCAATTATAGGCACTTTTGAATTGTCATGCGCACTGCGAGTAGGTACCTATTTTATAAGTATTAAAATCTATTTAGTTGTACTGTTTGCATCTGGCGGGTTTGATACAATTAAATACTTAGATGACTTTTAAAAACAGAAAAATCAAAATTAAAAACTATTTCCCGCCATTTTCAATGGTTTTCTTTCCGACAAAATGTGTGAATCTAAGGAAGAAATTCGTTACATTTTGAAATTTTATTACAAAAAAGGGAAAAATGCGATCCAAGCCGCGAAAAAATATGTCACGTTTTTTCGGTAAGAGTAGCACAAATACAAGCGTTTTCAGTCCGGGAATTTGATGTCAAAGATGCAGCTCGCTCTGGTCGCCCTGTTACGGATAAAGTCGATGCCATTTTTAAAAAAGTGGAGCAAGATATTAGTAGTTTCGACATAGCTGAAGACTTAGGGGTTGACCACAAAACAGTTTTGACCGATTTGGAAAAGTCTGGGTATACAAAAAAGCTCGATATTTGTGTGCCACACGAGCTCTTAGACTTGAATTTGTATATAAAATACGAAAGAGCTTTTTCCCTGACTTAATATTTACTTATGTCGGTGCGATGATATATAAGTAATGATAAAGTGATAAATAAGGTATGAAATGAGCGATATAACTAAATATAATAGTAGGTCTATTATATTTCGTTATATCGCTCATTTCATAGAAAAACACGAATTTTCTAACAAAATATAATTTACATTAATCTAGAAGTTAGCCAAATATTTGTAGAAACAGAAAATCTAATTTTCTCTTAATTTTATTACGTTTTACTTTCATATTATATCATGATCTTATTTAATAAACTTCTATCATTTTAATTAGTAGGTGGAGCAGCTTAAATTTACGGATATCATGATATTAGGTAAATGAAATAAATATTTCAATATTTGGCAACTTCAAAAGATTACGCCTTCGTTGCCATGATACACAGAATTATTATCATAACCGCAGAATACCTGAAAGTAATGACCTTAATAACATGTTCATAATTACTTTAAAAACATAATTACAAATTGATGAAGACTTTATATATTATTTATGACTACTTAAGAGCGTTTATACCTTATGAGTGGCAACGTCGCAATTTAGTGTCATATTTCGTGGTTTTCCATTTTTATCATTTAATCGGAGCTATATTTTAAAAATCTGTTTAATTAACTTTTTAGAATTACGTGAAAGTGTTTAAAAAGTAAGTAACCGTAATGCTTACAGTTATTTTACAATGAAAATAACGCCCTGCAAGTTTCCAATGTATTATTTGCATATAAATAGAACTGTAAACGCAACCATTTCTTACCTTTTACACAGTTTTCACATAATTCTAAAAAGTTAATTAAACAGATTTTTAAAATATAGCTCTGATTAAATGATAAAAATTGAAAACCACGAAATATGACACTAAATTGCGACGTTGCCACTCATAAGGTATAAACGCTCTTAACTTCTACGCGCGATTACGTCCGCGTGAAATTTCTTGTTCCCTCGACCTACGGCGTTGCGTGGCATAGCCCGCCCCCGCTTTTACTGCGTTTTCGTTTAGCGTTCTTTCAAACTTTTTCTTTTTGCTCGTCTCCTTAGAATTATAGCGTGATGTTATACAGCCTGTAACATTCCTCGAGAATTAGGCTGTCAAATGCAAAAACATTTTTTCAAACCCGGCGGGTAGTTCCAGAGATTAGCGCGTTCAAACAAACCAACAAACTCTTTAGCTTCATTATATATAATTATATATATACATATATATAATAGATTAAAAAAATTAACATGTATGAATGAATCAATAATTGTAATTATAAAAAATACTATCTAAATCAACCATTGATAACTACAACATCGTTAATAGATAAATCAACTCGTTGTATAATGAGATTCCTCGTGGTACTTCACTAAGTTTATTCCGCGAAGTTTCCCTCTATTATTCAAGAATGTAATAACTGTCTGCCATCGCTCTTATTATATATGTCCCGGTTACAACACAATATTGAAGTGATATTAAGCTTTGTATCCGCCGATATAAGAATAAAATGGAACATAAAATGTACTGCTTAAGTGAATGTCAATGGATATGAGTTAATACGGAACTCATAGACAATGGACCATCAACCTACTTATGAATTATTGTCGTCTCAACTTCAACGACGCTTTCATTATTATTGTCTTTAGTACTTTAGCTGCTCATACTAGTATGAAAGGAGGCTATATTTAAAACCAACCTTGATTATAATGAGACGTATTTTTGTTTAATTAAATGACGTAATCTTGAGTTAATGAGATTCTTTATATTTCTCTAAATATTTCACGACTCTTAGTCACGTTCGGCTGTTAATAGTCCAAAAATAACGTAATGAATTTAGAATTCTTGTTTTATATAACGAAGTTGAACGCTTGAACTAGAATTTTATTGAAATACTTGACTTACCTACTTCAATTTAATTTAAAAATGATCTCCTTGTGAAGTTATATTGCAATTTAGTAATACCAATTAGTTTTCAAATCCAGAGATAAAATGGTAATAGGTAGACAACTTTCTTTAAAAAAAACTTGTAAATTTAATTTAATTTATATATTTATCTTTGATTCAGGTATAACCCAAAAAGGAGATTGGCAGAAACCCATGTGTTTTCAGTATCACATACAGGCTTACCGTTTCATAGAATGAATATATGGATTTGAATGCTACAATAGAGTATAACAAAATATGTAATGGTAAGACATACGTTAGACTTGAGGATATTAAATTGATTTATACATAACCTCAAAATGGACCACCAAAAGTAATGCTTGGTGCCTACCTACTTATGTAACTCAAGGCAGACCCTTATAAATCGTACATTTCACTCAGATAAAGTATCCACTTTATCTGATTGTACTTTAATAACTATAGAAGGATTTTTGTCTAGTAAGATTTTAAAGTAGGGTGTCCTAAGTTGAAATAAGAAAACAGCAATTATAGATAAGAAGATTTTGAATTATTTTAGGCCATCCAATAGCTATGACGTCACTTATAATATTAATAACGTACCTTTTGCGAGATTCGAATCCGCATATATAAGATGGTCCATGGTCCATCCACAAGATGGTCGTCAACTGAATAAAAGAATAATTAACAATTTAAAGTATAGATAAAAAAATAAAACCATAGTAATCCATAATCACCATAATCTTACTTTATAACTTTTTATTCTAATGTTAACAATACATTATCAAGAAATACCGCAGGGGCGGTTATTCCTTCGTGTCGAGCGTAAGCTAAATACCAAACTACACCCATGACATGTGAACAACAACCCACGGCTCTAAGTCCTACTTTAAGTGATTAACTCATTTAACTCATCATAATCGATTTAGGTTTATTGTACGGCAAGACGTAATACGTTTAATTGGTTCTATTTTATGCGTTTTGTTTTGCTTTAGTGCGTTTTGTTTCCGTAACGGGGATGCACCGTAAAATCATGCTTTTTAATTACTCCCAACAACTATTAAAACATTTTAGCTTGGAAAATAACTACGGATATAACACCTGTAATTTGCATATAAGTAGATTTTGAAACGTTTGGATTTGATGAGGTACCCAACTCGCCAATCTCCTTTGTTAGTATTACTTAACCAATATTAGTTTATTAGACTAAAACACACAATAACTAATAATACTTAATTTCGCCACCTCACTGAGACACCTGGCAACAGCATGTAGCGGTACCTACATCGCTACATGCGAACTGCGCGTCATACTGACGTCACGAAAATCCTGCATCGCGCAAGCAGAGTTTACCGCGCGACTAGCATATATACAAAGTCCCGACATCAATCGTCAGGCAGTTGCCCGCCAGACACGACACCCGTCTGGTCGGAGGATCCTCCCTTTTCTATGGAGGTATGAGTGAACTTTACATCCTGTTCCTCGTACCTGTATAAGTACATGCACTGCGCACAGGTACCCCATAAGGCGGCCCTCCGTCTTACTAGCAACAACACTCAGAAGACTGCTGTCGCTGCCCCGCATCCGACGCAGTAGTGAAGCGGATCTTTTACGAATGATCGCAAAGAAGTCGTCTGTACGCGCTGCTGCGAACATCCTTAAGGCGCTACAGAAACGAGGCAGCGACAGTAGTATCCTAAAAGCATTGTTGTATTGCACACGCAGGGCATTAAACGTCTTCTGCGTGTATCTGGTCCACAGACTGCAGGTATAGAAGGTCTGGAAATAAGCCCTAAACAGAGTCTTCTCTATTTTGACATCGTCTAATTTTGATATTGCTGTTGTAAAGAAATTATAAAAAATTCCAGAGAAAGCCAACAAAATTGCAACGTCCACACATTACATGACAAATAAATTTTTAAAATGGCGAAATAGTGATTGTTCTTTGTGAAATGTCATTCGACCGCACCAACGTGCATTATGGATTCCATAAACAATGTTCGCGTTCAGAAATAGAACGGCTCCAGGTAAATAGGAGTTGTTCGGCACCGTAACGTGGTATCGACTCGAGTTCCCGCTTGTCTACTCAATAATGCATCGACAGATCGATAAGTTACAATACGATATATGCCGCAACACTATTCTGTATTGTTTGTGCGATTCTTTACAGAAATGATTTTTCAAATAGATAGGTCTTTATCGAGTCGCGTTGTCGTGATATGTGTGTGAATGGGATACGTGGAATCCGTCTGTACATGGTGTTTCTTAGCAGGCGGGATAGTGGTGTAGCCAGTAACAGTAGCAATGGCTTTCGTTTTGACAGTCCTACAACATTCATTGCGTTATTTACGTTGTGGAGCAGACAAATTTTTCGAACATATGAAGCAATGGATTAGCAATATTCTTCAAAATGATTCAGAGTGATTGAAAGTGTGTTACGCAGTTGTGGTGCTGATAACTGAAGGCTACAATTATATTAACATACGAAATTACCTTGCTAAATTTGAGGTAGGCTATAATTATCACATTAGTGATGGCTGCGGTGTTATTAGAACGTAGATAGGCGTACCTGTCCGTCCGTTATTCGTTAAAATGGAAACTGGAAATCTAGTAACTAATTCTAGGCAGTTGGATGTGTTAATTAATCGCGGCACTGGTACCAGGATTGTATATTTTTCAGCATACAATCTATTGGCGGATTAGGTCGTGATTAGACGCGTACAATGAATAGGCGGCTCGTTGCTACCACGCGTGGCTGCTGTGACTTTGTTGTTTACGGTACTGGGCTGTGTCGTCCGACGCTGCGGTGCCGCTATAGTTCCACTGTTAGACCAGTTAACTTCGTTCAATTATTAGGGTAACGGGTCTTTTCTGTGGCTTTGCCTGACGTTTTGCCAAGGCCAAAATTCAAACTGGCTACTGTAAATTGTTAAAGTTGAGTCTTTCGATTAATCATCCACAAATAGTTATCAGTCAACTATAATGCGTCAACAATATTATTTGGCTTCAATGTATCGCTCCAATTAAAATACCTCTACAGCCCTTTTATCAAGTCCTTAAGATCTTGTTATCAGCGTCTTGTAAACACAGGCCTCATTCTACTAACCTTATAAGAACATAATCTTAACATTGTTGAGCTCCTTAAGTTCTGAGTTGAGCTTCACGATGACTGGACAAGTCCACTTAATCTGTGTAGTTATTTCCTCAAAACACCATTTCAGACACCGATCTACATAGTCTTCACATGATCTGACCAAGATTTTGTCTGGACTTGAAAAGAGACTGTGACCTCTGATTTTGTTGCAGCCTTTCTTCTCAGAGTAGCCAGATCAGAAACGTCGGCCTCATCTAGTTTAAAAAAATATGATTGACGTGTAAAAGTGTTTGTACAAACTTATTTACAAAAATAAAATAATTTACTATCCATATCCTGAGACGCTGGTCTATCGTCGCCCATATCCTCAGACGATCGTCTATCATCGTCCATATCCTCAGACGATGGTCTATCATCGTCCTCACAAGATTACAGCAACGAATTACAAGACAGCCATTGTAGTGTAAAGGACGTCGGCCTCCAGCCAATAATTCCAATTACGGATGCATGGGCCGCACTAATAAGTCAAATTGAACAATGCACCGACCCATAATTGCTTGTGGATATCGGCCTGCTGTTCACTTTGATATAGTAGATTACTATTCTAGCTTCATCTTTTCTCAAGTGAATTGGAGTGGATATCCGGATGTGTATAATTGTCAGTATCGCTTGTGAGTTCACGTGGATTGCAATAAAAGAGGCTCCGTTTTAATGCCTGTTTTCACTAACACTAAGCGACACGTAAATGAATGCCTCAAAAAAAACCTCGCTGTTGGATCTTCTACGCTCGGCTCGGCACCAAGGGTTGAAAATCCAAATGCGCGGTTTCCGGCGTTCGGTGTCATCCAGCCCACTCTGGACATTCAGCCACGTTACTGACCTGCTGACTATCACTTTTGATGACAGAGTCAAAGTGTTTTAAACTTGACTAATTCTCTTCTGATTTGATTTAACACTGATCCTTTGATGATAGCACAAAATTCAGATCCAAACATGATCTTAATTTTTCTCATGGAAAGACACCAAAACGCCTTGCTGACAGTTAATTTAGTCGAGATGTATGTCCCTGTCACCGAGAGGAGGCCTGTGTCCCAGCAGTACGAAGATTATAGGCTGTATACGATATGTATTTCATTGATATTACCTTTCAAATTCTATTAGAACAAATAAATCAATATTGATATTAATGTAGTCCAATATAATATCAATATGTAAACATTAGGTCCTGGTCAAACTCAAATGTAACATTCAAAGCAAATTTATTAACCCTAAAACACAGTCGCTGGCGACTCGTAGCTATAAATTATATCGTTGTTCCCAGCCCTACACCTCGAATATTTCAACTATATTGTCAGCTATTTCAATTGAAATACTACTTATGTTAGCAGGAACTTGATATGCGCCATTATTTTCCCAGATCTGTATAGAATCTAGTGCCAACTTGCCTTAAAAGGCTAGTTAAGATAAACGAGCGCCAACTGTACTGTCTGTATATATTTTCTAGATTCGTCCGCTTCATCCAGCTGTTTTAAGCGCTTTATTTTAAAGAAGACAGCCTGTCTTATGCACTCCGCTTTACCGAGCAGCGTTTCATTACGGCGTAGATAAAAATAGGTATGAAAACATAACTTAACGAATGTATTCCCGTAGGGGTAAGCAGAGGTGTCAAAGTTCTTATTATAAGTCCGCTGGTAAAGTCTGTTTGATGCAAATGAATGACGTTTACATTTTTGTCATTTTTCTTCAAATTCTGCTACGAATTGGCCGTTCTATTGCTTAATAACTAAAACGCCTCTGTATACACAACTATAAGCCTAACAAGTACAACCCAGTGTAGTGTATACACAACGTATCCATTATACAATATACAGGGTTATTGGTAATATGTCGGCAATCCATTAAGGGGGTGTAGGGGAGGTGATTGGCAACCAAATGACCCCTATGCAAATGTCAACCATTTCCGAGTAATTTGGCATTTTATACTTTTTTGGCGGTATACAACTTTGAAAATTTATAAAAAAAAACACAATGCATGTTTTTTTTTTCTGCTTCTACTTCAATACATAATAATCAACCTTCAAATGACAATTACCTTTAACATTTTATAAATCAGAGCACACTAACTCAACATTTTGAGCATGTTATTTGACCAAAATAGTTGATATCTGCAAAAAAAAATGGATATAGTTTATCGACAGAACATTACAAAAATATGTACAACTTCTCAGCTACCCGACGAGATACAATAAGATAGGTACCAGATATCTTAAAAAAATATAAAATATCATATTACTGGAAAATGGTTGACATTGACATAGGGGTCATAAGTGGTAATTTGGTTGCAAATGACCTCCCCTACATCCCCTTAATGGATTGGCGACATATTACCAATAACCTATATAATTAGTGCTGTAATTACTCCAGTTACCTGCCGATCGCGTTGTTCAACGCAACTGAAAGGCCTTAGGTGTTATTATTATTATTTATTTGACGACACGTTTAAGGTGTAGTAGCTACAGCGGCTAAGTGTAGTCAGCGAAACCAAATGGTCCTGGGTTCGAATCCCGGTAGGGGCAAATGTTTGTATGATGAATATGGACATTTGTACCCGAGTCATGGATGTATATTTATAATATGTATATATTTACGAAAAAAAAATATATAGTTAAGTAGTGCATCAACCATCTGGTATCCATAACACAAGCCTTTTAAGTGCTTAACTTGGAACTAGATGGTGCTGTGTGCAATGTCGAGACGATATTTATTATTATTTATTTATTTTTCCATCAACTTTTGACCATACAATTAAATTAAACTAAATTAAAAATTATGAATAAAATTAAAGAATTACATTTAAATTTCAAAATTATACATTGATATTTAAAAAATAAAAAATAAATAAATTGAGTGTTTATTAGCTAAAAAAAATCAAATTAAAATAATATCTTAACTTTAGTCGGTACGTGAACCATGCAGCAGTGGTTCACGTACTGATAGTCAAAACTTTCAGCAAAAGCATTCAGGATGCTGTTGCGGCTGGCCCGCACCCTCCGCACCAGGGATGTGCACTGCTTGCGCATGATTGTGTGGAAACAATCCACACGCGACTCCGCAAACATCCCCAATGCGCTACTTCAAGCGAGGCAGCCCCAAGAGCACCCTGAACGCGTTGTTGTATTGGACGCGTAGAGCGCTGTACTGTTTCTGCGTGCAATCCACCCATAGACTGCCAGTATAGAAGGATGTACAAAATGCCCTAAACCTATGCCTTGACGCCCCTCGAACACCGAGCAAATCTGAGGGCTATCATATTCGCACGAACAGACAGCGCCCTACGTTCCCTTTCAATGTCTGCATCGTCTTCCAGGTCAGAGGTTAATAAATGTCCAAGATAATTAAACGTATCAACTCTATTAAGTGGGCATCCGTTGAATTTAATTGCCGGTAAGTAATCAGGACACCTCCTCTTGGCCCGAAAGACCATGCATGCCATGCTCTTGTTCGTGTTATACAACAAACCCTGTTCTTCAGCATACTTTTCACAGATGCCAATCAGCCTTTACACACCACAGACAGAAGCGGTCAGCAGGTCGCCGACCATGTCGTCGGCGTAACTGACATTGTTTAGGCACACACTTCCAATATGGCAACTGACATGCGGGCTGCTGAGCCTCTCTATCAGCGCATTAACATACAGGTTGAAGAGTTTCGGTGAGGTTAGCCCCCCTTGCCTCACGCCGCACTCCAACCTGTATAGGGGCGAGTAAGCCCCCGACCATCGCACAACATTAACCTGATTGTTGTACCAGTATTGAAAGATACGGATTAGTTCGCCTGGCACTGACGCTTGCTGCAGTTTTTGCCACAGCAGACCATAGCAAACCAAGACAAATGCTTTCGACAAGCCAAGGAAGCTCATCGCCGCAAGGTGGCCTGCTTGTCGGGCTACAGATTGTAATTCGGAGAGTGTGCCCAAGAACTCCACGACCTCATTCCAGCGGCCCCCTTCTTCCATCGCTTATCTAGACGCACTGCAAGTTACCATCCTTACCTAGTTGCTTTTCCACCTATTCGCAACTAAACGTTTCCAAATGTCTTTTGTTATGCGCACAGCAAAAGAGTGGAACTCTCTACCTGTGTCTGTGTTTCCGAACGCATACATCCCTAACCTCTTCGAAGTGAGAGTGAACAGGTTTCTTCTGGGTAAGATCACTCCATCGTCGACTCTGTCTCTGTCACCACTGACGTAGACTAGAGTCAAGAGCAAACCCAATTTAAATAAAAAATAAAAAAGGAAGCAGGCAAAGACTTTACTTCTATCAGTGTAGTACTTGACAGTCTGCTTTAAATACCATATGTACTCAAGATGGCTATACCAAGTAGGCTTTCTCACATATCAACATACGTAAACTCACGCCTTTTCTCTCAGAGGGTAAGCAGGGATTAAAGAACGCCACGTGCTACGATTCTTCCATGCTTGTTTTCCTTTTTTTTTCATGTTTTATGCATGCATGTTATTATGTAGAAATATAATTCAATAGGTCATCACAAAATATCTGCATTCTTTAGAATACTGCAGTAGGTATGTCTGTCAAATAAAGTCTAGATAAAGATTTGTTTTGTGTAAAACCAAACTAAGATTTGCTTTAAGGAAAACTAGTTTGCGTTTGAGTCGTAAAAAATAAATCAAATTGATTTCAATAAACGTACTAGAATAGGCAGCACGGTTATATAAAAACTTTAAAAGCTTCCAGATATTGCATGCAGAAATTGCTTGGTTCATTTATTACAGAGCCACTTCAAAATTACAGCTACAAAATGTTAAAATCAAAATTATTTATGAACCTCCAAAATGAACGCAACGAAAACTGAAATAAATTTTACACTTACCAACCAAACTATAAATATGGCAATAAAACTGAAAGTGGAAATCTTATCTATAAAAAAGAAACCCTTTTAACCTCGGCATTCATATCAAGCGGCCACCTAACCTATTCGATTGGCTAAGAGGGTGCGAGGGTGTGCTACCCTGTGCCTGGCACTGAAAAACGCTAGTAACAGCCTTTTGTTATTTAAAACGAGGAATTAAGAGGTATAAACCAGCAGCGGGATTTAGGAACGCCGTCTCCCGCGCTATAATTGGTACGTTTACCCTACACGCCACTGCGGCGCTTTCTAAAGATGTTTCCAGCTATTTGCACAGTGTTTTGTGGTATTTAATGGAAATTAAGTATAAGCGACTTTAAATTCTAATAAGTAGGGTCGAAAATTACGTATCGGAGTTCATCTCTAGTTTAACACTGTAAAGTACAGCGTGAGATAAAATGTAAACCTGTCTCACCGTAATAATACGTTTTCTCTTATATTATACATAATTCTTTGCCAACGTAATAACACATTTAACATTTAGTACAGTAAGTTTAATATCTTACAAAATATTATGTAACTAGCAGTTTCATGCGAGCGTAAGTAATTTAGATTCTAAGGAGCTTATGTATTTAAGTTTCTTCGCGCGATGTCTTAAAAACTTAAATTTACAGGTATTTTGACAATAAGTTGTCGTTCAGACTCAGTGGCGCATTGTCTGTGGTGCGAGGATCACAAGGCATGGGTTTCAAATAGCTGTTAAACGAAAATAATATATAGAAACAAATCCTAATCCTACATCTTTTCGTTTTATTCATTGGTATGAATGTCAACAATTAGAGTGTTAAGAGAAAAAATTTAGAAAAGATCACATACATATACTGAGACATCACATAGACAATACTGATCGTTAGCCTGGACCATCATGACCTATGAAAACAAGCTAATAAGTAGGTACCTTCTTAGTGTCTATCGTAGAATTCGATGACCCCAAAAACTAAACTTCGCAACTCTCCAAAATGATTAATAGCTGAGCATAGCATTTTCCATAACCAGCACACAATCAAGTACTAGGATATCATTTATACTTAAATGACTGCATACTTTACACTGTAAGGACACAGTGTGCAACCGTGCACCGCCACCGAAACGCTTACCAAACATGCTCGCTTTCGTGATTCATAGCGCCTTACGAATATATTTACTTACTAGTAAAACGTATTATTTTAACGACACACTGAAAGCGTCATTATTTAGCTATATTACATTACTCGCTTGTAATTGAAAAAATATGGGTCGATTTAAAAACCCATTAATAAAGGGAAATTAGGTATTGCCGTACTTTGAGAAATAGAACAGGAAGGGAGTAATTATGCACATTTTGTGGCGCATAAAATCAAGATACAGTTGCCCGTGACTTGGCACAACTCAAAGAGCCTTGACCACAAAAGGTCGAGGCTTTTCGAATTGTTAAGGAAAATACTTAACAGTCGCTACTTAATAAGGTGAACATTCTGAAGAAAATGTTCGTAAAAGAAAACTGCAAACTTTTTATTTTTACATTAGACAGTGACTTTACAAGAAATGCCATCGTTTATTCCACGCAAACACACTTTTGAACCATTAATGTAAAGTAGATATTGACAGCTTTCGTCATTTATCTTTCCACGTCCCCTAATTTAACTTCTTCCCTCCATGTGGTATGGCAAGTCATCGTCTGATACACATCTTGAATTGACATGTTAATATCTCAGTTTTAGATAAATCGATTTAGTTATAAAATGATATCATCATAAATTGCCCTAAATCAATCAGGGTGAGGGGCTTTGAAGTGAAAATACGAATCAATACTGATAATGCTCCTCCTTCTAAGTACTGATTTAATTTAATGAAAGGTAATTTATTTAAACTGCCTACCTGTCACGTTACTTTTACTTATAGGGTGAGCAATCACCCATGAAGCACCAATAAGTAGTAAGAACGACATAAAAGGGAAGAACGTTTTGGCTCCACTCGAAACCAAATATTAATTTCGCTTAAAAAGAATTCAACAACATTCAACGCTGATGTGTGTTACTCACGTCCGCTGCACGCGACTGTCGACAATCGAATGTGCATATCAATGCGAAGACAGATGCGTGCGGTCTAGGGTGCGGGCCGGGGGAGGGGAGGCGTTCGGCGTTTGAATAAATTCCGCGGGAAATCGCAACGAGTAGGCTTGCACATTTCCATGTCAAACGTACGCCGCAGCGGTGTGGGGCGAAACTTGTGAATTTTTAACAACACATAGTTGTTCACTCCTGTCGATTCAGAAAAGAATTTGATTTCCAACATTCACCCAAACTTTATGCACCTACAAAAGGTTTTCACCCCACAGTTTGAGAGATGATGAAATAGGATTATAAACGCAATTTGCTTCTCCCGTTGATTAGCGAAACCCGCAAATTACGAAAGAAATACGCGTCGATAATGGTTTGAGGCCTCATTTTTACGCTATTTAAAATGGAGGAATACGAAAGCAGCTTATCTCAGTATTAATTCAGGAATTCCGCCATAATTACTTGTTCAAAGGTAACGCTGAAGACGAATTTCGTCCGGGCGGTCAGGGTGAACATTTAGAGGATCTCGAAAGTTTTCTATTGGAAAACGAACTCTCTGTGGCTTTTCATAAGGTTGAGTATTGGTCGTTTCGTGGTCTTGGTGGGTAGAGGATAAGCCGATTTCAAAAGGAACACGTGATCAGACGCTGATTACGTCGAAACTCCCCCTCATCGGTGTGCAGTCATATTCTAATATTGTGAATAAGAGGATATTCCGTTAGATTAAATAACTTCACCTTTGCTAAATCTTTTTCATTCGGTTTAAATACCTTCACGCGAATATTCCCTGGGGTTAGAGTCTTCTAAGCCGTCAATCATTGATCGTACTTTTTAATAACGTAGGGCTTACTAGACGAGAGTAATAATTCTCAGGCAAAGATAACAACATACTGTAGCTTCAAAATTGAGGATAATAAACGTGTGGAAAACGAGTTGATTGGTTGATTGGCTGAATACAAATATCCATATTTCGGCGCCCGATCAGTATTGAAATTTAAAACGAGCGGATGATTGGTGAAAATCCCATAAAAATATCCGTGCATTCCAAATTGTGGGAAACAAGTTTATGGGCGTCATCATTTTAATGACGTTTACCTTGAAGAGTGACCTACATTTTAAAATTTACTTAGGGATTGCTTGAATTTACTGTAGGGAAGAGTTTTGTTCTCGTGTTCAAAAAGCTGTATTGTGTATTATTATCAAATTTATCTTAAAAATAATGTACTATTGATAAAAGGTCAACATCCTTCTGCGCCAACAAAAGAAAATTAACACTTAAGATAAAAACACCAACTTGCATAAAAATACAACGAAAATGCAAATATATACTGTCTACCTAAACTTTTTAATAACAATTACTAGGCACTAGCGGGTCATAAAAGGTAATTGCTCGATATTGAGCGAGTGCTCGACCCCTGCTCGAGTACGTTGATAACTCCTCATTAAGGCGAAAGGTAAAATATCTAATTTTCCTTACCTCCACTCGTTTGCTACGAAAAATCCAAGAAATACGTCTTTTGAGTTGTGAGGGTGAGGTGCGTATGAGAGAGGAAGCGATAATGGTCTAGTAGGAGCTGTCTCCTTGAAATATTATTCTAAACTCAATTTTATTTTATAATTGAACCTATTTTGGAGCTTAATAACCTCACAAGAATACGAAGAGTCAAAAACAATGATCTGATTTTATCATCTTTGATGAAACAAATTAATGTCAAAATATTGTTTAATAGAATACATAAAATGAAATCTTTATCTCACAAAAATGCATGTCGTACTGACTGACATCCTAATAAATCAACTGGGGTTATTTTATAATCTACAGATAGTCCTTACAAAAATAAATTTAAGAACCCTACCCCATAAATAGCAATAGTCAATTTTTTATCAAAGCCTTTACTGGGGTAGGTCCCCAGTCGCGCGCGCAGGCCAAACGGTTAAATCGCTGCCGCTTATAACTGAAGCCACTCCCAGGGCCGGCGCGATTAAGCCGTGGAGCCCTCTCCGACCCATATTCAAGGGTCTCAAGATTTGTTAATTACTGGCAACATTAAAATTAACTACCGTTTCCGTTGTAATAAAAATCCTTCTCCACTTTTATATGAAAAGTTTTGGAAAAGATTTCTTTATTAGAGTTCTATTTTAGTCCTTTAAGTAGCCGATGAACGGGTAGGTTACATGGCTCGGACTTGAAGTAACTTACACAGGCGCGTTACGTTAAGTTGCATGCTCGTGTTGATTGGTTGTTTTATTTTGTTTAGATTTGTATTGTTATGGTAACACTTTTTAGTTGGCTTGAGATCATTCATAAACAATCACAAGTTAACAAATTTACTGTAACATTTAACAAATGTTACTTTAATAGACTTCGTGCACTGTGATGCAACTCATTGCATTCAACTAAGCGCAACCCAATGTAAAAACAAAAATATCGAATCGAATCGATCCGTCGATATTTCTGTCCGCTACAAATAAGCACAGCTGACGTCAATTCCGCATGTCATACAAAAACTTCCTCGTTACATCTGCGCTTGAAAGTAACGTAACCGACATGTTTTTCACGAATTCACACCCTCCTAGATAGACGTTTCACTTAACCTCGACGGCTATCAACAAGCCTAATGTAAAGCTGAGGCCACATCGCGACGTCGACAGAGATAAATGACTCGCCAACTCAACTCACACTTAGTGGTTGGTGGCTGACTTCGTTCTATGTACTTCTAAGTACATAAGCAAAGTAATGTACACTTTTGTAAACAGCAGCGCTTTACTTTAACAGTCAACTTTAACGTGTTCTAAAACCAGAACAAAGTTGCAAATAGCATGGTGAAATATAGCCATTTTGTTTTTTGTCGTATTTTTTATTATCGTTTGTTATTTTGGCGGTTTATAAATCGAATGTCATCCCATTTGTAAAACAAGAATGAATGCTCTCATAAAATGTGGATAATAACGCGAATATGACAATTTTGTTAGGTTAGCTACGGTGTCCTAGAAGGCCGGTGGCCACCACATAACGGCCGCAGTGACGGTTGTCATAAAAATGATGGCATCGGGGATTGACTTTACGGTGTCAAAAAACGCTCTCGTTTCAGTGACGTCATTCGCCGGTAAATTGCGGACACTGGCGGCCACCACTCTTCTAGGAAACCGCAGCTTTGGCAGGATTACTGTGTAAGGTGACGCTAATTCCTTAAATATCATCGGATAATCTTATTATCACTTATCCAACCTAAAAAGCAGGCAATTTTCGTGGCTAGAAGATCATAAAAAATGGTGAAACATCTTTCAGAATAAAAATCGATGTGAACAAACGCGAACTTAATTAATAAAAGCAGAGCATATTCTCGGTAGTGGTGAAAATATGCATGAATTCAGAAAGTACTATAATGAATAGTCGAAGATTACTTGGTGTTTTATGGAACCTGAGTTCTCAATGATAGCGGACTCGTCTTTTGTTCGCAATTTCGCAGAACTGGTTCAGCATTTTTTTCTTTACGGTTTAGTTTTAAGAAAAAAAGTATTATTATTTATAGTGCTATTTAAAAACGCTTTTATTAGGACTTAATATAGGCTATTTAAACCACGACAAGTTATTTATACATCAGTATTATTCAACTTCTATTTCACGTTATAGGTATATTGGTTGATCAACTAAGTTTACATATTTACTTCCACTTCTTAACAGCAGTAACTTGTTTTTTTTTAAAGTGCACATGTTTCTGTGACATTTATCAATTTACTTTCTTTCTTTCCTTCACACTACTCGCTCCGCTTCCGCTTATCGCTCCCCGCTCACACTCGCACCCAACGCCTAGGTACAATTAAAATGCAAATACCGCGCCACTTGAGTTGCGCAAATCTTGCAAGTTATAAATTTTTCCAATCTAACTCCGTCCTTTGTTAACTAAGACTCTTATGAATTCTAATGAAAAAAAGAAAAAATCTGGAATATCACTAATGGATTATTTCACCTACCTTCTGTTTTTTATTATTATGATAATTTTGTTCAAAACTTTAAGGGGCTGGTTTGAAATAAAGGGAATTTCAGTTTCGTAGAAGCAGAGCTCATAATGCGAAGCCATTTGTTTGCCTACCACAGATTCTTATAAAATTACATGCACTTTAAGCATTTCTGAAAATAATCTTAAACTCATTAAACACCTACTATACGACATAATAAAGTACGCACTCAAAAACCGATAATTGACACTCGACGAATAAATTAACATCAATAAAAATCTCGTTAGCAACCCTACGTAACAAGGTGTGCGGTCAAACAGACCCTTACTTTTAATTATCATTTAACACGAAGATTTCTTATTCGTATTTCAAAATCGAGTGTGTGTCACTTAACCCGTTCGCAGCGGACTGTCCCGAGCCACCGCGTTTGGTAACGGCCGGCCATTTATGTCCAGCCCGGTATGGCAGCCGGCCCCGCCTACCCATATATGGGGCTGAGAGTTGCATTCTGCGCTTGTAACGTGATACAATTGTGGTAGAACTTGGAAATTAATTTACAGCGCTCACTGTTGGCTGCAGCATCCGTATTTGGTGAGAGAAAAAAAAATGGAATGTTTAGTACCCGTTCCAGAGGTCGTTGTTGACTAAATTGTTTTAGCGCTGCTAGTTTTTCTTCATCAGTTTCTGTTATTTATGTCTTTGAGATTGACTTAAATGTGCACCTTTCTTATCGTTAACAGTGTGATAAAAGCCACCATTAATGTTTCACGAGCCAGTTCTAAGTAAATGTTCGCAGCAATCAAGCACACGATACTACCCAAGCAGACCATATCAAATCGAATCAACGCGATATCTGTTATTACAACCATAAAAGCACTCGAGTGTCGCGGGCGAGATCACTATCCAGCAAAGTAATATCCTTTTCGTCTAAGACCTACTGAACCTCTTCGTATGAGAACTTCACACGGCAAAAAAGTGATGTGGTCCTGTCAGTTAGTCCGCGGCGACCATAAATCATAGAGGGAGTGACGTTGAGACATATATCTACTTGTTGATCTAACTAGTACGACGTTGGAGTATGTACAATAATGATATTCAGCTATGTGAATGTGGCGAGAGAGAACCATTTCCGTATATGTCACTCAACAGTTGTCTTTGCAACTTATGAAGATTCATTGAGATACTTCACTGTTTAGACTTATCTATTTACTGGCCATGCTTTTGTATTTTCATGTCCTCATTTTTCAAAAGTTGTAAATTAAATATTTACTTAAGTAAAAAGTTACCCAAGTGCGCATTTGTGTACCGCGCTGTTCGGAAAGTCGCCCAACTTGGGTGTGGTCGGGCACCACATATACTTTATAGCATCGCAATAAAGGAGATAGGAGCGATAATTCCTTATACAGACGGTTGTAAACCCAACTTGATAATTGAGACGGCTCCCATATTACAGTCAATGCAAGTATAATTTGTTTTCGCAACATTTTTGTGGTATTTTATTAACAATAAGTCGAATTTGGGCGTATCGTTAAGAGCATGCAAGTGATTTTTGGACATAGGTCATAACTTAAATCGTACTTAAGAAAAAAATGTTTACGGCTCTTGCATCAGTGTTACGAAATATCTCCTTATAAGATTAGAAAACAACAAAAAGAACTAAGTATTTGCACTTTATATATTATAATTTAAACATACACAAGAACATAAATACATACATTGTTACTTCAGAATCAGAATAGTCTAAATATCGAATAGCGACAGAGTACCCTTATCGTATTTCTATATGTTAAATTAACATTATTTCCTGCTTTCCATAGTGCCAATAACACTCAACCGCCATTCTTACTGCCAATCAGTGACGGCCAGGAATAGCCATGCAGATGAACTTTGACATTTTATCGATACGCAACAGACAATTATAATGATACGTAAATTTTACGGTTTCATTGACCGCCCGTGATTTATATCGCTATTTATGCGGTTGCAAAATTTATGATGCTGCGTCATTACATTTATAATAGGTAGCGTTTGAAGAATAATGTTTAATTAAGCACAGTTTGTTAATTAAACTCATGTTTTATGACAAAATAAATTTAATAAACGATTGTTTACTCAATACGCCAGAATGTTTCATGAAAAAGAAAACATAATTCCCAAATCGTAAAAGAAATGAAATGCGAATAATTTATCTGTGTGAATTAATTACTCAAACGTAAAACAAGCTTCATTAAAGGAATCGAAATTCAACCCTCGTTCGCTAAAACGTCACGAGTCGTTATAATTAAAAAGTAAAAATGACCAATTAACTAAGCAGGCGTATACCGAAAGTCCTATTTTTAGAGAGTCGTGATCTTATCGTGCCGATCGGCTTCCGATCTGTCCGGACACGTGCGATGGATCACGACTGCGACTCACGACGCGCGCTTTGTCGTCAGTTTTTGTCGCAATAGTTATTTATTGGTGTCGTGATCGGTCCGCGCGCGGTCACGCTCGCGTTTGAGGGTTAACTTGCAATGGATTGTTTTGATGTTACTATTCAATAAACTTTGATTTATTTCTGCTTTATGGCGCTTCATGGTCGTAATCGTGAATTGGTCGTTTAGACCGCGCACAATACAATACAAAGCTGGGCAGACAATACATGTGTTGCATCTCTACATCTCTCTAATGTTCTGTACACGATGTTACAAAACTGTTTGAACGAAAAAAAAACTAGGATTAAAGATTATTAGCAAACAGACATTCACACCCCAAACAGGGGGTGTTTATTACCGTATTTTTAGAGCCCACTTTAAGTATGCACATTAACCTGCCTTAATTTTTTTGCGAAATGGGAATAAAAGAAAAACAGAGTGCACCATACTTTTATTATGCCGCGTTTGTTGTAAAAGCGAAGCTCGATGATATTGTGTTGAGATGAAAGTGTGATTATAAAAAGTAGCTATGCAAAGAATGTCAGCGGGGCCAGTTGGTTATAATTTGTGATGTTTTTTCTTTATATCAACTCCATTAAATCGTTACGTTCTAGCAGCGTGGAAAGCACGATTTAAAGCACCGGTATTTTTATTGATAGGTACTCGGTAAGTAAGTATAAATGTAGGAGCGGAGTACGGATACGGAGGAGTGGTGGCGCAGTGGTAAAGACCACGACTTACGAGTCGTAGATCGTGGGTTCGAACCCAAGCAGGCACTTTGCTTTGAGTAAATTATTTCATCGCCACTGCTCTCAAAACGTTGAAGGAAAACATCGTGAGGAAACCGGCATGTCCTAGAACCAAACATTCGAAGACATGTGACATCTACTAACCCAATCTGGGCCCGCGTGGTGGATTACGGCTCACTCCCTCTCACCGAAGGAGGCCTGTGTCCCAGCAGTGGGAAAATTATAGGCTGAATTATGTATAAAACTAAGCATGTATAAGTTAAACTTACATTTCAATAAAACAAAAGCAACTCCCAGTGTATAAACATACGAATTCCGTACCTACTCCCCAAATAACGAAACTAAATAATAAAAACTTCACCAATAATGGACATTCGAAAAGAAAAGGTATTATCCCAAAAATAAATTTGCATCGTGTAATAAAACCGTCAAAATGGCTCCATATTATGTATTTCGGTAACCCCCAACCACGTGTTAACAATACGCCGGGGACGTGGTGATGCGTCGAAAACTTAAAATGTTTTCATAATAATACGGTTTTGTTAAGAATTTTCACTCACACTCACCCCCGGTATCGAAAAGATGCGAGTTCATCGGGCATACACAATGAAATAATAAACACTACGCACCCCACGTCTGTTTTTGGCACATAAGTTATTTTTGCACGAACGTTCGTATGTGGAAATCTACGGACGCAAGTGCCTCCGAGGCTTATTGCTGTTGGCATAAAAATGTTATTTCTTTTTTTCTTATTATACCGATATATTTGGTAGGATTAAACATACGGTAGAATGGTAGGTTTTTATCTTGAATTTACAAAAACACCATCATTTGTTGAACCAATTAAATTAAACTACATGGGATGGTGTATGCTGAAAAGCTAAGGAATATGGCCAGCCAAAACAGGGTTCTGAAAATTATTGCTGAGAGAGTGGATGGTCCGTATGTAGTAGTCACCGTATCGTATTGTTTACTAACACTTCGTTTAAAGGACAATGTTACTGGATATCCATATTAGCATCAACATCTTCTTAATTTGACTGTTTAACTGATTAGGCATCAAAAATACAATTTTTTTTTTTATTTAAGATGGGTTTGCTCTTGACTCTAGTCTAGGTCAGTGGTGACAGAGACATAGTTGACGGTGGAGTGAGCGTACCCAGAAGAAGCCTGTTCACTCTCACTTTGAAAAGATTAGGGTTGTATGCGTTCGGAAAGGAAACAGACGCAGGTAGGGAGTTCCACTCTTTTGCTGTGCGTATTACAAAAGCCATTTGGAAACGTTTAGTGCGAATTGGTGGAATAGCCACTAGGTAAGGATGGTAACTCGAAGTGCGTCTAGATGACCGATGGAAGAAAAAAATAAAGAGCCCCCTTATTAAGTTACTGTATGTAAATAAACTACCTACACAAACAATATAATAACAACAAAATAAACTTTCCAAATGTGTAAATACAATGATATTTATTATTTTATTAGACGATACCAAAAATAATGCCTTTGACATACCAACGATATATTAAGGCGGGAAAAGTTATTTCGTATTTTATATACAAATTCAAGTCTAAGAGCTCGTGTGGCACACAAATATCGAGCTTTTTTGTATACCCAGACTTTTCCAAATCGGTAAAACTGTTTTGTGGTCAACCCCTAAACCTTCAGCTATGTCGAAACTACTAATATCTTGCTCCACTTTTTCAAAAATGGCATCGACTTTATCCGTAACAGGGCGACCAGAGCGAGCTGCATCTTTGACATCAAATTCCCGAACTGAAAACGCTTGAACCAACTTTGTGCTACTCTTGCTGACACAGCGTTAAGTCTATAAACGTCACATATTTTTGTTCGTGACTTGTGTCAAATTATTTCCTTAAAACATCAAAATCGAATTTCTTCGTTAGTTTGACTCACTTTGGCGGACAGAAAAACAATTGAAAAATGGCGGTAATCGTTTTTACTTTTTCTATTTCTTTTTTTAAACGTCATCCGTTTAATGGTATCAAAACCAGCTAGAGACGAACAGTACAGGCAAGGAGGTTTATCTACAACTTTTACTATACCTATAAAACACGAAAAAACTTTTACCCCGACATATTATTGATTGACAAAAAGAAACCGTTGCCGCTGAGTTATTTATGTCATGGGTGTTTTAACTCAAACATGATATAAATGTAAGAATTGATTGTAATCACACTAACATGACATACAAATGATAGGTTTTGTAAAACACATTGATTCTACTAACGAGGTACAAAACTGTTTGATTTTGTATTCACTCTAATTGGAATGAAATGTTGTTTTATTTTATGTACATTTTATCTAGATTATTTATTCACTATTTTGATTAGTTTTTTATCATTGTATTCAGCAGTTGCACTGCTAAATAAAACGTAGGTACCTACATTACATTTTGACACATTGCCATTAACAATTACTTGTCAAAAGGATTGACCATCATCGTTTTTTGTTAGTTGTTAATAACAAAGCTTTGCATGGTTATTTTTAACCAAATTTATGTTTGAATTGTCTATTCCCAATTTACCTATATTGATATTAAACATTGGTTGACCACAATAAATAATTAAATTATCTATGCAATAGGTACCAACACTAAATCATTATAATCATTTATTTTATTTCAAAAACACCACACAAACGGTTTTGTTTTATTTCTATAATAAGTTTGCGCAAACTTTTAACAACGAATCCAATGTGCCATGAGAATAACACTCTGTACTGTCGCGCACAATCTAAATACTACATTATTTATTCGACCGTAAAATAATTGAAGCAATTACTGCTCACGGCGAACTTAAATCGTAATAATAGATGTGTAATGAATGAATTTAAATTTAAAACACAATCAAAGTGAAATCGTTTCATCCGATGCGATGCATTGTGTCACCGTACGTAGGTACGTCAATTTATTAAAAACATTGTAAATTTCGCAAGGTAAAAGTGTGTTCACAGAATAAAAAACATAAAAGCGAGCTCGCAGACTATAAAAAGCGATAAATTATCTAGAAATGCGAGTCTAAAACGTTTTGAATTAATATCGTGTATTGTCGATTGTACGTATATGAACGTGGCTGGGAGGTGCTAAATGGTACAAAATGTTAGTCGCTCAGACAGAGGCCGGGGCAATTAACACGTGCCCACCATAAACCGGTTGCCATGACAACGCGCGCTTTCGGCACACAACGTTAAACAAACTAATTGGCTGGCGCTTTTGTCAGCGGCTGTACCATAGTTGTGTGAATGTAAAATGATGAATGGATAATAGTAGCCATATTGATGAATTCATATTTTATAGGAGGTCGGTACTTAAACGGCTATTTTTATTAAACAGGTTTGTGCGGTAGTTGGGTATCGGAAATTCCTTTCATGTTTCAGCCCCTCAATTCATGAATGATGAATGTTGTACTTTTTTAACTTTGTTACTCATTAGTGTAGAGGAAAACGTGTTTGTGACCAACCTTAAACACTACTAATGCTATGTAAACGTAAGCTTCTACTTTCAAAACTTACGATACTAAACATCACCCTCTATTTGTTCCAGGAATGCTGAGGTCCACATTCGACCGCCCAGACCACGAACGTAAGTAAAACAAAATAACCGCCATTGTAGTCTCACATTACGGCAACAATTCACAGAGCAATGTATGAAAGATTTGAAAACAGAACAAAAAGAAATGGTGGAAAAATTCGCACACAAAAGGCCGCCGACTGACGTAATAGCTATCAATTTTTATTCCATTCCGCGGACGCGGTATTGAGCAGATCAGTCACTTTTACACGGTAGCCCACCTGTCATAACGATTTGTTCCATTGAACTGTTCCCGAACGAATATGACGAGGATTAAGTTGCGAAGGAATTGAAATAAAACGATATAGACGGTGCTTTTTCTTTGTAAGATGGTGGAAACGTGGGGAAAAGTTTCTTTGAATTGATTTCTGATTTGCGTATGATTTTTTTGAACTACTTACTTTATCGTCCCTGTAAGCTTTTCATGACTTTGTTGGGGTTGGCTTTTAGTCTAAGCACAGAGGCTAAAAATGTACGCTTTAGATGGCACGGCTACCATCTGACTTTCTTAATCCAATTACTGGCAATTTCGATTTAGGCAGGACCGGTTGACAAACTTTCAAGCACGTAACTCACAGAACCGACGGTTTTGTGGTTAAAGAGACTTTATTCTCATAAAGAAATTTACATTTCACTTAACTCAGAACAGATTAAGTTTCTAAATAAGTAAAACATACATAGCATGCATTCAGCATTCGGACTTAAAATTAAAATACCTACAGACAATTTTTAAAGTTTACAAGTTATCCTGGTAGGTACAACAGGTTGTAAAATTTACTTAAATAGAAAACCGATTTAGTCAATTAATTGTGGGACAGGGTTGACGGAGACGGTTACGCCTTCTCTAAATCACGTTGGCACAAGATAACCTTTCACATAACGATTGATGAAACCAAACATACACAGTGTAGGTACATAATTGTATTCAAGCAAAAGATATAATCTTCGTTTACGACCCGCAAACAAAGCTTTGGTTTACCGTCAACAAAACACGTTAGTTCCGATAAGATTACAACTCATCCGTCAATGTCAAAATTTTCGATCGCTTTTATAGACAAACATCTTTGTAAATGGAACGGTGGCGCTGCTAGTCAAGAGAATATGTTAAAAATCTGTCAAACCCAGTACATTTCACGTTAGTTCCGTATTTCGCCACGCACATTAATAAGTTGGTCGGTGTATAATCCAGAACCGATGGTAGGGGAGGAAGATAAATAATCGCACGGTTCACTACCAAACATAGAGTCGCTATTCGTCGCATAAATCAACGAATTTACACGTTTCCTGTTATTTGGGGAGAAATATTGTTTTGTTGATAATGTACTTAAATGACTAGTGGGCAGTAGAGAGCTTTATATTGTGTGTTTGTTTATTTTTCTATGTAGGGGACGAAACGGTATGTACCTACTGTAAAAGAAAATACTTTTTTTTTTATCTTTTTATCTGCGCGAACTTGTTTTTTACATCAGGTTATACGAAACTGTCAAATTTCTCCAAATGATTTTAAATCTTAAAATGTTATCGGTAAAGTTCAAAATTGAATGAGAAAATTTGACAGTTTGTGATAACTTGGCCTGCTGCTGTGTGTACTTATTAATTTCCTGAGATTTCCTAGAAAGACGTTATGTCAAAAAAAGCCCAGTCTAATCACTTCTAGATCTTTATTAACATGCCCTTTTCTATAGAGCGTGACTGCTATCGACCTACTTATTTATTCAATATCGTACCTATTTATTTCAAAGCCTCTGTATGTAAAATTATATTTATCTCTGTACAAACCACCACGCGTTTTAGGCCACAATACTGCAGTGAATATTTGTTTAAAACTACGTCTAGCCACCAGTATGTACTAATTTATTCATCCCTATAACTAGGCAGGCAGGCTTCTTCAGCAAAAACTTCTACTTTCTACACTACTTCGCCGTAGCGGCTACTTTTTACAAACTTTACTGAAATGCATTCGCAGTCTTATTGCGGAAACGTTAAAGTTCACTTTTGTTTGTTTCACATGCATCTGAAACTTTGAGTGCCAGTAATTATGTCAGAATGATTGATATTTTCAAGGATGGCGAGTTGAAACTTTGTGTACCTAGCTATTTTTATTTTTGCTTATAATTCATGCATGTCTTAAACAGCGGCTTACTGGACTAATCGTAGTAAGTACAGAGCTGCAGGTCATCAACTAGGTGACCACATATTCTGGTGAGGAAGGAACAGACTCACGAAAACCTAAATAAGCAAATGTCGTGACTGGTTGATATCATCATTTCACGTGATCTCGGTACAATAATAGACATGTCTGTCTATCTATGCCTTTAGAAATATTCAAAATTACTGAATCATGACTCTCTCTCAAACTGTCTTATTAATCTTTCTGAAGACCATTCAATGACACTTATTTATTATTTTTATTATTTATTCAAATCTTACACACAACTACCATTACAGATCAGCGATCCAATGCGATAGAGAGGTCTTATATGCTAAATCCTTAATCTACATCCTATAAAATTACATAAAATATCCTAAATCCGAATTCACTCAAGTTGCACCACAATACATCAACCCTCTCGTGAACCTCGTTCACGACACGCATGGTTCTAGTGAGAGGAGTTCTCGCCAGTAGGTTGGTTCTGGCTGCAGGCACAGCAAGCAGGGGCGGGCGTCGCCGCCTCCACACGTACCGGTCTGGCACGCAAAGCTCCAGCTCAAACTTAACTTGGTCTTCTAAAATCGATATAGAGTTATAGTTGTATTTATGTCGTCGTCCGATCGTAGAAATGGCTATATCGTGATCTGCCTGGCCATTGCACGATATTTCGCCATTTCACAATTTGACCATTTAACATCCGCCATGTAGTTCAGCTCTCAGCGTTCGACGATTTTCCTAGTGAAGCTTGATCATGTCGACCCAGATATGCGTAAAAAACCTAACCCTGTCTTTGCCGCCGCGCAGTCGTCTAATAATTTATATTGAATCTATTCCTGTTCGAATAATTCCTATTTTAGGATCCCAAAAGTACTGCGACCAACTTGGATGTGCCGCTCGCCGGCCGCTGACGCTGAACCGCTTTGTTCGCTCGGCACCGTGCGCTGTTGGTCACAGTTCTAACCTAACCTAACCCATTTGGTCGGGGTGCCATCCCACTAGCGGCGTGAAATGCAACTACTTTGCGACATGCCCAGTGGTCAGCTGGGAATATCGATAAATAAGTTGCTTTCGTGGATCTGCCCGACTTTCGATTAGGCGCATCGTGCGTGATATAACCGGCCAAATCATGAAATGGCCAGGCAGATCACAATATGGCCATATTGCTACGATTGGACCACGAGATACATACCGACAAGAAAGGACCGTAACCTACTCAATAAGTGACGTACCTGTCAGAGATCACAAATATGATCCAAGTACAACCGCAAACTGGTTATGTTGCATACTTATTATATTATATTTATTCTGGTATATAATTATATTTCCGTCATAGGTCAGGGCAGGTTTCCCAACGTTCTTTATTATTTTGATATAATCACTTTCATATTATTATTAAGAAATTCTGAATGGATCATCAGATGCCCTTTCTCACATACATAATTATAATGTAAGGTAGTTACTGGTTTGGTCTCGAAATAGAATATAGGTTGGAGATATCTTTTTATTTTCAATCTTATCTATTTTTTTTTTGTGGTTTCTAAACATTTAATGTCCTTTTTATTGTTGTATTTTCTGTGCGTGTCTCAAATAAAATATTTTTCTTTCTTTCTTTATTAATAACGTTTACATTGTATATAGCCAAAGTTTTACATTTCTAATTATGACCAACAAACTCACTTAGTACCGAAAAAAAATTAAAGGTTGATTCAAATACTGCTTTTAGTCTACATAGGTACCTAGCATACTTATTCTTTATTTATTAAACAGTTACCTACATAGGTAAATAATTATGGAGGTCACTTCTGTAGATTATTGGCTTGAGTTAACATTTGTTATGCCCACAATCTAGCATAAAGCGCTTTAGCACAACATAATAAATTAATCACTGAAAGCGAGTCTCTTTCACTACAAGTACGTTCTCTATAGGCGAATTATCAAACACCTGCACAAGTTGAAAACCGGCGCTAACTCCACACGCTAAACACGGAACTTTAGGTTGAAAATCACTAACTTGCTATCTAACGGGTAAACAATCGCTTTGAACATAATTTGCCGGTTATAGTGTAATGAGCGCGCAGTTAGAAGGATTCTTGTCGAGTTCTATCCGGTGTGTTTGCTGTTTTCCATTTAGTGGCACCGTGTCACTGTCTCGATTAAACAAGGTTAGTTTGTTTGCATAGTTTTTGTAAAATGGTTAGTTATAATAGGCTGACAGCTAGACCATATTTATTTCAAGTCTTATTCCTCCTGCAGTGTAAATATCTTCATCTGTTGTTGTTGTGTATCGTTATTCTTTTCTTCTTAATATTAATTAAAATCATTATTATAAATTTTTTATGTAATTTACTTTTTTTATTATTTATTTTAATATTTTTACATTGTCAAACTTACTGTACCTAGATTATAAGTAAACTAGCTTCTGTGCGCGGCTTCGCCTGCGTGGATTATCCAACGGGAACTTCCTACCGGGATAAATAGTATCCTATCATCCAAATCCATTCAGCCGTTAAATTGTGAAAAGGTAAAGACGGACAGATAATAAATGGAAATAATCTTTTTTTTTTTGTTTTCGTGGATCAAATTAAAAAAACACAGCAAATCTTCTAAGTTCAATTCTGCCTTCATAAGAAAGAACGGCCTTCTTTCTAACTGAAAATTTTGTCAAAAATGAGTTATTAACATAATCGGAATCAGCAAAGAAAATGCAATTTTACGGTCCTACACACAAAGTTGTAACTCGTATTAGAATAAAGATTTTAGCCATAACTACGACATAAATTCCGGTTTTTGAATCTGGAAAGCCTAAATTACACAATAACGGCCTTCTGTGTCAATTATGGTTCAAAATAAAGACTATATTTTTTGACGTCATATAAAATAAGAATCACTAACTAAAACCATTCAGTAAATCGCGGGCCTTCATTTTAGATAAAACTTCAATTATCTCGGAATCAACGTTAACGTAGTTACGGCCCTCTTTCTTATGACGGCAGAATTATAGTGGCTCTTTGTTCTCCAAACGCCGAATTTATCAGCGAAATTCTGAAACCCAACCTTACTTCAGTTGCAAAGCGAGTCCCATATTCCTGTTAGGAGTTAGGGGCCACGTCCAAAGGCTATGTGTCGGGTTAAAATGTGCAACGAACGGCGCCATGTTGTGTGCGCGACGTTGCGAGCGTTGTACCAAGTTGTTTACTTAATCGCGTTGCAGAGATAGGTGACTGTGACACTCGGGTTTGTATGAAAATTTACTGCGAAAATAGGTTCCCTAAGGGTTTTGGATGCCATGTCATTCTAGGTAGTGCTTGTTTCCATCTCTGTTTTTTTTTGTTGCTGTGGCTTGATGAAGTTCGCAGTGATGTAGGTAAGTCCGCACACGTATATGTTGTTGTTGTTTGTTGTCCTAGGAATGCACATACGCAGGAACATTCTGAATAAATAAAGTTTCTTTCTTTGTAAAAAACTTCTTCTTCAATTCCTCTCATTCATTTCCTTCTTCTTTTATTCCATCTAGTGCAAAAAGACCAAACAGCAGAAGAAGTAATTCTTACATTTTTGTAGACACCATCATAGAACAAGAATAACAATCAAAAGAAACAGTATCTTATGAAACCAAAAAAACTATTAAAAAGAACTGTTTTATTTCTAAAGCAATTATTCTCGCAAGACACCCGTAGCTACGATTTATACAGAAATTAAATACCCTTTTCATTTGTAGGGGTAAACAGGAAATTTGTACGCGTTCCTTGTGATATTAGAGACATTATCCTGTAGAACACAGGTAATTAGAACGATTCCACCTGATCCTTGCGGAAACCTTTTCATATACGTACTTATATGCTTTAATAAACGCAGTCACATATACGTTTATGTATGTGGGTATACAGACATCTTATGGTAGGGAAGGATTGTGGAAGGTATAGCTGTTTCTTGTCTGCAAAATATGATTACGAAAATATCTTCTTTAAAATAGGAGAACCAGTACCAATTTTGAAAGAATTTTAGTAACCAATATTTTGTACAGCCACATAAATTGTAGGAATTTCATAAACTCCGGAGATTAATATAAAACGGTGTCCTGTCTAATATCTTATTACAACAACCTTTAAACGAACCTTCTTGTAACTTCCCCAATTTGCTTGAAATATTCACATCTTTGAAAATAATGACGTCTTTGACTCAAAGATTAACAGGCCCGTGATCCGTCCAAATAACATTCTGTATAGATGAATCTTAATAATTTTTTCTTTGTAAAATTTCTCATTTCCCGTGTATAAGTAAATCATTTCCCGGCGTTGCCCGTTGCGGATGCTTCTCAGTCGATTTTACGACACTTTTTTTATGTCCCAGTTTTACCCGTCAAAAGTTCCGAGATGATTAGATTGGATTCCCGTGTTATCTTCAACATCTTTCTACTCAGGTGATATAAAAGCAGGGTATTAAGAAAAACGTTGGGCGTTAACAAAAGTACCAAAAAGTTTTATTAGGATTTTTAATTGAATTAGTGCCGCTTGGTGATTTCAACACTACGGGTAAAGCGTTTCGTTTTAACGCTAGTCTGCTTAAGCGTTTTTTCACGAACCTACCTTATTTTTTCCTGAAATACGTCCATGAAAGTTTGCCTAATTTTATTAAAAGCTACCGTGGAAGTAGCCACCTGAAAAGTTTTAAATAAATGAATAGTTGTTCTTTTCCCTTTTTCACCTACAAAGATTTAAAACATTTAATTCCATAGCGTTATAAAATTAGGCTAACAAATAATGCCGTCTATTTATAAAACTGAACATTTCTTCCAATCTACCCTACTCAATATGTACTGTACTGTGTAAATTACATTCCCAACTACCTCACAAACAGTAGACCTGAATGAAATTGTTCTCAATATTCGCCGACGAAGAGAGTATATACCAGAGACGTCGGCGATGTTTATCTAAGATTAATGGTATCAATATTATAAGTAAATACGCACCCTTGTTCAGTTTGTGTTGCTCTACTAATATTAGAAGCACTTTAGGCATTATGTACTTGGATTTCAATATCAGTATTCATGTCAGTTTTGTGGGAATGTTGCTGTGTGATATCCATCCATACTATTCATACTGTATACAATATTATACATTCGAAAGTAACTCTGTCTGTCTGTCTGTATGTTACCTTTTCACGCCAAAACCACTGAACGGATTTTGATAAAATTTGGCAAGGAGATAGGTGGCATCCTGGGGAAAGACATAGGCTACTTTTGGACTCAAAAACAATCCTTACACGGAGTGATATAGGGGATGAAAGTTGTCATAGGAAACTTAGCGTTACTTAAGTTAGGGATATGAAAATTAAAATTTATGCTTTTGGTGAGAAATAGAAAATAATTTTGTTTCAGCGTTTTTGTAAAATTATCCGGCAAGGCGGTATAATCAGATCAAAACTCCCAGTTTATATGTGTGATTATGGTTTAGATATGGCCACAAAATTAAAAAAAAAATATGCCCGAGAAAGTTTGATTATTTCTCTCAGGGGTGTTCTAAATAAATATCAAACGTTTTTCTTGTATTTGAGCGTGTGACTCTTCATCATCTGCCTAGCCTTTTCCCAACTAGGTATGTTGGGGTCGGCTTCCAGTCTAACCGGATGCAGCTGAATACCAGTATTTTACATGGAGCGACTGCCTATCTGACCTCCACAACCCAGTTACTGGGTAATACAATACCCCTTGGTAAGACTGGTTGTCAGACTTTCGGGCTTCTGACGACCCGTAACGACTGTCAAAGATCCACGAATGACAGCCGGGACCAACGGCTTAACGTGCTTTCCGAGGCACGGAGCAGTGGTGATGAAATAATTTACACAAAGTAAAGCGCCTGTCGGGGTTCGAACCTACGACCTACAACTCGTAACGTGTGACTCTTCAAACGCTTAAATACAAGAAAAATTGTGATAGCCCTCTTAACGGATTTGGATGAATTTGGCACACAGATAGACCATTGCCTGGTTTAGGACATATGATACTTTTTATCTGGATTGTACGTTCCCGTGGGATAACTTCCGACATCAAAACGGGCGAAACCTAGCATTATCATAAGTTTAGTGTGCTGACGTAGTTACTTAGAAAATTAATTAACTGAAAATGACCGAAGTGTCATTATTGTATTGATTTAATTAATTAATTTTGAGAATACAGATAACAAATATAAGGATAAAAGTTAAAAAAAATGGCCGCCGATAGTGACTCGCTGGGAAAAAATACCCCGCACGGGATTTTTCGCAGCTGATTATTTTGATTGAAAATCTATAGAAATTACATTGCCTCTCACAGAAGCTGGTGCCATCATTAACCATCTCACCCCATGCGATACACCTAACAATAACGATACAAAAACTCATTGTGAAGACGCTCTAAAAAATACTTTTACAAATGAAAAAGAGCACTCAAACACAAACGACTACCTGAATCACTTCCGTTTAACGAAGGACACTGTCGTTAAGTACTGAAGAGGCGCGATTTAACGGAAAAACTCCGTTATCTTAGTAACGATCCGGCGTTATATCACGAAAGCGGCACAGGAGTGAATTTGCATTATTTTTTATCGTTTTAAACTGGTGATACTTGACGTCACGGCATTTTCTTTTGTTGTACGTGACAATGCTCTAGGTGCTGGGTCTTCGTTTCATAGTGACGGTGTTTTGAAACCATTTTTATGTGCGGATGAAAAATTACTTTGTTATTGTCCGTGGGAGGCGCGCGCGTTTTTGTTATTAAATTTTAGCTAAATCAGCGTTCGGTTTGAAAGGCGTTTTATAGGTGTAAGTTTGTTTAAATAAACTTATGTTTGCTGTATTCAAAAAGGTATCTAATATAAAAGTTGAATTTTTCACTTGCCTGCAATAGCTACAACTCTATGTTCATTATACACGGTGACATTTGAATCACAGTTTTGCTAGAACTAACGTTGTTCAGACCATGGTCTACAACCATTCTATAGCATCCAATAGAAAAAAAAAACGTCATTGGTTTTCAAAAAAAACACAACGAACGCAATGTTAAAAATGTCGGGATTATCGTTACGCCCTACGACACAGACACTGCGGTTGCGACGCGCGGCGCTCGCGTCTTGAATACAATATCGCTACCGTGATGAGTACTTTCATGTTACGGTTAATGTTTCAAACATTATTACACGTTTAAGCAACATAAGACTAATTTGAGAACTCCTAGATTAGATTGTTTTAATAACATATTTGATGCTGTAGAATGGTAGTAGACCATGGTCTAAACAACGTTTGTTCTAGCAAAACTGTGATTCAAATGTCACCGTGTATAACTAGGTACATTTCACAAATAAATTGTTAAATTTCTATTCAAATAGCATTACATCAGCACCATTTCAGCCAAAAGACGTCCAATTCTGGACATAGGCCTCCCCAAAAGTATCTTTATATTGAATCCTTAATTATTCTATTGAATACCATGATCCTCGCACTAAAATTAAAACACATACCATTGTAAAAGTACAGAAAAGTCTATTAACTCTCAAAGCAGAAAAAAATCTCAGCCCGAAAGTAGCTAAAAGTCTTGCAATTACGATAAAACTCGTTCAGTTATCTCACCTACTTAACTTTTAAGACTATTATTATACCTTTCGCATGCAAATCGCGATCGACCATCATTCGTCTGACGATCCTTGAGATCACGAAAGTTTGGTCCTTTTGAGTGTCCCTATAAATGAGTTCGTGATTTCTAACCACACCTTTTGATATCAAGTGAAAGTAAATTATAATCAATCAGTGACAAACTGCAAAATAGTAGTATTTATTCATCATCATCGGTTTTTAATAAAAAAAAATATAAAAAAAACGTTGACCCACACTAGGAATTTCTCCTGTAAAAAACCTCCTTCCTCCTTCCTGCGTGAAGTGGTACCTACGAAGTACATAATTGTACCTATGAAGTTGTACGTTAAATAATAATTGATTTTATTTCTGTAAGTAGGTTTGTCCAAACACTTTTACACTTCAATCACAAACAAACAACGTCGTAAACAAACATTTAAAATCACATACACAAACAGCCAGACCCGGAACAACTACTTGTAGGTCATACAAATATTTGTTCTGTGCGGCAATCGAACCAGCGACACGGAGCGCAGCAGTCAATCAACTTAACCACTGCGCCAACCGTGCCGACAAAATCGTTACAGCCGAAAGACGTCCACTGCTAGGCATCAGCCTCCCCCAATAGCAGCATTTATGGATTTTAATTAATCGAGCTCCGATTAAAAGTACCGTCGATATACCAGTCATGTAAGCTTCGAAAAAATACACCTTTGCACTTCGTTATACCTATTAATAACTATTTCAAGCTTATGCACATACTCAGATGACAAAAACTTCACTACTGAGCACACGCACATAGTGGGTTAGAAAGATGTTAAAGTTGCCTACAAAAACTTTAATCCATTCTTGTATTTTTGATCACGTGTGACAGCGTGTTTCTGTCAGACGACTCTTGGCCCGCGGAACGTACTGAATTGACGACATTGATGTCGAATCGGCCGAAATTATTTGGACCAACTAAATAATTTCAGCGGATTCGACGTAAATTACTACCAGACATTTAATGCATGTAAAATATTCTTCTGAATAGTATCGCCTTTTAAAAAACACACGAAAGTGGACTTTGGTTATACTATGTACAGTGAAGCTTTTCTGTAACAATCTCAGCGTAAAACTGTTGTCAATAGAAGTTGTCAATAGTGTCAATCCCTAGCATCACGTGGAATTATAGCTTACTTCACCTACGTTTTCACGGTGAGTTTGTTACTGAATCAACCGGCAGTGCTTATAAACTACCGATTCAACGTCAATGACTAACAATCATTCATCAGTCTCTTTTAAAGTCCAGACATAATCTGGGTCAGATCATGTGAAGACCATGCAGGTTGGTGTCTGAAATGGTCTTTTGAGGAAAAATCACACAGATTGAGTGGACTTGTGCAGTCAGTGCACGCATGTGTCAGTAATCGTGCAGCTCAACTCGGAACTTATGGAGCTTAACGATTCGATGAACAATACCAAAGAAAGGACATTTGGATAGGCCGCATAAACAACTTAAACTGCCAGATCATGATTAAAACTGAAACAATGACCCACATAGTCCTCACATTCACCATAATTAAAATAATAATATTATACTAATTCTCATATTCATGTCATTTTGTATATAATCATCATCAAATGCTAAGGAGTATGTAAAAAAAAAAACATTGAGTATGCAAAAAACGGAGCAACTCAATCCCAAGCCTTTTTGTCCTCAATATAATCTTTTTCGGTTTTCTGGAGCCTAGTTTTAGGTACAACAAATTTGTGTTTGTTCCTAGTATTTATATTAATATCACTGTATTGTTTTAACAATTTTATATTTTTATGAGCATATATTATTATTATAGCCATATACAATAACTGACCTGAATTGAATTGATTGACATTAATTGACACTAAACTGAAATTTAATTTTAATTTTATGTATTAATTCTTCGTTGTAATGTATTTTTATTATTATTTATAGACTTGGTATATTGTTATTTTTATAAAATCTATGGTATAAGGTGACGAGCATGTGTAATTTAAAAGCCATAATAATTTATTTGTATAAAATTAATCGTATGAGCGTTTTGGAGGTCAATTCTGTTAGCTCGTAAGACATATTGAATAAATAAATAAATAAAAAATAAAAGATTTTCAAAAATATACTGAGAAGGCACAGTCATTAGATTAATCTCCTTAAATTTCTCTCTAAGAGTGTGTCTTGGACTTAATTATATTGATCGAACGGATCTTTTGTGCAATAAGTGGCATCGATATGTAATTGATGGTCCATCCACGAATCGACCGCAGCAAGCATAGCTGAACCTCCCGAATCGAAGATCCGATCGAGTCCGAAGATCGACCATGTGGCTGTTATAATTAAAAATAGAATAGATACCTTCTCTGTTCATCGATCCCCCAAAACTTGAGAGTACGAACAATACCTTATTGTTCAGAACAATTCGAACCCCTTTAAATTATAAACAGCATTGTGCTGTATCACTATTGGCTCAGATCGTTGCCCGCAGACGGCAAGTAATCAGTTCGATTCCCAGTGGGTAACATACATCGACGGGTTCGTTTGAACATTAAAGTAACAAACTATATAGAGTGTAGAGGCGATTTAAGAGATCGAATTTAGTCTATTTAGATCTACAGGGGCATTGTTATAATGTGGGCTAAGTTAAAAGATAGGCAACATCGAACAGACTTGTATAAATTAAACTGAAACAGTATTAAAGTCGGTAGATGTTGCCTGATATTACATATTTTCAAATAACAATAAAGGTGACAATACACAGTCTGGGTCGCGCTATGGTCGAAAGGTTAGGGCGCCATGCTGCGTTTCAGCGACTTAACCGCTTCTAAACTACTCCCATATAAAGACAACGACACGACTAAAACAAAACAGAATCGTGATCGTCGTACGATAAAACGTAAGTAAAAAATATTACGAGTGAATTGTAGGTAAAAGTCGATATGACATTATCTGTAGTGTGAAATTGACACTTCCTCCTCTATTATTATCTATCACTATTGTAGGCAGTAGACAACGATGTGTTCAGTATCGGCCCTACCCTCTCTACTGTAATATTAAAGCTCACATGTGGTATCCCATGTAACGTCAAACCCCTTTGATAATACCCTCCCTTGTATAAATTATAAGCTATCTGTAAACCGCGATAAATGTTTGACCTATAATGGCAGTTGTATTCATGGCATAAAACAATAAAAAAAAATATTTTGATAGATCAGGAAATGTAGGTATCTACCTACTAGAAGAGCTTTCAGTTGTGTTTGTTTTGTGGGCTTAACTAGATCTGAGAGCAGTGGTGCCTCAGTGGTAACGGCTCCGACTTACGTGTTGTAGACCGTGAGTTCGAACCAAGGCAGATGCTTTAGTTTGTGTAAACAATTGGATCACCACTCAAAACGGCGAAGGAAAACATCGTGAGGAAACCGGCATGTCCTAGAACAAAAAATTTGAAGACTTGTGACGTCTATCAACCCGCACTGGGCCCGCGTATATTACAGCCCACTCTCGAAAAGAGGAGGCCTGAGTCCCACCAGTGGGAACATTATAGGCTGATTATGCTATCTAGCTCGAACTGTGTCTATTTTACTCGTAGTTCCGTAGGCGTTGTAAAAGGTCATATACTTTATTAATTTGTAGGGGAAACGTAAAGTGCACTCAAACGGTCACACTGTAATAACCTTAATTCGTTTATGGAACAATTTTTTTTGTAGAAGCATAGGTTCCTATTCCATGACCATTTTAAAATATGGCTTTATTTTCATATTATTGGTAACAACTTGATCCATCTCCTTAGCTCGCTTATTGGTACCTCTGTGTTCCCCTCTTATATGTGCTAAAGACAGCCAACGTGTGGTTTATTCTGAAAGAGACTAACATACCCTGAGGATGACATAAGAATTTCGACACAAAAACTAAAGAGATCGCTTGGGGTAGGTTAAAATCGAAATTGTACGAACAGATACGGAGTTGATGATGTCTAAATCAAATGGCCGCATGTGTCTTACGCCGCGGTCGGTGTAACCTCCTGCTCGCCGCATTCGCGCCATTTTTCGCTCCAAGATATTATTATGATCGCCCAAGGAGTCGTTTTCCGTACGAACACTTATAATTTGCGAGTATCTGTTACCCTCCAGGGGATGAGCATCTCGATCTGTTATATCCGGCTCCATGTTTGATGTTTGACCGGTTTTTCGGTTATTTATATTTTTTTAGGATTCGGATAAGAAGATAATATGGTTGTGTAAATAGAAATGTTTTTATGTAGCTGTGTTTTTATCGAAATTTAATCTCTCAGTTAAATAAATAACCTTTTTTTCTTTCGGTATCAATGGACTTACATTTGTCCTGTCAAGAAATGGTCTTATGTAAGGGAAAAGAAACTTCATTTCAATAATGCCCGTGCTTTATTTACTATTTAAATAAAAAGAAACAAAACAGAGGTCGGCGACCACTCCGACCGTTACAAAACACAAGAAAGTCTCTTCACGCCAAACAAAAAAAAAAAGAATTCCTCACGAGTTCCCAATCGCAAAACTCATCTGAATTTCATTCCGCTGATCAATCCGTCCACCCGTTATTCTTGGGGAGTCACATCGAAACAATTTGTAAAACTCTCTAGCAAAATCCTAAAGCAAATAGAAAAGTATTTTGAAATATTTGGCGAAGTAAAAAAATACTCGGGAAAGTTTATTGTGTCGGAATGAGAAATTTCAGTTTATCTTGCGACTGCGGACGCCCGGGGCAACGCGATAACTTCGTTTTGAACTTGTATAAAATAATATTATCATTCAGTTGGTATCGTTGTAAATAGGTATCTTCTATTGGTATCTAGTTGGTATCTCCGTGTAATTAGACAGGGAGGCAGTTCTACTCGCGTTTGTACTCGTTTATGGAGGAAGTTTGATTTCCAATTATATTTTAAACGGATAATTGGGTTGTTGTTTTATATTTAAGTTTGTTTTAAAATGTTTTTTGGTGCGGTTTTCGGGGATCAGTTTAACGGCTGTTTTTAGTAGATTCGTTTTAGTATAGTTCCCTAAAAGTGGTCTCCATTTCGGCTTTTCAGTTATATAAGTGAAAACAAACACCCCGAATCCCGGAATCGGTTCCGATAGATGGGATATATCTAGAGTCGAGTCAAGGATTACATTAATTTTCTAGATAGTTAGTCTACTCTAACAAAACTGTACAAAACTATTTCAAATAAGTCGTCTCATATAAATATTTAATTAAAAGTCTCTTCATTACAAAATAACTTCAAGAACTTCATCCAAAGAAAATCTTACTTTGTATGACGTATACAGGCGGCTTCAACTGTAGCTATTTATTTTTATTGCCTCCTATTTCGATGCTATCTCTTTTTAACTTGTTTAAAACTATATACCTGTCTCACTCTCGTCCGAAAGTCCTCGCAAAACGTAAAATGCTTAAAGTTTTTATGGCTTAGAAAAAGGAGGCAAGTGCGAATCGTTCTGTTATTTTTATTTGTACCTAACGAGACTTTTATACAACATTTTGTTAGCAGAAATTTTTGTTTGCGAAAAAGTCTATTAAGTATTTTTATTAAATTCCATGCAAAATTAAGAGAATGAGTCATATTACTCCGCGAACTTGCATAGCTGGAAATGGGTTCTTTTAAGGCTAGTTATAGACTGCTATATTTGCTACTTGTAAAAAAATTGGTTGGTAATTATAAAAGTACCAACAAAATATCGCTTCCATTTATTTAATAATAATCGTTTCACCTTCACATATTTTTAGGTCACTTATCCCTACAATATTTACGTACTTATTCATAAAGCAACAAAAACAAGAACCTGTGAAGCTACGACCAAGTTATGAAGGGAACGTTAGGTAAGCATATAAATATTTACAAATGCGGATCTCCAAAAGCATTGTCGACATTTTTGTAGGAAATTAAAAAACTCAAGTTTCGCAACGTAACTTCCTTTATTACGTGGAGTACGGTGGATTGTTTAAATTAATTAAGTAACGTGTACCAAGTTCATTTAGTAGGCTATTCTGGGATATTCTTGACGGTTACTACGGGTGTTTGGACCAGTAACTCGACTGGTCCAAATACTCGTCCAAGTCAAACAGTAGTCATGTTTGACTGGTGCTTTTGATGTGTAATATCTTTCTTCTCGCTTTCCTGCAATCTGTGGGAGTGATTTCGTGAAATGCTACGGAAGTGTAAAAGTGGAAAGTGTTGTGTGTGTGTGTAGGAAGCCGGGGAAGCGCGGGCTATTTGATTTGACCAATCAGCGCGCGCGGTGGTAGAGTTGGCCGTCAGCTGGTACCTACTAACCCATTTTCCGAGAGGTTGGTACTGCTGACAGTACCAACCTCTCGGAAAACAAACACACAACAACAACTTGCAGCACTCGCAACTGTTGGCTGACCAACAGTTGCGTGTGTGCGACGAGAAAGGAAAATAGAGAAGGTGAACGCATCAGCTGTGCGCTTAACCTCAAATAATCATTTCAAATAATATCTCAAGCATTTTTTTTTTTGTATATAATGTTAATGTTTTGGTTATTACCAAGGTGAGGTGTTACACATCATATGCGACTACTGTAAGGCTTGCTCGTTTTTTTTTTACATTTTCTAGTGACCAGGGTGTTGACACATCAAAAGTGTGATACTCCCGTAAGTAACTCTGAAGGCATGTAATGCAGTCAGGCCTAAATAGGTCCGAACTCTCTCTAGTCGTCGTATTAAGTGGCACCCCAGTAGAGTATCACAGTGAAGGAAGAGTGAGTACCTGCGTTTGCGCTCCCACGTGTGCACTGTCTCCTGCATAGTTGGCTATAGAATTTATTGAGATTGGCTTTACCTATACCTTCTACAGTCCTTTTTCTTTACAAAGGTGAATTAGGGACTAGTCGAGCCAGCAACAGCACCAGTTCATTACCAATCAAGAAAAAATAAATTAGTTGGCAGTGATATTCCAGGACTCACTTAAAAAGTAAATTAATATTGTTATACTTATTATCAACCTACTGCACTGTGACACGTGTTCCCCCTAGCTAAGCCTGCTTTGACAACTTCACCTACCTACTGCACTTGGAATGAGCAACTAGCTTCATCTTTCTGACCGACCCCTTGACAGTTCAAAAGTGCCTGTAATTGGTTTATTTTAAATAAATGCTTTGAGTTGAAGTTTGAGTTTCACCATTAACAAAGTATTGAGATCGGGTTGCTAGCAACTTACTCGTACTTCCGCTAAAAGTACTGACATTTTGACTTCGAACAATCTATCGTAAATTCCCCGATCAATAGTTTCCATAGTTCCTTTATTAACGATCAGAATGGCTGTAAACGAAGCGACTTGAGTATTACGTTGCTTTGTTACCCGGTTCAAAGATTGAGCCATTTCGTCGACGTATAATATGGCCGATACTGGCGGTTTAATTTGAAACTTAAGTAATTGACGTCTCCCGGGATAGTTTACGAGGAATTTCGTGTTCATTACGAAGTTAGCTTGAATTAAATTATTTTGTGGAAAAATTTAGTAGTTTTGATGTGATTAGATATATTATGACATTTGGCTTTGAACAAGACGAACGGTAGGTACCTACGAATGGATTCATTTAATATCTGATTGAAAGCTAAAAAATGCTTGCTCTTTTAACATTTCGATAAGAAACTACCTACTTAAACTAATTCCATATTAGCGAAATGGCAGTGTCAGCAGATTAGTCAACAATTAACAGTCAAAAGAACCATAAGCATTTAACTTCATTGACCCGAGGACGCTACCTATAGCATAATCTCCTATTGCTGTCTCAGAATCGCGAATGTCAGAGGTTGCCTAGTAACGCCATTTTTTTTTAATCTTTTCCTCTTCCAACAATAAAGCCACAACATTTAATTTTTTAGGATAATTGAAATACAAGAACAAATCAACAAACATAGAAGCTAATATACAAACATGTCTAATTATTGTGTGTTTTTTTTATTTAAATACACAGGAAAATCGCTTTGTTTACATACTCGGGCCGGAGGATACAAAATTAATTTGTTTGTTGAAACAATTCGCATTTAAGATACGCATTACACATGTCTTTCAAGTACATATATAAAGAATTTTGAGATGAGTACGATGACGTATTAAATGTGATAAACAAGTGTCCTTGTAGTTTTCTAGTGGAGAATAGTTCACTTCTTTCTTCTGGTTAAGTTAGAAAGAAAAAATTTATATATTGTGTATGTAGTGTTTTGTTCATAGTGAAAGAAAAAAGAAAGAAAGAAAATAAATTTACTTGACCCAGGTTAAAGCACACAATATTACACAAAAAACAGACAAACAGTACTCAAAATAGTATTGTGTGCCTCAGGGCTGCGCCAAATAGGCCCAGTTCAGCATAAATGCCAGACAACTAGTGCCTGACGCTGGTTTTCAACTGGACCTTATGTTACGAGGACGTCTTACGGATGTAACTCAGTTTTATAGTGAAATATTGAAATAAAAATGGATAGATATTAATATTATTATTATTCCGTTCATTTAATTTCATACTTATAAATACATTTTTAAATATTTTTATAAAAAACATTAAAAAAATATTTAAAAATATAAAAATAGTCGTCCGCCGGTATCAGGAGCAGGGTCCAAGCTACCGGTGGTTAAGGTTCCAGAGACAGGAACCTTCTCACGATACGAGCCGTATCGAGGAGTACTGCCTTCTGAATCAGGCCCTTGATCCAACCGCCTAACGAGAGTCTCGAAAGATGTTGATCGAGGCTTTCGGCCATCAAGCCATTGGCCGATACGACAATCGGCACAATGACAGCCGAGCTCACATTCCACATGTCAACAACCTCGTGTGCTAAGTCGAGATATTTAATTTGTTTCTCTTTCTCAGCTTTCACGAGGTTCTCGTCATGTGGAATGGTAACATCGATAATCATTGTGCGGCGCGCTAATCGATCTATCACCACTATATCAGGCTTATTGGCGACAATAGTCCTGTCAGTAATGATAGACCGATCCCAGTACAACGTGACTTGGTCATTTTCGAGAACTGGGTCGGGCGCATACTTGTAATACGGTACCTCGGTATCCACAAGTTTATATTTTAAAGCAAGTTGCTGGTGAATAATCCTGGCTACTTGGTTATGCCTGTACAAGTACTCGCCGTTAGCCAGACGAGAACAACCAGAGATAATATGTCTGATGGATTCACCTGGACGGTGGCATGCCCGACACACGTCAACCGTCCCGTCTTTCAATATATATATTATTATTTATTATTATAGATTTTATTATATAGTGATATCTTATATACAATAATAATCATAATATACATGTATTTATTTGTCAAACGCTGTGTCTTCAGCAATATCTAAGTGCTATCTATCTAAATTTAATTGATTTAAACAATTCACCGTACTCCACGTAATAAAGGAAATTAATTGTTTATCAAATTGACACACTGCGGTCTACAACATTTTGCCCTGTTGTAGCCATTTCATAGAACTATCAAATACCGGCAGTTGTGATTTGAATATAAGAACAATTTAAGTTGGTAGTCAATTTGTTAAACAACGAATTTCCCTGACATTACCTATACACAACACCGCGTGATTGTTCACTCACTATGCTTGCTCGACATTGGACGTTGACAGGTTGATGAAACTATAAATCATTGTTCATGTTCACATAAAATGTCCGCCTAACTGTCTATTAACTTTAGCTTGCATCATCATCGGCCTAGCCTTTCCCAAACATGTTGGGGTCGGCTTCCAGTCTAACTGGATGCAGCTGAATACCAGTAGTTTACATGGAGCGACTGCCTATCTGACCTCCACAACCCAGTTACTGGGTAATACGATACCCCTTGGTAAGAGTGGTTGTCAGACTTCCGGACTTCTGACGACCCGTAACGACTGTCAAAGATCCACGAACGACAGCCGGGACCAACGGCTTAACGCACTTTCCTTAACACTGAGGGTTCTTGGTATGTAAAGATATTGTATGTACCCATCCACGGACCAACCGCGGAAAACGTAGCTTAACCTGATCGATCGATCCGTGTGGTTGTTATTACCAAGCCACAAGCCCCTCTACTTCAGCTTGCATGTGTTCCTAAATCCGTTCATTACAAAGGCCGGTTGGACAATCGTCCGTACTTCGAAATAGCTTCCTTTTTCCGAAGCCGCACGGCCGATGACTGCAAAGTTTTCTACTAATTAACTGGCTTTGAGCATCCCTGCCCGCCCCAGCCAATCTCTGTATCCCCAGATTATGCCTATTTGTAGCTACTCTTATCGCATGCCTTATTAACTTCGGTTTGGGAGGCTGGACTTATGGATGCTGAGGATAGGGTCAATATGGACTACTGTGTCGTAAAATGTGGAATACGTACGTTTCCATAAGGACGAAATTACGAGAAGCCACATGCAATCTGTTTAATAACCATCATTCACCTACATATTACCTAAATGACGAATAACGCTTTCTAATCTTCATAAAAAATCATTTCGGAATCCAAAAAAAAACCTTGCGAGATAGATAGCCCTTAACAATACAATTAACAATCGCCTGCAATTTCCCTAATCACAAATAAAGTCAACAACCCTCTCAGACAGGAACAATCGAAAAACTCTTGAACACTCGCTTATTAAAAATGAAAAGATGTTCGAGAACGTTCTAATAGACTGTCGTTTAAAATAAGCTAGTCTACAAAAATGACGATTGTTTCGAGGGGCGATGGTTTATAACAAAATAAACTGTATCTACATTATAATTGCTCCAATTTGCCGCGAGCACAGCGACGTGGCAGATTGCTAATGACGTCACACGGTCTCACCTCCTGCTTGTCCATGGTGAAGGACGGCTTACACGCGACGAGGGACGCAAGGCGAAAATTATTTAATTTATTTCTCTTTGGCAGACCAACCTCATGTAATTGTACCTAAGATTAATACAAAATGCCCACAGCTAAGTCGAAACAAATACTAATTTAATTAACGTTTTGATGCTCTTTACTTCTCTGTGTGAGAAAAGGCCTCTGCCCTGCTCTTAGACGGTAGCTACACATAATACTGTTTATTTCTACAACGTTTTCTCAAGTCCTTTATGATTTCCCTACTCCTTTTAAGTATTACCTTGAAAGTTACGTTTGTGTTTTAAAGGTTAAAATAACTTTTCTTATTGAACTTAATTCAGTAGATGTAAGTACAACCATTCATTTATCTAGTTACGAATGAAATTTTACGTAGGTACAACTTTGTAGCTATTTTCAATTTGTTTGGATGCAATGGACCATTGCACTGTTTGAATTAAATAAAATCACAACTGAAAAATGTTTACAATACTTTGTTTGTTCCATCCAAAACATAATTCTATTAATTCAATTGATATATTCCGGTGTCCGGTCTGTGTCCGGTAAACGAATAAATAAACGGTTCTACTTCAACGTGTGGTAGTGGGTTATATTTTTAACTTACAAAAGGAATACAGGTTGGGAATATCAATGAAAACCCACTGGCACTCGGAAGCAGAAAAATTACTGACTATTCTGACAGTACCGTGGGATATAAACTGGATATCTTCTGATATTTAGAGTACGGATAGCAGCCACTTGTTTCGTTAGAATTGAATTCATCCAGAATAGAAAATACGTAAACTCAGATTTTTTATTTGCTTGACCAAAATGACAGCTGCGATCGAATAACTTTAAGCGACGCGATAGTGAAACCGCAAATTAGCTATGTTATATACGTTGGTGAATCGTATCGATCACGTCTCGACATCGTATACGACACCGTCCGGTGTAAAGCGGCGTCTACCTTGGCCACAATTAACGCGCGCTTCAAGTTTTCTTCCGAGAGGGAAATAATTACGATTGAGTTGAGTTTCGCTATCCGACGCCGCGCGCCGCGCCGGCCAGGCTGCCATAATTGGTGCTTAAACAGAGAATTCAATTTTCGATAACATTTCCAACCAAACCTATAGGAATCAATTTCGAATGGAAAATTTCCAGTAGTTGAGATTGGAACTTGATTTCTGTTTTGATTTTCGTACGGTTTTTTTGATGTGCGAATATTAGGTACAAAATTGGTTTTATAAAATAAATTCTTATAGAAAACATGTTATTAAATGACAAAACAAATAAGGAAAATGTTTTGAAGATACTAATTTGGTTAGGATTTGTTTTCCGTATCTTTATCTCTCCAAAAATAAACGGATATATACACGCTAAAAAGATTTTCGTCCTTCAGAAATCTGAGCTCAGTGCCACCGTAACTAAGGATGCTCCATACTGTAGAGCAACATGGAGTATTACGATTCGACTCACGCCTTACGGCAACAGATCTCAAAGAGCGCAATACTAAATTTCACACGCGCCATTGCCTGCCTCGCGTTCGGGAATACGTTTTTTAAATTTACTTAATATATTTCCGCGGTGGCGCCATCTGTGTGCAGTTACTTTCCGCTGTTCATTTTTTTTATTGTCTTCCCTCGCGACGATATTTCGCGCGAACGTCGCGAACAGTGCGAACGGGATTTTATTTATTCTTTAATTTTTGTGCTTGTCGTTTTGTTGTTGCTTTGTTTTTTTTTAAGCTGTTTTGTCGTGACGGTGAATTTGTTTGTCTTGATTGTATTGGTATCACGGTTCTTTTCCCGGGACACGGGATATTTTAATATCTTCTATTATTACTTCACCACATACACCCATTCATTTTAGCACCGGGAGCATTCGAATGTCTTCAAACGGTTTAAATAAACAGTTTCATAAAGGTTAACATAAAAGCCTAAATACCCAGCAGAGAAAATACAAATTACTAAAATAAAATGTATACGGCTTTGGTAGGCACTAAAAATGATCACAAAGTGGTAACCGAATTGTGTTTAGAAAAACATTGTAGCCGTAGCCGACCTACAAAGATGCTACGGCTCTACGGGCTACGGTGCTACGGAGCTACGCCGTAGCACCGCAGAAAAAAGATGCGCTTGTAAAAGTTAATTGACTGGAATAAACCGTAGTACTAAAAAAACAAGTAATTTACGGCTTGTTTTTATCGAATTCGTGTAGAACATTGTTGTTTTCTTTTAGATCAGTGGAAGTCGAGGTGCGAGGCAGAGGCAACGTAAAATTGCAATGTCGATTTGTTTTCGGATGCATCGCAATGTTTATTTAATGGCTTTAGTAGTTTGCTAACGTTTGGAATGGGCAAATTAAATCCGTTTATTATGCCCTCGAGGACCCATTTATATTTCTACACTATAAATTGCTTTAATTCCAAAAATTTGTCCAACGTAAGTGCAACCGCACCAAAACTCTGTACAAAATCTCAACAATGCCACTAAAACCCGCTACCAAAGCAGCCGTCAACTAAACAGGAAATTATTTATCATCAACGCTTGCAAGTTTTCTCTGTGAATTTAGACGTGACGGCGTCAGCACGAAAATAATAGGGCAACTCGCAAACTGCATAGAGTGCATAGAACGCACAGATAACCGAATTGTTAAGACGAGTCTTGTCTTAAAACGCTCATGGTTATGCATGCGGTGCACGCGATTAGTGATGTGCCGTTTATACGAGTCTAGAGCGGTTTTAGAATGTTGGGTTTTGGGCCGGCTTCCGTATAAGTTGGGTCGATGTTTGGGTGTTTATTGTTTGGTAGTTGTGTACTTTTTTATCAGAATCAGGTTATTTTAATCTATTGTTAGACAATAGTAAGCGAATCAACTTTCTTTAGAGTATTATATTTTATTATATTATTATTTTTTTGGGAAAGCTGTTTCATAACCGATTATCTTTGCTTGATGATTGTCATATTTAGTAACAGACGCTATTCTCCGATTTTCTCGACCAGTTTCGACACCCATAAGAATGCGACGAGCGACCTCGCTGCAACGAAATGATCTAATCAAATTTCTAAATCAAGTTTACAGGTCTTTGCAACTATTAGTAATACAACTTTGAGTAAAATAATTGTTTATCATATGTGCATTTGTTAAATATTGAAATATTTAACAAATTACCAAAGACCTGCCATTTAAATATTTAAAAATTAAACATCGTAGATGGTTGATAGAAAATTGTTTTTATAGTTTACAAGAATTTCTGCAACATAAAGAAAAAAAATTATTCAGTTTAACTATTAAAGAATTTATGTTATCTAAAGGCAACAAGTTATTTTAAGGTTTTAAGTTTTGTTGTGTGTTTACTGTTTATTTATTATTGTAACTTAAATTTATCTTGATTTAAAAATTATATAAGTACCTACCTATGTACCTATTCATGTAAAACTAATTTGCATGCCCTAAACAGGCAAAATATGGACTGTACATATATAAATTTATGGGACAACATCCACACAAGGTCTTCAGGTCTCTAACTAGGCAGAGCCTGTACTACGGTAACCTGATGACTGATATACATACTTATATACATATACACACCCAGACACAGGTCAAACAGACATGTTCATGCACACAAATGTTTGACTTGTCCGGGTATATATATATATATATATATATATATATATATATATCCTGGAACCTATCTGACGTCCAACATGGCACTATTTGCATTTAAAGTGGCGACCACCGACTTTTGACGTCCGATATTCGGACGTCAGATTAATATATATATATATATATATATACTTGATATACATACATAAACCACCAACTTTAACAACTGGTAACACCTATATTTTCTTCAAATAAATTATTCTTATTCGGTTAAAACGATCTTCCATCCTAACATTCTACCGTTGTGATTCCACAAGGGGTAAAGTTTCTATGCAGGCTTACTACTGAAAGAAATCGTAAAGTACATCAGTAACAGCGGTTAGTTCCCACGCAGTTCGCAATCAAGATATCAATCCTAGAAAATGGGTTTAAACTAGTTTATAGGAGTTTGTGGATGGATAACTACTTCTAGTATAGCGTTTGGTTCATTTAATACATAATTATGTTCTTTTAATCTCGTTTTGGCACGAAATATGTGAGAATACCTTAACATCATCTGCGTAGCCTTTTCCCAGCTATGTTGGCTCGGCTTCCAGTCTGACCGGATGCAGCTGGATACCATACACATGGAGCGACTGCCTATCTGACCTCCACAACACAACCCAGCTTGTGTCAGATTTTCGGGCTTCGGATGACCCGTAACGACTGTCCACAAATGACAGCGGGACCAAAGGCTTAACATGCTTTTTGAGGCATGGAGGGGTATTGGTATGTAAAGGTGATCACCCATCCACGAACCAACCGCAGCAAGCGTAAACGCTCAAGCGTCATGCGCGCAAGCGGTAGCGTGTGAGGAAAGTTTATGACGTACATTTAAGTACCACAACTCAGAATGCTTTTCAAATGCATCCTATTAATAAAGTAAAAGAATTTATCATTTTAAAGTTCAGGCTCATAAGACTTCGTTCCTGCGATTCGCGTTCTACGTTTTGATTGGCTCACACTACGCGAGCTCTTTCGCAGAGAGGACGCAGAACGCAGTACGCCTTCCAGAATACAGACAATATGAGAAACAAAAATCACATTTTTCTCATTAATTACATAATACTGATACCTAGTACACAAAATACCCAGCTGTGTCAACAGTAACAAAATGAGAACAAATAATACAAAATCTGTTCTCCATACCTTTTTAATTACTAGTTTATAATACCAATGTTTTGAATTCCGTTTCAGGTAGATTCTAGGAGTTTGAAAAAGACAAAAGTAAGCTAAAATTAGAAGTTTCTTAACCTTTAGTAGTGCTTAGCATTTGCACTCGCTTTGAATAAATATCATGCACACTTATCGACAGGTAGACCATACACCACCCAAAGCGACATATTATTAACTTCCAAGTATATAGATCCCATATGTAATCCTCCAAGTAGTGCTGCATAAGAAGCAGGTTCCTTGTAAACACAAAATAATAATAGATGTTTATTCCCGGATGTTGCAACCGCTAGCTGTCAAGGCTATTTTGAACTGCTGAGAATAACCTCTCCATTGCATTTGATCGCCAGATTCGACTCCCGAGACAATCCTAAATCCGTCCGCTGTTTATCTAAAAATTACACAATAGACCAGGTTGACAGCGAGGCTAAGTGCAAAGCAAACGTGCTTATTTATATCCCTTCTCATTTATATATTTCTCTGTTCCATTCTGTAAATATGAAATCTAGATTAGTTCTATACCCAGTACACACGTAGATAACGTTTGAGATTGATAGAAGAATGCGCATGTTAGCTTTTTACGCAACAAAACATAAAACGCACGATTATGAAAATTCCCAATTGATTCCAACAATGGGAATTAAATATATTGTAATGTGGACGAGATGTTATAACGACAAGTTGGCATAGGGACCGTTTCCGCAGAGTTCCGCAGGAGGCGGCCCGTCGGACTATTGGTTGCCTTGCTGCAAAGTCCATCTGTAGGCCAGCCACGTACGGACTGGGAAACTCGCCAGCCTCGCGCCGATTGCGAAAACAATTTCGGCCGAATGGGAAAAGCGTTTGAACTGGACTTTTGGAGCGGAAGTATTAGATTCGGTTTAATTGATGGGATATTTTTAGTGTTATCTAACTAGGTTTGATTACTATGCATTTATGCGGGTGTAATGTTTTCCTGTTCGCAGCGGAAAATTAAAGCAGTGGCCAAATTAAAATGTAATAGAGTTGTTTCTATGCTATTTGTTGTAATTTGGCATCGCATTTACGTGCATAGTTTTATATGGCAACATTCAGTCGTATTACAGAACGTTAGCTTAGTCCCAAATGCATGCTTCAACCTCGCAAGATTTGGAAAGTAAGCTTTGATAAAATATATTTGTTACAAAAATGTTGAAGCTCAAACAATTTATGGACATACAGGACAGGTCGCTCGGGACTACATACTGCCAAACTGTACCTAGGGTACTGTACAAGTTTAAAAATCCGTGTCAATGTACATCTTAACCCGTCGCCGGCCGCTTGCCAAAATCTCCCTGGGTCACGTGCGCTTACGTAACCCGGCGGCGGCGCGGACGTAATTTTAAGAAGTATATTGGTTTAGTTTTTAACGCCAGTGCGGATGCCAACGCGACTGAAATTAACCCTGCCTGCTTTATTGCCTGTTATACCACCACCACCACCACCCGCCACCGGTCCCACGAACCGAACCTTGTTCGAATTTTTAGCTCCATAACTTCCAGAGGTTTTATTTTCAAAGCGAGTGAGTTTGTTCTAGTTGTAAGAAACGGGTCAAATGGGAGTCATTCGAGAAATATTAAATGTAACTATTATTGAACTTCTATATTAAGTTCGCAGCTCTTTTACTGGGTTGCCTGTTGTAAAATGTAATTTGTGACTCGCTTTCGTGATGTTTCAAAACTCGAATTTTATTCGGCATTTTATAAACTCTTACAGTAGTGTGCTACTGCTGTTACGGCTGTGTTGAGCACAGTTTGGTAAAAAATTACTTTGTACATTTATGATGTAAATTGGTTGTATTTTGTTCAAAACATTCTTCATTTCTTTCTTTCCCTTACTTTTCGTATTAAATAAACCCAATAAACCTCTGAACTATTCCCGAAACAATTTCCACAATAGGAATAATCCTAATACACCTGTTCTACGCAACTGCTTTACAAATCAAACGGCCTAGATATACTTGAAAGGCAGTAATCTCTCAATATCGGGCCCATCCCTTTGCAAATTTACCTACTGGAGTCTAGAAACAAAGCTGTGCTGATTCGATTTAGTTGCGAACGAACGAGATCTTCTTTGATGTGTCGAATGAAAGGCAGCGATCCGACTGTAATACACTTAGCCGGGCCATTTCAGGCGGTTCTCCCCGTTGAGGAGGAGAGAGGGGAGGCCCGATGCACTCGTAGCCGGTTCAATAAGATTTTCATTAAGCGTTGAAAAGTTTTTAATGAGCACGGATTTTGTACTTCAACCCTTGAATTCTCGAGTACCTATTTTGTGTAAATATTTGGTTGGATAGCGCATTTTAAAGCTGCAAAAATATACTGCATTTTATTTATCCAATATTCATGTAGCTGGATTAATTTCATAGTAAGAGTCAACCTCAGTTTACCTCAGGTAATAAATAAAATACCTAGTTAATGTTAAAACAATATGGTTTGACGTGTAATTATTACATTACCGTTAGGCACCGCTCAAACGTTCCACAAAACGTTACGTTTTATGATGGCGTGTCCACATTTTCCCGCAAATCGACAGCTTAATCGAGTCGATCGTGTGAGGGCGGGTTTCTTTTTTTAAGAAATGGTCGATATATAGTTTTGTAGAACATGAAATCAAGAAATCGTTATACGCTGTCTTATTTAACTACTTGTTAGTATTCACATTTTGTCTAAAATTCAATTATAACAGCTTATTGAATTGGGAAAAACGACCAAAATCCTTCTACCTATTAATAATACAAATGTGAATGTTTGTTACTCAAAACGCAATAACGGCTGACCGGTAGTACGTTCCCGTGGGATATTTTCCGACATGCACGCGGGCAAAACCGCGGGCGCTAGTTATCTATAAATTCAAAATAACCTCAAACGTCCCTGAAAATGTAAACCTATTAACCTCTATTTCTACTACAATGCCTATCGCAACAAGCCGCCCACAATCATACCTCCTCACTATCGACCTATTCAGAAAACAAATCGATTTGCGGAAATTACTTATAAGTAGGCGAGCAAATAGGGCTAAATCTGATAAGTGGCCGACGGTAGCTTTCTACGGTTCACGCCATTTGATGGATGCCTTCATCGTGCCGAGGCTATAGGCTTACACACACATACACACTGAATAGCCCAAGTAGCCAAGCTAGTGTTGGTTGATTACTAATTTAAACTGGTATTGAATTTTATTTAGGGCTAGAATTTTTTAATTGTTGAGTAATTGGGTTCGGATTTTTGAGGTTAAGGAAATATGCTTGTCATGGAACTTTAATGTGATCAATAAGGGGTAGTTAATAGTTATTAATTATCCAAACTTTACTCACCTACTTCCTTGTCAATAGTGCGTGATATAAACCTGTAAATTAACAACAGAATTCAAAACTCCTAAAATTTTAAACAACATTTTTATAACAAACCAAAACGCGTAACTGCCGAATTTAAATTAAAATATCAATCAAAATTAATTTCTAGATTTACGAAAACCTCATTGGTGAAACGCAAAACGCTGTAAATAAATACACCGACCATTTTCGTGGAATAAGTTGCAATAAAATTCAAAGAAATCAGATACTTCGTTTTACCGCTGGCTCGATTAGCGGCAATGGCCGACTACACCGACCCCGCCCCCTCTTCGCCTCCTCCCCCCAAACGGAAATACTGGCCTTCTCCGTAGGCGCGCTATTTCCTTCAAAAGCTGCTATCAGACATGCTACGGATAATGCACTAGCTATCCAATACACTTTGTACATTTATTACGGTGAACTGAAATTTTTATAACGTGAGGGAAAGTGCTATTTGTTTAATGATAGGTTTTGTTAATAGTCCTAGTGATGGTTTTACACAGTAGTAATTCTTTTAAGTGATATTTATGGACGGTGTCATTAAATCTGCCTTTGAAGTGTCCAATGTGTTGTTTATGGTTTGTGTTTGTTGATGGTTTTATTTACTAACACATGTTTCGAGATTTTACGATTACTTTCCGACTCCTATGGAGTTAGTACTTATGAACTGATAGTATAGTACCTAGATTTATTTTGTTGATTATTTGAAGGTCATTTCCATAGTTTTCATGACAAAAACGATTTGATAGCCTCTTGCAAGTTAGTTATTAATGCGGATAGGTACTCTTTACTCAGCTAAAATTCAACATTATCCCATTTACAATTCAGAAATGAGCTTCGAGATCGGAGCCAAATCAAATTTATTTATTCAAAAATAATTTAATAACTTTACACGAGCGTTTTCAGATAGAAGTTAGTCAAACAAGTTTATAGATTTCAGAGCTGAAATTCTTTGAGCTATTAAATTCTGAAACTCGTTTATAATTTTGTTTATACGGAACGGTTGTTTTGCGCCTTCCATGAACTTTGTAACGTCGACTCTTATTCCAGAGTTCGTTAACATAGATGCGAAGAAAATCCTTAACTGGAACTCAAATATCGTAAAGTTTTGAACACCTAACATTGCCTAATGATAGGCGTATCGCTTTAGATATGTATTACGTAGGTATGTTATACAAAGACTGCCTCAGCTTGTCACACGTTCTAAAGTTTTGTTCCTACTTTCGTTTACGTCCACATAATATAAGATACTACGACCTGTCCCTGATTCGTACGATTTTTACGACTTGACAAAACATCGAGATATCCTACATAAACCTTCCGGAATATTTTTTTCTAAATTATGGTAAAATTCGCATCATAATCCGTTGTGGAGTTGAGAAGATCAACGCGGTCACATAGACAGACGCGACAAGCGACTGTAATTTTTTAGTATGTACTTACCTATAGATGATTATTGATTTTGTTTCAGTCTCAGAAAACAAAACCATTTTGAAGTTAGTTTTTACTTAATAAAATGACAAATACATTTACAAATCAATTCACTCCCTTAAATACTTACTCGCATGTGCTGTTGTTAGAAAGTAATGTGTAATTAACACCGACCTTTTCAAGCAATACCTATGCCGTAGAGCTAGCACGTAGAATTGTAACAGAAAGCACAAATGGCAATAAAAATAGCGAATGGTGCTAACAACTCGCTCACAAAAGGTAACCCTGACCCGGTGGCGATAAGTTCCGCTACTTAATTGTTCTTTTAAAACCACTATAACGCAGTAATCGCAGCGTTAGATGGCGTTTTTATTGTTTGACTTGTAATTGCAGCGAATGATTGATAAATTGACGACAGGTTAGTTGACGATTTGATAAGGGCTTTTAGTAGAATTGAGGAAAAGAGTGTTAACGACAATGAATATGTTAAATTATTATTTAAGCTACTGTTTTCTAAAAGACCAGTGGCCGCCATACAACAGCTGCAGTGACGGCTGTCATGAAAATGGTGGCAGCGGGGTTTGACATTACGGTGTCAAAAAATGCTCACTCGGAAAACACACCAACTTACTTTCTTAAATAACGGTTCAGTGACGTCATTCCGGTAAATTGCAGACGCTTTGTGGCGGCTATCACGCGTCTAGGAAACCGTAACTTAAACCTTTTTTTTTTGTTTTGGGGGAAACCTTTAAAAGGCACCTGACTTCCGGGGAGGGAGGCCGGGGAGTGTGGGATTTTTACCTCGCTAAAACCACCCCGGTGATCACCATCAGCACATAGAGGGGGTCCCGGTTCCTTTTAAAAGACCAATTCCGGAACCCCCCTGTGCAACGCCTGTAAGGCACATCCCTGGGGAGACTGTAAAGGGCCCTCCCCTGAGCCTCGCTATGCACAGCAGCACGGGACCACTGTGCCACCGTCTTCCCTGGGGTCACTGGGTGGGCGGACAGGGTCCCCACTCTGTGCGCCCGCGACCCCAGAGGTCCACCTACCTTTACTGGTAAGGCACTAAGGTGATTGCCTCTCCGACGCCTCCTTCTCTGAGCAGGATCAGTCCTCTCCCGATCCCGGTAGCTTAAGCCCTACATATTATCCTCTAACTAAGCCATCAGTGAAATGTCAACGTATTCCTAAAACAAAGCAACTCGCAACAAATTACTTAATTTCAAACTTCATCTAAACAAAGTTAATACTGTATACCAAATGCTTGTGTTTTGACAATCAAGACGACGAAAATACCGATACTGAAATTTAATTCCATCTTGATTGTGGTGTCTCAATTTATATCACGAGGCGGTAGCGTCGCTGCAATTAAGGAGCTCAGGCTTCGTTCCCAAAGTCCCGCAAGTCGTCGGGAGCCGACAATAATTGAGAATATGCAACTGAAATGATCGCGATTTAAGCGCTTGGGGGCGGCGCACACCGGGAGCACTGCAGCGTAGCACCTGGGACTGCCGCGTACGCGAATCTTGAACCTACAGTATCAGAAATGTGTGGTAACATATAAAGGTGTGGTAGGGGCTCGTGGCTAAGTCATACACAGCCACATGGGTCGATCGATCAGGTTAAGCTATGATTGCTGCAAACGGTCACTGGACGGGTAACATTTACTTTTCGAGACCCCTCCGTGTCTCGGAAAACACGTTAAGCCGCTGGTCCCGGCTGTCATTCCTAGATCTTTGACAGTCATTATGGGTAGTCATATAGCGGCACGAGGAACAGGGTGTAAAGTTCGTTCATACCTCTATAGAAAAGGGAGGATCTTCCGACCAGACGGGTGTCGTGTCTGGTGGGCAACTGCCGGACGATTGATGTCGGGAAGTTGTATATATGCTAGTCGCGCGGTAAACTCTGCTTGCGCGATGCAGGATTTGCGTGACGTCAGTATGACGCGCAGCTCGCATGTGGCGATGTAGATACCGCTACAGTCAGAAGCCAGAATGTCTGACAACCAGTTTTACCAAGGGGTATCGTGTTACCCAGTTACTGGGTTGTGGAGGTCAGATAGGCAGTCGCTCCATGTAAAATATTGCTATTCAGCTGCGTCCATATTAGACTGCAAGCCGATCCCAACTTAGTTGGAAAACGGCTAAGCAGATTAATTAGATGTGGGACCTACTCGTTCGCCCGCGCAATTGTTCGCGCGTCGTACCGCCCCTCGCTGAGTGTACGAACCTCTTTAACAATTATTGTCCTCCCATTGTTGCCGTGAAAGATTTAAGCAATTTGAGCGGTCGCTTATTTTCTCACTTTTGTGAAGTTTCAAGTAGTAATTAATTGGTGTGAGAATCTAGAACTTGGAATAAATGTAGATGTTTCGCTGGGAAAAGTTCTTAAGTCGCACTTGTTTCCTTGTTGCTTTTGAGTAACTTTGACTTGTACCTAGACTTCTGCATTGCTCAACAATGTTTCCGGATACTGAGGAGCACTTGTTTTATACATGACTTGCTCTTATTTCCACACAAAACTTTTACTACGTAACATAATACTTCTATCCATTAACCCAACAATAAAAATAAATATAATTGAATCTTCAGGAAGTCTGTTTATTTGCGAGCGCTTAACTGTTCGTTGTCGAGTGCAGCCTGGCGTGGAAACTGACCGCTTAAGCTTCAGTTGAGACCTAGTCGCCGCTACGTAAGCAAACGGACACTTGTCACAAATGTTCAGTAAATATTTGAACAAAACTTTAATTGTAATCTTTGTATACAACACGGTGCATATGGGGTTGGTGTTGATGCAGTTTCTGGTAGCCATTGAAGTTTTGATCGGACCTTAAAATAGAACTTTGAAATTAATATTCTCCTAAAAAACAAATAAAATGGTTAAAACTATAAATCATTACAGTATTTCCAAAGTATCTCTAAGCATTGAGAATTATTATTATATAAATATAATTGTTGAATTCTCATAAAACACAATTCCAATATGTATGTATTCCTTGAAATTGAACATATTTCTATTCTGTCTTAAATTCTCTCGTTCAACACACAATAATATTTTCAGTTCCTCTATCTAAACATGATTATTTTGCAAGTATCAATATTGTATTCGCAATGTGCATTAAATATTTCTCTTGGACCTTGGAGAGATCGCGAGTCGAACAAGAATACTAAACAATTAATAGCAAAGCTTACGGACTAAGGCCAGACTACCGCTTCTTATTATTCAAGGAAAAGCATTGTTAGATGGCATTTGATTTAAAAACAAAGTCTAGAGAGATTTTCGCAATTAAATATGAAGACGACATTTTTATACCATGTGTTTTGTACCAAAAGCTACGTATACACAAATAAGTAACTAATGTGTAGGTTAATCGATTAGCGTTAATTAAAATGATAATATTAATTATTAATTTCACAGCTACCTAATTAATTATAACATTATTGACGTTATAATTAATGAGATTGGATTTATAAATCAATATGTAATTAACAGTAACAAATTGATGACAACAAATGATAATGAAACGAATAATAGTTAATAACTTACATTTTACAATTCCAACTGCAGTATCAGCCGGAATTTATTTCAAATCACATTATACATCGGTAGGGATGAGTTAATTCGTAAGTACTTATACAAGGTACTTTGAGTGTGTGGTGTTAACTCTTAGTGGGGTCACACTTCACCCCGACCTACTCTATCGTCGACATTATAAAAGGCATTTGCTTTAATGTCGCACTTTACGTTCATAATACACATCCGACTTTTAAAATTATGGAGAATATGTTCCGAAATTATTAAAAAGATTCTGCATGTCACAAAATAGCGAAAACAGTTAGGTAAGTTCAGAATTTAAGAATTTATCATCTAACATTCTTGTAACGTAGTTATTAGTTGTTATTTATGAGCTAACTTAACAGGTATTGTATCCACAAGATTGAATAAATTGAAATATAGCTGGCAGTTATATTACAATTTAGTTTTCAAATTCATTGCCTTGCAAAATTGAACGGTCGTCCCGAAACGCACTAAAATGTGTTATCTTAATACCATTATCTCATTTGAACGAACGTTTTTCACGAGTAAGCAAAACTGAAATTGGTAGTCGGCCATTATTTTCATCAGCCTTAACAGGTGAATTACTTATGAGCGGCTTTTTGTGCCTATATTTTGGGGGAGAGCGGGACGCGCTTAACGCGTCCTCGGGGCGCGGGCGGGCGCGAGACTCCGCGTTTGTGTTAGCGATAATCGCGATTTTCAACGCCACCAGAACAATGTTTGGCGTTAATGATTTTTTATCGCGGGCTGCAGTTGTTGGGGTCGTGCTTTTTAATTTGAGACTTTTTATTAGGATTTGCTTTCATCGCTCGTTTTACTTGCGTTAGCGAATTTCGAGGTGCGCTTGCAGTGCACCTATTAGTATAATGAAAAGCAATAAGGTATCGGACTTGAAATTCGTGTAGTTGAGCCCCGTTCATAGCGAAGAATGTAGTATTTAAAATATTTGTTGGTTATTTATTAAATAAATTGTAAGATTAACGCGTTTACTACGACGGCACGGTTGGCGCAGTGGTTAAGCGATTGACTGCTGCGTTGCGTGTCGCGGGTTCAATTCCCGCACGGAACAAATATTTGTATGACCCACAAGTAGTTGTTCCGGGTCTGGCTGTTTGTGTATGTGAGTTTAAATGTTTGTAAAACGCACCCACAATACAGGAGAAATTCCTAGTATGGGGCAAAGGTAAAAAATAATAAAAAATATATATAAACACAAGGTATAAACACAATGAACTGCAACTAAATCCCATTCCCCGTTGCTAAGCAAAACTAACGCAAAAAAATAAACAACAACGTCTTAACGTTTACTTATAGAACCTCGCCAGTAGTTAGCATGTTTAATCACAATTTCTCGCAGTACACGTGCCGCTTAAAACATATCGCCGATAAAAACCCGCAACACCTATTACTGAACTTGCAAGCCTTCTAAACAAGGGATATAGGGTACATATACAGACCCGCGTTCATTGTGCTGTTAGAATTTAACGAGAGTACTGATAAGCTAAGTTCCGAGTCTGCTGTCAAAGGGCGAACGCGTTTTATCAGCCATAGTTAGCGAGCAATTGATATCGTTCTCTGAAGTAGCTAGTGTAACTAGTGAAACATTACACGAAGTAAAGCGGTGTGCAGGATGTGGTTATTGATTTTTGGGAGTTTCGTTTATTGTTTCTTAAAAGTGATTCGTCAATTCAAGAGAGTGGGGGTAAAAAATTAAGTATCTATCACTATCTATAATTAGTGTTTATGGAAACACTAACTATAGGTGTAATACATACTTTCTTAGAGCCAGTGGCAGTTTTAACGAAATTTGTTGAGAACAAGGCATTGACCTATTCTGCACAAATACAAGCATACTAAAGAAGTTCTTATCAAATCCATTTTTTGTACAAGAGGCACCTGCCTGTACTTGAACCGTTTATTGTCCGGATCGGCTTAAAACTTGAACAAATTGACTTCAGATCCAACTTCGAGGGAATAACTAAGTAGAATAGAGTATAAGTCATTTATTCGCTTGTAATGTTGGTAAACAGATAAGATGTAACTTAGACTATGAGGGAGTAATCATTTTGTAGTTATCTGTGGGGGCTTGTAATTAGCAATTTAGTTATATATTATTGTTATTATAATGTTATTAGTCTACTGAAAAATAAAATAAATAAATAATTTTAAAAAATCTACGCCTAAAAAGATTATTCTTAAGTTATTAACATTACTATTTGCATTGGCATTAAACACTACATAAAACGAAGTAGACGATAGATATGTTATAGTCACAGTTCTTAAATCAGCGTAACTACTCTTGAGTGAAGAAATCAGGAAAACGTTATTTTGACGGAATAGTTACAGAAACACACCCTGCTTATTTACGACATTACCACCTTCCAACATCAAACAGCACGAATCATAAATCTCTTCGTTTCTCCACCAAAAGTCTCCAGCTCAATTTTTAGCTTCACGTGACAATTAGGACGCGTCATGTGAACTGGGCTTTGGAGCGGCAGCATTCGCGGTCTGTAGCAAAATTAGTAAAGTTTATGCCATCATTATTGGCGTCGCTATAACAAAGGGCCCCTACCTCCTTTGCCGAGCTTTGTCAACGTATAATTGCGCAGCACTCAGTGCGAACAGAATATTGCTAATAGACGGATAAAGTTACCGTTATTTCAAGGCTTACTGTAATCGGTTTTTCTTTGTATGTTCGGGTTCCGGCGGAGGGTTAGAGTTTTTGTTGCCGCTGTGCAAATCCTATTTGTTTCTTCACATGTCTTATTACTATCGCCGGGATGATATGCTCTTTGAGAAAAATATTCACAATAGAACCAAAAATACCTTCACGAAATGAAATACACGCACATGTAATTTAACCTCTGTGTAAAGGTCTAACAACAAAAGGACTCCCATAAAAAGTAATGTTATCAATAGTGAACTATCCCGTGCTATTTAATATCCCAACCCATCCGAGCCAATAGGGGTTAAACTGACCGGTCGAATTAACCCTGACACACCCGGAACTTCGTCAACTCGATTTAACCCGTTGGAAGGTCGACTTTCAAACGACTGCAGTTGGTAAACTTCGGCGAACATCGTCAAAATTCGTAGCGACTACAATTTTCGTAACCGCAAATTACGCTTCTTTGAGTGAACCGAAGTGAGGGCGGAAACAGCCGAAGTCGCTTCGTTAGAGGTCGGGATTGGACCATTGTAGTTGAAGCTTAATCGCTACAGGACAATGGACAGTGATGTAACGTAATTGTCGCTAAATAGTCACTGTTAAATCGCAAAGCGTTGACAGTGCGCAATTTTAATTGTTCCGAACGAAAGCGCAGTGGCTGCGTATCGCGAGCTTTTTTAAAGTGACCGCATTAAACTGTTTTATGCGTTGATTATTGTCGTTCAAATGAGGCGTTTTCCAACGAATGTCGAATTAAATTTTGTTGACGACCGCCTTTTATACTGTCGTAATTTTCGCGCAATGAATTTTATATTCGCGCTAATTTATAGCTGGATTTATTTTCGCGTTTGGAACGCCCGAAAGTGTATTTTTTCTAGTAAGTTGGCTTATATATTATTTAAATTCTAATAACGAGCTACACAGGCAAACAGGCGGGGCGTGCAAAGCCCGCTAATTGAAACTATAAATATAAACCCCCAACATTTTTCTCCGCTTCTATTTTCATTTCAGTTTTTTTCTTACCTACTGAATGGACGGTCTATGTAAGGAAACATTTCTAAAGTTTGAACTCGTAGCTGTTTGCCGTAACAACAGTTTCTTTATTTCCCACATTTTTATTTTACTTTTCCTCACTTAGAACGTCATCAGCAATTCTGAACAAAACGCACGAAATGAAGACACATGTGTTCCATTTAAACTATATCGATACAGAACAACGACTCAATATATCGGAGCGTTATAATGCGCGCATTCGAATAAACTACCGGGTACTTTCCGTAGCAACACAGCAATGTACTTAAAACAACCTAAAAAGTTACTCAAAAGTTATGTTCCGCTAGAGTTCGCGTAGTATCGTCCCGTATCCGTTTTGTTCCCCTATTCGCCTCGCTGGCCCCCCTCCCCCGCTCGCCTGAGGGGGAGGGTGCGCGATAACCGCTTTTTATACGCATAATGCTCGGGATCTCGTGCTAAGCTGATAGAATTGTGGTGGAATCAGCAGGCCTTTTGAAGTTCTATTAAATTGTAACACTCGCGAGTTCGCGCCAACGCGCCCGTGAAATTGTGGCTTTATTGAAATGGCACGAAATTATTTATCTTTTTTGTGTGCACCGCATGTGTGAGATGGAATTTCTAATTTAGAATTATAGTGGCGGTGTCTACGAACGTTTTACATTATTAAATTATTCATGTTTAACCGCTAAAGTTTGTTATTTATATGACGGCAATTCGGATTCAGTTCGAAGAATGCTTAAATGCAAACACGCCTGTTATGCGTCGCGTCATATGGAGTATTTTAAAACTTTATCAAGGAATGTTTTATGCGAAGATATTTAATAAAGTCTACGACTGGCTACGAATAAAGTTGGTATACATAGCATCGTGGAAAATATGTTTTCGCTATAAACTAGGATTAAACTTAAAGTAGCTTATAACCTACTTATAAGATCTTTGAGTATGTTCTACAAAGCTGGTTAAAGTTTCTAAATTCCAATATTTAGTAATCACGGATCAGTGACAAATTGTAATAAAGTATCATGAACGACCCCTCACAGCCCTAAGGAAACTACACACGCAGGAAAAATAAGAGGAACAAAAAAAATACATAATTTTTTGAGATGTAACGTCTGCCATTTAATGTTTTCGCTTCATTTGAGTCTGTTAGTATATTCTATGCTTGAAAGAAACAAATTGTGGTCTTTATTAGGATGTATTTATAAAAACAAAAAAAAATGCTCTTATCCGAAAATATAATGTTTTCTAATACGTAAGAACAGAGCCAATAAAAATTAAAAAAAATAATAGCACGTGTTGCCTCCACGCGCCCTTATGCCATGCTTCTAATGACACCTTCAAATAATTTCCTGAGGCAAAATGTCCCATTCAACCAGCGCCAATTGTAGGTCTTCAACATTCCTAGGGGCAGGATTTCTTTCTCGAACCTTTCGTTCAATCATGTCCCAGACATGCTCTATCGGAATTCAAGTCTGGGGATCGTGCTGGCCTGTCCATCTGGGTTAATCTCGCACTATGTGCGCAGTGTAGGGCCGTGCATTATCGTGCATAAACACGAAATCGGAGCAAAGGGCATAACAGGGGGTTCTAAGATATCAGTTATGTACTTGTATGTAGTCAAAGAACTGCCATCAATAATGACCAGAGCGGTGAGTGCCGTCAAACTTATACCACCCCACACGATAACAGACTCTCCACCGTAAGCCGTTGTTCCAGAAAAATTTGCTTGATGGTAACGTTCTCCTCGATATCTCCACATCCTCTCCCTTTCGTCGGGGTTGATGAAATTTACACAAAAATGGCTTTCGTCGGAGAATAGAAGTTTTGACGCTAATCTCATCTCGATGGCTCACCTCAAGTTTTGGCGCATTTGCTGGCACGTATGACTTCGAACCAACTTCATTTAACCTTCTCCCCACTGTTCGTTCAATAACACGTACGATACGCCCTTCATCTAAGAGATTTCGGGTCTGAACAGCCTGACGACGATTTCTTAAAGTTTGCACCCTTATAAAACGGTCATCTACGGCACTGGTTGCACGATTTCTGCCGCCTTGCCCTCGCCTGCGCACGTAAGATCCTGTCGGCCTATACCGTTGCACATTACGGTGGATCACGGACTGAAACACCCCAACTTTCGACTGACTAAACGGTAGGTGTAACCTTCCGCAAACATTGTTACAGCCCTAGCGACTCCAGTTGCAGGCAAATCACTCATTCTGTATGCAATACAGACTAATAATAATAATAATTAATATAACTCTCCAAACTAAACAAACAAAATGAGCTAGGGCCACCATTGACTGCATAAACCAACTTTCTTATCAAAAACACTCAGAAGCAAAAATAGGGTACAATTTCTGTTAGAAGGTTGAAAAAGGTAAAAAAAGCCCATAATGATATATGAAAAAAGGGTAATCATTCAAATAACGGAACTACTTGTCGAATACCCACAAGTTTTTTTTTAAAAAGCCACCTCTTTGTGTTCCTCAAATTTTGCCGATGTGTGTATGATGATGCGTTTTATGAATAAGTAGTATCAACTATAAAATAGCATTTACCGCTCACAATTTATTTTATTTTATTTTTATTGAAAATAACAGCAAACAGCTACATAATACACACAGTACACAATGAAACAAGAATTGCAAAATAATAAAAATCGTAGTCGCGTAGCAGTCAATCTGAAAACCCGCGTAGCACGTGCTACGAAAATCGTAGTCTCCTAGATACAAAACATTTCAATAAATCTAAACACAATTTCATGTTTACTGCATTCAAAGAAAGAAAAAAAAAACCTTCACGTAACACGGTACCTAGTTCTAAAATTAATTTAACTTTAACTTGAACTTCGCTACAAGACAGCGATTATCACCTTAGGCTACTCGTAAACACACGCACGTTTATACGTATTTCTGTTTCACACACTCATAGTTTACCGTTATCACCTGTGCGTTGTGTTATGATAATGAAGCGCATATCTGGCAACACCGTGAGTTGTTTGTAAACAATTCCATTGAACACACTTGATCATATACGGACGGTGACGCGGTAGAACATACAGACAAACAGACGAGGGCAGAAAATGGTTTAATTTAATAGTAAATCGTGTATTTATGAACTTGTAGGGAATGATGCATGACATCTTTTTGGTAATACATAAAAGGAAAGTTTGTTTAAAATAACTGCAGTAAATATTTAGCTTACTATAAGCTTTGTAACCGTGACCAACCCAGAATATTTTACTTGCTAAAGGATTTCAGGTCAAAGCGGTGCCTTGACCTAAGGCTGCTGAAGCGGACAGGTTGCTCAGGCAACTTCTACGCTTGAGCTTGAGCCTCGTAGTGCGGTGTACCTCGGTCAGTTTGGCCTGAGGCACACCGCGCTACGAGGCTTTCGTCACCTCAATACGAGCCATAACTTTTCCCACTCAACGGAGCCATTCGCTTCGTATCTACTAGCTAGAGGTAGCCTCAGTGTGCCTCAAGTCGAGGCGTCTCGTCCTAAGGCTGCTCAAATAGATAGCAACTTGAGACTAACACAGAAACAGTTCCCCTTATCACCTGGACGTTGTATTATGATAATGACGCGCTTATCTGGCAGCACCGTCAGTTGTTTACGTACAATTTCATTGAACACACACGTGGAGATAGATGGAGAGAACAGCTGCCACAAATAACCCTTTATGTTCGTGTATTGATTGCCTAATTGATATTGTCGATAGAAGCTGAAGTAGCGTCACATCTCTATCGAATAGTGATAGTTATGTGAGGAGGAAGTTGAATAATTTATGCTAATTGCATTATGTTATTGTTGTAAAGCATTATGATTTTGATTGATTCTGACTTAAATTTACCGTTTATCAAGAGCTTATGGTAAAATACGGCTTTGCTGATCATTAGAACCCCATTCTTAATGTTTAAATTAGATGCAGTAGTTATTACAAATCCACTGTTTAATAAAAGCCAACTAACTTCCACATAAATAGCAGAATTTTGATATTGGATTATCTTTATAAGAACGAATATGGGGTACATTCTCTTAAGTACCTACATACAGCAGCAGGTCAAGTTACCACAGACTGTCAAATTTCCTCATTCGGTTTTGAACTTAACTTTCAACATTTTAATGTTTAAAATCATTTGGAGAAATATGACAGTTTCGTACAAGCTGATGTGCAAGCGACTGTACAAAGTCACAAAATTTTCCTCGAAACTAAAGGAATCACTTTTTCGTAGAACTAGGTAATATGACGTGCAATATGTATAATTAAATTTAAATAAATATTGTTCCACGTGTTATATTGGAAGAACGACACTTTAAACATGACAATACATAATAATAATAAAAAAGAAGACCATCTGCGAGATTTTTGTTTCTTGCGAGACATACATTATCCGGAAGCCTATTATTTACACAATTCCATTAAAATACGCCATCAAATGACACAAAGGAAACTTAATATTCTCGTATATATCGTAATAGAAACCGATATAACAAATCTACAACAAGCGGCAAATCCCACTATAAATGTAGCAGTAACAGAGAGCTGTTAGTATCGCACGCCGGGCACCGTCCGTACATATTAGTGGTCGGCCGCTATAATTTATTTGCCAGAGTAAATAGGATTAGCAGCGGGAGCGCTGCACACTGGGTCATTTTTTGCGCCGCGCGGACAAAGCTCCTAGCGACGGGTGGCCCAAAGATACCCACTGCGACCACTACTATGAGAACATACCACGTGCACCATCGATCTGTAACACAGTAATTTGATAAACTGACAGCTTCAACTCACAGAAAAACTCCAAAATATAGGACAGCGACGTGACAGGTGCCCGTAAAAGCTTAGAGATTGTGTTACGGTAAAGTAATCCGCGACCACCTCCACCAGTTTATCCAAGCTCTCGAACAAATAAAAATACTTATCACGTAAAACCACCCTCCTGGCTGTCGGGCCCGCCTCGTAAAACCAACTCCTGGCTAAGGTAATAAAATGTCGCGACCAATCAACGCTCGCCCGTACAAGGATTCTCAGCGATTGGATTTGTCTCTCACGACTCCCGGATAACCGGACAAATCTCACGTTTAAAACGACAGCCGAGGCGACGTCGCGTTGCGATTTTGAAATTAGAGCCAACGTACTCACCAACAAAACCTCATATATGCATAACTGATAGAGAAGGCGCGTAGAAACGGTACGTGATAACATTATTCGTGTGAAAAATGTATCGAACGGTACAAGTGGCGAATCTCGAGAGGGCCACCATCCGAATAAATAAAGCCGGGGGTGAGCGCGAACTTGCAAAAAATCCCCATTTATTGCGGTGCCGGTGCGAATATAAAATATTGATCTCAACGGAAATTTATGAAAACATAAAAATGCGGAGGTGCGGAGGCGCGCCCTGATGGAATACCCGTGTAGATACTTACCGCTGTCTTCTTGATTCGTTTCCGTCTACATTTCTGAGGGATTAATCTCGCGCGCGGGTTATATTACACGTACGTCATTTTCACGCGTAAAAATTACGCCGCGTAATTTTGGAATCTCATTTTTACAGCCATGTTTAGGTGACGCACATGTCAAGAAATTCAATTTAGGACACTTATATTATACTCGTTGTAGGAGTTCATAATGGCGTTTCGGTCAGAGAAAATTTTGCAAATGAAATTCCGCCAGGGAGGGATCTTGTCCGCTGGGTATACCCTCTCCACACCCGGTTATTGCCCATTTTTTTATATAGAAAAGTCCGTTTTATTCCACACGGCGGCGGTCGTAACTTATTCTGTACTTAGTCACTAGATTACTACTAACAAGTACCGCCTTATTTCTCGTTCATTCCGTTCTAAATGAGGCAATTCGGAATTGAATTTATTCTCTAAAAATAGCGAGGTGCAGTTGCATTTGGCTGGTGTTCCGGCGCCATTTGGAAATGAGCGATTTCACACTTCACACTTGAAATGGTAATAGGTTTACCGTGTGATTACTAACCTGGATTAGCGCATGTAGCGGAGCTGCTTGTCTAAATTTAGTGCGAAATCTGGCGAGATTTCCGACATTGATGCGCTCAAGTGATCTTGTTCCAAATAAGCTTAGATAGAACTAAACAAATTACACATCTGCTACGTCTGTAAATTTTGCTGCACGTTAATCAGACGAAGTTACTGAACGTTTGTTACGACGAGTTTATAAATTCAGGACCGACAAATAAAATACGGAATATGTTTGGAAATGTAGTGAATAGATTTTTAATATTTCTACGTTTTCGGTTGTACGTTTTTTCCTGGATGGCAACACTAAATCTGCGTCCATTGCAACTGTGCTGGCTTGTCAACTTGACGTGATGGATGACGTCATTAATGCCTCCACGTGATCGAAACAAAATGGCCTCCATTAGGGTTGCAACAATGCAAATAAGAGACAAAGCATTACTCGACGACCCTTGGACGTGTCGCCCCAGCGATATCTTTAACACATGTGCTTCGCTGGAATCCGAAAATAAATAGATTGTAGAGTTAGTCCTAAAAAAATGGTACAAGGGTCATCAATCCTTTACGCGTCTGCATCAAATATGTATACATAAGCGCGCAACAGCGACGCCGAACGAATCGCAACATGACACATTCTCAATATAACCCTCATAAAAAGGTCCGATAAAATATGGAGAGTAACGGATAGTGGGGAAAAACTATTACTCGGGTCTTAGAAGGAATGGATTCGGGGTCATCGCATTGTGTCATCTTCCATATCGAGGGGCCATCGTTCGTCAATGTAACATTCGGACCCGTTAGCCCGCAAGATGGATGGGCCCGAAAAGGCCCGTGAGCCTCCGCACTGTTTGAGTAACGCCGGCAACGTTTACATTTGTAAATGGGTTTTAAACTGGTGTGCTAGCTTGACCGTTCGGTGTTCGATATATTTTTCTACGTCCACGCATCGCCGTATGCTTTTGAACAAATGTTTTACATTGAAATTTACATACATACTCAATAAGATTAATGCCACAATGCGATAGTAATTAATTAATTGTATCCTGTGCAAATATTTGTACTAAACCATAACAGCCGAGTTTATTAAATTAATTGCTTAGTACATACCCTTCGTTCTAACTCTGACCAGTAACACAATCATTGTGTGTTAGTGTATGATGTGTAATAATTGCGGGTATAAATCAAAATGACATGTATTTAATCGCGGTTCCCCGCGAACCCCACCGGAAGAGGCTGAAGGGTACTGCCTCGTCTTTGCCGAGGAAAAAATGTTAAGGAAAGCGACCCTTGCTAATGCACACTGTACTATATCTATTTGGGTACAAAGGGTTGTGAGTATGCTTGACCTCTGTACATATAGAATGGGTCGCCCGGCGTTTGTATGTTTCCGCGAACCTCGCGAGTAGCGCTTATGCGGAATTAGGTTATTTTATACTTTTGAAAGCATGAAGCCTAAAGTAATCCGCTTTGAAAAAGTTGCTACAAAGACTCGTTTTGTTTCTTTTAGGTACCTATATTAAAAAAGTTGGAAAGGATTATTCAGTTCTAGTCGACGGGCTTTACGGGTGAGAGTAATTACCAATTATCACGACTATTATCAGCTTAGTTTCTCGTACGATTAGATTTTTTATAACAAGTTAGTACAATTCTAGCTGCTAATGAGTTATCCAAAATCAAAATTAACTTTTACTTTCTACTCTTATATATAACGTTATACAAACTTTTAAGCCATTAGTAAAAATAAATCTAGACTGGTTAGCAGTGTTGAAGAACGAACACTGCTAGAGCCACATCAGCACTAATTGATCAAGCACTGAACACAACGACCCGCTTAAAAATGAGACCACAGTGAGACAGCGTGCGCACCTGTCAACGTCACGTCAAATCCCACCGCGGCCGCCATTTTATATCGAAATGCAAATAACCTCACAAATCGAGGGTGTAACGCGATCCGTCCCGAGGCACCCCGGAACAGCTGATTTATTTCATACGCGATATGATTTTGCCGCAATTGAGAGCCCTCCGCTCGCTGCGCGGCAATATATTATATCGGTTGCATCACGAGGTGTTAGCTGTACACAGATTTTTTTACAATTGAAGGGTTCATAACCAATTATGCAAAGAAAACGCATTTTTGTACGCACTGTTTTAATGACACTTATCTGCGGTTGGCGCGTGGATATGCCACTCAGTCGGTGTCGAATGCCACTCAAGATTCAAGATGGCGGGCGCTGCAATGCGCGTTGACAAATGCGCATCGAGCGGCTCTAATTTCATTTATTAATTTTTTCATCAAAAGAGGCCGAATAATTAGCCAACGGTGACGGCAGATTATATTACGAATCGGAACACTGCGTAACCGAGACTCCTTTTTTTACAGTATAAACTCCTTTCTCAAAACCGACTTTTATGGATGGCAATTTTAACATTAAACTGGTGCAGCCCTGTATAATAATGTTGTTAGTGTACAATGGAACGGTGATAAAACTGAAAGCTTTCGAATTTTAGTGTTCATATTAAAAGTCCGCATTATTTTGCGCATGAAATTCGACAGTGCATCACTAACTAGACACAAATGAGAACATACGAGTAGATATCGATACGTTGATACGGTACCAAGGGGATTATTGGAGGATAGTTATCTGGGTAAGAAACGTCCATCACTGGGGTAATTTGGATATATGCGAATCCCCTCTGGCCTGGTGTAATCGGGTAAGCTCAATGACCCGCGAGGGTGTGCACGGGACGGGGCGGGGGTAGGTGCGATCATCAATCTCTATCAGGGTATCGCCGTCGGCGATGCTCGCGCTTCCGTTCCTGAAAAAAGTGGCGACGAAAAATATGACCGCTTCCATACTGGACATGTGACAGTGTGACGTGCCTGAATATATTCCCATATCATATGCGTATCTCCCCTCTAGACAAGGGGAATGAGGATTAAGCCTTGACAAATATCTCACGAATTTTGTTGTAACCTTCACAGAGTATTTTCAGACTAAAGGTTCACACCATATACTCAATGAAAAACAGTTCAACAGTAGAAATAAATATAATTCACGTTTATGCTGTTAAATTGCGCTACACGTGTCTCCCCGTAACGGCACCGCGGTTGTTATCTTCCGCCATTGATTACGCGCATCAAATTACACAATCATACACAAGCAATTACACAAAACATTAATTTACAACACCCAATCTCGTTTGTGAATCGTTCATTAGCGGAAAGGGGGATCGGTAGAAATGGAAACTTTTGACAAAAGTTAAGACGTAAACGGCAAATGAATCTGCATTATTCCAACACCCCACGCCGCCGGAGACGTCTCGACGCCCGCTCCTCAGATAAGACAATTAAATAACTATCTCGGCCCATTTATCTGTCGGAGTTTCGTTTTGTTTGTTTCTATTAAGCGTAATTAATGCCTCCGCGGACGGGTAAAGGTTAATGAAGTCGAGCCACCGCCGGTTATCGGCACATCTGACGGGCTCAACTAGAATCAAATGTCCGCAACCCGCCGTCGATCCTATTGAGCGCGACTAATAAATATTCTTGGCTCGCAGACCGGCCGAGGACTCTCTGACACAAAGAAGCGCTCCGTCTCCCGCAGTCCCCAGAACACTCGGCTGTAACGAGCTATGTCAACAATGCACGTCTGTCCACGAGCAACGCACTCATTTCATTCTGCCGACTCTTCGCACCTCGTGTAATATCGCAAGGAATTTCCCAATTTCAACACCCTTCTAAACGGACGCGATGACACCTATGAATCTAAGTCGCACTCGGGATCTCGCACCCAAAATCCATCGACGGGTATCAGTCACGGACGTAACTGCATTCTTCGGTAGACAGCTAATTTGGCCCCCCATTTACGTGTAAGTAGAACATCTATCACGGCGTCTCGGCATTTCTTCCAATTTACCGAGTACTCGTCTATCGAAAGATTCAATGAATGATAACGAGCCTAATAAATACGGAGTCGGCTCCCCAAATAGCTGTAATTAATTTAATGGATTTAGACAAAGAAATATGTACAATGAGATAGTGAGATTAATGATGGCGCTGCATATTGTTTCAAGCATTAGTTAGTTGATGTTGAGTCGTGAAGATATTCCGGCGCTGGTGTGCTGGTGAGGCGTGTAACTGGAGCCACCCGGCTGCTCTCGGACGCTTTATTTTTTCTCCATTTACTTGTAAACACTAATGAAGGCTCCCGAGCAAGGCTTCTAACGAGCTCTAACGTTGCACTTTCTGTTTATTATCAAGTCTGTAATCTAACATCCGAAGGTACAGACCTCAGTACAGCACTTGGGTACAAATTAACAGACCCTTTTTTTTTTTTTTTTTTTGTGGGTGGGAAATCATCAAATAACTTCTCCCGCTCTGGGCAGAGCAGGAGGGCGTGTCAGACTCTTACTGACTAAAACCCACCCGTGTTCCTTCAGTTGCCTGTGCCAGGGGCCACGGTAACCCTCTTGGACTTTTCCGCAACCCTAGCAGGCATCGGTCCTAGCAAACCCCGTCATTGGTGCTGACATCTCTTTGAGGCGCGCGTGGAACACAACGCGCCGTCGACCCGGGCCTGGTCCTTATCGAACGGTGAGCTGCCCATTGCTCGCCGCTCGCAGGCCCGCGCCTACGGTGGCCGGGAATCGGCCTGCGATTCCCGACGCCCAGGGCGTCTCCTGCGGCGGCTAGGGGCGTGAGGGCGCAAACTTTGCCTCTCCCTCACGCGTTCCGCCTCCTCCTTCGCGAACATTACTGCTTCGCAGAAGGAGGTGACGGCTTCCCAAGCCCTCTCGCTCCGTACCATGGCCTGGACCAAGGCCGGACGCGAGAGATCGCCACCGCCAATCGCCTCCACGAGGACACGGCGTTGCTCCGCCCAAGCCGGGCAGACCTCCACCGTATGCTCCACCGTGTCCTCCGGGCGATCCACACAATGGTGACACCCGGGCGTTTCCTCCCGCCTTATCCGGAACAGGAACCTCCCGAAACAACCGTGTCCGGTGAGGACCTGCGTCAGGCGGAAGGTGAGGACGCCGTGGCGCCTCTCTAGCCACTCCTCAATGAGGGGACTTATCGCCGCAATTGTGGCGTGCCCAGCGTTGGGTTGCGACAATCGCACTCTCCATGCCGCCCTGAGATCCCGCCGGAGCTCTGTCCGCTGTACCGTGATTTCTCGCGGCAGCGGAGCTACGCCCCGGCGTTTCGCCTCCTCGCGCCACTCCCAAACGTGCGCGAGGACTTTTGCCTCCAGATCCCATGGCGGTAATCCGGCAAGGAGGCTCGCCGCCTCACCGGAGACCGTACGGTATCCCCGGACCAGCCGGATGGCCATGACCCTTTGGGGCGCATTCAACCAGCGGGCTGGCCGCCGCCTCAAGGAACGCGCCCACACCGGTGCCCCGTAAAGGGCCATGGACCGCACGACCCCCGCGTAGAGCCTCCGGCAGGAGGCGTTTGGCCCCCCTAGATTGGGCAGGAGCCGCTTTAAGGCAGCCCCGGCCCTTTCCAGTCTGGGAGCCAAACGTCGGAAATGCTCCACGAAGTTCCACCGGCTGTCGAGGACGAGTCCCAGGTACTTCATCGTCGACTCGACGCCGATGTGAACCCCTCCTACCGTTATTTGGGAACCCGACGGTGGCGTGTTCCGAGGACCATGAAAACACATGGCCTCGGACTTGTGCAGGGCCACCTCGAGTCCCAATTGCCGGATCCTCTCGACGATTGTCGCAACCCCGCGTGTCGCTAGTTCGGCCGCCGCCTGGTGCGACCTCCCCTGCGCTAGGACTAGCGTGTCGTCAGCGTAACAAACCACGCTGACGCCGCTGGGGAGGTCGGCGCGCAGCACCCAGTCGTAGCCGATATCCCACAGATGCGGCCCCAGGACCGATCCCTGTGGGACACCGCACGACATCTCTTGCCGGTTCCACACTCCCTGGTGACCGGGGTAGATGACGGCCCTGTCCGTCAAATAGGCCTCGACCACACGACAGAGGTAGGTCGGCATCCGGTGATACCGGAGTGCCTCCCTGATGCAACTCCAGGGCAGGGTATTGAAGGCATTGGCGATGTCTAGAGACACCGCCAAGACGACCCCACCCCGGGCCACAGCATCCCCCGTCGTGAGGGCCCGCACGCGCATGATGGCGTCCACCGTAGAGCGCCCCCTGCGGAAGCCAAACTGGCTCTCCGCCAAATCCGGCCCCACCCGCACCAGCCGCCCGACGAGGCGGTTTGCAATGACTCTCTCAAAGAGCTTGCCCACCTCGTCGAGCAGCACGATGGGCCGGTAAGCGGACGGAGAGTCCGCTGGGCGCCCCGGCTTCTTGATGAGGACCAGTTTCCCCGTCTTCCAACGAAGTGGGAACTGGCCCCTCTCCATGCATGCGCTTAGGAGCCCCCTTAGTCGAGGCCCGAGAGCCTCCGAGGCCAGGACCCAGGCTTTCCCAGGTAAGCCGTCGGGTCCTGGGGCGGTATTTTTAGCACTCAGCCTACGTACCGCCACTCGCAGCTCTACCTCGGTCAAATTAACAGACCCAATTACTGCACTGAAATTAAAAAAATACCCGTAGGTAATGATTAAATACGGTCTCCGGTGAGGCGGCGAGCCTCCTTGCCGGATTACCGCCATGGGATCTGGAGGCAAAAGTCCTCGCGCACGTTTGGGAGTGGCGCGAGGAGGCGAAACGCCGGGGCGTAGCTCCGCTGCCGCGAGAAATCACGGTACAGCGGACAGAGCTCCGGCGGGATCTCAGGGCGGCATGGAGAGTGCGATTGTCGCAACCCAGCGCTGGGCACGCCACAATTGCGGCGATAAGTCCCCTCTTTGAGGAGTGGCTAGAGAGGCGCCACGGCGTCCTCACTTTCCGCCTGACGCAGGTCCTCACCGGACACGGTTGTTTCGGGAGGTTCCTGTTCCGGATAAGGCGGGAGGAAACGCCCGGGTGTCACCATTGTGTGGATCGCCCGGAGGACACGGTGGAGCATACGGTGGAGGTCTGCCCGGCTTGGGCGGAGCAACGCCGTGTCCTCGTGGAGGCGATTGGCGGTGGCGATCTCTCGCGTCCGGCCTTGGTCCAGGCCATGGTACGGAGCGAGAGGGCTTGGGAAGCCGTCACCTCCTTCTGCGAAGCAGTAATGTTCGCGAAGGAGGAGGCGGAACGCGTGAGGGAGAGGCAAAGTTTGCGCCCTCACGCCCCTAGCCGCCGCAGGAGACGCCCTGGGCGTCGGGAATCGCAGGCCGATTCCCGGCCACCGTAGGCGCGGGCCTGCGAGCGGCGAGCAATGGGCAGCTCGCCGTTCGATAAGGACCAGGCCCGGGTCGACGGCGCGTTGTGTTCCACGCGCGCCTCAAAGAGATGTCAGCACCAATGACGGGGTTTGCTAGGACCGATGCCTGCTAGGGTTGCGGAAAAGTCCAAGAGGGTTACCGTGGCCCCTGGCACAGGCAACTGAAGGAACACGGGTGGGTTTTAGTCAGTAAGAGTCTGACACGCCCTCCTGCTCTGCCCAGAGCGGGAGAAGTTATTTGATGATTTCCCACCCACAAAAAAAAAAAAAAAAAAAAAAAAAGGTAATGATTAAAGCAAATGATGAAACTTACCTTGCAATCAACTTATTCCGTAAGTAGGTAAGATTTCTTGGTCAAATACTACGACATCGCACGTCGAATTCTAATGAGATTGATGTAAATTTATGTTCTGAAAGTAAGTTACTTGGTTCTGCGGATGTTTGCTAGACAATACATTAACATAACTACCCATAAAAAGCCTTACTTCAACCCCATCTACAACTACGAGTGCAAGAAGGGTTCCGTCTACTGGGTTGTTATATCACAAAATCAGCGCAACATAAATTAGTGGACAGGTCGCGTGACGGACCGACTTAGCAACATCGTCTCCTTATCGTCGTCCGGAAACCACCCGGCTAACCTCTCTACGTACGAACCAGATACAAAAAAAAACAACCCTAAACCCAACAGAAAAGAACTCAAAATCCCTTAACGCAACCAACTATATTCTACAACGAAACAACCAATCTCAACTCTATTCAAGCAACCGTAGGGTCCAAATCCTATTCACGACAATAGGAACAGTCAACAACAAATAAGGCAACATTGCCAGTATGTCAACATAAATAAAGCTGAGTGTCCTTTAACGAAGCAGACGTTGACGTCGGGACACTAATAAAGACCGTACGAGACAATGTCGACTCTAAAGCTTTTGTGTTAAAATTGAGATTAGTTACGTCAGCAGAAGGGGTAGTAAATGAAGGTTCGCATTTAGCGGTCGTGGTGGTAGTGATATGGGTGGACTTCCTTTGTCTGGTAATCTTATCAGCGTGGCAGCCGGCCGCCGCGTCTTGACATGATACATTGCGCGCGCTATACATTTACCTTCGTCGCCGCTCGTACCAGCACGCACATGCAAACGCGCCATCACGATTTAATAAAACATTACACGTGTCGAATATGCTTAAAAAGCTCTATTTGTACAACTGTTTTACAAATTCAAACCAATGCGAGAAGTTAATCAATCAATTTTAATAGAATGAATCCGTCTATGTAGGTACCGTAGAGATAAGCGTATGTATACAGCATTGGGCTCCGGCCAACCGTGAGCCATCGATTAAAATGTACGCGTAATGTCATTACGCAAGCCCATTCCACTTGTAGCAGGAGATAGCGGCGGCCTTCCTTTCCCGAAATGCTGAATTTCGTTAATGCCTCCGAATTTTTCGATAATGCTTGCTAAACCTTCCGATATCGAAACGTAAAGGAAATTATATGAAAACCCAATTCTTCAAATACATAATAATAAAAAATACGCTTTCAAAGCGAATCTATTGAATATCGAATACTTTTATTTTATAGATCGTATAATGGACGGGATTCCTACGAAGACAGTTCTCGGGCATCAGAATGTAAGATCCACAAAACCCCTTGTGCTCGATCCCTTTGCAATCGCAAAACTTTGAATACACCTCTTTCGACTATCGAAAAGTTCCCGATAATGGATTTGTTCGAGCACTCGATTGTTCAACGATGAATGGGTACTAATTAAAACGAAGTCACGACGACGACGGACCAAGTTCTCGATTGTTTCCCAACTATAAATCGCAGCGCCGCTCTCTCATATAAATATTGCGCGGGTCCAACTTTGGTGCTAAATTTAAAATCGAAATTGGGGAATCCACGCCATCGAGAACGTATGTTTTAAATGTTTTTACTGCACGACTATTCTAAACTATCGATATACGTATCTACATATGTTTCTCCGATATTAATCTACGTAAATAAGGATTCTCTTGTATGTTCTCAATTCAAGTTAGGATCAAGATTAAGGGGTAAATTCTAAATTGCCTCGGGAATTTTCGTGTAACGAGTTTAAGATTGTGAGCACGTGTTGCCGCCGCGTCTCTTGCCTTCAGAGATTGCCCAAATGTATCCCGTTTCTATCGGTGTGCGTCTTACCCGTGAATATGCTTTACGTCTCATACATCAACGTCGCAGGTTATGAAACTACCTGGAGAGATATATACTAGACAGTCTGTGCCTTTCCAACATCTGCGCCAAATTACTTTCTTGTATCATAAAGTAACAGCATCTTTCATGAATAGATCAGTATTACACAAATAGTAAAAAAGCTGAATGTTAATCTTAGCAGGAATAATGGACAGGGAATTAACCTCTCTGGCGAAGCTTACTGGCGGTAAACCGCAGTTACTCTATTACAAGTCGGTCTGTTTCTTTTCCGTTTCCAATAAGAAATCACGTTTGTTCGGGCCGAGCTCGGCCGCAAATGAGCCGAAACACACCCCCTTTATCTTCCAATAAGTAAGCGAGCTTTGGATTTCTTCGAAAGAAAATACGGATCCTAAACGGAAAATAGGAGATCGGATGCCAGATGGCTCGAAAAATATAAAAATAAACGAACCGGAATATGGATAGTGGCCTCTATCTGATTGTTATTCAGTTTTATGCATAGTGTAGTCTCAATAAATAATATGGGATAGTAAAAGCGAGCGCCGAAAAGTCTGGGTTGGCTGTAAAAAATACCGATTTCCTTGCGTAAACAAACTCAAAAAGGACCAATCAGGACCCAGTATGTGGAAGGCAATTTTGGCAAAAGTAAAAAGAGAAAAAAAAGTGAGTTTGTTCCGGGTGCGCAACGACAAATCCCATGACGGCATTCAAAATTGCGTTCCCTTTTTAAAGTTGAGACGATTCGCGTAACGAGTGTCGAATTCTCCGAGCCGTGGGCCCCACAGTAGACGAAGTGCCCCCGGAGGTGCCTCGGTAATTACCAACCATTACAGACAAAGGACACGACTCGTCCGATTACCATAATTCCCAGGCCCCGAGACGGGATATAAATGGGCCACATTTTGTAGTAGCACGACGACTGACGTGTGTATTAATGACTATGCTTGTCCTCCTTAATTAGGTAAGGGATTTGGTGATTTAGTTTTTTCATTGGCTGCGGCAGCGGGATAGGATGGATCGACCGTTCGGTACGCTCGACTTGGCGCATTTGTCCTTAAACATCGGCCCTCATAACAAATTACCGCATTTAGAAAGTGCTTAGTGTCAGTTGTACAGCACGCCATGAAATGCTGTCGACAACCCTCTGATTATGTTACATAGGAGTCGATGGATGGTAGTGTCAGCATGGTAGTATACACCATTCGCTTACGGACTTTGAAGTATGTATTTGAAATGAAGCTTGGAATGCAAGAACGTAACTTAAGACGAACGCCAGAACGTGATAAAATATTTGGTCGGGGAAAAAGTTATTTCGTATTATAAATACAAATTCAAGACTAAGAGCTCGAGTGGCACCCAAATATCGAGTTTTTTTGTATACCCACACTTTTTCAAATGGGTCAAAATTGTTTTGTGATCAACCTCTAACTCTTCTGCAACGTGGTAACTACTAATATCTTGCTCCACTTTTTCAAAAATGGCATCGACTTTATCCGTAACACGGCGACCAGAGCGAGCTGCATCTTTGACATCAAAATTCCCGAACTGAAAACGCTTGATCCAACTTTGTGCTACGCTTGCTGACACTGCTTTGTGTGCATAAACGTCACATATTTTTTTCGCGGCGTGTGTCGCAATTTTCCAGTTTTTGAATCAAAATTTCAAAAAGTATATTTCTTAGTTAGATTTACTCATTTTGGCGGACAGAAAAACAATTGAAAAATTGCGGGAAATTGTTTTTACTTTTTATTTATCGGTTTTAAAATGTCACCTATTGAATGGTATTACCAAAACCAGCCAGATACAAACAGTATACCCAAAGAGATTTTACTACAACTTTATACCTATAAAATACGACAAAACTTATTCCCCGACCTACTGTATACCAGTACCGGCCCAGTATTTCACCTAAAACTATTCCACCTTTCAGCACTTCATTACCTCACTATAAATAGCTATATTAGTCATAGTAAGTAGGTACGTACTGCGAATTATAGTGCGCTTTATGAAAGTTCAATGGAACTCATTAATCTCTAATTGCTAAGAAAAGAATGGTATCAAAGGGCGAGACCACAAAAGGCGGCTGACGATATTGTCGAGAAGTTCACCATTTTCATTTCGGTAGTGATCGAGAGGGTGGGGGAGATCGATCGCGAAAAAAACAACACAAAAACCCTTTTAAAATTAATTGAGTTTTCTTGCGGCTACATCGGGTGGTACAATAAATTAATTAACGCTCGAAGGAATCCTTAAAATTCGTAGAGGATCAAAAGTTGGATGTTATGGCGGGCCGATAAGAGGCGTCGAGGGCGCGGGGCCACAGATAATACTTCGATTTTCCATTAGCTTATATTAGCGATGGGAGAGTCCGCCGCGCCCGCGGTTAGACCAGTGTAGCTCCCGATCTAATATATTTTCCTTATAAAGAACAGCCGAAACACGCGATCTTTGATCCATTTGCATGAGCCTATCCACGGTTATTTGTTTACGAGCCATTACGGTGAGCAATATTCGCCCCTAATTGAATTTCAACTTGTAAATTTTCGTGGATGGAATTAATTAAATTTTTCCCTGTGCTAATGCCTCCGCCACGACCGCTGGAGCATGCTGATTAATTTTGTAAAAGCCTTTAACTTTACAAATAACGGCATTTGATAACAGATTATTGGTAATAATGAAGGCCAAGTTCTGCTTCGTTAATTCTCCTGGATTATACAAAGAGAATTTAGGTTTTTTACGAAGAGATAAAACTTGTATGACCGTCCATCCGATGCTGAGTTCGTAATTTTTACTTTTGTCTTATCAAACTACCGTCCTATTTGTTATTTTTCTTTTATTGACGAGGCAAAACTGCCACAAGCGTCTAAGATAAAGGCTGGGCTTTATTTATCGTAACTTTTAAAAGGGTTGTTTTATTTTAACAGCAATAAACCTGCAAGTGCTTGATTTTTTTCATTCGTTCGTTCCGACTCTCGTTATTGTTGGAGTCTTATTTTTGTATTCCAAAGTTTTCAACGACTTTCAATGTAAGCCTTGTTTGATTGCATTGACTTTGTTAAACTTGTATCAAAGTTATGAAGAAGGATAATCATGTTTATATTAAAGCGTATACTTTTCAAAATCATGTAAATTACACTAGTAAATTATATCCCTGCCCTGAAAATTGTTATAGCTAGGTACTGTCTGAACCAAGAACTGAAAAAATTCTACGGAGACCTATTGTGATTTCCACCAAGCTATTGCGATCACTTCTCTCAAATGTGTTAGGGTAATCTTCAATTAGCTGCTTAATATCATATCTAAATCTCGCCTCTCTATTCTCAGGGTGTCTCTTGGAAGGGTCTCGTCTCCCCCCCGATGTGCCGCCCCGCAACCCGACCATGTCTCGCCTGAACGGTCGCATCACCGGTAACCCTGCGGACCTGGGCGACTTCGAACCCTCCTGCCTCGTGCGCACGCCCTCAGGCAACTTCTACGTGCCTTCAGGTGAATGTTAGAACCTTTTTGACTTCTTTATTAGGTTAAGTACACCCCACATCTACACACATTCACACCTTAACTCAACTTGCCCCAGATTTCTGAAAACCACTAGGCTGTTCTGCTCTCTCTCTCTCTCTCTCTCTGTCTGCTTTTGATATAATGTTTGCTGTAAAATAACATGAAAAAAAAATCAAAAAATCATCAGCTATACCAAGCTTTTTCGTCCAGTGCTCCTGGAATCAAACACTTTAAATATAAATCAGCCTTAAGCGTGTGCGATAGTAATATTCTCTGTTTCAATATCTCAATAACTTTAACCACATAGACACATCAAATAATTTAGTAGCTTAAAATAACACATATCTAATCCATATTTAATTTCAGGGGATATTCAAAAGAATCCATCTATGGACTACAAGTCGAACTCTTCGTGTAGTAGTCCAGGCAAGCCAGAGAAAAGTACGTTAGAAAGAATGGAGCGGTCAGACCGACCGCATCCGACTTTCGGTACCCCAGTTCCAGTCCTCCCGGTCCGGAACAACCTTCGATCCTCGAACTTTCCTTCGGCCGGTTCGCGGTTTCACTTCCGAAAGGGCCTTTCCTCAAGGTGCTCGTGGAAGTGCACCGCTATTGTATTTATAATACTCTTCGTTGTATTGTTAGCCATTGCGTCTTATATGACAGGTGAGTGTTGGAATCTACTAGTATCACTGATGACTGGGTTTAATTGGGTGATAAAATATGTTAAATATATATAAAAAATTTGTTTCGGTGTACTTGATAAACAAACTGGGGCCTAAAATTAAATTTCCCTTCACACGAAAATAAATTTTAAACCAAAGTGGCCGATTCCTTGAACCTTATTTAATGAGTTTATAATCTGTCTGTAACTCTTGAACAACAATACTATCGTAGCGCAACATTCACACTTCAATGTTGGTTAATTACGTTAAGTAGGTGCTTTAAGTACTTATATGCATAAATCTTATCGTTATGTTTTGTTCACAGCGTCATATTTTGTTAACTGGACGTATCAAAACCCCAAATCATGTACAGTAGTCGTCGGTGAACCAACAGAAGTGTTTCCGGCATCAAAAGCAACATCACTGGAATTCGCCAACAAAACAATGGCGAGGCCACATCAAAGCTTGCCAACCATAGGCACAGGTAAAGAGGAACATCACTCCCGTCATCGTAGAAGTGTAGATGTAGTAGATGGGCATGCTTCTTCTTTACCACAATCTGTTTCTTCCGAGGATTCTTCCACCACTGTAAATATGCATGATATAACCAAGCCTTCTGTGAACACTCTTAGCTTAGTGCATGGTGTGGCAGAAGACATCACCACTCAGCGGGACGAAGAAATGAACGAGAGTTCTAACAACGCTTTTGTGTCTAGCAATAATAATGATGTGTCGGTTAATACTGGTGATCTAACAACAAATAATCGCGGGACAGCTACAAGTAACAATCCTCCAATAGACACGGTGACTATTGCTTCGACAATGGCTGAACAGTCCGCCGTATCAGCAATGGAATCGACTACTGTTGCTGCTACCACAGCTGAAATAACTACTAAAGTAACTAATTACGTTAGCAGTACGACTAGTACAGCACCTAACATTATTAAAGAAACTCACGTAGAATATCCACTCGAAATAAAAGAGCAAGTTAACGCTCCAGTGAATACTAAAAAAGATAAAATTGATTATGAACCTGAAAATATGCAAGGTGACTCATTTCCATTGATTCGTTCGTACGGGTTAGAAAAGCTTCAGTTCTTCAAAATCCAAAACCAATTGGAACAAATCAAAGAAGTGCTTCACATATATTCCAACGATTCATCTGATATGGATAAAGATTTACAAAAGTTTCACTACGATAGTGAAAATAGTGGTTCAAAACCCACAATCACGACAAGCACTCCTAAAATCATGACAACTGAGCCAGTAATCGTTACTAAAACCCCTGAAGCAATAAAACCAACAAATGAAGCGTCTTCAACAACTAGCTCTACGGAAACGACTTTATCAAAAGAACATGTAACTATAAACGCCATAATTAACACTACAAATAAATTTACCACGCACAACGAGCATGTTGTGAGCACAACACCATCGCTGAATGTTACTAATGATACACCTACTACAAGTACTACCACTGAGGCTACTCCTACCGAAGCTCCAACTGTGAATACTGTTGAAACCAAATTCCCTGATGTTACTAATCCTAAACATGTGTTGATTAACCTGACGATTTCTGCGGATGATGCCGAGAGCTCATCATTTAAACAGCTTTATTCTTTAACATTGACTGTTCCAACAATTGGAGATACGAATGAGATACCAACTGTTAAAATTACTCCCATGGATTCAGAACCAACTCAAGCTTCATATTTTAACAAACCAGTTACTTTAGAAGGATCTACGAAAGCCAACAATTCTACAAATGATGATAACGACATCGGGGGAAGCTGTGAATGTTCATGTCCAGCTTGCATAAACAATGCCAGTGATGATTTATATGATGAATCAAATGAAAATGGAGCAACGACAGCATCTCCTAAATCGGATTCATCTACTATAACTGATCAAATTTCAAGCACTGATCACTCCGAGCTAAGCGAATCGACGACTGAGGATTTAACAAAATTGTCAGGTACGACGGAATCAGAAACAGTCACATCTACAGACTCTACAACTGAAATATCGACAGAGACTGAAAATATTTCCACTACAGACATCATTGAGTCCACGACAGATTCTACAACTGAAACGGAAATGTTTACTACAACTGAATTACCAAAATGCGTTTGTCCAAAAATTCAGCCTCCACCCATTCTTATACTGGAAGGTGAGGTTGACCTTCAATAAAAGTCAGAGATAACTTACTAACGGTCACCAAATCCATCACCGCTCAGGGGTTCTGTGAACAAATGTGTCTAACATACTAACATGCATGCTCATCACTGGTCGCAAGGATATTATTTACATATTATAGCATCATGTTTCTTTCGCATAAGCTTTAATAACATACAAATGGGTAGTAGTTGTTAGTAAATATAAGTAGATACTATTTAACGTTGCATACGACAATTCATCACATTATCGCATGTCAAAATATTATGTGAAATCTTAACATAAAACTAACATCTTAATATCTTCTAGGTGCGCGAACGTTCCCAGCGCAAACATTTCCACCAGATGGAACGACGTTCAAACAAATTACTTTAGGTGAAAAATTATCAAAAGAAATCCCTCCATATAGTTACTGGAATATGCAGTTTTATCAAACTCAAGCCAGTTACGTGAAATTCGACTACATGATACCCCGAGGGGCTTCCATAGGCGTATACGCGAGAAGAAACGCTCTTCCGACTCATACACAATATCATATCTTGGAAGTTCTCACCGGTTTCAAGGCGAGAACAACGAGAACTTCACATGTAAGCATTAATAATTGCTATAATAACCATGAATTCTTTGGTATCTAGATGACATAAAGCAAACACTTTAAACTAGGCCTTTCACTTACAGCCTTCGATCAAGAAAGAAGTAACACACTATATGGAGCAAGGCCACTGGTTCTTATCTCTATACAATGACGACGGCGACCCACAGGAGATCACGTTCATTGCGATGATCGCTGACGAAATGACGCATAATTGTCCTAATGGGTGCTCAGGGAAAGGAGAATGTCTTATGGGTCATTGTCAATGCCAGGCTGGATTTGGCGGCGACGATTGCAGTAAAAGTAAGCATTACATATACTGTTTATTAACACTTGACCGTTGAATGTATTTCTATTCCTCCTAATATGTAACTTATGAATGGTACCGATGCGATATACTCCAATTTTATATTTTTTAGGTGTTTGTCCAGTCTTATGCAGTCAACGAGGCGAGTACATCAACGGCGAATGTCAGTGTAATCCTGGATGGAAAGGCAAAGAATGTTCCTTACGGCATGATGAATGTGAAGTCCCAGATTGCAACGGCCATGGACACTGTGTCAACGGAAAATGTTCTTGTGTCAGGGGATATAAGGGCAAATTTTGTGCTGACATCGACTGCCCACATCCAACTTGCTCCGGCCATGGGTTCTGCATCGAAGGCTCCTGTATTTGCAAGAAAGGCTGGAAGGGGGTTGACTGTGCAACAATGGATAAGGATGCGTTACAATGCCTTCCGGACTGCTCTGGACATGGCACGTTCGACGTGGACACCCAGACCTGTACCTGTCATGCGCGGTGGTCTGGCGACGACTGTTCTAAAGGTAATTATTCGTTTTAGTTTTGTACTGGCTGTCCTGTTAGTACAAACATACTAAATTTAATTGGATTTTTTATTAATTTTACAGAGATTTGCGATCTTGATTGTGGTCTCCACGGAAGATGCGTTGGCGAATCCTGTGTCTGCGATCCCGGCTGGACCGGTGAATTCTGTACTTCTAAGTTGTGTGATGCCCGCTGTAGTGACCATGGACAATGTAAAAACGGCACTTGTCTCTGCGTGTCTGGTTGGAACGGTCGTCATTGCACACTGGAAGGTTGTCCGCGAGGGTGTGCCGGCCATGGACAGTGTAAAGTTGCAAATGACGGTCAGTGGTCCTGCAAATGCTTCGAAGTATGGGATGGCCCGGACTGTACGACTCTCAAAGAACAAATCTGTGACGATTCCAAAGATAATGACAAAGGTATGTGATGCTTCGATGTAACTCGAGGCTTGTACATAAAAGATCAAATGATAAAAATTTTAATTTTCTATTCTGTTTAGATGGCCTTGTCGATTGTGAGGATCCAGAGTGCTGTCTAAGCCCCATCTGCAAAGGTAGTCAGCTCTGCGTATCTTCGCCGAAGCCTACAGATATTCTCCTTAGGAAACAACCACCCGCCATCACTGCATCTTTCTTCGAACGGATGAAATTCATCATTGACGAAGGTAGTCTCCAAAACTACGCAAAGCAGGAGAACTTCAACGAAAGGTGAGTGCTTGATGTTCGGTGTTATCTGTTAGGGTTAAGCGTAAACTAATAACTAGCTAATATTTAGTTTGTCGGCTAATCCTAAGCCGACAAGCGCCGTATAAATATTTGTTATATAAGATACGCAATGTTGTGCCCCAGTCGATCCTATTGTTTTATTTACATTATAAGAGTGTACCACAATGCTTTCTTTCTTTTCTTACACTTATATTGAACAGATGTATTTATTTGTACTACTATCGAAGAACAAAATTCTAGAAGCTCGTCACTTGCATGTGATACACGTATACTAACGTCGCTGTTACTAACGTTTCCGAGCTTCCTTGTTTCTAAA